>CAJQUW010014532.1:0-725000 GCA_907163375.1 Prostheceraeus crozeri
AAACGGATAAAATATGTCATATCAGTTTGAGCGTTTGCTGCCCGACAGAATCTTAAATCAAAGATCGACTAGCCCTCTTCCGACAACAAATTGTGAAGTCGAGGAGGATCCTGACACCGAATTTATAAAGCGTATGGAAGCAGCAATAAGGAAAAGTGGAGAAAAGGAAATTACCAGCTGTTCATGACAGCATTGGTTTGACAGTCCTAACCAGCATGACGACGTAAGATAATAAAAAATATTAGACGACAATATAAAAATTTATTTTTTCTCCCTGGGTTTTCTATCATATGCATATAAGTACCTAGTGAAAATACGATGTCCCTCGACGTTTACAGCTTTTCCTATGACAACTTTATCTTATTATCTGCAGTGTATAAAGTTACCTGTAATTATACATACTAATAGAAAAAGCGGATAGCGTGGTCTAGAGATTACAATCTTTAATAGTGAACTAATTTACCAATATGTAAGATGCATGATTAATTTCGTTCGGTGACATTTGTTGAACATGTGCTACAATTGTTATATAATTTTTTTGTTGGGAAACCAAGTAAAACAAGATGGTAAATTTTTCAGTTTTAATACTAGATTAATTTCGGCCTCCCCTTTGGCCATCATCGTAATTTTCTGATTATGCATAAGAGGAGGCCGAAATTAATAAAGTAGGTGCCTTACATGTATTGAACTGAAAACTACTACCATCTTGTTTACTTGTGGTTCCCAACAAAAGAAAACAAATAAATGAACATCCAGGCCTATTCAATACATTATTATTCATTAATGCAGTTTCACGTTATAAATAGAACAGATCCGATAAACGATTTGATTAATTCCCAATGATTGCAAAGGATCGTATTGTTTTCTGGGTCATTCGAAGACCGTTTATTCGTCGCAGAAGAGGTTGGTCAACTGCATTTTAGATTGGGAACTCTGCTCCCAGCCGACCATGACGGCAAATGTAAACGGTTTGATTCGAAAGTCTTATATGCAGTAGCTCCAGTATTAACTGATTTGTTTTGTGGCAAAATATTTTCTGGTCAGGGAGACACAATGTAAGAAACTACAATTACATGTATTGACCACGTTCCAAAAACATTAGTACCCGTGCCAAATTGACAACGAGCGCGCACGACACCCGAGTATCCCAAGAAGATAATTTCTTCGCTCTGCCCAACGTGATAAAGTCCTGCAAAAAACGAGCAAGTCCAAGCACATTCCGATCAAGGCTATCAGAACTTGGCCATGTTGATGATTCGATAATAGAATCCTCCCGACATTGACGTACTTTGTAACGCAGAGCCGAGACGAATAGTGATAAAAAAATGTGTCAACTTCAGATGATTTCTGAATTCTAAAGAAAACTAATGATTGTAATCGAAGACAGTACACTATCCTTTTATTCTTTCCTGATATTTTTCATGAGCTTGCGACTGATTTACCGTAAATTGCCTTGTCCATATGATCTACACTGATGATCAATTGAAATGACGAATGACCCTTAAAATATTCGCGAAACTTCAGACAAACAACAAATTATTTACATCTTTAAAGGGCTTTTGCCTATCCTTAATTAAGTGGATCACATATAGAGAAGATGTAACTGATACTTATAATAGTTGTCTGAATTTTGGATTCCGAATACTGATAGCATGTTTATTAAATAAGAACATTTCAATAAATGACGGACACTCAGTTTTGTGGTTAGTAACGTCTGGCGATATTCATCAACATCGCTCGACCAACTTCGAGCGCATGAAGGTAACTCTGTTTCTTTGTTTGTTTGCTCCATTCTAAACTTATCTATGTTTTTAATTGCATGCTGTCCAGTGCTACTTCTCTCCATTACGTCGTCTCTTGAAAATAGTCGGGTAATTACCTCGAGAGTCAAAAGTGTTTGTTTGCTCACATTTATTTTCAGTGATGAACGAAAAATCCGCATACCATGTAGACCAACATGCCACATTCTTGCAAAATTATCAACATTGTCATAATTGAAGCATCACTGTTTTTCCTAAAATAATTTCACCTTGTGACATGCTAAGCAAAGTTTCCCTGTGAAGCGCACATATAATTTATTTGTCTGTAGTGTATTCCGATATGTCAAGATACTTATCAGAATTTTCCATGCTGTTAGGGCTATGATTTTTGTATGCATTGAGTTAAATTGCTTTTTATAATTTTTGAAGATTATTATCTAGTAAATTTTATTTTGAATATGTTTATCTCGTTATACTTTGTCCGTAAAAACTAAAAGCCATTACCAAGGAGGAGAAACAATTTTGTACTGAATATCAATTATGCATGTCAGAGCTGCAAATATAGGCAGAGTTCTGTTTAATAATTTTTTTTGAAAAATGTTTTTGTACTAATAGATTCCAATTATTGGAGTGGTTAATCATACTGATTTGCTACCTACTTGCTATAGAATACATAAATTTATACAAAGACGCAGAATGCGATGCTGACTATTTTGAGCATTCGTACGCGAGCGCTCGTCAAACGTTTGGCTATGTGCTTTATCATAAATAGATACATAGTCAAGCTCAGAATTATCAAATATTTTGAAGAAACTGTGATAGCTTCAATTAAGACCATAGATAGTATTGACAGTAACTTTAACAGCCGATTGACCTTTAAACGAATCAAGTCAAAATCTTTGTAAATTAAGAAAGCCTTCTAAAAAGACTATATGAACATTCGTACAACAACACTCGTTGAGCGCTCATCGAAAGTCGTCCACAGCCTGAGGGATGGACATTTCAAGGTTCGTTTCCGAAACTTCCGACGAGCGCTCACCGAGCGTTCGTGCGCTGGGGGGGGGGGGGTTGTCAGACACGATCAAAGAAAAAAACATTTCAATGCAACAGGACGAAAATTTTTTATTTGCAGTTTCTTCAGATCATTTACTATGCATGCAAATCTGTCTGTGAGGCTATTATTTCCACATTCAGATTTGCAAAGCCCCTAATGTTGAAAAATTACAAGTATTTTCCCAGGGTTTTAAAAATTTTTTTCATAGTTACCCTCAGAAGTCGGTTAGGTTTTGAATCCTCATGGGATTGCGTTGCTGTATCCACTGGATTAAAAATTACGCGGTTGCTTGAGAGAGCTTTGTCGGCCATACCTCTGTTATTTTTTTGTACTGTTTTTTTTTTTTCTGTTATTGCATGAATTGCATGAGTGTTTTAGAGGAGTTGTGTGTACGTGTAAGTAGGTTAAGAATGAGAATCGTTATTTCGGCTTTTCAGCCAAAACTAAACTGTGCCGGAAAAGTCAGGTGGGATCCCCGCATATACAATTATCTGTCCGATCTGATGGGATTAGTTGGTTTTTGGATTGTTCATCATTTGCGATACGCTTCACGCATTCGCATATATAAACCAACGAATATCGAAATCAAAATACTATATAACTAGATGACAGCGTAGGGATGGAAAACTGACATCGAAGTCGCGATTGTTTTACATCTTAGGCGAGGCGATAACCAGAATTGCACAGCAAGAAGACCGATAGCACGGAATATAATCCGTTCAAAAAAACATAACCACGAAACAGATATCGGTTTGGATATCAAGGCACTATATCCGCTTTTAAAAGATACGCAATAAAAATTGGGATAAAAATTTGTTTATTCCCGCGGAGATAGATCTGGGTATCCAAAAAAAAAAAAAAACAAAACGGGCAACCTGACGTAGAAAATAATGGTGTGTGTCCGCTCAACTGGTGAAGATCGTTTGATATATCCGGAAGAACCTATAAGACCATAGCTGATCGGGGTATCCCGTTTGCTCTGGAGGGGTGGTGCGATTTAAAGAAGGGCGGACATGCAGTGCTTTCAGCATCATCATTGTGAGTTATGGTACAAAATGTAGAAAGACAAAGTATAGACAGTAATGTTTTCACTCGTAATGAATGATAAATCTGCACATGCATGTGACGACAGATATTTTAGAAGTCTAATTAATCGTATGTCTACATGTGTATTCATGCCATTGCCTTGCCCACTTGCTTCCTGCGATTTCTTGTTTTATTTAGGATTTCTCTCATTGTTTTCATGCCCATATAAAAATATCTTTAAGAACCTCAGAGACCATATCGAATGCTTAGAGTGAATTTTGGTAGCCTATTTTGGCTTTCATTATTAATAAACTGACTATATTCAAGGAAAATAACAAAAATCATTGGAAACCATAAGCCTGAAAGGGAAATGACCATCTGCTGCTGATATCCTTCTATTCTTGCTCTTTGCCTTTTCAATATTTATTATTGTTGTCAAGTTTTTCCTCTAATTTTTGCTCACTTGGTGTGAGGGCCTATAAATGCACTGCTGTTTTATACCCTTTACAAAGACCTTATTGACAATAGTCCATTGCTTTCGGTAAATATAGTAACTTCCATACTGTGCTCCCCTCCTCCACTTCCTTGCTAAATTCACATTCCCAAAAATTAGACCTAAACAATTTCTCTGGCTTCAATTCCATTAGTCCTTCCTTCAGTTTTCATATGTATTCTTTCAAGGAATGGACTTTGCCTACTTGACGATCCCCGTGAATAAGCAAAGAATGTTAACCAAGGTCTACTTATTCCAAGTCATATCAGGTTGCCCCCCTGATACAACGGTTCGTGTCAGTTGTCCAAACTTTTCGGTTCTCATTACCTTGACATGAGATTCGGCAATTTTCTAATTAGTCGATTCGAAACATTCTGCAAATTATATTCGATTACGATTGTGGCGTGGTTCCAGATGACAAAAAAATCATCACTTTCCTGCGATTAGCATCATTTATAGTGTGATGATCATTGAAACTTAAAGCAAAATTATCTGACAAATAATTCTAAACAGTGGATAACATTGAATTGGAAGAACAGCATGATTGCCTTATTTCTGTTGTCAATAATTTACCATCCGCTGTCTGAACGAAAGATTGTAAATCTTGGGCATCATTTGATATAAGACTATTTGATTCCATGCTAACTTGTTCTTTTGAGATAAGCGCTTTATTCGATACATAAAATTGTTGAGAGGACTTCTGACCGTGTATTTAGATATTAATATACCGCATTGCACATCGATCGTTTTTGAGTCAAATATACGAACTGCGTCAAAAAGTTTGACTTCAATTTTCATTTACTTCAGCTTGAATCAAATATACTTCTTGCGTCTAATATACTATTTGCGTCATAAAGACCGACTTGCGTCACGTCACGTATCTGAAGTGACGAATTCAGTTGGTAAAAATGGTTTTCTGCGTCAAATTGTCCGACTTGCGTCGTTGAAAATCTTCATAAAGCTATTCAGTTTCAGATAAGAAATGAAGCTTAATTTAGTGAATCAGATAATACATGTACAATTGCATCAATCTACAATAAAACATGAATAGTTTCAATTCTGACTGCAATGATCTTTGATTATGATTCTAGCCATTCATAACTAAATTTTACACACTAGCTTCTAAGCTTATAGACGGCAGGAAACAGTCTGCTAATTTGTAATTTTGGAAAGTGGCTTTGAACAGATCAACTCAATGTTTCATACTACAGAGCTGATAATAAAAAACAGACCACCTCTCGCTGAAATTCAAACGATTCTCATGCATTCAAATGGTGTCGCACATCAAGTACGTGCCATATATCATTCGAGAGCTTATACATTCTCAGCTTTAAAATGATCTATAGCAAACTTGTATCTATTATAGTATTTGCTCAGCAGTGTTCAAAATATGAAAATCACTCTTTTTACAAATTGCAAATTTTGCAAATGCAAAATGTAATGTTGAATCAGGCACAGGGAGAACGAGCATCTTCTGAGCTCTCTGTGGTCATCAAAATCGATGAACTAGGAACAAATTAGTGATGAAGTTATCGCAAAATCATGCTTGACTGAAAATGCTACATTCTCACTTTTTCATCAAAAAATGTTCATGTTTGATATCTTCACAATCCGTGCGATGTAAGGAGTGCGAATATGTAAGTTTTATTCCAATACGTTCAATAGTCCTTTTTCAAACTTCTTCAATGTCACCGCAAAAGTACGAGTAGGCCTATACATAGACACAAGGTGAACGAAGGTTCAAAACAAGACAATACAAAGGCATGTCATTGTTCTCTCACAGCGACAGATTGTTTACCGTGTTCTTTAGAGGCGGGCAACGAGAAAAAATGTAAAATCACGTACCGCATCAATTCAATATACCACTACCGTCAAACAGTTGTGCCACTTTTTAGGTTTTTTGAAAACTTTTTCTAAAACTTTTTTTCGTTAGATCTAGCCACATTTAATTTTTGGACTAAATAATTTCTGGCTTCGGCACAAGAAAGAAACCACTAAAATCACACAAGTTGCCCCCTTCTATCCCCCTGCTCACTGTGCCATACACATTTGCACACAGACTTACTTCCTAAGCTTAGTTGCCAACCAGCACAAAACTAAATACTAAATTACCAAAACAAGCTTTCAATTGGCGTCGGCAGGAAAGCAGGGCTGTGGAGCCGGAGCCTTAAGGAGCCGATGGTTTTGGTCGGAGCCGGAGCCGATTTATCACAAAGGCTCCGGCTCCGGCTCCGATAGTTTGAGCTTTGATATAAATCTAGAATTTTGAAAGTTATTAATTGGCATCATAAAAAAAATTAAAATCATTTAACGTATACCAAATGATCTGTCTCCACGAACTATCTTTCTTTGCAGTTGCCGCCGTTCTTTTGTATTATATTTATTGTATATATTATACACCACATGTGTAATATTTTTTTATTGCTATGTTTCGTAAGGCCCAATTTCCATATTGACAAACGTATTCTATTCTTCCTCCAAAATCATTAATTTGAAGGACTTGTTATATGCAGTGCTCAAACTAGATGATTGTAGATTCTAGAGACAAGTCGCCAGTCATTTATGTACACATTTCCAGTTCAGTCTAGGCACACGCAGTCTACACCCACATAACACGAGTTTCTAAATCGCACAACCCAGTTACCAGTTTTTTGCCAGCGCAATCACAGTATGTGTTACTCACAGTCCAGTCATTTCACAAGATAACACCCGCCAGATTTTAAATAGCAAAAGATCAAATTTATTACAGCCAATAGTCCTTCAGCCTTTTTTTATCTCCAGATACATCAATGTCATGATCTCTCAAGATTCCACACATACGTCTGTTTCACCACAACCTCGGCAGCTAACTCAAACTCCATTCGTGTACATCAGCAAAACCATGCAATTCAAACAACGCACACAGTCACCAGCTACTTGCCACAACAGCAGGTTTCATACTTAACAACAGCTACTGAATAAACCTCCAACGCACGCATAGCATCACAGACTTTATTCGATCAGATCGACAGCCTCCAAGATACTCAACACCACACTCCACCATCCGACCCAAAATATAAATTTTAAAGCAGATACAGGCCACCAACATACAGAAATATAACGACACAGTCCTAGCCCAGTTCGACCACCAGTTCACACACATACAGCAACCACTCAGATTACACCGAAACCAGTGCCCACGGGCAGACGTTCAGTTGATTAAAAACATCACCGATATTAATATCCCACCAGCCCAACGCTGTTTCATCATCACGAGCACACTTCACCTCAAACCCCAGCGTTTTATACTGCCCACGTCGCAGTGAGAAGCGCTTTAACACACAGTTTTTCTCATCTAAGTGAAGCCGCCACCACACAGTATGTATAAGTCATAAATTATTTAAAACGCAGACCATCACAGGTCACCCCACGCTGCACCACAGTGTCAACCTTAAGCAACAGACATGTATTGATCTTCATTCTATCGCGCAGATGGAACCATCAACACCAAGGACGTTATGCTAACATACAGCAGGACAGAAGTTATGCCTTATTCTCTCAGCCACATCCCGATCATCAAACAAGCTTTACACGTTAATATTCTTCAGATCCAGTGTTTATATCAAAGATAATATAGCTCACTTTCTTGCGCAATGTCTTATATCTAATACGGTTACCTATGTAGGCTATCATCTATCGGTATGGGCTACTGGCAGAAGATACTGGATCTGTGAACAATGCCAATTTCCTTCGTATTGTATATGTAGGCTTTGTGCAGTCCCCACTACATTTTTCAAAACAATCGATTATTCAATTTGATCAATTTTGATGGAGGGATAGCTCTTCACACTCACACGAATGACCTGACTACAAGTCCTCACATGGTATAGCAATAAGCGCACCCAAGCCACTTCTAGTAGTAGCCCTATTATTTTAAAAGTATCTCATTCACAATGAATTTCCTTTGACTTTCAACTTTCAAGAAGGGTATATTTCATGCGAGGAAGAAAAACCCGAAGTCAAAATTACAAGTTAGACTTGCTGACGAAGTTTGCCGGACCCATGACATCGCAATTTACACGTATATTATTTTTTTACAACAGCACGGATGCTTCATCAAACCGGTGATTGATTGAAACGGACATCAATGGTGCTTGATCTTTTGACAGAGAAAAAACTGGGGGGGGGATGGAGCTGACAATGGAGCTCGTATCGTGTATAATATAACCCCAATGTAGATAGACCTGTGGATTTCAAGAATTTTCATTATTATTTTTTCGTCTGTCACACTTCATGCTGATATCATGCTGACTTATATGTAAACAATAAACAAAAATACTAGTCGAGACGCTCTCATCAAGGCGCCTTTTGACCTCCCTTTTTATTGTCTGTTGACATTAAACCGCACGCGCATTCGAAAGCTAGCAAAGTAGATGGGATTCTGCTCGGTGCTCGCAGTCAAATTTTTATTATGCATAGCACCCTGCAACATACTGTGTGATACTCCGAGTTCAGTTTCATCAGCCTAACCATCATCAGAGGAATAGTGGTAATGTTGTTATAACATAAATTGAATATAATAATATACATGAATCATTGATGAATTATTTAGTGCAACTTTACGCCATAAATAAAAATACGAAATTATATAATGTAAGTTAGCTTAATTATTGAGTATGCTTGCATAGAATTACAAAACTTGTCCTAAATTAGATACTTTTAATTTTTTTAAGTATAATTTTCAATTGTACATTTCAAGACTACACTGCCAATGAGGCTATCTAAATTACAATTTCTACAGAGATGATGAGTCGGTTGGGCTACCCACCGATCATATAATTCATGGACCAAAAGACTATTGGATAAGGCAATAACAAAATACAATAACAACCTACGGCTAGCTCTATATACACTTTAGTATTCAATAACGCAATTGATATCATTTATTGATCTACGTATATTTGGCTATATAAGCCGACGTAAATCTAGCGATACCCTTTCCATGTTCGAGTAGATACAGGCCCTATAAGCTATTTAGAGGCATACGCTATCCAGTTTCATATTCAAGCTTTGTTAAAAAGCTTATACTACTATTCGGCCCCTGTGACGGCTAATTAGGTATATCATCATCACTCATGTGGTCTTATTTAATGCTAGCCTCGTAGTAGACTGGTTGCAGGCTAGGCCAATTTATATTTAGCCAGTGCGGGAGATCTTTATCTAATTTAACCAATCCAGGCTATAACTTTATTTTATCTTTCAGAGATAGTCAATTCATGCAAAAATGTATGACAAGTATGTTATTTGTCATTATATTAGGCTATTATCATTTTTATTATTAACTTAAGTCGTTGCTTGTTAATGAAAACTAATTTGATGATTGTAGCAAGCCTCTAAAGGCCACACCGTTATCCAAAAAACCCGTTCAACGGATCCAGGATAACCAGCATAGATAGAACCTGAATTTGAAGTCGGAGCCGAGCCGGAGCCGGAGCCTTTCACATCAGTGTCGTGGAGCCGGAGCCGATGAGATAACGCATCGGCTCCACAGCCCTGCAGGAAAGGAAGCCAAAAGATGGAAGCTATCAAAAGCGCGCTCACAATATTATTTGCGTAAAGAACTGCACTTAGTAACTGGATGAGCCCAATGATCTCACACAGAGAATGACCACATGTTTGTCCATCGATTTTGAGTTTATTTTAAACCCATCTTCAGGACAATACAGTAGCTGGGACAACAGTTTTTGTACATGGATAAATCATGGTCAATGCAATTCACTAAAACATGCTAAAATTAGAAAATTTGGAGAGGCACAGATGAAGAGTTCTCATTTATTAGTACACTAGTACTTGATTTAATGCATAGTGTCTCTGCAATGCGGGTGTGAACAGTTCTAAACAATACTTTGAAGTCCTCTTGACTTGCTTCGTGTGGATGACAGCTCACTTCGGTAGGGACTGGCTTTCCTCTCAGATGCTCATTCACTCTCGTGATTAGGTGTCTCTGTGTCTCACCAATGTAACAGTTTGAGCACTGTCTGCATGTATAACAATAGATCACATTGGATGCCAAACACGGAGGGACTTTATCTTTATTAGGAAAAATTGCTGAGGTCTTGAGAGTTTTAAAAGCGACCTGTAATTTGGCGTCGTTTATATTTAGAATAGAGCTAATTATCTGGACGCTTTTTTAGGTTTCACGCTCCTTTTCCTTTATAAAAGAATGGGATCAATAGATAGTTTGAGCAGTCTCGCCTCTATTATTGCCAGTATTGCTATTAGTAGGAGAACCAACTTGAATTTCTATAGAATCTATCAACTTAAGAGGATAATCATTAGAGATAAAAATATTTTTGATCTGTTTACAAGCATTTTCATAGCTATCTAGCAGTTTACTGAGACGCTTGGCCCTGATGAAAAGAAACCGAACTGCAGACTTTTTGTAAGCTTACTTCATAGGAGCACAATTAAGATTCAAAGGGATATAAGTTCCCGTATTCGTAGGTCTAGCTCTCCACTCAGTCGCAAAAGAGAACTTTTCAAAACTGACCGTCACATCCAAGAAAGATATTTTGTGATTTTCTTCCTTTTCACTAGTGAAGCGTTATGCTGTCGTGTATGTAGAATTTATCAAATTCAAAAAAGTACCAGCCTCTGATTTAGTTTTGAAGATGGCAAAAAAACACAGCGGCGATAGTACAAGGGAAATTTATCGATCTTATTTTCGACTTTGCTCATAACGAAGGAAGCAAGAGTAGGAGGAAGTGGAGAGCCCATAGCTATTCCATCAAATTGAACGAACAATTCATCGTTAAATTGAAAAAGAACATCTTGAGTTGCTAGGCGGAGGAGGCTGGATGAAGTCTCACGATTGAGACAGAATTTGGAAAAATCTATCAGATTGCAAATGTGGTCTGTGTCCTCCAAGGGAACGTTGGTAAACAGACTTTTTACGTCATAAGACACTATATATGGCACACAGTGTCAATGGATTTTAAAAATTCTACGAATTCAAAGGAATCTTTAAGCTCAAGAGATTTGGGGGTGAGATTTCAAGATTTCGCCAGGAAATTTACTTAAATTAGTACAATATGACTGAGACATGCTTAAAATAGGACGCATAGGTGCAGAAACATTAGAGTTATGAACCTTCGGGAGGCCGTACAGACGAGCTGGTTGGGAGCCAGCACTACGTATTTTATTGCATTGATCCGAGGTGTTATCACCATCAATTTTCAATTTTTTAAGTTTACAATTCAAGCGGTCTTCAGCTAGAATAAACGGATGTTTATTAGAATTTTTAGGATGTTTGTAGCGTTTAAATTTACTGCTGTCAGACAGCAGCTCATACATTTTTCCAAGTTTGTCGAGAATACAAACACCATTACCTATATCATATTTAGCTACGTAGAGATCTTCATTTTTCGCAAGGTTGCTCAAATTCGAGAGTTGCCGCTTGATATTTTTGCTAGTAATGAGTTTATGCTCGACAGGTCATGGCAGTAGTTTTCAATTTGGAGCGGACTCTATCCAATTCATCATTATTCAGAACATTCAGAGATTGAATCTTATTATAAGTTACCTCTGTCTCAGTTTTAACTACTAAAGAATTGACTCGATTAGACCAAGACACAGAAAAATCCAGTTTAAGGGCAGATTTTTCCTCGGCACTTAAATTGTGATTAGACAGATTAGTTACGTTGCTGCGAGGTGTTTTATCAAACTGGCTGGCAGGTATATCTCAGCCTTTGAAATCAGCAATGTCAACTTTTTGTCGAGGCAGGACTGTCTTTTTTACAAGTTGGATTTTTTGGAATGTCGAAGAATGGCTTCTACACCACGCCATTGAGAATCAGAATACTTCATCTCCGCTTCAATCATCTTATCGAAGTCTTGCAATTCCTTAGTGGGCTTCAATTATAAACGACGCCAAATTACAGATGGCTTTTAAAACTCTCAAGACCTCAGCAATTTTTCCTAATAAAGATAAAGTCCCTCCGTGTTTGGCATCCAATGTGATCTATTGTTATACATGCAGACAGTGCTCAAACTGTTACATTGGTGAGACACAGAGACACCTAATCACGAGAGTGAATGAGCATCTGAGAGGAAAGCCAGTCCCTACCGAAGTGAGCTGTCATCCACACGAAGCAAGTCAAGAGGACTTCAAAGTATTGTTTAGAACTGTTCACACCCGCATTGCAGAGACACTATGCATTAAATCAAGTACTAGTGTACTAATAAATGAGAACTCTTCATCTGTGCATCTCCAAATTTTCTAATTTTAGCATGTTTTAGTGAATTGCATTGACCATGATTTATCCATGTATAAAACTGTTGTCCCAGCTACTGTATTGTCCTGAAGATGGGTTTAAAATAAACTCAAAATCGATGAACAAACATGGTCGTTCTCTGTGTGAGAATTGCACTTGTTCGTCTTTTGCTGTTTTTATCTGAATGACGTCTAGAGAGATATGATGGAGTACAAAGCCCCTAATGAAATTTGACAGCAGGGTACTGTGCACTTTCATTGTCCTCAAGGAGTGACATATTCCGGTCATGATTCTCTAGAAAAGTCTGAAAGAAGAGCATGCCCTTCATTCTTTATTGCACAGCATATAGCCTAATGTAAACCAGACCGATCATTTAATTCAGTATATAGGCTATTCAGAATTGTACTAATTTCCTTCTACTTTGATCACATAAATTACAGTATGTGAAATTCACCATTCTGAAGAGGAAATTCTATTTGTATGTGGAAGCATTAGATAAAACCTATGTCTTCATCTATGTTTCAACCAAAGTTGTAAAATGTTACGTGGATGCATTCCAAATTACTTTCCTGTTCAAATTTTATCAACAAGCAAATTAGTTACTGTTCACATTGATCAGTAGCTTGTTAATAATTAGAATAAAATTTTGATAATATAAACTCTTGAAGAATCATATTATCTGCAATCCTCTGCGCTATGATTACTTTGCAACGTTCAGTAACTTTAACACAAAAGTCATGAGAGAAGGGTCAAGTTGGGTAAATGCGCCCTTCGGATGAGTGCGCCTATCCCTTAAATCAGAATAAAATAATTCCCACAAGCAATGTTGAGAATGGCAATTGAAAAAATTGCCGGCGTCGGCTGCAAAAATTATTGACGCCGCTAGCGTCACGTCCACCAATCCTGAATCCTAGGCCTATGGTTACCGCATTTTTATGTTAATTTTCAGATGAAGATTTTGTTTATCTCCAATTGTCTAATATATTTAGTCTGTAGGTTTCTATATAGAAACCTCTTAAAAAAATATGTGTGCAATATAGCTGCTATGAGAAATATTTTATGGTATTTTCTGTTCTAGTTCAACATAAATAATACGATTTAAGATAGCATAAAAAACATAGACCTACTAGGGCCTTACAGACCCCCACTGGACTTAAGCATCATTTTTTGTTGTTGAATGTGGAGGATTATATGATGGTTGGCCTACTTACAAGTCATGATCGCGTAAATTTCATTAATTCTGCGAATTTCCTAATGAGCTTTTAGTTCTCATTTACATCCACCGGTTTTTCGACTTCGACGCCACTTTATGCGCGTTGATCGTAGAAATTTGCCTCGATTATTACAGACTTTTGGCATACTAATTGAATGCAAATTCCCCTTAATTCAATTCATTCTGCTATACAGCAAATGATCTTTAAACGTGAGGAAAAAACAATCGACTACAGTATAATCCCGTTATAACGTACACCGGATATAACGTACACTCGGTTATAACGGACACATAAAATATTCCCGTCAAAATTTCCTATCTGACCCATACTAAAACACCCTGGTTATAGCGTACATGGCTATAACGTACAATTGGATATAACGGACACAAATTTCACTCCGATGGAAATTTAACGTGCAAGTCCGCTTGTACTTATCTCATAGTTCCTGACAGTAGTAGATTTTCTCAGCAATATTTCTTTGTAGAAGTACATTTCTAGCAAAGTATTTCTTGTTAGAAGTACAACCAACCAATGAAATTATCGAGAGATTCGCCATGTTGATATCAGAGCAAACTTTTATATCTCAGCGTTCAAGCATGTCTCGCAAGCGTCAATCCCTCTCTTTTGAAATGAAAAGGTCCATCTGTGAGCAGATAGAAAAAAAGTCGAAGACTCAAGCGGAGCTAGCCCGCTGCTACGGCTTGTCGAGAACAACAATAAACACGATATGGTCGCAATGGGAAAAGTACAAAACGAGCTGTTTCAGTGATAAAACGAAGAAAATGCGGAAAGGAATCTATGAAGATGTTGAACAGGCGCTAATGACATGTCTTGTACAAGCACGATCTTTGGGTGCACCGGTAACGGGACCGCTGCTCAAGGAGAAGGCCAATCAATTAGCTGCCCTGTGGGAACGCATCTTGCTAATATCAACAGATTATCTGGCGAGGTAGCGATTTGGTGGATAATTTTTTTAAAGGTTCATTTTCGTGTAAAAACTATCTCCGCATGTGAAAATGGTCATCATATATCCAAAAACATGTGTAAAATTAAAAAACGACAGGTGGCGAAAAAGTTGCTATAATTAGCTGGTAGATATTTGTTTACTAATGCGAGCTGATTTTTCGCCAACCGGCGAAATCGTGGATATTGTAGCAACTAATTAGTGGTAAGTAGTAATGTTCGTATATTACTTCACATGAAAATATATGAGGGGTGTATACTCAGTCTGATCTAATAAAAGGTTTAGGGGGGGTTGGCTACGTTGGTGGATGAGAGAGGGGGGGGGGTGGGTTCGGAGGACGGGAGTGGGTGTGTGTAGTGGGCGGCGAGGAGGGTGGGGTGTGGAAGGTGGTGGGCAGGGTCGGGGGCGGGTGGTTTGTGAGTAGTGGGTGGGAGGGTGGGGGATGGGTAAGAGGGGATTGGGGGGGGGTCGGGGTGGGGGAGGGAGGGGGGGGGGGTGGGGGGGGAGGGGGTGGGGGGCGGGGAGGGGGGAGGTTATGGGTGGGGAGGGGTGCGAGACGGGGGGTGAGGGGTGGAGGTGAGGGGGTTGGGGGAGGCGCGCGGGGGGGGTGGGGTGGGGGTGGGTGGTGGGGGTATTTATTAATGGGTGATGGGGGGGATTGGGTAGTAAGTTGGGGGCGGTGGGATTGGTGGGGGTGGTGTGGGGGGGGGGGGGGAGGGGGGGGGTGGGTAGAGGTAGGAGTGGTGGGGGGGTGCTGGGGGGTGAGGGGGTGGGATGTGTGGGGAGTGGGGGGTTGGTGGAGGGCGTCGGGGGGGGTGTGGTCAGGGGGGGGAGGTGTGGGGCGAGTGGGGTGGCGATGGGGAGTTTGGGAGGGTGTTGGGGGGAATGGGGGAGCGGGGGGGGGGGGTCTGGAGGCGTGGGTGGGGTGGGGTGGTCGGTGGGGGTAGAGGGCGAGGGGGTGATGAGGAGGGGTGGGAGGTGTTGGGTGAGGTGGTGGTAGGGGTGTGAGAGGTTGGGTGGGGGTTGTGGGAGGGGAATGGGGGGTGATAGGGTTCGGGGGGGGATGGAGTGTGTGGTGGGTGGGGGGGAGGGGGGGTGGGTAGGGGTTGGGGTAGGGATGAGGAGGATGGTTGGGGTGAGGGGAGGGGAGGGGTGGGGAGGGGGTGGGTGGGGTGAGGGGGGGACGGGAGTGGGGTGGGTGTGGGGGTGGGGGTGGGGGAGTTGGGATGGGTGGGGTGGGGTTGGTGGGGGGGGGAGGGGGTGGGGGGGGGGGTGGGGGGGGGGGTCGTCGAGAGGGGGGTGGGGAGGGGGGGAAGGGAGGGGGGGGGGCGGGTGGGGGGGTGGGGTGGGGTGGGGGGTGGGTGGGGCGGGGGGTGGGGGGGGGGGGTGGGGGGTGGGGGCGAGGGGGTGGAGAGTGGTTGGGGGCGTGGGCTTAATGGGGATAGGGGGGGGGGTGGTGGGGGGCCGGTAACTAGGGGGGGGGGGTGGGGTGGTGGTGTAGCGTAGGGGTGGTGGGTGGGGCGGGGGGGGGGGTTGCAGGGGGGGGTTAGTGAGGGGTGGGTTTCGGTGGGGGTGAGTGGGAGGTGTGTAGGGAGGGAGGGGGGGGTGGGGGGGGGCTGGGTTTGGGGGGAGGGGGCAGTACTGGGTGGGGTGGTGGGTTTGGGGGGATGGGGTGGGGGGGTAGGGGGTTGTGGGGGGGGGTGGTGTGGGGTGGTGCTGCTGGGGTGGTGGGGTGGGGGGGGGCGTTGCGGGTGGGGGGGGCGTTTGGGTGAGGAGGGGTAGGTGGGGGGTGGTTTAGGCGAGGGGGGGGGTGGGGTGGTTGTGGGATGGGTGGGGTGGGGGCGGGGTGCGGGAGGTGGTTGGTGGGGTGGGGGGGGGGGTGGTGGGGGGTGTGGGGGGTGAGGTGGGGGGGGGGTGGGGGGGGGGGTGGGGGAAGGGGCGTGTTGGGTGGGTGGGGGGGGGGGAGGGGGGGGGTCTGGTGGTGGGGGGGTCGGCGGGGACAGGGGGGGGGGGGGTGGTGGGGGGGGGGCTGGCGGTGGGGAGGGGGGAGGCGGGTGTGCGGGGGGGGGGGAGGGTGGAGGGTGTTGTATGGTGGGGGGGGGGGATTGGGGGGAGGTGGCGGTGGCGGGGGAGCGGGTTGTTGGAGTGGGGAGGAATGTGTGTGGGTGGGTAGGGGCGGGGTGGTGAGGGGTGGGTGTTGGGGGGGGTGGTGGGGTGGGGAGTGTGGGGTGGGGGGGGTGGCGTGTGCGGGGGGTACGTGGTTCAGGGGGGGTGGGGTGTGGGGGGTTGTTGTTGGGTTGGGGGGTGGTGGGGGGGGGGGAGTTGGGTGGGGGGGGGGTTGGTTGGGGGGTGGGGAGGGGGGGGGAGAGGAGTGGGTGTTGCGTGGGGGGGGGGTGGGGGGAGGGGGTGGGGGGTTGTGGGGGGGGGGGGTACGTGGGGGGGGGGGGCAGAGGGAGGGGTTCGGAGGGGTGGGGGTTGGTGAGGGTACGGGGCAAGGGGGGGGGGGGGGGGGGGGGGGGGGGGGGAGGGGTGGGGAGTTGCGGGGGGGGGGGGGGGGTTTGGGGTGGGGGGGGGCGTTGGGGTGGGAGGTGGGGGGTGGGGGGGGGTGGGGGAGGGTGGGGGGGGGGGGGGGGGTCGAGTAGTGGTTGGTGGAGGGTGGTTCGGGAGAGGGGGGGTGGGGGGGGGGCGGGTGGGTGGGATGGGTGGGGTGGGGTGGGTGTAGGAGGGGGGGGTGGGGTTTTGAGGGTAGGGGGTGGGATGGATTAGGTAGGGGGAGGGGGGGGGGTTGGTGGGGGTTTTTGCGGGGTAGGAGAGCGTGCTTCAGGGTGAAGTGTCGGGGAGTGTTGGTGGGGGGGGGGGGCGGGAGGGATGGGGTGGGGGGTAGGTTGGAGTGGGTGCGTTCGGAAGGGGGGGGGGGGTAGTGGGGGGGGCGGGAGTGCGGGTGTTTTTTGGAAGGGAGGGTGTGGAGTTGTGTGTCGTATAGGGGTCGGTGGGCTGCGTGGGTGAGATGGGGGGGGGGTTGGAGTGGGTGTGGGGTTGTGTTTGGGGGGTGGGGGGTCAGTGGGGGTGGGGGGAGGGGGGTGAATTAGGGGGCGCTTGAGGGGGGGGTGGAGGGTAGGGGGGTCGTGGGATGGGGTGTGGGGGGGGGGCAGTTGGGGGGGGGGGTTGGGGGGTAGTCGGTGTGTGTGGGGGGGAGGGTCGGGGGGTGGAGGGGGTGGGGGCGGGGTCTGGATGGGGAGGACGGTGGGGGTGCGTTGGAGGCGCTGGAGTGGGGGGGGGGTCGTTGGGTAGGCGGAGGGGGGGGGGGGGAAGGTGTGCAAGGGGGTGGGGGGTGGGTGGGGGGGGTGGGGGGCCGCTGGGTGGGGGGCGTGGGGAGGGGGGGGGGGTGGAAGGTGGGGGGAGGGGGGGGGGAGGGGGGCGAGGGGGGGGGTGGTGGGGGGTGGGATGGGAGGAGGGGGGGGGAGGGGTGATGGGGTGGGGGGATGTGTGGAGGTGGGAGAATTGGGGTCGTGGTGTTAGTGTGGGGTGGGGGGGGGGTGTGTGGCTCGGGGGGGAGTGGTGGGATGGGGGGGGGGAGTGTTATGTAGGGGGGTGTGGGGGGTGGGGGGGGGGCGGGGTAGGGATGGGGGCGGGGTGGGGGGGGGGGGGGGGGAGGGGTGTGCGGTCTTATGGTTAGCAGGTTGTGGTGGGCGGGGCGAGGGTGGATGGGGGGAGTTGTACGGAGTCGGGGTGGGAGGGGTTGGCTTGGGGGGGAGGAGGGGGGTTATGGAGGAGGGGTGGGCTATGGGCGGGGGGTAGCGGTTGGGCGATGGTAAGTGGCAGCGGGAGGGGGGGGGAGAGGGTGGGTGGGGGGTGGGGGGGGGTGGGTAGCTTGGGGGTGGTTGGAGAGGTGGGGTGGGTGGGGTGTGGGGGGGGGGTTGGGTGAGGGGTGAGCTGGGGGCGATGGGGGGGGTTGGGGAGAGGGGGACGGGTTGATGTAGAGGGGGTCGGGAAGGGGCCTGGGTTGGGAGGTGGGGTGTGGTTCGGGAGGGGGGTGGGGGGGGGTGGGGGGTGGCTGGGGGGGTGATGGTAGGTGGAGAGTTGGAGGCTGGGGGGTATGTGTTGAGATTGAGGGGTCTGGGCGGTATGGGAGGGGGGGGGGGGGGGGTGATAGGTGGTAAGTTGGGTTGGAGAGCAGGATGATAGCGGTACGGGGGGCGTGGGTTAGTGGGTGGTGTGGGTGGGGGGGGTGGGGGGTGGGGGCGGGCGGGGGAGGCGTTTGGGGGTTGGGGGAGTGTGAGCGCGGGGGCTGTGGGCTGGGGGTGGAGGGAGGGATGGCGGAGTGGGTGGGGGTGTGGTTGGGGGGGGGGGGGGTGGTTTGTAGGGGGGTTGGTGGGGGCGGTGGGGAGGGAGAGGAGAGGGGGGCGGGTTGTGGGGGGGGTAGTGGTCTGGAGGGAGGGTGGGGGAGTCGGCGGTGGGAAGTTGTGTGGTGAGTGGCAGGGGGGGGGGGTAGGGTGGGGGGGTGGGGGGGGGGGGTGGAGGGAATGGGATAGGGGGGGGGGTGTGCGTGTGTGGTAGTCGGGTGTGGAGGTTGGTGGGTGGGGGTGTTCGGGAGGCGGGGGGTGGGGGTAGTCGGGCCGGCTCCCGCGAGAGGGCTAGACCCAGGGGTTGTGGGTGGGGGGGGTGGGGGAATTAGGGTATGGTGGCGTGGAGGTATGAGTGAGTGGGGTGAGGGGTGTTTGTTAAGTAGGGTTGGTGGTTGATTGGGGGGGGGGTGATGTGGTTTTGGATGGGTAGCATTTTTTGTTGTTATCTTATTTTTTGTTGGGGGTGTATTTTCTTTTTTTATGTTTAATTTTTTTTCTTGATCTTTTTTTAATTCACGAAGCTTAAACTAAAAAAGTATTTGTCTTCCATAATGTCGCAGTAAATACTATGATATTGTTCAAATATTTGTCATTGTTGTAAATTATTGAATGTCAAGAGATGTCATGAAAATTGATATATGCGGATTCTCTATATTCTTATCATTATCAAAGAATGATAGTCTGCACTTATATCTTAGATAGATTAGCCATATGTGAGGGATAGTGAGGAGGTGAGGGAGAGAATAGAGCCTCGACTGTAGAGGCGGATTACTAAAGTAAACAAGAGAGAAAGTCAAAAGTAAAAGGTGACATATAGAGCGCGAATTGTCGCCGGCGAACTTCGCCAGCGAATATCCCGCAAATATGACTGAACTTTAGCATGATATTCTGCAGCTGACATTCGCCAGTTTTTCGCAAGATTCGTTCCCACAGGGTGCACAACTCGGACAAACTGACTTCAAATGCAGTGACGGGTGGTTTGACAGATTTAAGGCCCGACATGATGTGACTTTTCGAATCGTCAATGGAGAATCAAACGATGCTCCACAAGCTGCTATTGATGACTGGCAGAAGAAATTGCCTGCGATCCTGGCTGGCTTTGATCCATGCGATGTTTTCAACGCAGACGAAACGGCCCTTTTCTTTCAACTGCTTCCAAGTAAAACTTTTACCTACAAAGGTGATCCATGCCATGGAGGGAAAAATAGCAAGCAACGTTTGACTCTGATGATTGGCACAAACATGGATGGATCTGAGAAACTCCCCATCTTGGCAATAGGAAAGTCAGCCAAGCCTCGTTGTTTTCAAAACGTCAAAGAGCTGCCAGTGACTTACCGAAACAATAAGAAGGCATGGATGACGAGCACGTTATTCCGAGAATGGATTGAGAATCTTGACAATTACTTCGGCAAGAAAAAGCGGCGCATTCTACTCATCGTTGACAATTGTTCCTCGCATGATCCTGCTCTTTCTACTTCCTTGAAGAACATTGATCCGCCGAAGACTTCGCCAGTGCTGATGACATTGTCTACACGACTCAAGCGCTGCCTGACAGAGAGATAGCGATAAGAAACGATCAGGATATGTGTGAGTCCAGCAGTGATGAAGACGAAGTAAGTGCATCTTTGCCACCACCGACTTCGACTGAAGCGAAGCAAGCAATTTCTACTCTTCAGCGCTACCTTGAGTTCGCTGGAGCTAGTGACGAATTATTCCTATCATTAAGCAAAGTAGACAGCTACGTACATCATTTGCCACACAAAAAGCAGACTCTTGTAACTTCCTTCTTTAAACCACTGTTAATACTTAGCTATAACCCTGTGGGAACGAATCTTGCGAAAAACTGGCGAATGTCAGCTGCAGAATATCATGCTAAAGTTCAGTCATATTTGCGGGATATTCGCTGGCGAAGTTCGCCGGCGACAATTCGCGCTCTATATGTGTCCTTTTACTTTTGACTTTCTCTCTTATTTTCTTTAGTAATCCGCCTCTACAGCCGAGGCTCTATTCTCTTCCTCACCTCCTCACTATCCCCACATATGGCTAATCTATCTAAGAAATAAGTGCAGACTATCATTCTTTGACAATGATAAGAATATAGAGAATCCGCATATATCAATTTTCATAACATCTCTTGACATTCAATAATTTACAACAATGACAAATATTTGAATAATATCATAGTATTTACTGCAACATTTATGTAAGATAAATACTTTTTTTAGTTTAAGCCTTCGTGAATTACAAAAAGATCCCTTTTTATCAGATCAGAATGAGTATACAATATATTTTCATGTGAAGGTAATATACGAACATTACTACTTACCACTAATTAGTTGCTACAAAATCCACGATTTCGCCGGTTGGCGAAAAATCAGCTCGCATTAGTAAACAAATATCTACCAACTAATTATAGCAACCTTTTCGCCACCTGTCGTTTTTTTAATTTTACACATGTTTTTTGGATATATGATGACCATTTTCACATGCGGAGATAGTTTTTACACGAAAATGAACCTTTAAAAAAATTATCCACAAAATCGCTACCTCGCCAGATAATCTGTTGATATTAGCAAGATGCGTTCCCACAGGGAAGAGGCTAAAGCCTAGCCAAAGTTTGCATATGAAGTTGATTATGACACCTGTAATTTGTAGGCCTATTTGCAATTTTGTGCTGCCAGTGATTTGCAATGACTTATGCATGTGATTCCCTATCAACCACAAAAGTCGCCCAGCGGTCGCCGCGACAGCCCTCGGCGTCGCCGAAGTCGCCGCCCCCGGCGACTCCTGGTGGCGGTCGCCTCGACTGTATGTGGGCGACCGTTGCCCGGCGACCGCTGTCAGCAGTTGCCTCGAGTGTCAACGGCGACCTTCATCATATGTCTGGTTTTAGCATTTAACTAGCCTCCATGATGTCAGAAAGGCAATATTCCGGCTTCGCAAAACTGATAAATTGCAAAAATTTCGGCAATCAGCTTCAGAGTTTCTAATTAACCCTTCTACTGCGCACATAGAGACAAAATGTCTCGGGTTTTCATATTTTGTTCATAACTTTTTAAAAACTTTCTCAAATTATTTCATTTTTGGTGACTTTTCCTTTCTAAATGTTGGTCACAAGCTGACAAAAGAAAAATTCGCTAAGTGCACTCTGATTCGCTGTGCGCACGCTTGAACAAAGACATGGACAGTCAATCACATCACACTGCAGGAATGTAACTCACGCAGGCGACAATTTAGCGCACAGCCCTTGTGTCTTGCGTCGTGTCATTTTCTGTTGCTAGCGCGAGCATTGTAGTTGCAATGGCTTCATCATCAAGACCCCGAAGACAAGCTGCACCCACAGTATTTCAACTGGTAGAACATCTGATTCAAGAAAAGAGAGGAGAAGAAATGGATGAGAGTAGCGATGAAGAAGATCAGGTAGAACACGCCACAGAGGAATCCAGTAATGAAGAAGACAGTGAGAGCGACGACGATGGAGACGATGCCGAGGAGGCTTTATCACGACAAGGGCGTCTTCGAGGAAGGAATGGTTTCTTATGGAATCGCGATCCTCCAAGTCAACGTGGACGCTTTCGTCGAGAAAACGTGCTTCGCACAGCGGGTGGTCCGACGTCAATTACGCGAGTCGACTCCATTAGAGAAACTTTCCAGCTTTTCGTTCAAGATGAATTGCTCAACAAGGTGATAGATTACACGAATAGACATGCTAATCAGTTTATTGAAGATTCTGATGAGGACAGTTGGTATGCAAGAAGATGGAGGGACTTAGACATCGAAGAATTCAAGGCTTTCATTGGTTGTCTAATTTATATTGGAATCCACAAATCTGGAAACGAAAGCTATGAAGAGCTCTGGTCAGAAGACGATGGTCGTCCAAAACTACGCGCCACAATGTCTCTCAACAGGTTCAAAGTTATTTTGAAGTTTTTGCGTTTTGACGACAAAAATACTCGGGAGGATCGACGGCAACGGACAAACTAAGTGCATTTCGTGAAATATGGGAAATGTTCCTCAGCAGATGCAGAATGTGTTATTCTCTTGGTCCGAATGGGACCATTGATGAAATGCTTGTCGGATTTCGCGGCCGTTGCCCCTTCCGCGTTTATATGCCATCAAAGCCAAACCGGTACGGCATAAAAGATTTGGGTTCTGGCGGATTCGGACACCTGCTACTTTTACAATGCCCAAATTTATCTCGGAAAAGAAGGAAATCTGCCAGAAGTTGGCCAAGCTAGCCGAGTTGTAATGGACTTATGCCGCCCTATCTATCAGTCAGGGCGAAATATAACGACCGACAATTTTTTTACGAGTGTACCTCTTGCGAACAATTTTATTGGAAAAGAGACTCACCTTGATGGGAACTTTGCGCAGTAACAAGCCGGAGATTCCACCAAGTTTCCAAGGAACCTTTCAGCGAGAAGTTCATTCCTCGACATTTGGCTTCACTGAAAAGCTTACACTGTGCTCTTACGTGCCAAAGAAGAGGAAAGCAGTTATTTTACTTTCCTCACTTCACCACGACGCTATCATTTCCGATGGAGAGGAGCGGAAACCAAAATTGATCTTGGATTACAATTCAAAGAAAGGTGCTGTGGATACCATAGATATGACTACCAACACCTACAGCTGCAATCGTCAAATACGCAAATACCCGACAAAACTTTTCACGAACATGTTGAATGTGGCATGTTGGAACAGTTTTGTGGTATGGATGACGAACAATCCCGATTGGAACCGGAGAAATCTTGCTAAACGTCGACTTTTTCTCAAAGATCTGGCAGAAGCCCTCATGAAGCCTCACATCTGGCGACGTTCCGTGGAGGTGAAACTTCACTCTTCCGTGAGAATTGCGATGGACTTATGTGGCGTGAAGTCTCCCCAGGCAAATGACGAGGTACCTGCCGCGCGTGGAGATCGACCTGAACGAGGACGATGCCATATGTGCGAGAAACGAAATCAAGTTCGCGGATTTTGTGTGATGTGTCACAAATTTGTTTGCAATGACCATTCAAACAAAGGATCTATTTGTGTTTCACACGACTTACCGGAGTAATCCTTTATCATTCATGCCGCTCGGTAATGTGTCGTGTTATATTTACACTTATCTAGCCAAGATGGCCTTTCATGTACTCATTTTTTCCAATAAACATACCCGAGACATTTTGTCTCTATGTGCGCAGAATGTGTGATTTTTTTAGCAGCGCAGTAGAAGGGTTAAGACTCAAATGTAGAATGCTTGTGGAAAAAGATGCTTCTGATGCAGAAATTCGAACGCATTTAATCAAACTAGATCGATGCATTTCCCGCGAGAAAATGAGTCGTGGGTCCCTCGTCAAAAAGTCTTGGGCCACATAAAAAAATTGGGACCAACAAATTTTTCGAAAATGGCTTATTTGGAAGTAAAAATGCATGATCATATCAATTTGTGACCGCTCTCATCGAAAAATGACGTGAAATATTATGTCTTGAAGTCGAGGTTTGCCCCCCCCCAATTTTCACGTTTATTTTTTTGACAGGGAGTGGTCGTGAGTCAGCCCTTAAATTCACACGAGCTAATTTTGAAATAGAACGACCCCAGAGTTGTCACACACATTGAGCAGCGAATTTGTTGTGATTTCTAAGAAAAACGTATCTCCAATGTTAGTGGACTGGCCCGAAACTGTCATCGATCGGCTGTCTGGCACATCTAGGCAAGTTTTTCCTTGGAATAAATAACCTTAGCTCTCATTTCTCTCAGTGATTTTCGCTACATGATGATGATGCATTCAATCGTGAAATGTTGCGTCAAACATCTTTGGTTGCAATGCTTCATATATATTTGCATGACGCATCGATGACAATGAAAAAAATTGCTCAAAATTCTTGACTTGACCGTGAACTTTATATCATTCTGACCATGATTCTGACTATGCCTGAATTTCACCGCTTGTCAATTTTTTGGTCAATCAAGGTTGCAAGTTGTATTATTGTTCATTCATTAAATTGTGAATGAATGGAAGAATCCTCAATGAGTGTTGCATAATATCCCGGTCGCTTCAAGCCTGTGTTACAGTGAGGGAGGAAGAGAATGGAGAGAGAGAATTCTATTAATAGAAGAGCGCTTTGTCCAGTCCAGCCCGATAGCAGATAACTTTCTCGTGCGCCTTCGATAGCGCAGCGCAATCGGAAGATCACATTTCAACTCGAGGGGTGAAATAGAGGTCATCGCTTCATTTCACAAAAAGAAATAGCGCAGAATAATCTGGAAGTTTCATTCGTGTCTCTACACTGTTAGGCAAAATGGTCCGTATTACAGGTAGGAAAGGGTCCGTATTACGATGGTCCGAAATTATTTTGAGAAAAATTCTGTCACGTGTGTTATTTATTACTGATTAATGCTTGCATACCTGAAAAATTGCTAACAATAAAGTTTAAAGAAAAAGCAAAGTTGATTTTATCCAAAAGAGCATGAAATCATTAGAGGCTCCGTATTCACAATAGATGAGAAGGTCCGAAATATGGTCTGCAATATTTCATAGGGTCCGTAGGCCACACTGGTTGACAAAATTGCGGAAAAATTGCAATATATATCCGATAATACAGAAATAGTGCAATTTATAATTTGATGATATAAAACTATTACGATTTATATATAAACTGAAAAATTGCAGTTTCTGAAAGTTATATATATTGCAATAAAATCATGTGAAATGCAAATTATGAAAAGTATTGTAGAGGGCGCTCAAAGAGATCAATGACTTAGAATATGGTTAGAATGTATTAATCAGATTGTCTGTAGGTGCGGTGACTTATTATTTTACGCCCGTATTATAAGACGCATAACATTTCGAGAGGCTCTTACTGACTTAAAATGACTGTATCACTCAACGTCTTTTGGAATTCATTGCAATGCAGTTGTAACATCTCAATGTCAGCTTAATGACGTAAGCAAGTTGACAATGAGTGACATTCAGCGGGTGCTCCATCCATCCACTTCTTCAGCAATTAAGATTCATCAATTATTCTCCATCACCCACCCCATCAATGTCTTCATTTCTCATTCACATTCATTAACATTAGCATATGGAAAAGCAGAGCGTTGATTTGAGAATCACGTGCTCCATCTCAATGATCATTCGTTGATTTTAACTTGTGAAACTTTAACATTTCTGTACATGTGATTGATTTCACTGAGAAGAAAATGAATATATATATATTTGGTTTTGAGTTCTAGAGCAATGAAAAGTTATGCTTGAAGCGTAAATCAAGGATCTAGATATCATTTGTGGATTAAGGGACATTTGAAATGATCTTCAGATCAGAAATGGAATGAAACATTCAACACAAGTGACAAACTTAATCATACGAAAGAGTCAGCGCTCCTTTTTAATTGGCTTAAATTTGATGATAGACCAATGAGAATACGCCGAATGCTTTCAATGGATAATGAAATTAGAATTTGCTGTCTTCGACGAGTGAGAACTGCAAAAATTACGCTCCTGTTCTTTCAAATGAACTACACGTCTGTCGCATCGTTTTTTATGTGATTAGCCATTGAGTGAAATAGTATGTGAATAAGACATAAATAATATTCAACGTTCGCATAAATTTAAACCATTGATAATTATTTATGTAATTATTTCTTTGAATACCCGGAATACCCTTGAATTATGAGAATGTTATGTTGTACCTTTAGAATGTAGAATTATGGTTAATAATTATTTTTGAATTGAGACTCGAAACAGTAAGAGTCGCATTTTGATAACCTGTATTATTCATATTATAAATTGCATTGGATAGGTAAGAATATGTTTAGGGAGGAGAAAAGTGAAGACCTCGTGGCCTCGACATGTCGCTCGCCATGTCCATCAAAATCAAAACTCGAGTTCGGTAGACGAGAGTTATTAGAAAGTTATCTTGAAGGTTTATTCGATCACGCACGGCGAAAAGAAGTTAAAAACTGTATTCCTTAGCATTCATTTCCTATTACACATATGGAACAATAGACAATCTCAGCGAATCAACTACGTACCGGCGTACCACCCATGCTCGAGGGATGTAACTTTCCCAGGGCCTATCACATATGTAATTATGTCTATCTTTATGTCTCACTCAACATCAGTTGGACGAATCAGTAAACGAGTCTACGAGAAGTTAGGTACCTGTATTTTCTCTAGAAGGTATACCTAACTTGATACGCTCTACATGTAAGCCTAGATGCTTCGTAAAAAAGCGGGTTTGTTCTTGGAGCTACTATTTATACAGAAATTATTTACTAGCTTGTTTAGGTTATTAAAACGTACTTTGAATATGTAGGCCTACTGAAATGCTGCATTTGTGCCTATCACATGTAAAGCCTACGACAAGAGGAAAAAATTATAAGATACCTAAGGCTTTCAGCTTAGTCCATTACATCCCGCATACAAGTTAACTTGAATTATGTAAACTACCCAAATAACCCTAAACCATTCGCAATTATCGTGTCTCCCACACATTTTTCTACTGTGCTTATAGTAGGGCTATTAGGCTATCTTACAATTCGATCCCTTGTAGCTACTTGGGCTACCCGGTATTATGAAATAAGAGTTGGAACTTAAATGACATGATACAAAAATAGGAGGATACAAATGAGTTACTCTGCACGTTGTCCACGATGTCGAAGACCAGATTATCACAAGAATTGTGATCTGTTTCTATCATTTCACAATTTCGCTAAGTGAAAGAGACACGTTTTTATGGCAAATTCCGTTCTGGTCACTAATTCAGGCAAAAGCACTTTCTTGGAGGACCTCCCCAGACTTGCTTAACATGATTCGGATGTCAAATGAGTTACTCTGCACGTTGTCCACGATGTCGAAGACCAGATTATCACAAGAATTGTGCACTATTTCTATCATTTCACAATTTCGCTAAGTGAAAGAGACACGTTTTTATGGAAATTCCGTTCTTGTTTCTAATTCAGGCTATAGCACTTTCTTGGAGGACCTCCCCAGACTTGCTTAACATGATTCGGATGTCAAATGAGTTACTCTGCACGTTGTCCACGATGTCGAAGACCAGATTATCACAAGAATTGTGCACTATTTCTATCATTTCACAATTTCGCTAAGTGAAAGAGACACGTTTTTATGGCAAATTCCGTTCTGGTCACTAATTCAGGCAAAAGCACTTTCTTGGAGGACCTCCCCAGACTTACTTAACATGATTCGGATGTCAAATGAGTTACTCTGCACGTTGTCCACGATGTCGAAGACCAGATTATCACAAGAATTGTGCACTATTTCTATCATTTCACAATTTCGCTAAGTGAAAGAGACACGTTTTTATGGGAAATTCCGTTCTGGTCACTAATTCAGGCAAAAGCACTTTCTTGGAGGACCTCCCCAGACTTGCTTAACATGATTCGGATGTCAAATGAGTTACTCTGCACGTTGTCCACGATGTCGAAGACCAGATTATCACAAGAATTGTGCACTATTTCTATCATTTCACAATTTCGCTAAGTGAAAGAGACACGTTTTTATGGGAAATTCCGTTCTGGTCACTAATTCAGGCAAAAGCACTTTCTTGGAGGACCTCCCCAGACTTGCTTAACATGATTCGGATGTCAAATGAATTACTATGCACGTTGTCCACGATGTCGAAGACCAGATTATCACAAGAATTGTGCACTATTTCTATCATTTCACAATTTCGCTAAGTGAAAGAGACACGTTTTTATGGGAAATTCCGTTCTGGTCACTAATTCAGGCAAAAGCACTTTCTTGGAGGACCTCCCCAGACTTGCTTAACATGATTCGGATGTCAAATGAGTTACTCTGCACGTTGTCCACGATGTCGAAGACCAGATTATCACAAGAATTGTGCACTATTTCTATCATTTCACAATTTCGCTAAGTGAAAGAGACACGTTTTTATGGGAAATTCCGTTCTGGTCACTAATTCAGGCAAAAGCACTTTCTTGGAGGACCTCCCCAGACTTGCTTAACATGATTCGGATGTCAAATGAGTTACTCTGCACGTTGTCCACGATGTCGAAGACCAGATTATCATAAGAATGTGTCATGTTGACCAATAATTATATGCTAACACATGTTTGTAAATGTGTAAAAGACGTGATGAGATGTCCAGACTTTACAGACATTGAATGCATGACGCAAATATGCTTGCAAATGCTTTGACGAGAGCCTGTTGACGTTATAATTGAGTAAATATGATGTCAGTAGCATTGAAAATTATCGCTCCTGCTGTAGGCAAAGAAGAATAAATGAGAGAAAATGTGTGCGTGTGCAGTAGGCATAATATATGAAAATTTTGAAATTTGCGATAGGCTATCCGTTAGTACAGTATCAATGTCATCCACAAATTTTTTTTGATAATCGATGATGGTTATGATCAAACTATTTACTAGTACATTTCGAGTGTAGTCCCCCTGAAATCCCCTGAATTCCCTGAAATAATTTCCCAATTTATTTGTTGAATTGAATGGTCTTCGAATGTGGCATAAACGGTTGCAGATATAGAACCGTAAAGGAAACTAATTTATTTAATCATCCAATAGCTCACGTTCAACATCTTACCATTTTCCTTATGTTAATTAATGTGTGGGTACCCCAAAAATTGACCTAGCTATTTTAAGGACAGCAGGTCTCCTCATAATCCGGTTATATAATAAAGTAATTAGAAAGAAGTAAGTTAATTTCGCGTTGAAATTACGACTCCTGTCTGACACGTGTGTTTTTCATTGCTTTCATTCTATATGATCAAGCTGTTAGCCGAAACCTCGCGATCGGAAAAAATCTGTGTACTGTGTATTTCGGAAATTAACTTGATAAAAGCCATATGTGCAAAAAGTTTGAATAAGGTTAATAAAGTAATTGTCAGCATTTGCGTAAAAGGAAGCTGTGCTTAGTCAGAATATTCAAGATGAGCTAAATTGTGATAGTGGTTCATATAAAGTTCATATAAATAAACGAATTTTTCTTTTTATTCCCGATAGGTATTTGGATTCAACGCAGTTATCCTTCATTTGCGAAGCAATCTCTGATGAACATCCCGTCTTAACAGACAATAATAATGAAGATGCAAAGGTAAGCTTCATTTCAGACATCCATCCATGAGAATTTTCCGCCTAATGCTTACAAGCATTACAATAAGCTTACAAGATTGATCCGTAGTCATTTAAGTATACTTAATTTTCGAATTAATGGCCCTTGAAACAAAGAAATATCTGACTTCATGTCTAAATGCAGATCAATCAGTTGCTGTCCACGCCTACATTTTGAGTTTTAATAACCAAGTGATCTACGTTTCAAGTGCAATGCTAAAATTAGATACGTCAATACGGGGATTATGAATCTGTGCTTATGTCATACTTGCAGACTTAAATTTGTATGGTGGATTCATAACTTAGATTATCTTGACGAAAAATTGTCCTGATCCCACATTGGGAAAAATGGATAATTCTCATACGTGCATCGATCACTCATGAATGCAAATTATGAATTACAGAAGTTTTGGAGAATCTGACTCATACGGCGCCTGAAAGAATTTGGGGCGTCTTTGGCCCCAAATGAGAAATTGTTATTTATGCGACAAAAATTTGGAAGGAAACGGAAAGCAAGTATAGATGAGTTCCATAACGCAGTGCAAGTCAACGTTAATAAGTGGTAAGCCGCCTATTTATTGTTTACAGTATACAATGATAAACGGTGTCCTATTTCTGTTATCCAGCATGTCATCAACCACAGATCTTCCTGAAACTGAATCAATGGAAACGGACACTGATAAAGAGAGCGACGTGGAAAGTCTATCGACCAGTTATTGCCCCAGATTCAAAGATTATTCCATAAGCCGTGATGCTGATCGGGTAAGTATACTTCCTCGTTTTATGACAATTGTATTGGTAATTGAAGTGTGAAGTAAATCAGACCTATTAAATTAATTAACCTATTAACCCTTAGCTTTTATCATGTCTCCTTGGATACCTCTTGCAACCTTGTATATAGAGCACCTGTAATTTAAGTAAATTACGTTTTTCAATTTAAGACAATTCAAAGCAGTGGCTACTTAAAAAGTTGAGTGAACCATGTGTAACCATACTGTGCTGCATTACAATGTACAAGTATACTTTTGGAGTTGCCTGACTGACACCTGTGGACATCGTATGTAAATTGATTGATCTTATTAATGGATTATCAACCAAATTACAATATAGAAAATGCGAGGAATATCTTGAGCCGAAAATATTGATAGAACGGATTACTTATCAAACGAAATTCGTATCAGGTAAGTCGAATGAAGTGATGATAGATAAATTAAGTAATTAATAGCGGTTTACCTGCGCACTACACATTATACCAAGCACTGAATTGACTGAAATATTTCAACAGATAACTTTTGAATTAGATGTGATGTAAAAAGTGTTCCTCTGGTTATAAATATTTGACTATAGGTAAAGCAAGCCAATTTTTCACGACCATTCAAATAGAATCGTGCGGACAGAATGACATCGTTAACGAATCGCTTCGCATGAATACAGTAAATCCAGTCGAAGCTCGTTAATTCGGACACGGACAATTAAGACTTCGGTCAATTAAGATCATACGGCCGCGGCATTTTTTGTATATTTGGCGGCTTATATAAGTTGCTTTTGAATTCAGACTTTCAATAATTAAGAGATAGTAAACCTGGTATTTATACTCTTAATTATCGAGCTTTGACTGCAAGATACTTAGCACAGCGTTGGCTCTAATTTATGGTTCGCTGCAATGAGATAAAGTCAATTCTGGTAACGTGACATTAGACGGGCGTGAATTAGACGGACATTAGACATGAGGGGTAAACATTTTCGAGTAAGCTGCAACGTTTAAAATATTTCATTTAACCAACCTCATTCCCACAGAGATTTCACTAAGTTGTCTCATTTTTACATGTTACCACTACATTTATGCATCATCGCGATAGGCGTACCTCTGTATAGCTGAACATAGACGAAGCTATAGCTGAATTTTCTTAAATTCGCGTGCTTTACGTGCTCAACTTCATCGGCAAATTAGTCTTAATTATTTTTAGTAAGCTTAATGAGTCTCATTCGAACTTCTTTCTCTTTGAAAGAAGATTTTAATGTTTTACAAAAAATATTTTGCAATTTTCAGGGATATCTGTGTAATTGATGAGTCGATAGCTTGTCAATATAGATTAATTGATATTGTTGCTTGAAGCAAATGATTTCGTCAGATCGAGAAAGCCTGTCTTAAGTCGATTGGAATTAAAGCGTCTATGCCGGTTTATAAAAAGTGTCTAATCTTCGGAAGTACTTCATCCAGGCTCGTGAATATCCCATTCCTTGAACTGCGAATATAAAAGGGCCATATACTAACACAGAGTGCCACACTATTAGGTTTAATCGTTTTGAATCTGTTCAAGTTTTATGTGCGAATGTGTAGCCTTCAGAATGCAAATTTAAACAGATATAAATAATGAGAGCTATGCACAGTTAATTGGATTTTTCAATCGTGGCAGAAATCTTCAAAATTCTTGTTTCACATATCATATCGGCTACAACGGCCAGAATTTTAGCTGAGCTGATATATTCTATCTGAAGCCTCGTCTAGCCGTAAACCGTTCGCTCGCCTTTGGCCATGTCTAGTCACAATTTCTTCTGTGGCCATGTCATCAATTCTATTAGATAGATCTCAGAAGAAATAGAAGAGCTGTATTAAACTTTTTGCATGTTAACATTTTCTAACAAATAATCTGATAGTTGTTTCAAGATGCGAGCGCTGCAATTGATCACAGTCCAGAGAATGAATGTATTTCCGGTTGCGTATCAATCTTCATAACATATTCTATCACCAGGAAATTGAAGAAATTACCGGGTGATTTTCGAAAATATTGGATGAGTTGTTTCAGACCTCCAATTCTATCTGATAAACTGATAAACTTCACAGCCTATAGTGATGTTTTTTATTCCTATCCTGCAGGAGCGCATGATATTGACTAATTCTTTTAAGAGACCGGTCCACTTATTCCTTGACTTACGACTGTCATTCAACGGTTTCGTTGCATGAATAGAGAGAAAGATGAGTCGCGCAAATCTGAGCCAGAGCACCGAAATGGCATTTCGCTCACTCACTAGCTCGCTATAACGTTCAGAATTTGGCAGTGACTGCTTTCTGTCAGGTTATTAAAATTGGTCGTAATTCCTGTGGCTCAGCAGATAGAGCCGGTCTAAACAGTGTTTCTACATCGAACTTGATGCAGACTTGCTTTTATGCATAATTAAGGTTTATATTGACCTTTGGTCTAAACAGTGTTTCTACGTCGAACTTTATGTAGACTTGCTTTAATGCATAATTAAGGTTTATATTGACCTGGATGACTAGTTGACTACTTTCAATATTAGGCACACGTGAGATTTTCAATTCAAAATGAAGGCAGAAGCTGTCACTGTCATTTGCATCACTCAATGATTGTCGGCATTAAAAGAGCGGTGCTACCCACGACCTGATTATTAACTGAATCATTTAAATGACTTTTGCAGACACAAATGATTTACTGGAATCACAAAGCCACTCACATCGTTTTGAAATTATTTGCTCTGTTTGATTTAGGTACACCACAATGAAGTGGAAATGTACTGACGTACGTGGAAAAGCTTCACCATTTTAAAAGCAGCTTTATTTTTCAGGCAAAGCAGTTCTCACTGATCGGCGGCAGTGGACTAAACAATTTATGCCGTCGAATATTTTGAAGGATTTTGGCTGCGGATATTTCGAAGAAGTATTCATTTCACGGCAGGAACAACAAATTTCCATTCAAGAATTCCCGAATTTATCGTGCGGTATCAAACTTTCTAGATCTCATGTGACTGAGAAGGAAATAGAGGCCTCTTTGCAGAGCGTACTAAAGCACGCAAAGATAGATCTGATGGAAGGAGCCACCAACGCTCCCTGCAGCTGAGTAATTGTGCCTGATGCCCCTTTTCTCAATAGGTGACTCAATTTTTCATCTCTTGTATTTGGTGTTATATCCTGGTTATCTGTGTAGCTGTTATTGTGCATATAATCTAAATAGCAGGAACTTTATTAACAACATCAAACCCGCATGTTTCTGTTGAAATTTTAACTGGAAAATCGATGCTTTTTTCTGACAATTTGGAGTCATCAAATTTCAATGTTATTAAGAAAGTTCCTGTTATTTAGATTGTACTACATATGTCTTTCGATGCCTTTCATAGAACATTTTGTAACCTCCATAGAACAATTGTATTTTTCCAGATTGTACTACATATGTCTTTCGATGCCTTTCATAGAACATTTTGTAACCTCCATAGAACAATTGTATTTTTCCATCGTTAAGTTGTACTTTTGTATCTTCAGTGCTTATAAATACAATTTTCATGTGTGCACATTAAATTTTCATTGAATCGGTGCAGGTGTATTGCAAAATATCGTGTAATTTCGTTTTATTTCTACTACTCCTCATAGCTAGGAAGCTTATTGGTTTTCAGTGAAGCAATACTAATTAATAGCGCAATGGGAAATTTCAACTGAAGGGTAGGGGCAAATCGGTAGAATCGGCGACCGCAGCTACCTACAGGCGACCGCACCTCATCTGCTAGGCGACCGCTGTTAGACCTCCGGGCGACTGCGCCCCGGCTCTTAAGGCGACCGCCCCAGGCAGTCAGGGCGGTGGACAAATAGGAATCCCCGGCGACGCTGAGGGCGACCTTTAGGCGACTGACCATGGCGGTCGCGGCGACCGCTCTGGTTGATAGGGTTTACATGCATGTCTCTAATCATGATTATTAAAGTGTTTTTGTGTCAAATTACTTGTTCTGATCATACCACATCAAAAAAGTAAGTGTATAGAGGCAGTCTAGATAACAAAATATGGGAAAATGCCTTACCCTGGATATAACGTACATCGGATATAACGGACATTTTTTATATTCCCGTGAGTGTACGTTATAGCGGGATTATACTGTATTTATGCCTACAAGGCAATGAGACATGTGTACCAGTCAAGCATGCTTAATGGAAGCCGCAATTACTTAGGCACCGCTGAGACACACGTCACATCAGTGTTGTATTTCAATGGGCTATTATGCTGATTGTATCAGGTACATCTCACCCTCATCGTTCACCTGTGGAAATAATATCACTAACAAGCATCATGCTAGATGTAGCATAACACCTTCAAAAACCAAAGCTTGTCGAAGTCAAATTTTTTTTGCAAATAAAAAAATGCAAAGAAGACGAGTAAAACAATGGCAAAATTTTTAACATCGGAGTACAAAAATATTTACAAAATAGCTGATATTCCTTTCAAAATTAAATGAAATTCTAACATTAAAAGACTACAACACACTGTACGCTTCATAAGTGAGGCAACAAGTGCGACGACATGTTGTTCGGAATTCAGGTATTTGCCTTTCTTTCTCCGGTCCTTCAAGTCCTCCAACATAGTAATTAACCATGATCATTATATCGTTTATGCTCTTCCTGAAAATAAGATGAGTGACATTAGAACGATTGAGAGGAACGAACAAATATAAAAAAAAATCGGAATAAATAAATAATTTGTCAAATTGAATAATCTTGAGACTTCAGGGGGATAATAATCAGCATCTTTTTCGAGGACAAAATTTCTGGTTTTTCCAGGTTCACTCATACAAGATTTCAAGTTAAGTAAAGTAACATGCACTAACTTTTCTAGTCATATTTCAAAAGTTTTGATGCCCAATTGCGATATTTATCAAGTTTAAAGATGTTCTCTTGCTGTCATATGTAGGGTATTGAAGGTTGGTAATCGTCATTATCATTATTCATAAATCCTAAACATGATCCTCAAACAAATTAACCCGCACATGACTGCGACTTTAAATAGGGAGTTGTGTCGATGTTGAGAGATGCAAACTAGGCCTGCTGATGACTCCCGATATTGGCTGAAATAGCAGCTATTCAGGTCAGTTTCCATTTTTCAGCTGAGGATGCAACTCAATATTCAATCATTCTATTTGCATGATCTCTGCTGGCTAACCTTTGATTAGGCCTTTCAAGCATAAGGTTGCGAGAGCGGGGAGGCCGGCCCGTGTTTCCAAAAAAACCTCCTTTGGGATCCCGGACAGGATTGTAACGCAAACTGAACTCAAGCACTATAGAGAAATTAACAGTGTCTGTAACATGCAGCTTCAATTACTAGTCTTTAAGGCATTCCACACGTACGAATGGTGTGTGTGGAATCATCCACCGTGCACGTCGAATCTAAGTCAGAGCATAGATGAATTAAGAGGGATCTGCCCCCTAAACTTTTAAGTGGTAAGTGATGGTAACCTACTGGGCTTCTGTTCTAGTTGAGTGATAACAGTCAAAAGTTATAATCATATAATTATAAATTTAGATTCGAAGAAGTGGAAATTATTTGTAGCTTAACTACATGTACATTGTAAATGTATGTTGTCTCCGAATTTATCCTTTGTAATCGATGACTCAAGCGACATGCTTTTCGGCTTAGCACACCCTCTCTTAAAAGAATTTGTGGGAATGAATAATAACGTGTTTACATGTTTTCGTTAATTATGTCTACGCTAAGTTACTACTTTTAACCTCTACGTTCTATCAATGCTTTCGGTTTAGAATCGTCTTCCCAAAAAAGAGTTTCGATTTTTACTGATAAGAGCATGAATCAATGCATGTACGTATACAATATTAAATCTATTGGATAAATAACATCTTTGTTCTTACTGGAGCACTACGCGACTGCAAAGGGCTTACTATAATTTTTTATGAAACTACGGTTTGATAAAAAAGTGAGTTTCGTCTTTAATTTTTCGCCCTGCGTGTAGCTAAATCGTTAAAGCTGAAATGATTACACACCATCATTTTGATTGTTATACACGAATAACACCTCAAAATCATTTAAAGCTCAAGATTTTCGTCGATAGAAAAAGCTGAAAAAGTGTTGAAGGTGCAGATGAAAATTGAAACTGTTGAAAATTAGTATTTACAATCAAATTACGCTATCTTTATACATGGTCTATAACTTTGTCTCAAAATTCAGCTTCACCATAAAGGGTAAACTCAGACTCTTTGAACTGAAGCTCAACTCATTCTTGAGAGTCCAGGATTTAGCGGTCGAAATGCGATCGTCCTGACCAAGTTCCTGTTGATCACCTCATTTAATTAGTCAAATAATTTGTATGCATTTTTTGTACAATTTCACTTCTCGTTTTAGCTCTTACACACCTCGTAGATTTTAGATAGCCTAATCCCGCTATGTAGCTAGATCTGATATTTTGATTGGAAACAGACCTGTCCTCTTATCATCTGAATGGGCAGACTGCTAAATAGAATATTTTCATTATATGAAGTGATAAACATAATTTTTGAACAGAATGACTTAAGGCCGGTTCATACTTGTGCGTCCGCGTGATGACGTATGCCTCTGGCGAACAGGGAAATCCACTGTGAACCTGCGCGTCAGAGGAGGAGATTGCATTGGGAGGCATCGCCATGGCGATCTTCCCTATTCTTGAAGGCAGCGGTATGTCCGCGTGGAAGATTTTGGAAGTTGACCAAAAGTTAACTTTCTCCGCGTTGCGCGTAGCTTCACTGTACTGTAGGAAAATATCGTATCTAATCGGATGGAGCATACTCGCATCAACTTTAGGTCTATCCTTGATCATGAGAAAGAAGCTCAGACTATGTGTTTCAAGTATCCTTTCATTTAGCAACCCTAAGACATTTTTTTTAAAATTTATTAAAAAAAATTATGGTCCTCGGAAAACCATCGTATTCTCTTATTTAATGGCATTTATGAACAAAGCAGAATATTTGTAATACATGTGCATAAAAATAGAATACGGCGGTCAACAACTGCAACCGACCGACTCATTTCACTTGCAACTATTTTCCAATAACTTTAATCAGCAAACTATTCAAGAATTATGACGTCACTTTACTCATTTATCTGATCATAATGTGAATGAAGCAAATTTCTCACATACGTGTATATAAGGTATCAATTAATCGGCAGTTGGTCTTACATCATTGTGTTTTACTCAAGAGAATGGAGGTTGAATTTGAAGAGCTTTTAATTCAGCAAGTGAAGAGATTTCGAATTTGTATTATACGAGCTCCTCAGACTATAAAGACACGGAGATGGCTCAATAGTCATTGATATCGATATCAAAATCTGTAGGCAAAAATGTAGAATAGTGTAAAGATCGATGGAAATATCTCCGTGATAAAAAGCAATGGAAGGCGGCTTCATATGTCTTTCAAGAGACTGTGAAATTCTCCAGTCTCTTGACGTGATATATTCAGGGTTCGAAGCTGTGGGTCAAATATACCTAGAATGTCTTTTTGTTTTTATTGTTTTTGTGCTTCCTGTACAACATGGTGATAGTGGTCAAGTCCGAACCTTCCATGCGCGCTGACAAATTGGCGAAGTATGAACGCTATGCAATGCGTATCCGCACAGTATAAGATTTTGGGGAAGAAAAACAGCATCATGCGTCTGTCGAGTTGTAGCGAGTGATCGCGCACATCAATGCGGACGGTATGAACCGCCAATTCATTCTACATGAAGAGAGGAGAACCGTTATCTGTCCTTCCAGTTAGTATTTCAATTTCTAGACTTTTTAGGACATAATAATTTTCTCTTAAATCATATTTTGAACTTTCTAAAAAATCAACTAGTCGCTAGGTTGTTTTTTTAAAATTTTGCTGCCTTGACGCACTTTGCTACGTTGAATTGGAAATAGCGTCAAAAATATTATTTGAATCCTGACTCAAACCTTTTTGAATTACAATGATACTTGAAGGATAGATGCTTTGCTGAACGTATCAATCAGAAACTGAATAGAAAAGCTTTATTTGTTGCTGATGGATGAAGGAGAGGATAAGTAGAAATTTACATGCATCTCATGCGAGAATGTAGCTTTCAACATCTATTTTGTGACTGATACATTGAAGTCACAATTGCTATGATAGTTTACAAGTAATGCTGGGATTTTCATCTTAACAAACATGGCAGTTGATCTGGGGAACATGAACAGACCCTTCGCATAACATGAACACGAGGTTAGGGTAATATGAACAGCATCATGAAAGAACATCCTTCTCTACCATTTCACTCTCTACCCCTCAATCATGAGTAACTATTGTTTCTAACATAGCAATGTAATGCTCTGCCTAAAATAAAGGCTCTAATTGCAACGAATTGTACGATTTAATAATAATGTATGATAACATGTTTTCTAATGATAGATAAAGATGTAGAATCTCAACAAAAGGTACTTATATGTGCAGCTGCGATGCTTTCATCATGCAGCGCATTCAGCGGTAGCTCAAAAATTGGCGTCGGGGCCGATACTACCAAACGTCTTGCATCTGACCTATAGGCCCACATGTACCTACAGGTTAGCATTTGCTGATGTACGCACTACGATCACATCAACTGCTGACAAACTATTTACTACTAATAGCCAAAACATAATCATAATATTCGTATACAGGTACAGATAAATGCATACAGAAATAATGCTGAGGCTGTCCATGTCCTTCATACATAATCAAATCTGTAACGACCAGTTTCAATTTAGACTGATTGAATTTTAGCAACTACACCATTTCCAGTTTAATTTCAGACAACATCAACTATATTTCAGATATCATCACTTTAATTTCAGATGCATCAGTTTAATTTCAGTCCCCGTCACTTATATTTCAGATATCATCAAATTAATTTCAGCTATGGTAATTTATATTTCAGACAAGGTCAATTTAATTTCAGATATCTTTTGTGCTCTATATTCATAAAACATGACTGCGCTTATTGATCCATTGGGGCCTACTATTCCTGACATACAAAAATTGAAAGCGCTGATGCAGCAGATAGGCCCATCATATCACAACTATGCGCATGCATCTTCATGCAAATGCACGTTGAAACTAAAATAGCGAAAAAGAAGCCTGTATTCACAATCTGGAATCAGTGTCTCCTTTGGACATGAAATGCTTCGAAGCAATCATATGACACTATAGCCATAAAATATTCTCTGCTTTTATTATGATTCCTTGTATATCGCTACTCCTCCCATACTGTTTTTCCCTGAAGACTTGAACATAGATGATAAAACTACATTTCGCTTGCATCACTTGCTATATATTTGCATTTCAAAATACATTTGAACACAAAAAACTTTTCAAAAAGTCATCAAAAGTCACATGCCGACTTGCATATCTTGCAAGTCTATGGCTCTCGAATGGAAGGACAGAGAATGATTGAAGCAACGTAGACAGTCTTGCATTGATACTTGCGTCACAGCATGATTGACTTCGTCTTCCAATCGGCGTATTCTTTGCTCACCAAGGGGTATTTCTCCTGCCGTAACTGGAGGATTGCCCAATGCAGTCTTGACATGATTCTTTATTTTGCTCCAAATACTCTCAATTGGATTAAGCATACACGAATAAGGAGATAGTCTAAGCAATTCTGCACCATTGAATTCAGGTTCTTCAAAGACCCTTTCAAATCGACAATGGCATGGGGCATTGTCGGAAATCACAACTACAGAATTCAAATCATGTCCGGCAGAGCTGTGCGCTCTCAGCATGGAGCGAAGCACTCATTGGCGTCATCGGCCTTAAAATTGCCTCGACGCGTGGTAAAGCCAGTCAGTCCAGTGGACGTCATCCTGAGATTAGGTGTAAATTTGGACCTTTTGAATTTAGCAGAATTATTTTTGCCCGATCACCTCGGCGAGACCAACCTTTTGTCCTTTTGCAAAACAGGTTGAAGTTTGTTTCGTCAACGAATATCAGCTGCCTGCCGTCACTTAGGTACTCCGACATCTGAAGACAACATTCTCTCCTCTTAGTCTTGTTTTGATCGCTGTTCATTGACTGCGGCTCTTTATGGTTTTGCTCAGGTGAAAGCTTTTTCGTCTTGCATCCACCACGTTTCTTGAATTGAATTCGATTTTGACGAATCCAATGATACGCTGTCTTCTTGTTGATTTTTAGCAAGCGTGCTGTACCTATCCAGTCGTCACCATTGTCAGCTGCAGAAAGGATTCGCTCTCTATCAGTGAATGAATGCCTTGAGTAGCTGCCTCTCACTGTTGGCTCATCCACACTGTCGTCAATGCTTAACGTGTCAGACATCTTGTCATCAGAAAATCCTGCCAAATTGTGATTTAAAGCATTTGAAATCTGATCACAATATTTGAAATACAAATGCTTTGAAAATTTTCGAGGATATCTACCTCAGACAGGTAGCGGATGAAATATAATTGATATCTTCTGAAATTAAAATGATGATATCTGAAATATATCTGACATTGTCTGAAATATAACTGACCATTCTGAAATTAAAATGATGATATCTGAAATATAACTGTTCAATCTGAAATTAAAATGACTATGTCTGAAATTAAACTGGAAATGGTGTACATGTATATAGATAAACATATCTTCATAGATTTTGATTTTTCTGTAAACTTTAGGACTAACGGTAAAATCAAATTCCAAAAATTGAATATTACATGTAAGAATCGTAGCATAGTGACTAAATTGCATGGGGAATGCAGTTGACAATTGTTTTCCACTTAACTTGGAAGAAATCGCCGAGTATGGACTGACATCAATAACTAAGAGGAAAATGCATGCACCGCATAGCCTACACGTATAATGCGGAAATGCAGGTCCATTTCGACTGAAATGGGGCTGCTACCATTGTGTGTATGCATTTAAGAAGCTGATTTTATTCGACATTATTAATTAGTGGGCCTATACTAATCAAATCATGGACAGAACTGTAACCAAACCACAATGAATTTGGGATCAATGATTTTTGTTGCAATTCAACCTGCATTTTTTTAAATCGAATCGGAATAGCAAAAAAGTATTCTGCTCATATTATACTGAGACTCTGTTCATATTGCCCGAGTAACATAAAATAGGAGAGATTGAGGGAAATAAAATTTTTCACATTTGCCAAGTCTAACCCCCCTTTCTCAATGCGCTGAGTCTATCTGCGACCAATTTAAGGTGATTTGTCAAATTACAAGATTTCCGAATTTTCTCGTTTTGTCCATTAAATTTCAGTTTTCCGGGTCACTCACACCTTGTTCAGTAAAATCTTCGAACAAAACGCACACGGTGACCGTGTAACACTGCAGAAATTTACTGACAATTTACTGACCGCGGTCACCATGAACACAACATTGTCGTGTATGCTCATTAAGAAAGCTGAACCACGCTCAAAGAGATCGTTAAGTTGCAAGTAAACATATTTTCTACTTACAATCATAGTAACCACCGCAAATTTTGAAAAAAGTAGCGCAGGCTAAAAAAAAATAGCGCCGCAGCAAAAAATCTTCCATTTTGGTGCATTTTGTAGTTAAGGTAAAACGAAACAATAATACAGGGTGCGGCATAAAAACCGTGACTAAATTTTAAAGTAGCATAACTTTATAATTATCCAGCAGAAATGAACAAATAAGGTCTCCTTTTGAAACCAATGCACATATCTATTACGATAATCAACAATGTAGTTACTGTATTTGAGGATGAGAGTATAAGGTTCATGCAAAGCAAAAGAAATCGAAAGCCAAAAAATTAGATGAAAAGAACAACTACTGAATGGAAAAGCAGGCCTACTTCCAATTCTTCACTTAAACGATTATCATCATGGCGAAGTCTTGCTGCAGATGATCTCACAGCATCAATTGAGTGATGACTGGATCAACTTTCAGCAATCACACTTTGTAACAGAACGCCAAAAATTTCGTATTTTCCTGTTTTACTTCCTCCAAAGTCTCTACGTCTCTTCCAAGTTACGCAGGGGACACTTCCACAAAGTAATTTTATGATGGATTGTTTGGCATCACATCGAACGCAGATATGATACAAAGGTTTATGGTAATATATACCATTCATGCGTTACATTCATTCACTTCTATTGTGTCGGTCGAAGCTGTAGTGAACCTTGCGCAGGAAATTGTAAAGAATGCTTTAATGCACTTTCGGTCAAGAAAATTGATTTTCTAACTTGTTTAAACCAGTCTTCCACATCGTATTTATTTGTCGCAATTCTAGTACAGCATGATATGTGTCTTAATTCATTGTAAATTCCGCTATGCTCCGGACACTGAAGTATGGGAAGAGAAGTTCATAGTAAGCAGTATAAAATTCAAATTTCTGCTATGTCAAGATATCTTTTGAAAACTTATTTCACATACGTTCATATTTCAAGTACACCTGTACTCGGTTATACAATTACATTTTTTGCATCGCTATTGGCATGATGTATTTTTTAAGCAAAACCCACTAGGGACATTAATTTTGAACTGATTTTTTCTTCCTGATGAAACGAGTCTCAAATTCGCATATTTCGTAGTCTCAATTTTGTGCGTAAATCAACCAAACATTTTTCATTTATTTAGAAATCAATATGCGTATTAAAGTGCTCTAGAAGCACTGAATTACCAAGTAAGTCATTTCGTTTTCCCTCACTATTATAAAATTGATTAATGACACGACATCTGATATCTTTTTAATTCCCACTGCATATTATGAATGCAGTAAAGGAAAAAGTGAAATTCTTAAAGCTGCATTTGAAAGTCAATTCGAGGGCTAATATGATGCTATAGGGTTGAGGATGCCAAATGGATTTCAGATGCTGACAAATGCTGTTTGAATTACTTCTATAACAGTCCACAGACAGTTGATATACAACCAAACTTATAACCATCTATAGAACATGACAATAAGTCCTGTGAGCAAGTACATGTACTAGAATTGGAACTGGCCCGGATTTCACGGTCGGCGTCGTCCGCTTTTGTATAATATTGCCTTAATTCTGTCAAAAAAGATTACATATAATTTTTGGTTCAAATATATCAAACAACTGCGAAGATATGGCGCTCATCAATTTGTGTGTGATTGGATCTGTCAAATATCGTCTACACACGGTAATTGATACAATGAGTAAGCAACTCAAGCCTGATTCGATAATTGTTGATAATAATAATAATAATAAGCGTATATTTTTCAAAAATGGTAATCAAAGAAATACAAAGTCATCTTTACATAAATTAATATAATATTTGTCTACGCAGCTCGGCGTTAAGGAGAGATGTAGTGAAAGGAAAGAAAGTCTTCTTTCTCTTTAGAGTACGACACAGGTTGACCGTATATTGGCTTCGTAGCTTCAGTGGGATCCGCGAGTGAAGACAGTGACTATTTGCTTTAGAGATCTTGGTGAAAAGCGACTTACTCAGAAGATCTCGACGGATGGCAATTTCGTTTTTACGGCAATTGCAGGTTTTTCGATTTCCACTTCCGTAATAGATGTTGAATATCATGCTATGTGCTCTGTTATCTAATTTTTGTAGCTTCTTTGACAGATTTTTGTTGATACCAACGAAGACCGGAGAGGCGTATTCAATTAGTGATCTCAATACAGAAGCGTAGATAAGATGAAGTTCTTTAGCCGAAACAAGACTCTTCAGACGGCGTAGAATGTGGAAGCGGTTGTTGACTGTATTACTGATCATATTTACAGGTGCTTTCCAGTCCAACTTATGATCGAGAATGACTCCGAGCAGGGTTTTTTTAAGGCGATATACGCGCCCGATTTGGGCGGGTAAAAATTTCAAATGGGCGGGTAAATTTCGGATGTCAACTCGGACCACTGTCCATGTCAGCCAATGTTGTTTTTCACATAAGGCGAATAATTCGAATTATTCACATAATTCGAATTTAAAAATTATTAAACCCAACCCTATTTCAGGTGTGGATAATCTATACAAAACCTATTTATGTTCGATTATGCGATTCACAACCATCGTCAAGTTAACAAGTACAAAAACTTTCCTTCACTCACACGCATTTAAAAGTAGGAAGTTATCAAAACGGAAATACTATGTAGTCATGTAGTGGACCATGCCAAAATAAATTTTACTGGTTGCGAATGAAGAAATACATTCGCAGTAGTGCTTTCTTGTCTCACATAGCTTACTTCATTTATAGAATTTTCATCACTGAAAGTTATGGAGGTGTACAACTGTACACTACATGTATGTATGCCCCCTATACGTAGTTGACAATGAATTTCGATCGTTAAAGAGAAACTAGGCATATTCAATTTTTAAGTAATAATTGTAACACAACTTTTCATCATCCATGACTTAACTAAGCAATTTGCAGACTTTTTCAGTGCAAATAACACATTCATCGCTTATCAACGGTTATTTACATTCTTTAACTTCACTTCTCATTGATATGCGGCACTGTTTCGTTGATCATCAATAGGCTCTTGTCGATGAGGAATGACGTTGCAGAATGCAATTTGCCTTTACATAAATTGCAGTTAGCCATATTCACTGTGAAATCATGTAGTGTATTATGCATTTATCATATATGTTTTTACTGCAAGTTCAAGAGACAATTTTCCACTGTTCCTCTCCTTTTTATCCAGCAATTGTTGCTGTGCACATTTAGTGCATGTACGTCATGTAGGCATATATTGTACCACCATCTCTAATTTGGTGAATATTCAAAAGATGCAACTTTGTTTCCGCTTTCTTTTCACAGCTGGAAAGGAAATTGAAAGAAAGATCTACAAGCTTTGTTTTGCTGTGTTTTAGATTGGCGGGTAGAATTTCGGAGTTGGCGGGTAAACGAAACCTTAAAAAAACCCTGCAATAATGGTATGGATCTCATCATCATGCTGTTGCTTTTGTATTACTTCTTTGTATAAAAGCTGCATTACTGAAATAGAGGAAAGGTTTCCGACAAAATCAGTATATGAACATGCTTTTTTAGAAACGAAAATACTGTGCTACCGCTGATAGCGTTAGTTTGTTTGCAATTCTGACGATCAGTTTTTGTGTAAATTACAAAATTATCTTTGAGCGAAAGCCCATCAATATCAAGTTCGGAAGGTCAAGTTCATAATTTCATGCAGGTTGACATGACATAGTCATTGGTCAGTATAATAGCTAAATTCCAGTTATCCATCCAACTTACTATTAATATCGTTTGAAAATACTTATCTTACAAAAAAATTAACATTTGCAGACTGCTAGTCTATCTACTAATGATGTTGAACCATTCACTTGTCCAAGTTCGAACTTCCGACCAAGTTGAGATCCGGATTGATAGGCATGTGACAATGAACGAAATGGTAGATGAGCTAATACTTACTCCTTAGCAGATGCTTCAACCACGTTGCAAAAAGTTTGAATGAACCAAGAGCCAGTAACGGTATTTCGATGGGAAACTTCATTCTCAACGGTAGCAATCGCTGTTAGAAAATCTGCCTCAATATGAAAGTTTTCCTCCGTTTGGTCATCGAGACCATCCCTTTCCAACTGTGAAATCTCGTCCTGGGGATTGATCACTCGAGAATCTGCAAATACCAAACCTTTCATTACATTAAGAAAATATGACTTGGACAAGATTCCCTAGTAATGACGTCTACTGTTCAATTAGATACTCCACTGCAAAATTTCAATATTTGCTCAAGAACAGCAATGTAATATTGCAGTTCAGACAGCTGAACCGCAATATGCTATGAGGCTGAGGGCCGTCAGGCCCGAAGCCATAGCTTATTGCGGTTCCGATGTCTAAACTGTAATATCATTGTGTTTCGGTTTTCTATGTAACTGAACTGCAATATGCTACTATTGAACCGCAATATACCCACGAAGCATATTGCTGTTCAACATCATCATAGAAATTGACAACAATAAAACCTCTAGAATGGAAATTAATCTTCATGCAGTACACAATAACGGCACATAAATCGCACGCATTTTCACTTAGATGCACTTGCCAACGTCTGTATGATTGGGTTAGAATCAGTCACATGAGTAAATCGAAGCTTTTAATTGGTTCTTCATGCCCCAACTTAGTTCCCTCGGATGTACCGCGACCTTGAGTCAATTTCCATTCTAGCGAACTTCAGATAAACAGTTTATTTCTATGAACATCATAGAATTCTAATTAAAATTTGGACTTAAATGGAATGATTAAAATGTTTTTCATATATCTACGTTCTTTATTCTGAACTGCAATATGCCAAACCGGCATATAGTGGTTCAGTATTTTAACTAAGGAAGATATACGAACCTAAACACAATGTATTTTTCGCCTTTATGATAGGGAGAGAGAGAGAGAGAGAGGGAGTCAATAGCACTAAGCTATTGTCGCATATGCCGTTCAATTTCTACTATAATTAACGGATTATCCCTGCAGAAGACATGACAAGTTTGCAGTGCGCATAGAAATCGTACCTCTTACTGTTAAATCAAATAGCTAAGATAAAAGAGGAATGCGACAGATTTATAAATCTTGATAAAGCACAAGTGAATCAATTTAAGGCTCCCTCATTTTTTATAAAGTCTCCTGACGTTTGGAAAGAATTTTAGCAAAATACATCATTTACTTTATCATGATCTTTTTTTAATTTCGCAATTTTATGCATTCATGCAAATCTTGTTACGATCAGAACAACCGCTTTATTCCAACGAAGTCTTTATTGTAGCAAGTATGCCATTTACCGCAGCGCACGGATAAACACTGATCATGTCACAATGGACAAAGAACAATGGCATGATGTCACTACATTATCCCCCTCCAAAAAAGATAAATATACACTTTTTGTATGTCATAAAGATATATACATATTAACACATTTTGTCAATACTTCAAATTAGTCAACGATAAAATCTAGTGTGCATGACTGGTAGTGCAATAGTGCAAATTTTGAACATGACAGATAAATATTAATTTTGCTCACCACATTACTTTACATAAGTTTAAGTTAAGGAACCGTCCATCTGCGGTCTCAACAACCTGTTCCGAAAGACGACGTTTGACAGCAAAGGTTCTGTAAATCGAGGAGACAAAGGTCTTCTGACAGCAATTTTTAAACACACAAACTTTGGACATTTCGAGGTGAAGTTGGCATGTTTATCTTCATTTGAGCTTGTAAAGTCACATTTGAATTTTCGACCAAAAACTAACTCAAAAGGGGTTGATTGTGTTGTTGTGCAATACGCTGCATTGTGAGTGGCTACTACTTTCTGTAAATTTTCCTTCCAATCTCCACCCATGCATGATATAGTATCCTTGAGTTCTCGGTGGAAACGTTCGACAACAGAGTTGCCTTGTGGATAATATATCGTCGAATGTTTAACGAAAAAACCATGTTTGTTGGCAAAGTCTCTGAAGATAGTCGATGTGAATTGAGGTCCATTATCGCTTAGCAATGCACGCGGTACTCCAAACTTATATATCCAATTGTTCTCTATGGTTCTGCATACATTTTCAGAGCATATATCAATCATGGCAAAAGCTTGAGCATATCTGGAAGCTACATCCATCATGGTAAGTATATATTTGTAGTTTCCCTTCGATAACTTCAATGGCCCAACAATGTCAGTACAAACAAGATCAAAAGTCTTCAAATTATCTGAAATAATATGTCCTTTCTTTGTGGAGTAAGTATATGATTTGAATCGCAAACAAGATGAACAGTTACTAATAACTGAGCGAATTTTTTGCCTCATATTTGGGAACCATAAACCAGAGCTAAGAATAGAATACCTGGTTCTTGTTATTCCATAATGGCCGAAAGCATGATGTTGATGAATGACATCCTCTATTTCTTCATCTGGAACAGTCATTCTAAATGATGTTGTTGATACTGTTTTTGCAACTGGACATGAATTGCAGTTGTCAGAAACTGATCTTGACATGGTATCGGCGAGGATATTATCGCAACCTTTCAAATATTCGATTTCAAAATCATAATCCTCCAGATAATGAATGTATTGTGCATGGCGAGAGCATGCTGGGGGTTTCCGCACAAGATGTATTAGCGCTTGGTGGTCGACTCGTATCACAAACTTCTGCCCATAAACGTATTGCCTGAATTTCTTCAATGCCCAGACTACCGACAAAAATTCTTTGTCAGTTACAGAATAATTCATCTCTGATTTCGATAGGCTTCGACTGGCATACATAAGGGGCAGATTATTTTGCATTAAAACTGCGCCTAAAGCTGTAGAACTAGCATCAGATTCAATAACGAATTTTTTACTGAAATCAGGGAGCTGGAGCAATGTTTTTTCAGATAATAGAGTTTTGATTTTCGCAAACGAATGTTGTGCTTCATCAGTCCATTTAAATCCGCCAAACTTAGTCACGTAAATGGGCTTTAATAATTCCGCCAACTTTGGAACAAATCTTGACAGAAAATTCACAAAACCACAATAGCGGTCAACATTTTTTGATGATTTTGGAACACCAATCATTTGCAATTTTGAAATTTTCTCAGGATCAGGCTCAACACCATGCTCTGAAATAACAAATCCAAGGTAAGTAACCCGATCAAAAGCAAACGAGCACTTTCCAGGTTTGACCATTAAACCAAATTCACTCAAACGAGATAAAACATTTCTAATCGATTTCAGATGCTCGTCAAAATTTTTATTCGCTATAATTATATCATCAATATATGGCAAAATACCGAGGTTCTTTAAAACAACTTGCATCATCCTCTGAAACAAAGATGGAGCGTTCTTTAATCCGTATGGCATTCGATTGAATTCGTATAAGCAGTTGTCAACGGCGAAAGCAGTTTTCTGCTTAGAGTCTTCCTTCAGCTCAACTTGATAATAAGCGGATGTAAGGTCAAGAGTCGTAAAGTACTTGCAGCCACCAAGCTCGGCGATGCACTCGTCAATAACGGGCATTGGGAAACAATCATCAGATGATATCTGATTAAGCCGTCGGAAATCCACAACCAACTGTAGGTGACCATCTTTCTTTTTTATGAAGAAAATGGGATTGCGCCAAGATGATGAACTTTCTCTTATGATACCATTACTTAGCATTTGCTGAACTACTGATTTAGCGTCCTTCTTTAAACCATGAGGTAAGGGATAATCCTTACAACGAAAAGGTAGAGAATTTCCTGTAGCAATTTCATGCTTGAAACGGGTATTATACTCGAAATCAAATTGATTTCTTGAAAAAGTTTCAGGAAATTTGCACAAAAGCTCCAATAATTGCTTTCTTTGTTTTTCAGGCAATTTTTGGTTAATTTTGAATTGACTAATTAAGTCATCATTCGTTTGAATAGAATTCACTGATAGAAGTAAACCATGCCGACGAATTAATGGCCAACCAAACACTAATTTGTGTGGACTGTTATCAAAAACAAAAAATAATGTCTGCTTACCAAATATATTTATCATTACGTAACCATCCGATCGGTGATTTCGACCATTAGCCATAAAAAACATTCTTCGGTAAGGAGTCTCCTTAAGATGCAACATATAAATCATGTCCCGTCGGATGAAATTAATGTCACTACCAGTGTCCAAAATCGCAGTCATATTTGTACCATTAATGTGAACATTGCAACAATAATATTCATTCTTGTCCACTACTGCACTACCACACACTAGTTTAAATGTTTGTTATGACAAAATCTTTGTATATGACCGGTTTGTTTGCAGCGAAAGCATTTCAATAATTTCCAGCATTTGCCACAATGGCGCTTATTGCATTCTTTACAATTAGAAATTACTGCAGCAGAAGTTTCCGCTTGATACCACTGTACTTTGCGCAAATTCTCTATCAAACCATCCAAATCAGACGTATTGGTAGATAACAACAATTGATTGCGAATAACCAAATCTGGTATAGCCTCAATATATGTTGTAATAACTGCTTCAACTGTAAATCCCAACATTAAAAGCTTTCTCATCGTAAGCACCATCCGTTCGACATCATCTCTAGTTGTAATTGGATTTTGAATCAAGGTTTGTAAAGAGACGTTCTGCTTTAGTTTCCAAACTTTTTCAATTTCAGACAGCAATGTCTTAGCTGTTGTCGTTCCAACACCCAGTTTAGAGCATTCCGACAAGATGTCATCTGATACTTTAGAAGGTAACAAATTAAGCAAGTAACTGTCTTTGTCGCTGTCATTTAATTTCTTCGTTAAAATCAAATTTGCAATTTCACCATCCAATTTACTTCTCCATATAATGTAGGAGCCATCAACAGTTAGCATGATTCGCGACGCCAGATGTTACGATCAGAACAACCGCTTTATTCCAACGAAGTCTTTATTGTAGCAAGCATGCCATTTACCGCAGCGCACGGATAAACACTGATCATGTCACAATGGACAAAGAACAATGGCATGCATGTCACTACAAATCTTATGACTGGAAAAGCAAATGTGGCAAGTGTCAAGAATTTTGAAATGTTTGCTTGTCAGAGTACTCTTCCAAACATGAGACATCGCATCACGATGATTATTAAGCAGATTAATTTTATGTGCAGTCAGTTCATCCAATTTCATCAGCTTTGGACTGGATGCTTAGCTGGCAAACCAAAGAACAAGGTGATATTTTGTGACGAACAAAATGCAGTCTCTATCTAAGAAATCGCTTCGAATACTTGTGAAGATGTGCAGGAAACATGCAATAACACTTAATAGCAAACGGTTCCAAAAAGCTTATACGTCTTGAGCATTGAAGGAGAGTAAATCAAGATCTGCATCAAACACATCTTTGAAACTAGGAAATTAAGAAATCCAGAAAGATAACATAAGTCCCAACGGAATCATATATAATATATTCGTATGAACAAATACAAGATGATGGTCAGTTGATGATTAAAAATGAATATCAGCATTCAGCAACCAGGAACGAAAAGTCTTGTCTACTATGACCATATCACCTTGCAGTCCGAACCACTTGCAGTGTAGGACGTGGACTGCCGTCTGTTCTTGGCCGCACATGCATGTGTTGGATTGTGCAAGACTGATCCGGAACATGAAGACTGTCCAGAGCGCAGACGATTCAACTGCACCCATTTAACTCTTTTCAGATTGAAACCAGGAGGTCGACATGTTGGTCTTGCAATGAAATGTCGAAGTTGGCATGTCTCCTGAAGCCACCTCTCTCTCCACTGTTCACGGGCCCATTCCCTTACTGACGTTGTGTTGGTCATGTTTCTGAGGGTTTGGAAGATGTTCCGGCGTTTCAATCGTTGCATCTGAGTGCCTCTGTTTGTGATTATATCGTGAAGCAGGTGGTGATGATCATTTTTGGCTCGAATGCATAGCGTAATACAATTTGACTGTCTGCGAATGTCGGGAGGTGTGACGCCGCTCAATATCGCTAGCTGTGACACTGGCGTGGATTTGATACAACCGGAGATAATTCGCATGGCATTATAATTATGAAGTGCTAGTTCGATAAGTTTGGAGTGTCCAGACTGGTGAGCAATATTCTGCCACTGAATAACACAAAGCAAGACTGGATGTCCTGACAACTTGGTAACCTGCACCCCAATTGTTACTGGTAAGGTGTCGAAGTAGGTCGTTTCTTGATTGAATTTTGGCTGCTGTTTGCTGAAGATGCCTCTTGAAAGTGAGAGTCCTGTCAAGTGTAATGCCAAGATATTTAGGATATTTGTCGGTACGTATAGCTGTGTTGTTGAGATTGACTTGTAGTTGATAGTCTGCAAAGCGGTTGACAAGATGAAAGGGGCAGCTAACTGTTTTGTTGATGTTGATTTTCAATCGCCATTGTCGAAAGAATGTTTTCAGAGACACTTGAACACTTGCGATGAAAGATAGAGACAGATTCAAGATTCCGAAGGTTTAATTGACTAACAAAAGTGACAATCTACAACGTGAAGCAGTTTATGCTTCGTTAAAACTTTAATAAGTGCTTCGGTGCAACTTTTTTCAATTTTCGGTGCGCCGGTTATCACACCCGGTGGATATATATAAGTTAAAAGTGCAACGCAAATGGAGGTTATAGCAAAAAAGGAAAAATCAACCACTTTCACAAAATGATGTTGTATCTTGTGCCGATCGATTTCACAACCTATCAGTTGATTGTCAAGGCACTAAATGAAACAGCACAAACAAAATAATGGAGGAATCATTATCACAGACATCACTTGTACATAGATTTACATGTATTTGACATAGCACGATGTGAAAACTAGCCATTTAATGATGGAAGAAATCGCTTGATGAGCATAGCTTCATTCTTCTCACGCTCAACCTTTGACCCATTAGGAGGAAGCTGATATAAAGGTACTGCACAGAATTCATGGCCACACGCAACAATATGGCGACTCACTTTCAAGAGACAGTACTGTTCTCGGAAAATTTGCTGCCGATGCACGGTAATACGATGTCGAAGGACATCACCGGTCTGACCGATGCAGTACTGGTCACACTTACAACGGCAGCGACTTTCGTTGCAACGCTGTATGCCATTAACTGTCATTCGATTCTTCTTAGAGAGAGTGGATATGAGTGATCTGGATTGATAAAAGGACGAACGAAACATGCAATTTTCAAAAGCATTAAGAGATGAGAGAGATTTGTCTTACTACATCATTGAAAATATTCGGATTGTTTTCATCATAAGTTCGAATAAACGGAATAATTATTTTTGTCTTCTTTGATAACTGGATTTTATGGCCGAAAATCCAGTTATCTAGTGCCTTGACAATCAACTGATAGGTTGTGAAATCGACCGCCACAAGATGCAACATCATTTTGTGAATGGTTGATTTCTCCTTTTTACTATATATGTAAGAAATTAAATAAATCCCGTAAGTCGTCAAGAGAAACCATTGATCTTCATGAATGCCCGCCCGGTTTCAAACCTTCAAGGGCAAAGGCCTCAGTCACACTGAAAGTAAAGCAAACACGAGCTTTTACATGTTGAGGTTCGTTTATTTTCTTATGTTAAGATATTTAACCGTAATATGCCGGTCTGGCACATTGTGGGTCAATCATAGATGACCTTCACAGAATGATATTACAATTCAGATCTCAGAACCACAAAGCGGGCCTGATGGCCCTCAGCCTTGGTAACATATTGCTGTTCAGATATCTGAACTGTAACATTAACTAGCAAGCCAACTGCATAAATGTCATGGATGAAAATAAAAATTAACAGACATCGGAAAGGAATAGTGTAGGCGAATATCATAGATTAGCTATGATAAAGTGAAGGTCTTAACACTAATATACCAATTTTCTTTACTCTCCCTGTAAGATCGATCACAATTAAGGGGCAACGTCAGTGTCGGGATTATGTTGAAGGGAGGATCACTCTTTCAGCATGAAGAGATATGCTTGCTCACAAAAAACACCCGATAATTTTTGCCCTTGATTGTTGCCACAGTACTCTGGTCCCTGCTCTTAACGTGTCACCCGTCTGTCCTACATATAGGGTGCAGCAACTTTGAGTGATCCTTCAACATAATCTCAGTACTGAAGTTGCACACTAATTGTAATCGATCTTACAGGGAGAGTGAAGAAAAATAGTGTATTAGTGTTTATAAGACATTTATTTAATCATAGCCGATCAATGATATCAGCTACACTACTCCTTTGCGATGTCTGTTAATTTTATTTTCATCCATGACGTTTTGTAGTTTGCTTACTATGCACATGTAATGAACAAGTGATTCAATTCATGAATGTCACGAAACGATACTCAAATTATGCATATAATTTTTGCGATCACTGTAAAATACATTTTAGTATCAAAATATCCAGAATAACTTTCAATATGTAAATTGTAACTACGCAACCGATACACAGTATGTGCAGAGATCCATTATTGTACGTACCGTACATCCATATTGTGCCCATACATGCATCATTGTACATTACTCTAAAATCTCATTAGATTAAAATGTTCGGAGATCGGTCAGACTCAACCGGAATCAACAAGAATTTGATGAAATATATAAATATATATACTTACCATTTTTAGGCGTCTGAATGTTTTGGCAAGCTTGTATAAAGAACAATTTCGGTTTCCCTTTCAGTGATTCACATTTTGTTGGTCTAAAAAACCCTTTGATATCTGAAATCTTGACCTTTTTTTCATCGATGCTTATAATGCAATCCTTTGAACCATGCGAAAGAACGAAAGCGAGAAAAATATCTCTATCTTCGTATTCAAACGATCCGTATATTTCTAGAGTGTCCAATATTCCATCTTCAGTAAGATCACGAAACATTATCACCTCGTAATTCAAGTTAGTGAATATTTCTTTCAAACGATTAGCATCTTTGTCAGATCCTTCTCGTTTCTTCAACGTCTTGAAGTTTACATTATTTATAATAAGACAAAAGCCACGGTTAATGTCTTTCGAACTTTGCCGCATTTTGTAATATCCTGAAACAAGAATAGCAATAGTTTAGAATCAAATAAACAGCATGAAATATCCTAATAATATTTAAAGGAATTGAATGTGAGATAAATGACCATTATACAATCTCATTACAACAGTAAGAGAAAAAGATAATTTCAGCTTCGTAGCAAAGGAGACGAAAATATTAAATCTCGCATTTTTCCGGTATCAAAAGCTTACTTATTGCAAATAGCCTATGTATTTTAGTATTTTTTCACTTGCAGAGCTCGCTCTATTTCCAAAAGCATCACTGCTTAAGAAATATAAACATTTAGAAATGCACCAAGGATTTCATGAATTGAAAATGTGCTTCCATGAAGATACAAAATATTCATAAAATCTCATTTTTTGTGCTCTGATGTGTACAGGGTGGCACAGATATAGCTTACATAGCTTACTAGTTTTAAAAGCATGTGACTTCAAGTAGAACAAACATATTCTAATGCAACATGTGTCATTTTAAAGGTGAAGACACCCCATTAGTTCTCCAAAAATACTTCTTGACTTATCTTAAATTCTTTTTTCTATGTATGCTCTAAAACATTTTTTCCATTTTTTATAAAAGTCAATTTTTTATACCAGACGTATTTGAAAGAGCGAGAGAAGTAAAAACGTAGCAAACGTAAGAAGCAACAATGATATTCTCAATTGTATACATGTTACATTATATTGTCCATTAACTGCGCAATCAATTCACATTCAAATTTCAATGAATAATCGATCAAAAAACTCATTGCAAGATTGAAGCGCGAGTCAGTGACATTTCTGCTCAATGATGAGTGAAAGATTCACACTACAAGAACGTTTTCTAATCGCAGCTTGGTATGAGGCGTAAAGTTCCCCAATAATCGCAGAAAGACATTTCCGATAAAGATTTGACCGCCGCTCAAGTGTTTCGTTTTCTGGTACGATTAAGTCCATTCATCAGAGGGTCTCCAAACATAGAACGCTTCAAGATCTACCGAAGTCAAGACGGCAGTTATCGAAACCAGAAAAGGTAAAGTTAGCAGAGGAGAAATTTGCTAGCCACCCCAAAACAACAACAAAAAGAGCATCTCGTGAGCTCGGTCTTTCAGGGTCAACTGTGCAAAGGATCGTCCATCAAAACATCCAGATCCCTTATGAACTCAAACGACCTCATGACCTGACGTCGGAGCATCATCAAGAGCACAAACAATTTACGCAAGACTTTGGCCAGGCTTGCTATTGTGCTTCTATACACAATGTTTTTAGGTTCTAAAAAATGCTTCAACTTTATCTCAACTGGCTTCAGATGCAGGCAGTCAGCTACTGGATGGAGTTCTGTGAATGGTTAAGACCAGCTTCCATCTCAGTGGCGAGATCAACAGACAACTGTCGCTATTGGAGCTTCAACAACCCAACTTTCAAAACAACGGTATCCTCTTCTGTTAAGGAGATTTCTGATGACATCGCAACAAGTCGTTCGTCTTTCGCAACAAGTCGTAGAGATGAAAATGACGGAGGACTTATTGAATGATAGTCAACATGAATCATGTTGAATGTTAGCATTACTGCTAAAAAAATTAATTTTTCATTCTAATGCTTTGTTTTTATCTTATATTTATACTTATCTTATATATATTATTTATACTTATCTTATATAATCTTATATATTACTTTTTTGATGGAAAATTGTAGCGAAATGATGCAATATCATGTAGAACAAGTCACATTAAATGAAATGGGACATATTTGGCTTTAAAATGACATATCATATAATGCAATAGGTAAACCATAACTGGAGTTAGATGGATTTCAAAATAGTAAGCTATATCTCGGCCATCCTGTATTTCTCTGACCACTGGTCAAAATAATCGAGGAGTAAGATAAGTATTTAAGAAAATGAAGTACTACATTTTAAAAGGCAAGGCCATGTTTGATGCTGATATTGAAATGCACCGAAGTTAACAAACGTAGATTGTGATGTGACTGTAATTGTACATGTACAAATGCATTATTAAGTAAATTTAAGATATAAAAACAAAATTTTCATTGAAAGAAATAAGAACGTTTCTGGCTTATTAGCCGTCACCAGTGCAGTACACCCCATTATAGAATATCAGCTACTCAGATACAGATAAATCATCACACACACTAGACTTTTATAATTAATGAAATCATTTAAAATCCCGTTTTCAGAACTCAGGTAAAAATTTGAACTTATTTTTTCATTACCGGATTTCATTTGCAGTTAGTGGTATAAATTTCCAACGATCGCTTTCATTTCTTTTAGCACTTTTGATTCGAAGCTGAGAAGGTAGAACATTATGTCAGGAGAATTCAAAAATAATGAAGCTGCTATCTCAAAACAGATGTGTGTGGGAACTAGGGAAAATACCAAAGTAGAACTCGGATGCCAAAAAATGTTTAAGATCACAAAGTAAATGAAAAAGGATGCGATATGCGTGATTTAGAAATGTTTATTAAAGGCAACAAACGGTGAGATGAGCGCAGCAAAAGTAGACGTCGCATGTATAGGAGATGGAATGAGTAAATCTCGAAGCTGCTGAATGATGGTTCAACGTCACTACTGCCCCGTACTGGGGGCTTGGACGGTGCTGATATAATCAGACTTTAATCTCGAGCTTGGCGATCTTTTAGTCCGGATGCACGTCCCGACGACTTCCAACAACACTTTCGGGGCTCGACAGTTGGACTGAGAAATACTGAAGCACCCATTCAAGAAATAACATAGGAATGACTTCATACAGCACTAAGAGGTATGAGAAATGGGAAACATTTGGACCATCTGGATTGCTCGTCGTACTACGATGTCAGCTGAAGAAACCGTGAACAATGAGTTAACATCAATGTTTCATGCGGCACTATACACAAAACCAACACCACCAGAATGGTAGGAGTCAGACAATTCTATCCTACAAAGATAAAGGCGACCCACTGAACATCCTTTGGAAAGCGGGTTCAAATTATTTGAAAAGTTCCTCTAAAGAAGACAGAACAGAAGAAAATCAAGATAGATCCTATCGTTAATATGAATTCTTTGTAATAAGACAAAACCAAGAAACACAGCAATGAAAAGGCCTCCGACCGTGTTCCGAACAGGGTCATCTGGTGGGCACTTCGACGCTCCCGAGATAATAGCAGTTATGTCAATTCACACTCAATCAACATTTCAAACAGTGATCCTAGCAAGTACCTTGGAAGAGTTTGAGATCAGTGTGGTTGTACATCAAGGATCTACGTGTAGTCTCCTGATATCCATCACTGCAATGGTTAGGACCACGAAAGACTATAAGGGAGACGGTTCATAGGAGTTACTGCATGCCCATGATCAGATGTTGACGTCCAAAACGAAGGATGAAGCAGGGTCCCTGCTCATTCGATGGAGCAACTGTTTCGAATTGAGTGGCTTGAAGGCGAATCTAGAAAAGACGACGATGGTGGCGAGAAAGAAAGTAGGGCAAGATCAAACGAGAAAATTGTCATGTGGTTGGTGAAGCGTAGGAGTAGCTGCGAATTCAGTACACTGCGTCTCATACAAGAAGTGGCGTAACAGAATAGGAGGCGAACGTTGCGGCAATCCGATCTTTCGATGTCCAAACTGTTTGGACATAACCAAGTACCAGAGGACGAAATATTGAACATCGAACGAAAGTTGTATCTTGCAGATGGCTTGGTCCTTTACAATGTCGTTACAAATTTCTTTGGAAATGCTCAGAGGACGGCTCTGCTGGAGTAAGTATTCTTATTGCCGAAAAATGGACGGACAAAATTGTTGGAGTCGACAGAATAGATGAACGATGCATGATAGTACGATTGTTGGTGGGTGAAACGTTACTTCATATTGTCTCAGCGAATGTCCCTCAATCCGGAAGAAGCAATTTTGAAAAAATGCTTTGGAATCAGATGACACATGCGGTTGGGAAGATCCCAGATCGAGAGACGGTTATGATTGGAGCTGACTTCAATTGTCATGTTGGAAGGGAAGTGAATGATTTTGAAGGTGTAAAGGTGGATATGGTTTCGGTGCAAGAAATAACAGGGCCTTCGTGTGCTCGACTTTGCAGATGCTCTGGGACTCATCCTCTGCAACACCTACTTCAAAAAGAGCATCAAAAACAAGCTCATTACTTACAGTTCTGGTGGTAATGAAAGTGTCATTGACTACATGTTTGAAGAAGAGATCGATACAAAATTGTCGACACGAAAGTTATACTAGGTGAAGAATGTGCATCAAAAAGCAGGCTACTTTTAAGTGATCTGAAGTATGCAGAAAATGTGTGTCACGCATGCGAATCTGGAAATTGGAGGACCATATACTGGTTGCATGCTTCAACGATGAAGTTTCAAACCATGTACGGCATAGTGATGAATGGAATTCCGTTGATGCTGCATGGCGTGGCATGTAAAATGCCTGAATTAAGAGTGCAGAAAAGGTCTGTGGTCGAACTAAAGGCTGTGTAGGCAGAAAAGAAACCTGGTGGTGTAATTCAGAAGTTAGCGAAGCCGTGATATACAAAAGAAAATGCTTCAAACAGTGACAAAAGAATAAAAATGGTGTAAGTATAATTCTATACGCACAAGCAAGACGCATGGCCAGGAAAGCAGTTTGGACAGCGCACGAAAGTAAAAGACGGGAACTTGCAAGAATCTTGACACCGATGGCAAAAAGCGATTCTTCAAAATTGCGAAACAGATGGCATCCGAAAATCAGGATATTCAGGGAGTGTCGTGTGTTAAAGACGAACAAGGAAATATTATGGCCAAGCCTGATGAAGTGAATCAAAGATGGAGAGACTTCATGACAAGGCTGATGAACATTGAAAACAAATGGAACGGTGTTACTGAATGTCCTACTATGAAGGGGCCGTGGCGAAGCATTTGCGAACAGCACGAAGAAAAAAGCGCCCGGACCATCCGACGTGGTCAATGAAATATTCTTTTCCAGCTTTGACGAATCAGCCAAGTGTTTGTCTGAGCTGCTTAGCGAACTTCTGCAATCTGATGATATCTCTCATGATTGGTGTAGTAGTGTGCTCATTACTGTGTACAAGGGAAAATGAAGATGAGATCCTCTTCAATGCCAATCCCACAGAATCATCAAGCTATTGGATCATGCCATGAAGATGTTCGAACGTGTTGGAGAAGAGACTGCGCTATCAAATAATGCTTGATGAAATGCAGTTCGGTTTTATGCCCGGTAGAGGCACTACTGATCCCATCCTTATAACCCAGCATGTTATAAAGAAATATCGTGCCAAGCAAAAGAAGATGTTCCTACACTTTGTTGACCTTGAAAAAGCCATCGACAGAAACCCGAGAGAAGTTCTATAGTGGGATCTACGCAAAAGTGGAGTTGAAGAATGGCTTGTAGGAGTGACAATGATACTACATCGCTATGCAACTACGGCCGTTCGCACTAAGTTTGGAGACTCTGACTACTTCAACGTGGATGTAGGAATGCACCAGGGTTCGGTGTTGAGTCCGTTGCTCTTTGTTGTCATGAATGCCGTCAGTGAAGCCGCGAGGAAGGGATTGCCGCATGAGCTTCTATATGCTCTATATGCAGATGACCTTCTCCTTATGGCAGATTCCCAGGAAGATCTTAAAGCGAAACTACTGATTTTGGAAAGAAGTTTGCTCTGTGAAAGTTTGAAGATGAATGCTACAAAGACGAATATCATGGCAATTGGCTGCAAAGACATGACAGAAAAGAAGTACAAGACAGCAAAATGACCATTTGTGAAATGCTACAAAGGTGTGGGAGTCAATTCTATTCAAAGTAACATCTGTAATGAATGGTCGCATGTACGATGCGCAAAAATGAAAGGGAGACTCACTGCGGCTATCAACTACAAGTGTGAGAATTGCTTGTCAGGTTCGAAGGATGACGATCAGGATATGCCGAAGTGCATTGACATGCACGGAACCCGATTTGAGTGTATTAACAGCCTCTGTTACCTTGGTGATGCCATCGACAGTTGCGGTAGCGTGGAGTCAGCCGTAGTTGCCATAATACGCTGTGGGTGGAGAATGTTTCGGGAACTCCAGTCACCATCCATGCGAGTTAAAGGCCATTTGTATGCAGCATGTGTCTGTCAAGTAATGATTTGCGGTTGTGAATCTTGGCCCCTGGTTTCTACTCATGAAAAGATGCTGCAATCTGAGGAGATGCGTATGGATGTGTAGAGTGAGAAAATCAGAGAGAAGGTCTAATGAGGAGCTCCGACAGGAAATGGGGCTACATAGCATCTTAGATTCTATCAGAAGACAGAGATTGCGTTGGTATGGTTACGTGCGAAGAAAGAGTGAGTCAGAATAGGTCTAGAAAGTCACAGAGATCATGGGTGCTGGCAAGCGTGCTCAACGTCAAAGAAAGACTTGGCGCAACATGATAGACGAAGATCTGAGAAGTGTTGGTGCTCAAGAGGCTGATGCATGCGATCGCCAAGAGTGGAGGAGAATCATCAAGCGGAAACCGTCCAACCCAGCATCTTCTGAACCACAATGACGGTAAAAAGGGATGAGTGAGTGAGTGAAGTTGTGATTCAGGAGCAGAGATGACAATGAGAATCGAACTATCAGCAGCATGGTTGAAGTCGAGGGAACTCCGCAACTACTTTGCCATGAACAGGCATGCGAACGCACAAGGATGGACTTTGGAAAGTTTGAGATTGGCCCTTACTTAAAGGTGTGGTTGGGACCATTGCAAACATTACTTTTTTTATCTACTCCATCAATGTTAGCTGCATCAATGATCCCTATTCGCCACATACTTTCATCTAATTCATCAAAGTCGAAGCGCATGTGTATAGCAAAGCTTCGTAATGACGTCATCGTGGACACCTGTCCATTGAGACTGTCTAAACTGATAGGGAAGTTTAATTGACTTTTCCCTCACATAAAGCAAAAATGAGTGACCAAGGTAAATTGTATGCATCATTCATCAATTGAAATGTCGAAATTTATAGATGAATTTCATAAAAGTGATAATATTTTAGCCTATTATCATTATGCAAGCTGTATTGCTCATCAATAAACTGTAAACTGAAGTCTTGGAGTTACACAGATAAATATATCTATGAATATGTCTGATCTTCGTACAAATCACATTCCTACTACAAGTGATGCAGCCAACGATAGGCGTCGAAAATAAAGTCAGTTGACACTGAAATGTAAACACAACATAAATGTGCGCAGTCAACCTAGCTTTCAGAATAACCGCATGCATCCGTAACTCGCACATCATAAAAGACTTATTCCAGCTTAGCTATAACCACTGCAAATAGATAAGGTCTCCATAAATACTTTTTGGTTGATTCTCGACGGCCCAACTCTTCAAGGGTTTCCTATATAATGCAATAATGAACTAAATCATAAATTATCATTCAGATAATTGTCAACTACCGTCAACATAACTCTTCCTTCATGTAAAAGATAAGAGAGATACAACTTTTTAGCACATATTTCAACAAAGTGTTGTGGAATGATTCTAGAACACATGCATGGGCATATGACGCCAATTTCCTAACACGGACATAACAACTCAGCTTGGATGAATGCACTCAATTTCTTCTTCAAAAATCTCTGCACGTGCTATGGATCAAAACAGTAAACTGAGGAAACTTTTCGCGTCAACTTTGTCACCGCCTGTATGACAGGTACCGCAAAAAGTCTGGACGCACTTGAAAATTTTAAGTTTTCTGTTCTAAATCTGAAATTGTTACTTAATAACTATAGTAAAATTTCATATTTTCTCACATTTTTCTTCATTCAATAATGAAGAATAACATTTTTCCATAACAAGTTATTTTAAACTAATTTATAACGTTTTAGTGTCCATGTGCGCTTTTATAAATATTATCGATTTGTTCATTTTTCCAATTCCATCGTTACAAAAGGATATGATCTGTTTACGAGTAGGCCAGCTGTACAAGAAAACAATTTATTCCTCACACGATGTGTAATGGTGCATTGAAAAGTTTGTCTAACAAGGCACAATGTTCAGTATTTCGTTGGATAACCTGATTTCAATATGGCCTCAATTCTTCTTGGCATGTTTTGTACCAGTTTTGCACATGCTTCTGGTCTCGTTTCTAAGCACCACACTCTCAAAACTTCTTTCTTCAAGTCTGACAAATTTCTATATTTGCTATGATCGATTTTTGCTTTCATCTGCTGCCATAAATTTTGCCCCCTTGTTTCAGGACACAACAATTACAGCGATCCTTCGGCTTTATAAAATATCCACCGCTCATCATGTGTTAATTAATAACTGCGTCTGACTTAGTGTATCACTTACATGTAGATAAAATAGACCAACAGGAGGGATAAAATAGACATACAAAAGAAATACGAAAAATCAAAAAATTTTGCAAGTGCGTCCAGACTTGCGGTACCTGTACATTTACCGTAAAACCTCTATTTGAACGGCACCTCTAATATAACGGCAGTCTAGAGGAGGAGTTGAAAAATTGAATGGCACCCTCTAATTGAACGTCACCTCTAATTTAGCGACACTTTGATGAATTTATCTCCTACATCAATTACATGACTGAAATAATCTTCTGCAAAACGTGTAAAACAGGAAAATAGTTTGTAGAATGCTATGGAGCTATTTTTAGAGGCTTGGAAGTCCCATTCAATGGACTTGAAATGGATTGTCGATGCCTGGTATCAGCTACCGAAGGATCTGATCATCAAGTCATTCAAAGGATGCGGACTGATCAACGCTCTCGACGGCTCGGAGGATTGCCAGATCCATTGTTTCAAGCTAGACTCCGACGGTCCAATTCAGACTGGTTTTCAACTTCTCCGGCAAGCCCGAGCCAATGCTGGAACTTTGACGATGATGCTGAAGGTGATGCGAATGACGAGGACAGCTACAACAGCGACGTGTCACTTGATTTTCACTAGTGAGTTTGTGATTTCTAACCAGTGATTAGCGGTAACCTGTGTTTGTTAACTTTTGTCAAATAGATATATGCAGAGTACTTATGTTACATGTTTTCGCTTTTCTTCTATAAAATTCACAGATTTAAGATAAAAATTACTGAAAACTTCATCTCTAAATTCTGATCAGCTAGTCGAAAAATAGAAGGGCACACTCTAATTAAAGGCAGTGCGAGGAAAGGTTTGAAAATTAGAGCGGCATGCCGTTCAAATAGAGGTTTTACGGTATATTTCACTGTGAACAGGGTTTGGAAAATATACTCGTAGATTGGTAATGTGTCAATCAATTGCATTTTTCCAGTCAATCAGTAGTGATTGGCTCTTCGGAGCAATCAATTATTCATTGAAATGGCAATTCATTAAAAATTGAACTTCGATGATGTACACTTATGTTTTTGGGATATTTTTTTATATATTGCTACCATGCTCCCATTATTGCACTAAAGACACAACAATGGACCACGATGGTGGTCGAATACCGACGGACGATGAACATATGACACTTATTTCTGACGTCTTGAAGTACTTTTCAGTGCCTGACTGCAGTCTCTGTTCTCCATGCACTCAGTAGCAAATGATTCAATCTTCCTTGCGCCTGTCTCCGATGATGTCACTATCCATTCTGCTTTCGATTCTGCTTATGCGCGAACGAGGCTACTAGACATTGCGAGAGGTGTTCCATTTGACTCAGAAGACAGAGTTAAGATTGAACCGAACTGCACCTTCAAGAGACAATACGACATTCTACCAGACAGGGATTTTTTCGATAATCAAACTAATGCCCCCTAGATGATAGGGAACCCCTACTGCACTGAAAGGTGTCCCCAACGCTTCAAAATTGGAACTTCAAAGGCAGGCGAGGCCCCTATCACATGAGAGAGGGAGACCCATATGAAAAAAAATTTGAATGAAATGCATATGAAATGTATATGAATTATATATATTTCATGTACAGCGAAAAATCATACAATTGTTGATTCAAATTCGATTCAGATACTAATTATGTATTTACATGGTGCCCGCGCTATTTGCTTAAAAATTTTCCAGAAATTTCGAAAAATTTACTGACCATTTGTAGGAAAAAATCAATCTATTTTAAGACAAGACGCATTTATTGAAAATCAGTTAATTGACTTCTTAAGTTCGTTCATTTTATCTTTCAGGATATCCCTCTCCTCACGCATCTCCATTGCTGCCTTCTGCAAAGCATTTGATTTAACGAGAAGACTCATATCGGATTGTGTTTCCGCCTTTCTTACCAGATCGTCCGCCTCTTTCAGCAACAATTATGATCAATTCTGAACAAGAAAATGAAAAAATCGTATTTCGATCAATAGTGCACTTATATGAGCGATGCTTCAACACGATCACATAACACTTTTTTACAATACATATCCAAAGACAAATACTTGGAAATACTCCAAGTAGATAGCTTTAATAGTCAAGTCCGCAAATAACAGTCCTCTCGAATAACGAATTAGTCATATTTTGAGAATAAGAAGAGCCCGGAACTCGAAGATCGCTAATATAAATCACTGAAACTTTGCCTTTCGTTGTGAAAGCTGAAATATATACATGTAACACTGGATCAGAAAATATGGTTCTAGTTATCTTCCTGATAACTTAAATTTTAAATTAATAATTAAATTTCATTAATTTTCTTCATTGTAAAAAATCCCGACGTTTTACAATTTAAACACAGTACCTATAAATTTACTGACTTTTCCTGACTTTTTACTGACTCTAAGAAATTTACTGACTTTTCCTGACTCTTTACTGACCCTAAAAATTTCCTGACTTTTCCTGACTTTTACTGACCGCGGGCACCATGTATTTAGAATATACATTAGAACCAGATCTATCAAATATGCTATTTTTCCACAACTCATTACATTAAACATTCATGGAACGTAAATCTTACCCATAGTCTACTCCATCTTTTATACTAGTGGATTAGAACATGCTTTTCATTTTCAAGAATACAGAATTTCAGCAAGAATGAAGACAACGAGAATGAAAAGAGATGGAGGTTAAGTGGATGACTAAATAACTTTTACAAACTTAAGAAATAGACTCAGGATAGCGCCAGGAATTTTGGTTTCGTAATTGAATATGACACAGTAGAGAATACAAGATTGAAGACATAAGCATATGCAAATAGCGGTATCTCATACAAGATTCAACTACATTTAATATATCTTAATTATGCATTAAACCTATATTAAAAATATATGCATACATAACAGTATACAGAAACTCCGCTAACGCTCATATATATTAAAGTTACATTAAAAGCTATATGAATAATGCATGTTCAATATACATAAAACAAATTATTTTAATATGAAATTCAATATTTTTTAGGTAAGATTGACACAGGCAGTTACTGACAGCGGTGATTATCGTCTAATGATGGTCAAATACATTATCCGTTATAAAACAGCACCACGTCCATAATTATTCAATCTGTGTAGAATCGCTTTACTTTGGATAGAAGAACTTATTTCTAGCTTCTACTACAACGGATTTTTCAACTGAAATACGGAAACACTAGGAATAGAGGATTAAGCAGGCAGGGAATCTTGAATTATAAAATTGGTCATCTTTCTGACTATAGAGACGATAGTCTTCGATTTGACGACGAGTTGACAAATTAAGAATTGGTGATACAGAAAAGAGCCAAAATTTTGTTGATCTGGACAGTTGATGGTATCTGATCGAGAAGCTGTTCTGCAGATATTAGAGCTTCCATATTTTGCCGAAGAAAAACATCTCGAAAACTTGGCATTATAAATTCAGTAAATGAACACAAAAATTCAGTGCTCTATTGATTACACTGCTAAATGGCAGAGAATGACAACAAACTTGGTGATATATCCATCTTCAAGTTTGTGAATAGAAGTTCTAAAATAATGAGATTATAGAGTTGACGATTTAGCTTGAAAGTTGTAGCTGGTGCCCTGGGAGGTGATGCATTCGCATCTGAAATACATTCATCTTTGAGGCTAGATGCATCGACAAAAAAATTACTCTATGTCACATGAATTAATGTTATGAATTAGTCATGTTATTCATTGTACTTACCATGTTTATGGCTCTTTCTCGATACTTCACAGCCAATGTTCTCAGGCCATTCAATCGATGGATCTCTAGGTAGAGACAATCGCTTCACTTTCAAATCTCCTGAAAAATTTGAAAAATGGATGAGGTTCTCAGAAGTCAACAACCATAAAAACAAATACTGATGCAGAAATGTGCAGAAATGTTGTAGTGCATCCACCAGAATGTTCCAAAGCGAAACATACGTAAACTAATTTGTGATCTAGCCGTGCTACCAGATAGGTTCAAGTCATACCATTCATTGGAGTAATCGAAAAGAAGTAATTTTTAACTCTTTGAATATGTAGTGTACAGCTGTATGCTATAACTCTTGAGTTGACGAATTGAGTTAGAGCGTGTAATGCTGTATGACCCATTGTGTTATGAGTACAATATCCCCGTTGAGATGTAAAGTTTTCACATTTTCATTTCAAAACTTGTGTAACAAGGAACAGAACACCTACACATGCATGAAGCGATGCAGCTTGAATGCATTGTTTACAGAAATGTTTCATTCGTTATATTATCTAGTAAATTTTATTACACCGATTTGTTATGCTTCGCATTGACGGTCAACGCGCATGGGGATATCATTCTGAGCACTGTGAACCAATTTTTTAGCTAACTAAGGAATGCTTTACTTTATAGCTTTAATTTCTTTGATGCATGTACGCAAAGAGCATTAAATCTATTATATAACCTTCATAAACAGTTGAGCAAATTTACTTTGAAAATTATTGATTTTGCCGACAATGTCTCGTCTGCTCATCCTCTCCAGATTGTGACTCAAATCCTCCAGGTTATCTTTTGATATAAGATCTTCTCGCAGCAATCTTTCAAATATTTGAAGACCATCGTCACCGTGGTTGTCACCACGTCTTGGATAAAAGTGAAATTCCAAAGTACCCAGTTCCTCTTTGCCCAAATCATCGTTAATTTGCAATAATAGAACTCTGAAACGAAACCGATACATTTTTTGATGCATGAATATCCTATTCATCCAGTGCATAAATATTTTTCTGGAGATAAAAAATGTTTAATGGCTTGTAATCGATCTATAAAAATTCGACATTTAAAGCCGATAGCCTGATTTGGATATGTAGGGGCGATCTTCGTTCCCATCGCTGTCCCTGCAACTTGTAAGTATATATGCGATTCGAAATTGAATTAATTACTTTCTAAAATAATTTTGACGCCTTCCATGATGAAATTCGGAAAAAATCCAGCATTACTGATTTCTTTATTTTTTGAAATACAATATTGAATCGCTGTTACACCCAGTCTATTGTCAATGTTTGTATATAGTGAAATGGCATCGAATGACACGATCAAAGGATTTTCTGAAACATTTCATGGTAATATAGAAATTTAGCAAAATGAGTCTTCGCAATAACTTTTTAAATTTGGAACAAGGGGTTTAAAATTCCATCTGAAAATGAAAAAGACGACTAGTTGAGGCGCTTGAGCTTGATATGATCGGTCAAAATTAAAGGTTTTCAGGAAAAGGCAATTTTCAAGTATTTAAAATCATCGACACATATCTTTCCATTAAGTAGTAGGTTTGTGAACATTAGGTAGAATGTGTGCAATGTAGAAATAAATGTCCATAAGAACTCAAATTCTTTTTTGTCATACACCTTCCAAATTTGATACAGAATTTCTTTATTTTGTTAATAGTTATTGATGTATCATATTTATGAATAGCTTGATAATTATGTTTGTTCGTCTCGTATATAATATTCGTCGTAATTATTGTGCTTTCTCTGTACTTTCAAGTTTAGGTGTATTTATAGCATTCATTTCCATTTTTGATGCGTATCTCTGAATGCACAGAAGGTACTTTGATGCGATTGAGCAAATAAGAGTGATATACATTTTTAAGTTAAGACATGTAAAAAAACAGCAAATGCAATCCATGTAATATGAAGAAAACATTATTTTACGGGCTCCACGGTCCTGAATTGGTTGAGGATCCATATAGTCCGTCAGCCAGAACGAGTTTCTGCAAGGCACGAGGCCGAAAATGAGACTTTCATAGAATGATGTACACCATTCTGATGAACTACGAATCGGCACGTCCGCCGATTTCTATTGAGTTCCTCTTCTTGTCAGACAGGATCAAAGAAAAACACATGTAAATCCGATGGGACGCAGATTGCAGTTTTTGGCTAAAATGAATTTTTTTATGCTTTCTCTTATTAAACGAAAAGTACTAAGCTCAGAGTCACAATTTTTGACATGGAATGTGTTCAGATCATTTCCTTTCATGTTCATGCATCCCCATCTATGAAGTTAAACACATATAGATTTGGCGAGCCTCTTAATGTCGGCAAACACAAACATTTTAAGCAACTTTATCCACAGTCAACCACATTCTCACATACACTGTCGATCAGAAGCATAATAATAGCACATGCACATCATAGGAAATCACCTGAGGACATTCAATGTCAAAAATTATGACTTAGACTTAGTACTTCTCAGTTGATACGAGAAAACAAGAAAAAATTCATTTTAACCAAAAACGTCAATCTGCGTACGATTGGATTAACATGTGCTTTTCTTTGATCCTGTCTGACAAGAAGAGGAACTAACTAGAACTCGGCAGATGTGCAGATTCGCTGTAGGCATGGGGTATACATCATTCTGTGAAAGTCTCATTTTCGGCCTCGCTCCCTGCAGAAACTAGTTCTGGCTGCCGGACTAATAGGAAGCGCACTTTCATTATCTTCGAGCTGCTTTTTATGAAACAATGACATTAGAAAATAAGAGCATTTCCATTGGTGTTGGAGAAACATTCGGAGGAAAATCTATCAGCACGAATATGTTGCACAAAATGGAATGACTTAAGTTGTGCTGTGAAGGTGAAATAAGTCGTATCCAACAAGCAACTTAACCCATTCCATATTGTCCTACATGTTTCTACAGATCAGTGTGCTCCATCCGACACAAGCGGAAATGTCCTAAATCGTTCGACGAGATTTCAATTTTTCGTTGTTGCGCTTTTTACTTCGTAACGTTATAACTTAAAAAGCGGCACAAGACATCAAAAGCCTCTTCAAATCAACTTTCACACTTCAAATTAGAACTGGAACGCACAAGCAGTTCTCATAACATTTACAGGAAATTCTGAACCTGACAAAGTAGATCTCGCATGACAACACGCTGCTTTATTCGCTATTTCTTCAAGAAAATTTGACCTGACTTTTACCTACTTTTCTCCGATTTTCTTTACGATTTGTTATTCAAAACTTCAATTGAATAGTAATTTGCGATTTTCACACCATCTAGAAACAAAAATTAATTACCTGACTGGATCCATTATATAATCAGAAAAATTTTTCCTTTCATATTCATCAGAACTGGAACACAGAATATCCCGAAGAATGTCATAACGCCGTATGTGAAACATTATCTCTCGGATACGCTGAACAGCAATTTGATCACTGTTACTTTCCGAATGAATTTTACAAAATATTTTCAACATCGACTTTTCCAGATCATTACATGATAGTATTCCACCGCACAAAAATTTCAGCTTTTGCTCATCATCATAGGTCAATTGATCACTCAAATCAGAGAAACAAGACCGCCAATTTGTCTTGCCACCTCCACCACTTCCGCTTGTCCTTGCGTCAGTTTCCTGAAACGATGAAATATACTCAAATCAACAGACATATGAAGATTATATTTAATTACCAATTTTACAAAAAGAAGCGATTTTAGAGAAACGCTATCTAAAATTCTAGGCCTCAACCATTCCAAGCATATAGTAAAATATTATAAGAAGTGAAAGTCATAATAATCAACCTTCCCTTTTAATATTTTACGAGCGAAATAAGTAGGTATAATAAAACAATTAAATTATACAAGATAGGCTTTCTTATTTCAAAAGTACGAAGATACGCGGCACGTAAATTTGCTTAATATCTAGGCAAAATTAATATTATTTGACATATTTTAGAATAAACAGCTAGTAAACAACCACATGACAAAGTTATCACAAGACTATGTTCGTAGGAGATCAGCAGCCCCAACAGTAAGTAAGCAAGGTAAAATAAGAGGACCAACTTTTAGAAGCATATTATGTCATTGTGTCAAAAAAGGACAATGTAGCTGCTTTACAACTTTTTGTGCTTTTTTCTGCCTATTTTCTTGAAGGTTTTTTGTTTTCTATTAGTCAATTGAAGTACAGCAGCGTTGTGTAGCAAAGCTGACCACCCAATCAAATTTACACAAAAGTACGATTATCTTCATTGCACTTATTAATGCAAACCACTATTGAACAAGCATTTCAGTCTCATAAGCATCTGTCAGAAAAATGCAAAAAAAACTAAAAAGTGTGTGTAGACACCTCTTGAGGACTGTATATTCTGCAAAATTAACAGCAGTGGGCAATTTTGCTGCACAACACTGCAAGAATAAAAAATTACAAATATTTCAAAAGTTTATTAACAGGGATGTGATTGACCGAACGAAATAAATCAGGAAACCAATGTTTGAAGGGGCCAAGTATAAACAGTCATACATCAAGAGTAGAACCATTAGTTAGGGACAATCACATTTTGTCTGGTATAGTTTGATTATAAGCAAAAAATGAAGTGGCATAAGAATAGGGATACGTTTGAGAAATAAAAAAACGGCTATGGTACTGTCAAAGACGATTAAGAAAATGAAGTCCCACGCAAACCCCCCCCCCTATATTTTTTGCAGATTCTGCATTGTCTCAAAAATGACCGAAATCAAGCCAAAAAATCAGGATTTCCTGATACATCAGGAAAATTCGCATCCCTGATTAAGAAGCGGTGTCATGAGTTTCTTAAGATTTCTGGGATGCGATCATTGGCAATCGAATTTCGAATTCTTCAGTCGACGATGGGAACAATGTTGAAGTATTTATGGAAGAGAGAGGACTAGTATCCCTTCGATCAAAGCGAATTTACATGTGGTGACATAGACGTCATTTTAGAAATCCTAGGTCTTAAAGGTGAATACATTTCGAATATTGTTTCATTGACGTTGGCTTGATTTCGTGAGGCATCGAAGGCCATTTGCAGTAGAAAATTGTAAAACACAGTTTCATAAAGGACATTTAGGAAACCATATTTCAGAACGGAAGGTATGGCGTCTATGCAAAGCAGACTCGGTGAAACATTCAGGTAACCAGAGCCAGTAGTAGTAAAAGGACGCAGATTGCTTGCTGAATTTTTGATTTATGCGGATGTTCACTCAATTGATTTATGCTATGCAATTCAATTTGCGTTACCTCGTGGGCAGAGGCCGTGTGGAATTTCTAGAATCCACACAAGATTTTCATCAGGTTTCTTGAGATCACAAGATGACAGGATGGCGACGCTGAGATCGACAGACAGCAAATTCGAAAGACTTCTGACTATTAGTGTGTAGATGGCTTCCACACCAACAAGCCACAATTACAGCATTATGTTAACCTTATTTCTATCTGCCGATGCAAGTAAAAATGTGCTGTCATTTGCGAGACAAACTTTTCCTAATTTTTTATGTTCCTCAAAGTGAACATAATTAAAATAAAAATCTTGCCATTCTATGATAACCTGAAAATGGCCACGCAAAACAGATATTTTTATCGAAAATCCTACTGCCAATTAAGTCAGTTGGTCTAAATTTCACATTAAATTCAAAAATACTAAGATTTTCCAGTTGACAAAAGCATGAAAATATACATGTACTTGTACGTAACAGACACGTACAGCACAATGTAGCCTGTGTGTACATGATAGTCTAATTTCTTCAATGAGTCGCCTTTTCAATAGTAAATCTGTACATCGAAAATGAAAGTGTTCGTGATGAGATTGTTATGAGGCAAAGAAGTACTTTGAATCGATAACTGGGGAGGGACAAAAGCAAAGGGAAGTTTCATTCAACAAACTAAAAATCGTTGCCAAAAAAGTACAAAGCTGTCGATTGTGTACTACTTTCAAACGAAAGGGAATAAAGTTAAGTCCAAGAAGTAAGTCGAACGAAAAGGTGAATGAACTAATCAAGTATTCGATACAATTATGCGCAAGTTGAAGCTGTTAAGTGCTCATACATTACTTGCAAAATTTCTGTCTTTTCTATTCATTCTCATGTTGCCAACAAAGGTAGGTATAAACGCAGTTGACAAAGTTATAAGTAACATGAATTATTGGTCTTTCATGCCATTTTCTCAATAAATAAATTTGAATTGATAATAAAAAGTCACTTAAATATTGAAATTTAAATATAATGATGTGGCACGTAAACGAAGGTGGATCTATAAAGTACCTATGGATCCTTTTTAAGTTGATCTGAAACAACAGAGGGCTGTCAGAATCTACCAATATGGGTCATAGACCTGATCAGAAAGCTAAGGTCAAATACAGCATTTGGAAAATTCGTGTTATACTGTGTTTATATCTTTCGTTATATGCCTGTCTATATTCTATGAAATATGTCTGTATTCTAGTAGTTCGGTTATTTCACTTTACTATCCCAATAGACATTTCTTTTTTTCGCTTCCATAAGGATGTCTTTGAAGTTCTGCTGAGAGACATCATTGGCACATAACTGGTGGGCAACCAAGTCGGGGTAGTGGGCCACAAATGATCCGTGAAAAGGCTCGCGGGCCACCAATTTTAAAAGGAAGCAGTAGACTTGAATTTCTTTTATTCCGGCTGCTGAGCAGTATACCTATTAATTTGAAAATTTTCATCCTGAGTGTGATTGATTTAACAAAAAGATGTCTTTAGGAATAAGATATTATTTACCACAAATTTTCAGGCTGTTGCTTCAGCTCGTCGTCAGGTGGAAAAAGGAAATTACATCGGGAGACATGAGTATAAAATTTTAAAAATTTCGTGAAGACATAGCTTAGCGTAAGTTTACATAGATGTTATCAAGTTCTATATGTCTATTGATGGAGTGGTTTGAGGAGTACCAAGCTTCCATGAATTCAAGACCATATCTATGTTCACATGAGTTGATGGATTTTGCACTGCTCCAATCAAATGCATGGTCTCCAATCAAATGCATGGTCTCCAATCAAATGCAAAAGCGTTCACAAATATCAACTCATTGCGTTGAAGAAGACCATTCATTTGATTGGAGCAGTGCAAAATCCATCAACTCATGTGAACATAGATATGGTCGTGAATTCATGGAAGCTTGGTACTCCTCAGACCACTCCATCAATAGACATATAGAACTTGATAACATCTATGTAAACTTACGCCAAGCTATGTCATCACGAAATTTTTAAAATTTTATACTCATGTCTCCCGATGTAATTTCCCTTTTCCACCTGACGACGAGCTGAAGCAACAGCCTGAAAATTTGTGGTAAATAATATCTTATTCCTGAAGACATCTCTTTGTTAAATAAAATATATATATATATATATATATATATATATATCAGGGGTGTGTAAGCGGAAGCGATCGTTTCCATTGGAAGCGGAAACGAATGCCCGACGATCGCTTCCGTTTCCGAAAGTATCATGATACTAATGACTGACGCAATTCACGTGCCAGGGGGAGGCGAGGCACTTCTGACAGGCGGATAAAATGGGGCTAGATGAAATGTCATTGGTGAATGTTTAAGCATGGAAATATTCGAGATACATTATTTTGTGATCATTTATTTTTAATCATTTTGTGAAACGATGCTTGACAGAGCTATTCAAAAGCAGGAACAGTTGAACACTAAGTTCGTACTTTAAATCAAATTTAGATGTAATGGTAGCATAATAATAACACTTGCGTAGACACGAAGGATAATTGTTGCCTTACTCAAATATTCCATTCGGCAAACAATCTGCAATCGTCTGTTCGTGTTACATAAAAGGTTTTTAATAAAAAATAGAGGACGAAAAAGGACGAATTTAGAAAACAAGGACGACTCTTTCAACCCTGAACATCATTGTGGTCTTACATGAAACCAACAGAAACCAAGGTCTAGCAAGAAACTACAGTAAGAACAAGGCTGAACTCAATTTTCCTTCTTCAAAAAGATCGACCGTTGGCATTTGCTTCACTCTTATTAGCCTTTGCAGAGAAGAGATTTTAGGCATAGACGAGAAATGAAGGAGACAATACATGCTGTTCATCTTGGTGCTCATGGCATGGTTAGACAGGCAAGAGACCTTGTTTCGGCTGTCATGGCACATTGAAATTAAACAACTGGCGGATTCAAACTGCGTTTATCAATCTGGCAAACAGAGTGTCTGCAAAGAACTACTATAGCAACATCTCGAAAGTATCTTTGGGAAAAAGTGGACGCTTATTAATTTAAGCTGAATGGTAGCAGCTACTCCACTCAGTTGATTGTTTAACTGATTTCTTTGAGATCCTCCATCAACACATTCTAGGTGGAAGAAATCACAAAATTGAAAAAGAATACCGCTCGATGTGGCGTCCCTAAACTGTTCGTCTAAAGATTCCGGTTCTCAATTCACGTCTTATAAATAAAGCTGTTTCTCGAAAAGAAGGAGACTCGGTCACCGCTAATCCGACCCTGGACATCACAAAGCAAACGGGAAAACAGAATCTGCTGTGAAGGCTGCGAAGTAAATGATGAAAGAATGCTCGACCGATGGTCAGGACCAACATGAGGCTTTTAGAATGAGATGCATGCAAAGACAAGCATTTGTTCTGAGTCTGGAAGTCCTTTAGTCAGAAGACTCTATTTATCTTTCTTATTCCTTATCACTGCGACCAAGGAAGTGTTTCCGATTCTGCTGCAAATGACAATATAAGAAATGAAATTGAATGTAGAGCGATGCTATGACAGGAGATAATAGCTATATTAAGAATCCTGATGAAGCTGTTTGGAAGACGGTTAAGATATTTGTAAACTGTAAACAAGTCATTAACTAGTCGCATTTTGTAACAAGTCACAGAATTCTCATTATCCACTGCATCAACCTAAACCACTAATGTATTACGGCACACACAATTTCCAGCACTTCAAGGACGGGACGTTTGGTTACATCGAAGAAACTTTCCGATCTGATTAGGGACCCCTAAGTGCCGAGAATGCAATTTTATAAATAATCTGGCCATAGCTGCAAAGAGCGTAATAAATAAAAGATCTTCCAATAATTAAATCAGAAGACTCTGAGGACTTTAGATAACTATATTGTTATCAGTAGTATTATTGTTTCATCATTATCAATTTTTAATAAGGTACATTAAAAAACAAACTATGGGATTCCCAAACAAGCTAGAGCTATTTGATGAGATTGGATAATTTCTTCCACGGAGTGAAAGGTCTCCACCGTGATGTGCAGGGAGTCTTGTTTAGGCCTACTCTATCAGTTGCTTTGTTCGATTTGAGGATAATAAGACAGCTCTGAACTATCTAGGACGTTCAGCTTGCAATTACTTGCTGACGGTTTAAAGTTTACCGAATTTTTTTGTCAAAGGCCAGAAAACGATCTTCTCGAAAGCAGTAGTGGAAGGTCATGATACACAATCCGAAGGTAGGACTACCTCAGATAACGTGGTATCTATCGATCCATCCGCCTCCATTAGATGTCGATGACTGACACTCTCTGAAGCAGAAGAGGTAATGTTCTCAAGCAAACTTATGTTCCATTTTTGTCTCTGACGTGACCTTTGTTGCGTAGGTGTGATCGAAGTTGGGAAGGCTTGTCTTCTCTACTAAATCACCGAGTAAAAATACAATCCTTTTTCCACTTTCACGGTTCATTCCCTCAACTATTACAAGCTTTGCATGTGTCGTACAACACTAGTACGATACCAAGAACTTTTCCATAAGTTGTTCCCGTGAACTTTAGTACGTTTTCAAAGTTCAATTCACCTCGTAGTTGGGTGCACTTTTTGTTATTGTTGATGAACAACCATTAATCAGATATCTATGCTGATGAAGCAAATCTGTTTTGTTGCGAAAAGTTGTTTACTTCTTTTCTTGGTGACTTACGTAATCCTGGCGTGCTCGTATTATGTAACTTTTTGTTTTGATCATGCAGTCCTATATAAGCGACTGCATGATAGCAATAAACGTCTCTCGTTTTGGTTACTTGACTTGTTCTCTCTGATTTTCGCGGTGTTGACTGACTTACTGTCTGTATATGTGGCCCAGGCTTTCCGAAGCACACCTCTATAATTGGACTCCGTCGGTTGACATCCCGTGGGTCTTAGGAAGCAGCTTACCTCTCCAAAGCGAGCGAACACACTAGCCTTCATTCACATTATAATAACCAACACTCCGGCTCTTAATAAAAAACAGTTAGCACATTCTTTAGGACATTAATAAAATCACACTTAGATTAAATAATTAATAACACATACACACACAACAGCATGCAACAGCGTCTCTGTATTTTTGTTTGACAGTGACAGCTATGCGGGAGAATAAATAATATGTTTGCATCATACTTCGGGTCTAATTATCATTTATCATTTTTATCTAACTATCATTTGACAGAAATCCGACCCCAGCAAAAATAATAGGACTCCGCAAGGAACGAATCAGGATGTTGACATTACCAGCTGCGAAGAATCTTTGCGTCCATATTGAGGATTCTTCTCGCTACTGGACACAAATGAACAGAATTCATGCCTTTCAGCCTAAAATTCACCACATCACTCATTCCAATATTCTTGATTTTCATTCCTCAGGTTATTGATATCATTTTTAGCGCATCAAACTTTCTCATACTGTCCTTGTCAACATCATTTGTTATTGTAAGTGAGACAAGAAATTAAGTTCGAGATTTTCACGCTGATAAAAACTTCTGAGAGTGACTTCTTTTATGCTGAGACAATGAAATATTACACACTTTCAACAATTCACAGGGAATGAATTTCTACTTTACAAGAAATGTCACTCGGAAAAAATGCCCATAAGAAGGAGCCAGTGTAGCGTTTGTCACAGCTACAACTATGCATAGTGAAGTGATCAGATATCCTCATAAAAAATATTCAATTATCAGATACATAGAGTCACATGGTCTGTAAACGAAATTAAATTGACTGTATTTAAATATAATCGAGTGTTGTCACAAATTTACAGGCCATTGTCAAAAGTACTTATTTCGTTCCAAGCTATTTCCATACTATAGCTTCGCACGACTTCACGTTCATAGAGTAAATTCATTCTACGTTTTGCAACAGAATTGAATGTGCACGAATAATGCAATGTCAATGCTCTGATTCATCAGAATCTAGACTTCAGCTGTCTTTAAAAAAAATGGCTTAAATTGTTATTGAGTAATATCATTTTTAGACTAAGGCAAGAACGGAAGGTAATTTGCAACGGTGCAATACCCATGAGGCTACTACAATCATGGGGTTAGCCACTCGACGCTGTATTCTGAGCACAAGAAATAGGTTCAGTGGTGAAGAGCAACAGAGTAGACTGGCATTTGTTCATCCAGGGGACGACAGAGAATAAAGAAAATTCATGAAGAGCTGCAGTTGTAATGAGAAGCGTTTCACGCATTACGCAGGTAGGTTGGTGCATCGCGTGACAGCCAGTAGACTGGTGAGCAACCATACACTTCTTTAATACATATTTGAAGAACTCTTGGGGTTTCAGGATGTGGACCACGAATCTAACTGCATCAATATGTGAACATGAACATGTTTGAGCACAACGATAAATAGAAAGACAATTTTTCCAATGTGATCGTCAAAATGGCTGTCGCATGATTTCCATGGATATCGCTCTAAAATATTTGTTTTAATAATTCAGTTTTGTTGACCATCAGCTGATAGGGTATTAACCTCCCAAAAAACTTCCCGAAAAGTGAACATTCTTGGAATTTTGCTAAAGAAAGATACATTATTCTTCTGAGATGATTACTGAAACAGCAACAGCATGATTGAATGCACTTAATTTTGTGTTCAGCATGAGTCAATGAAGCGAATTCGAGACATGACAGACATTAAAGAGTATATGTTCTCTCAACCATTAAGATAGATTATTAGCTTTGATAAGCTAGTATTTTGCAGTGTTACGCAAGAGTGTAATTTGCTTTATGCAAGTGTAGATAGTTGATTCCAGAGCGTTTTCTGAAAGTAAGCAAGAAAGATCTACCAGATTTCCAGAAAATCAATCTCGATCTCACCTCAATATGAAGAGCTCGATTGCAAAACGCGATGTATCCTTTTTTCGGATTTTTCAGAAATCGCGAATTTCTGCTGTCTTATGAAATGCCTCTATAGCCATATATCTAATTTGGTAGTGCTGTATAGGGTACTAGATAATATCATGACAAGTTTCGCGTTGAGTATTATCGATGTAGCGGTATTTAGTTCGGTTTGGTAGAAGATAGCGCAATATTGAAGCATTTCATTTTTTTCAAAATGCGATATATCCTTGTTTTATGTATTTCAATATTGAAGACTCTAAATGCTGTAGGTAAATGATCTATTGGTCGGGAAATTACTGCTACTCTATATTTTTGCCAGTTCGTCGAGATAATTAGATTCTACAAATCCTTGCTTCTTTTCTGCGAATATCTTTTTCAATCCTTCCAAATACTCGGTCCGAAGACAAAACGTTGTGCCCGCGCATTAGAAAAAAGAAATTTATATCCAAAAAGGGAAATTTCTGTTTTCTGAGACTGAATAACATGTACCAAACATTGATGTTTTTGTTTTGTGCCGCAACACGAATCGGCAAAAGAATTATTAAAAAAAGTATTGTGCGAAATTCAGCAAGTTGATCCGCAACTATGTTAACTGAAGAATGATGCAAGGCCGGAGCTACATTGTATCAGTGGTTGGATGACCGAAACCAAGATTGAAATCATGCATGAAAACACTCTAGTACAAGGAATATGACACGTTGATTATTTTGTTCATCAAACATGCGATGCATTTTCATAACATTCATGTCCAATGGAAAGTAGTTCAGTCCAGGGTGGCACCCCGCTGACCATAGTGACTTGCACGCACTGAAATGATTGAATATAATTCTTGATTGTTTGCCGCACCGCAGTTTTCTCATCCACGTTTCCACGATTTTTTTGTCGCGGTGCTCTCCAACCTTCAGTATCGAGCAATCCTCGACAATCGGTCTTTCGAAACACATGAAAGTGGAAATATAGAATACATAGAATGTTTCAACAGAAGTTTCGCCTTGTAGTTTTATAAACCCTTTTTTCTAGCGAAAAAAATATGTCTAGAGACGTTTCACAAAAATGCTATGAACCAATTGGATGTCTGATATTCCAGTGGAAGAATGGAGATAAAATATTAAATGGTTCCGTCTCAATATTGGTTTGAATTACTACGGCCTTATTGCCCACATCTACCGCACAGTCTTTAGATTCATAGACTTCTAAATTATATTCAATTTTGAATTGAAAAAAGCATTGAATCAAAATAGATGTCCGATTGTCATGACACTATGCTGTATGATTTGTATAATGTTTACAGCTGCTATTTTTATCACAATTGTAGATGTCTATTCCGGGCGGGAATTAATTCTACTTAATGCCTGCTGTTTGGAAAACTGTACTTTTTCATTGAGTTCTTGGTATTAAATGAGAGAGGCTTCAATTAATCTGATTATAATATAGACCTTGCCCTGAATAGCTTGTTTGAATGAAAGATATCCACAGGCGCGCAGCACACGAGGATATCTTCGAATAAGACGACAAAGAGCTATGATTTCTATTCATGCCTGAACTATCATGGACTAAAAAACACTTGTGACGTGGTCCATAGATGTCGACCAACGAGTAATAGCATAGAAATGAACATGCTTAAGATAGAAATTGTGGTACTCCTTGGATATATATATATGAAAACGGAGGGAACAAATGAGAAGTTGTAGCTCCATTGAAAGTACGAGTACATTGAAATTGGAGGGCATAAATGAGAAATTTCCGATCTGTGCCTGGCACCCTTGATAGAATGCTATGATGTGAAGGCATGAGTGATGTTATTATCACTCTTATTTTTCAATTAAGGACGCAACACTGCGCCATGCTGGTTGTCGAATGTCGACGGACAATGAGTAAGTGAAATTTGCTCAAGGCACTTTTCAACGCCTGAGCGTAACCCCCTTCTCTGCTGCACCGAGTAGCATATGGTTCTATCTTTCTTGCGTCTGTCCATAGTGACGTCATCAATTCTGTTTATAGTCTGCTTTGCGCGAAGGACGCTTCTTGGCATGGCGACCGGTGTCTCGTTTAGCTCAGGAGGACACAGAGTTAAGACTGAGACAAAGTCAAAAATCCGACCGAGCTACACCTTAAAAATCACTCAAATCAACGCAAAAATTAGAGAGAACGTGTACCGATTAAAGGTTGGTTGATATTCTAACTTTCCTCTCTACAGGCTTTATAAACATGAAATCTTTGAAGATATATTACATATAATACATATCGATTGCAAATTTTGTAGATGAAGAACAACGCAAAGGTTTGCATATCACCGATATAGTATTTCGCCGGTTCTCAACTTGGGTGCACAACGGAATGAAAGGGCAAGGCAAGCGGAACACATTTCAAGTAAAGTCACCATCACGACGAACAACAAATCAAACCAGACGCATGATGACGTTGGCTAATAAAAAATAAAAAATAAAAATGAAAAAAGATATCATTGATTAAGAATATGTACATGCCTGGTATGCTGCAAAGGCAAGATGAGATAAAAAGCAGTGTCTTTCTGTACACACAGATGAGGCTTCCATCTATGAATGTAAAAAGCCTTCAAGACTCCCAGATGTCCCTTTCTTCTCCCACGTTTTAACACCGAGAAGCACTTGTCGATATCGACGTAACTTATGCACTCCATGAGATGCTTTGTGATTCACTTACTGGTCTTCGGTTGGTGTCACCTTTGAGCACCCATTGTTGGACATGCTCGGCAACTCGCCGAGACAGTCTTCTTTCTGTTCGACTGATGCATCCACCACCGCAGACAATTGAATTTGTAAATCACAAGATTTGGCCGACATGGGAAGTCTGTCTTTCAGCTGCGGACGTCAAAGTGAGTCACAGGAAACACTCTCAAATCGACGGTGAAGAATACTGAGCAGATATCTTTGCGGAGCTTCTTTTTCAGCATGATTGCTATCACCTTTGTATTGTCACCATCTCCTTGTTTGTGTGAAATAACGTTGACTTCGGCTCCCCAGGAGCACTGTGCTTATCCATAAGAGAATTTTGTTATCCGTTTCTGTGGAGCACATTTCTCAAAAGGTGAAGGTCTTGGCTGAGATTCTCCGACGAGCAGATCTTTCGGGTCCTGTGCCACAGAGTTTTTGCCTAACCGATCTTGTAGGAAAGAGGAACGAAGCTTCGATAGTTGACGTATAATCCTGACAATGTGCTCTTGTGGTACAAGGACAAAGAAGTTTGACCGAAGCCGTTACGACGAACCATTACTTCTAGGAAAGATAGACGATGATCTTCTTCACTTTCCATCGTAAATGATCGACTGTCATGAATTTCTGACAATTTGTAGTACATGTAAATGACATTTGTCCCTGCCTTATTTTTGCAACCATGAATATATCATCAAAGTATCGAATAAACAAATTTGAGTGACAATATATAGATAAAGTCAATTTGCTCTCCGAAAATCCAAGGAAAATATTCGATAATTTTGGTCACAACGGACAGCCCATTACTGCGCCATCGATTTGTGTGTAGAATTTCTCGTTAAGTAGAAAATCGACATCTTTCACGTATAGAAGTAAAAGCTGCTTTAGAATAGCGAATAAGATATTCAGTGAGATCTGGTATTTGACCAATATTTCCTCAATAAAGTCAATAGTTTCACAAATAGGAGTGTTGGCAAATAAAGATGCAACATCGTAAGAGACCATATCTTTATCCTTCAAATTGACCTGTGATATACGATCGACAAACTGAGCGAATATTTCGCAGAAAAATTGCTGACAGCGGCTTCAACTGGCTTCAAAATATTGCAGATCCATTTCGCAAGAGAATGCTGAGCAGAAAAAGTCATGCTCAAGATCGGGCGAAGAGGAACAGCGTTCTTGTGCACCTTTGAAAGGCCGCACAAACTGGGAATTTTTGAATCGATGGCCTCACGCTTTCATACACTGTTGCTGATATGTGATGTTCTTGCACATACTTCTTGAGATAAGATATGAATTTAGTCTCAAACTTCGGTTTCATCAACTTGCTTGACTTTGAGTTTGAATCTAGAATTAGATAGGGTGGGGTGAAATGGGTATAAGTCACCTAAAGTTATCTGGAAACCAAGCAGATTGATATTTCCGTATATGGCTTGGATTACCGTATTTCTTTCAATATGAGACGCCCTCGAATAAGAGACGCATCCGTGAGAGGAAAAATGTAATAAGAGACGCCCTTGAATAAGAGACGCATGTACAAAAAATATACTGCTATAGACATATTACATGCAGGCTATTGTAATGTGGTAGCTACATACGCCTGAGCGATTATTAGGCCTACTTATCTTAGTAAAATAAGTCAGTCTACTAGTAAATAACGGGTATCATGACCAATATTGTATAATATATAAGGCTTCTTGTTGTTGTACATGCAGGCCTACTTAAGGTTACTTCCTTTGCTTTTGGAGTCATGTACCGGTCGGTAACTTTTGCTATAAATACTACTTGATTATCGGTATTTTCGTTTCGGTAAATTCAGATCTAGTCTACTTGGATAGTGGCCATCATGTACCGGTATATGAATGTATTAGATGAGTCTACAAGATATGCTACTACAAACCATAAAACTCCTTTCATTTCCAAAATATCTGAATTATGATAAAATTACTGGCGATTTTTGCCCATGACATGGTCCTAAGTGAGGAATGCAAAGGTTACCTAAGAGAATAGTAGTAAAAAAACTAAGACATCTTTTTCTAATGAAAGAATGAAAACTTGAACATTTGATAAATAAGAGACGCCCTTGAATAAGAAACGCGCCCCTGAATAAGAGACGCATCAATCAGGGATCTGAAAAAAATAAGAGACGCGTCTCTTATTCAAAGAAATACGGTATGATGATATTGTAATAATAGCATGAAGTTCCGATAGAATTGGTTCCGTATACAATTTTTATTGTTTCCATGGAAACCAACTACTAACTTTCGTATTGCAGCAAGGTAAAGAGCACCATGACTTAACTTAAGCATCCCTGTAAAAGTTAGAACATCCCTAATTATGATGTGATAGTATGCTAATCTACATTCGTCATTACTATCCGTTAATTCTGAAAATTTGAAAATGGTGTGAAATGGGTATGCTACTGAAAAACCGTGGGGTGAAGCGGGTATACATTTGTTAACACGGAAAGTGTCGATACTTTACTCTAAAGTTTACTCTAGTCTGAAGTCCAGGTGAGATACATGCTATTCTTATAAATAAAGGTGCATTTCTGTTGTAATATGTGTATGTGCGGTTCACTGAATTTGAAAAATATTTCAAATACAAGGAGCCATCACTGCTTTTTGTAGATAACAATGTGGTCAGCCAGCGAAACGAAATTATTCTACTATTTTTGCCGCATGACACTCCACATAGTACTCTCCAGCCTCATGAAGTTTTAGCTCTGAATCAATCTGGAAGGAAGCATGAAAGTGATGGTCCCGGTAAGCTCGAGCGTATTCGATGACGAAGCCTGTTTTTTTTCGACACATCTTCATGCATGTAGACTCTTTGAGCAATTGAAACCAGAGTCGGTAATCAGCAGATTCCATGGTGGTACTGTGCTACATCCAGTTTCTCGAGCATCTGTGGTGAAAAGTGCAAGCCTCCGTCTGAAAAGTTAAAAGGACATAGAGTTGTCAAAATGTCAACATCCAAAGGGCTTTGGAATCAGTTCTTATCAGTAGGCCTACTTGTCTCCAGGAAACCAAAACGCGTGATCCTCCCCGAACATCAGAAATTATACGCACAACAAAATTGGTGAAGTGTTAACATCGTCATCAGCTGCGAAATGTATTGAAGATGAAGAAAGAAGTAATACTCCTATTCGCATGGGGTGAAAATGAAATCCAACGATACAAGATGAAGAGCAGCAATTCAACGATTAGCTGTGTATCGAACCGCCGTCAAAGCGATTCAATAACATAGACGCAATGGTGAGCGATAATGAGGACCTTCAAGATGAATACACAAATGAAAAGGAAGATATAGGCCTCCCACCAATCTAAGATTTGAAGCAGGACGACTAGATTGTTGTCAAATTTGAATAAAAGCTGACGGTACAACTGTCAAGTATCTTTTGAACATATTGAGACCTGTCCATGATCACAACGCCTGAACCCTTAGCAGGTTTCGTTACGGCGATATTGCTGTTGAATCGGAGCTTCTTAGGTGAGCGCTCAACAAAATCGCAGTTTGAGACTTCATGAAGACAATCTTGGAAGAGGTATGGACCAGTGCACCTTTAAGAGCAGGTAGGTTCCGATACTGAGACAGCTGTGCCCTGTAGTTGGCGCATTGTCATTTCCATTTCTGCATCAATGTCTTCATTGGACCACTAATTCGAGGGATGCAGAAATTAAGACCAAAACACAAAGCTTGCTTTTCAGCAGCAGTCAGTTGATGAGTAGAAATGTGCACAGTGGGCCTTTCGTCAAGTTTAAAATTGAACAGCTCATCAATCAACTTACTTTAGTTTGGTATCACAATTCTTCTTAGTAGCAAAGCGCGCTCCTTTTGCCACCTCTGCCGTCAATTTTCGAAAACGAAGATATGAATCCAATGATTCCAAATGAAGAACACGCTGCATGGCATTACAAATGCTTGTCATTTTTTATTCTTGCGCTGCAATCTTTATGGAAAGAAACTAATCACAAACCGCCTTTGACGGTCTCATATTACAACGTCTGATTTGATGAATTATTGATTCGTCGCATAGACCATCCCCGTGACAACGATGAAGGTATCTCAACTTGATTTTACGATTCGCCAGTTCGCATCCAAATTCCAACAGTTTATACAACTGCTTCACCTTTAATTTCAACAGTTGTGACTTGGAATCTTTGAAGGCATGATGTCGATTGCAAATTTTGTAGGTGAAGAAGAACGTAAAGGTTTGCATATCAGACTCAGGAAAGGCATCATCATCAGAAAATTGCAGCCTAAGATCAACTCCAATGATGAGTCAGCGCAAGATTTGTTTAAGTAATTTTCGTAAACATTGCTGTGACCATGTCTCTCAAAGATCATTTTGACTCACATCATATGTACGGTGTATCACAATGTTTCAATGTCAACTTCCTATTTTATAAGTCTTGCCTCTCTTCTTTCCTTTGAAGGCTGACGCGGCTGGAGAAAGTGAAACATTGAGAATATTAAATCCGTCTATTTTTCATTTTCATCACTTACATAATTATTGAAGGTTTCCTGCAGTTATATTCTTCATAAAGATCCAAATTAAATATTCAGCTGCTCGGAAACCTCCATCGTTATACGCCGATCCTCCTTGACGATATTTTCCACTTCGCAGAATTTCTGGACATTTGCTGGTGGAAATTGTGCCACTTCATCCGTCAATTTCCACAAACGTCCGACCCCTCTTGAAGCGTGAATGCCACTCGAAGCATTTACCGCGACTTACTGCAGTTGTGATAATGAATTTTGAATTATGTGCAATTACTGAGCATATATTCTGTGTAAATTATTGTTTTTGGTTTCACAGATGAAAACAGCCACTGTTCATCTACGAGGTAGTATGTATTAAACGGTTTGCACATGACCTTGGTATTCAATAAGACATCTCCACTTTGCGTTTGCCTTGCTAGCTATTGATCTTTTGTGTTAAGACCTTAATGTTGCATGCATGTCAATTAGTTCCGTGTTCGTCGATGATTTTGATGTTTTTTGTTTATTTACAAACTACACTAGGGATGAAATTTCTTTCGAGAAATCAATCTGCGATACAAAGAATATCAGGTTCATAAATATCGAGTGAAATGTGCCTGTATTCTACTTCTACTTTACCTATTAAGTAGTAAGCTGATGTTATCATGAGAATCATTCATCATGCCAACATAGTCATGCCAACACATGCTAGAAACAGACTGACTCTTCGGCAGCTTCTGAGTCTATGTACAATGTGCACACATGTGTTAGAAAGGCACGTATCCTGGTCAAAATAAAGTAGCAGTCGATCAAGAAGCTGGAAGACATGTGCGGGACATCGAATGAATTGAAGCATCGTATGATTACGATCCGGAAGACTCCATCTCAAGTTCGGAAGCATGAAGCCTTACATGTGGGTGACCTCTCTGATAATATTCAAGTTGACTCCTTTGTGACAGTTAACAATTAAGAGAAGCCTGGAGGAGATGAAGAGGAGATCGATCGGAAGAATGGATTTTCAGGTTGTCAGTTCACTTTGATCATTTCCAGTCGCAGCAAGTGATCAAATAGTGCAAACAACGTAGAATAGGCATAAGAAGTTGTCGTTGGATCACTGCCACGCTGAGAGGAAGGCGTCTGGAATAGGTCATTCTTATTCCCGCACCAAATTTAGATTTCATAGTTTGTCCGTACGGGAGGTTAGTCATAATTGCTTGAAAAAAAAAATAATCGCTCCCTTTGTCTGACGTAAATCTATTTAAAAAAATTTCAACAAACCAACAAAATTTACAACCCAATTTAGAGACCGGAAACTACCGCATCACTGCAACGGCCGGGAACTTTAGACACATTCCTACTATCAGTAGAACCTCAATCCGAATGGAGAGGATGGAAGCCGCACTCTCTTCAACATCTTCAAGAGGATTTCAAAGTCAGCTTGCAACATTCCTATAACAGTCGACTCGGATGGAAAGTTGATCGGCGACCTGACCTCAAAGCAGGAAGTTAATCACCTAGTCGTTGCGGTGTTCAGACACTGACAGGATAATACTATCTGGAACCCATGAGACTAATGGCAGCAGCTGTTGTAGAAGCACTGGATATAGAGGCAAGGGTCCTAGAAAGTTGATGCCATTCTAAAAGCACCCACCCAGATTCATTTATTGTGTTAATCACAAACACAAAGGTGGAAAGAAAGATTCAAGAGGATTCGAAATTGGCATGCCAGGCTTTTTTAAAGTGCAATTGACCGCAATTTGTGCAGTTGTAAATTCAGATGTTTGGTTGTTTTTCTTGATTTGTGCAGTTTAAAATTGTAGCCCGGTAAAAAGGAAAATTAAAAGCGTAGCAGAAAGTGTAGTGGATGTCAGGATATGAATGACAATTTTACATAACTCGCATTATAGTAAACAAATATCAGGGCTGCCACTCTTCCGGTTTTAACCGAATTTCCGGTTTTTTTAGAATTAACTAAGTAGTGAAATAATGTTTTACCAAGGAACAAATAATTTGGATTTTGAACTAATTTAGATTTGATGGGAGCCCTTTTAAGATTGCGAGTGGGTCATTAAAGATTGTGAAAGGGCCTTTTAAGATCGCGAGAGGCCATCTTGAGATTGTGCAGTGGCTTTTTAAGATCGTGAGAGGCCCTTTTGAGACTGCGAAGGGGCCCCTTAAAGATCGTGAGGTGGACCTTCAAGACTGAGGAGGGCCCCTTTAAGATCGTGAGGGGGTCTTTTTGAGACTGCAGAGGGGCCCCTTTAAGATCGTGAAGAAGGGGCCCCTTCAGATCGTGGACCTTTAAGAGTGAGGAGGGCTCTTTAAGATCATGAAAGGGTGCCCTTTTGAGACGGAGAAGGGCCCCTTCAAGATCGTGAGGGGGCCTTTTTGAGATTGTGAACAGGTCCTATTGAGAATGTGAAGGGGTCCATGTTTAGATTTTGAAAGGGACCCATAAGATTTTGTGAAGCTGCCCTTTGAGATTGTGAACGGCAACTGTTCTAGTCTTTGAAGAGCTCCTTTTAAAGTTGAATAGACCTCCTGACATTCAAGAGGGCTCTATAGGATTGAGGCTGGCACCCTTGAATATAAGAGCATGTGGGGCCTCTTTAGATTATGTAGGGCTCTTTAAAATTGTGAACGTGGCTATGCAGATTGTTAGGGGACCTTGAAGACCCTACAATTTTTAAGGGCAATCCAATTCAAAGCAGATGCTTTCTAAAAATCCGCTTGACTCTTGAGCAGAAGATTCTTCGACAAGGAAGTTAGTGATCCTTTCGTCAATCTTGAAGAAACAGGACGAAATGAAAGTAATCAAGGTTTTTAAATAACAAATAAGTTTAGGTGGGAATGCTTTACGAAAAAGTTGTAACACGTTATTATGGAATTTATTATCAATTGAGTTCTGATTGCTTTGATGCTCTCCAAAACGTGTCTTTCAAGAAGCGTCTGACAAAAATATGAAAGAAAAATCTACTAAAAAGTTTTGGATACACAGAGGAGTGACGAAAGAATATTTTGTGCGATCACTTGTTGCAAAAGCGGCTAAATTTCGGTGAAGATACCAGCGAAAATTGAAATATCGCAAACAACTGCAGAAGTGATAAGGATTTCTTTTCGTTTTGATTTTGCGTTTACTTATGCCATGGCGGATCAACCTTTATCAAATAGCTGTCATATCTTGTTTGAAAGCCAAAATTTGTTCTTAGATGTAATTGTTTTTTATTATGTTTGAAGTACAAGAGATGAGTGCAAGGTTTGATTTGAATAATTGCCTGAGCTACAAGTACTGTTGAAGTTTCTTCAGGCTGAACTGCAAGCCTTTTTTGACTTTTTAGCCGCCATCAGTGCAGTAAATCAGCAGTCACTCCACAGACTATCGGTGGGTGGATGTGCTTGGAAATCCGGCAGCTCACCTTCGTGCATGAAAACACGAATTAGCTATTCGTATTGGTGTTTGCAAATTTCAAATTTTGGAAACGAACTCTACAGAATGAGATTTGAACTGTATGTATTTCATTAATTGTAGATGTCTGTATTTCGGATGATGATTTGTTTGCATGTGAGTTACTGATTCTTTAAAGGTAAAAATCCAGAAACTTCAGTATTTCCCGTAATGGATTGTATCAAATGTTGCTCTCATATCATCTCAGATTAAATAGCATATTAAGTTACGTGGCTTCTGTAATATGCAATATTTGGGCACAATATAGAACTCGGTTTTCTCAGATTGAGCAAATGCGATAGTTTTGTTGTCAATATAATTCTGTGTGACATTGATTAAAAATTATTTGGTTTATGTAATGTGGTGTGGCGGATTCACGTAAATTATGATTCAAGGGAAAACAGTTGCTAACACGAGTACCCCTATAACATTTATTTTCTACTTATTCACCATTTGCTCAAGCGCAATTTGGTTCTTCGGTCAACAGCGCAAGAACATATCTCTACACAATCGCTCGTCGATCTACAGAAAACAGTGCAAAGCTTTATTTTCCAGTTCATCCAAATGCATAGGATGACTCTAATGTACAAAAGAAAAAAGTCACAAGGTATTGAATCTGGTGGTATCGGAAGCCATTCCAAAGGCTCCTATGACGGTCAATCCAAGATTAGGAAAATTGCTGTCTAAATAATTTACGATGGGTTTGTAGTAGTGCGCTGGCATTCCATCCTGCATGAAGATACTCCGATCCTTTATTACATTCAGTATATTTTATACAACGTAGAAAGGAAGATTTTACCACACATTCTCGTTTTCTCGAAAGAATAATGGCCCTCCCAAAGAAAATGGCTTACGGAAATGCCTGGCCAAGCATTTACACGTATACCTCGCTGACCATGGATTTTGTATGAAGATATTTGCTGTGACCAAACCGCTCTGCTGAAGCAGTCTTCCAAACGTCGAACAGCTGAACAGCAATTTCCTATTGGTTTCATGAAAATTCTTCACAATAAATACGGGATCTTGCACCGTGTGACGTCATGGCGCGATTAATAGAAAATGACAAAGCTGCACGACAATAGTGTATTATAAATTTTAATGCAATATTTTTGAGCGAAATGAAAGTTGTCTTTGAAACAATTAAGTAAAATCATCCAAAGGCCTAGATGTAGATTCTTCGATGATATGAAGTCTTTATATCGAGCTGAAATCGTCAATCGTTCAATAACTTCATGCTGATTTTACATTGGGGGCAGGTAGAGGGGTCTTTGTAGTACACTCTGTCTAGCCTTCGAAAACGGTTGTCCTGAGAATAGGAGCTGTTCGAGTCATGTATTCTAGTGCACCTTGTTGAAACTGATGATTGAATAAGCATCAGTAATAATTTTATACATTTACTTGCTAACTGTGAAGATTTAGAAGCATCTTTCTTAGAACAGACGCAACTTCTGTCCGAACGCTTTCAAAACTTACCGGGTTGTGTGATATCGAAAGATTGTAAGTTTCTTACTTTGAGGGGACCCACGACCACGTAATTTAGGGGCCCATTCTGATTTGACTTTTTGGTTTATATTTTTGATAAGAGTGGCAGCCCTGAAATATTAATGCCTTCACTTCATAGCATTCTCACAAGGCTTTTCCGTGCATACCCCAATTTATGCCCTCCAATTTCAATGTATTTTCAATGGAGCTACAATGTAGCATTATATCATGGATTTTTAGGGCAGTATACCTTTTTTCATCTATTTTGGTTGAAATTCCAAGCAATTTGGTCAATGATATCTAATGCCATGATTATTTCCAAGCAATTTGGGCAAAGTCTGATATCTCTCTTAACTATTCCAAGCAATTTGGTCCGAAGTTCAAGCCATTTAGTCGCCGACTAAGTGGAATCTCATAATATGTACTAATCATGAAAGCATGAATAGATTAGACAAATTTCTTTTGCGGGTGTTTAGTAGCTTGCATCATTTAAAAAGTAGTATGTTGATTGATGATCAAAATACATTTGTTGAAAATTAAGTTCAAAGAAAATTAAACAAAGTGCGGATATTAAGCTGCATTCGTCATCGGAATTGTTAGTTTTCGTTATAAACAGTTTTGTGTAAATATACCTAAATTCATAGCTAGACTATACAAAAATTATATTATATGTTTGTTACGCATAAAGTGCGTCATTATTTAACTACTATATCAGAGAAAATATATCTACTTTCATAGTTAGATCCCTCCTATATTGGTAAATTGGAACGCCATAAAACTCGGTCATTGCAACACATACATATTTAAACTTCAAAAAAGTTTGAAAATCGCACAAAGTAAGATTAATAAAAGATATCCTGTTCACTCAAACACTTAGGAAAATAGCTCAAAGTGTGGTTGTACCACTCCAAACATCTCTCCTGTGTTAATTCGACAAGACAGGCTGTAATTTCTCGCCGCAGAATTGCCAAACGTTGAACTTGAAATGTCTCTCCTGCTTGAATCGCAGCGTCTCTGTCACCAATCTCCTGCTGGACAGTAGGATCAGACAGACGTCGCACATGAGCTTTCGAGCATGACCCTGCATATTCTGCCGCATTCAAATATGGAGAAAAGCGAGACAAATATGCAATCTCATGACTGTCACTATTCATCTGTGGTGTGGTGCATCGCAATGGCATGAAGCATTGTCACACAGAAGATAAAATGGCTGTTCCACCAAGGCATCGATCTCGGATAGCATGTCGGAGAAATTATCCTTGGTCAAGCCACCAACCACAAACATGTGATGCACAAGTCCCAGCTGTGGACTTACTGCCAGGCAAATGGTCAGGTTTCGACCTCGTTGACTTGATACAGTTCTTACAGCTCGTGATCCAACGGCTGCTCTCCCTTTGGTTCTACACGTGTAGACGTTAAATCCGAACTCATCGAGAAAGACAAGAGCTCGTGGTTGGATGCCAATCTCCATGATCCATTCAGCATGGATCTTCCTTTCTATCTATTCAGGAAGATTCCATTGTACAGGAACAGATCGCAAGTCCTTTATTGATATTAATGAGGCATCGAGGGGTCTACTAATCGTCTGGATCGAGACGACTGGTCTTCCTGGTGGGTTCAGCCAACAGTCGAGTTCGCATCTCCTCTAGTGTTATTGTCGGTTTTTCTTCAATGTAGCTCACGAGTAGCTCTTTCATTTCTTCGTCTATCTTCGTAGAATGGTCTTCACCCCTCGGTAACTGACTTATTCTTCCTGTATCAATGTAAGTCTTGATGATGTTGTATGCAGATTGACGTTTGATGTTCAGTATTTCTGCAACATTCTGCCAATCATTTGATTCATTATATGCTTTCTTCTATTCTTCTATTATATATTCTTCTTTTGTCTTCATCATTGATGCGTGCATATCGTCTTGAACTCATGATTGCAATGAAATTCAAAATCTGAGTTTGATTAGTTCACTAAGAATTCAAATAATTAAATCTATGATATCGATAACTAGAACAAGAATTTGATCGAATTGTAAAATAATTCAAATTTTAACCTACTTTAGAATGCTATGTGACTAAATGGCTTGAACGTCGGACCAAATTGCTTGGAATAGTTAAGAGAGATATCAGACTTTGCCCAAATTGCTTGGAATTAGCAAGCTATGTGACCAAATTGCTTGGAATTAGCAAGCTATGTGACCAAATTGCTTGGAAATAATCATCGCATTAGATATCATTGACCAAATTGCTTGGACTTTCGACCAAAATAGATGGAAAAAGGTGCCCTAAAAATCCATGATATACATGCTACATTGGAAAAAGGTATAATATCAGACATAGGCGAGGCTGCGTTAGCAGCCGAGACCAAAGAAATTAATAATACCATAGAAAGACCATAGACCATAGCAAGACCATACAATACCATAGACTTCTATGGCCAAGACTGTCTGATATTTCTGCCCGCAAATTCCATGATACAATGCTATTGTATGTAACTCTTGAGAAGTCTATGAATATTGCAATTCTTGATCACTTTTAGTAACAGATAATGGAGAGATGAAGAAATCTTTGACTTTTATTGAAATCTATGAAAGTTTGGCCTCTCAATAGATTTTAATTAATGAAAAGTTTGAAAGTCTATGAATGTTTGCAAATGTAAATAGATTTGAAATTCAGATTTCTATCTAAAAATGATTTGAAATATCCATTCAACAATTCATTCATTAATGGATTATCTAGCTGGAGTGACGGGCGGTGGTTCATGGCTATCTGGTACGATGAGAATTCTATGTGAAATTGGCGGGCATATAATGTTGCATTATATACCCTCTAATGCCGGGCAATAATGCATTTCAAACTCATTTCAATCATTTCTATGACCCTCAAAGCCATCGAGAGTGAAATACACAAGTTTTTTTCATCCATAATAGTTCAGGCATGAATAGAAGATACAGCTCTTTGTCGTCGGGCATAAATTCGAAGATATCCTCGTGCGCTGCGCGCCTGTGGATATCTTCAAATTTATGCCCTCGACAGATAGCTATAATTCCCATATTAAAACATGGCTACTTGTTGAAATTTGCAAAAGGATAGACCTGTATGATTGCCTGTCAAATGTGAGGATTGAACATAAGTTGTTGTTTTTGTTGATTTCCACCAGGCGAGCCGAGGCTCATGAGCGCTGGTCTATACGACCAGTTCTACTAAAAAATTCCAATATTGCTATTGCTGTCATGCTGTCGGGACTTGTGATGGGATTATTGAATGATTTTAAGCGCTGTTGGTGCCATCTCGGGCATTCGATAAGATAATGGAGGATGGTTCTTCTTCGGCATCGCAATCGGGCAGCTGTGGTCGCTTGTCTTGCCGATTCGATGTCGATAGCTACGGACTACCGCTGTTTGGTGGGATCCTATTTGAGCAAGATATGTACGTTCATATCTGTATAGCTTCTTTTCCGCTTCCTTGTCAATTTTCCAACTCTCATAACGATGATCTGTCCCTTCTTCAATGCTGTTCTCTTTCATTTTCCTCTTTAAAGTTTTGACCAACTAATAAGATAAGAATCGCTTTATTAGTTCACTACTGTAACATAGAATCGGTGAACAATTACAAAAATTCGATGACAATAGCGGAATGGGAAGAGAAAGTCAATGGAATCTCACGCAAAATGAATAAAAAATATAATACACAATAAAAAAGCCAAACTATTTACAAAACTTAATAAAAGATTTCCCAAAACGTGTTGTTTTGGAAGGAGGTGGATAAAATCTCGATGACGACCGAGTAGAGACATTACACACAGGTCTAACATTGAATATATCAATCAGTGGATGATTATCACAAGCAATAATGGACTGAAAAGCTTTACACAGGAAGCATCGGCTGAAGAAATCAGAGAAACATCATTAGGTAATCCAATTATTCGATACACTCTACTTTGAACACGTTCAAGATCTCTCAACAAATACTGAGAGGCATTACAAAATCAAGAATAAGAATATGTTAAAATAGATCGAATAAAAGCGACATAACATCAAACCATGAGGTTCTTTTCACACCCACTTCGGCGCAGATTACATATGATAAAAATTCTACTCGATGCCTTTTTTACAATGTATCGAATGTGATCGTTCCACTTCAAATTGTTTGAAAAAATGACACCTAGATACAGAAACGAAGTAACTTGTTTCAAGACTATGTCTTCAGTAACAGAAATGGGGGACGTTATTAACCCGGGTTTTTGTTATGATATCCATCACCAAGCATTTACTGTTATTAACAGGGAGGCTTACGGAATTACACCAATCAACTACATTATTCCACTCAAGTTGAAGACAGTCATCCTCAACATGCCTGAGAAAATGCAAAAACAGAAAGTCATCAGCATATTTGATCAAGGATGTGTTTTCACAAACCGGAGACAAGCTATCAACCGAAAGTACAAAAAGAAGCGGCCCAATGACACTTCCCTGTGGAACACCGCTCAACACAGATACCCAGTCTGAATACATATCATTGTTAAAAACACGTTGGAATCTATTAGACAAAAAAACTACAGATCCAGGAGATCACAAAAGCAGGAAGACCAAACTGTTTACATGCGTTAATTATGACAGAATGGGAAAGTTTATCAAATGCCTTTGATAGATCAATAGACATGACTCTCACCCCACCAGATGATGAGTCCAAGAAACGCAAAATTTTGTTCTGAACTGAGACTAAAGCACATGTAGTCCCTGAACCCGGACGAGCAATAAAGGCAAATTGAGATTTATTACCAACTCCAAGTTAATTCGTTCGTCACTTTGGTTTTGTTGCCGACTTTGCCAGAACATCTGCTTCTTCATTGCCATTGAGTCCGACGTGTCCGGGTATCCAGTGTATTATTATATTGTTTCCCGTTCGATAAGTTTAAGTAGGTTCGACCAAATTTGATGTCGAGTGTTATCCTTTTGGTCTAAGTGACCTTCCGCGATTCTTTGCACTACCCCTGGTTGTCCAGCACGAATGCTAAAGTTTTGCCGTGGATGTTTTCATGATGTAAAATTGATGTGACTTCCGGAATGGATTTCATTTCTGCTGTGTAACTACTGCAGTAAATGCCAGCAGGATGTTTGCATTGTATGCCTTTTTCAATTTGTTCAACAAATTGCCTTTTTCAATTTGTTCGGTTAACATTCATGTCTATTATGAAAAAGGCCAATGCCATTAGACATTGGTGGCGAAGATGTGAACTTCCCTGACACACACGCATTATCTTCTTTCACAGAATGATTCTATCGATGTACTTAAAGACCAACGCGTTCTACACAGAAAGAGTCTTGAAAAACGGTTTCTGCGAAATATGAAATAATTTTCGAAGTATTTTATTGGCGAGATAAGTAATTGATCACATGGGGATTTCTTTGCGTGCGCGAGTCATAATTGCCGTTCGAAAAGCAAGCACGATTTAAGAATATATTTGTTTGCAAATGTGAATGCATGCACTTACTATATTCACAAAGAATTGATTTTTAGTTTGTCGCTGGCTGTTTATGAATACTCATATGCCTTTCTGAACAAGAAAACAGCTTGTGCGAATCTTGAAATATGATTTGATTAGTGAGGCATTATTTGTAAATACAGACAGTTTTATGAATAATTGCACAAAAATGTCAACCTATTTTCAAATGTTATTTTCCTGCTGAAGTCCGGGTTCAATTTTTTTAAGCGATGGACCATGTGAAATTGTAGATTATTTTAACATATATTTTACTTTCATAAGTGGTCAGTTGCGGTCAGCAGACCTTCCGAATGAAAATTGAGCGTTTTCTTTGATGAAGGATTTTAAAATGAATATGACAGAATATTTAGTGAAAATTGACAGATGGTGTGAGCTATCATTCAACTTCATCATGATGTAGAGATTTTAAGATTCGTTGAATGTACAAAGAAATGCAATAACAATAAGTTTCCCCAAAAAAATGCTGGTAAAAGAAAATCTGATGCGATTTTTCAATTGTGAAGATGCTCAATTTCAAAAAACTTTTTATCATGTAAAAGGTTGCGTTTAGTACTTTAAATTGGCAGAGCATTTAGGTTGTGTCTGGTCAGTTGTGGTCAGCAGACTTGAAAGTATGAATTTTTGATCAGTTCATTCACCGATACCTACAGACGAAACTACGTAATGCAGAAAATTAAGATTATCACCATTGAATCAGGCTCGTGCTGAGCTTTCAGGTGAAATATTTTTTCGAATTCGGACCACAATTTGTGCAATTTTATTCAATTTACACTTCCCCTAGCTTTACATGACTTAACGCTACATTAGCTGCGTTTTTATCGGTTAACTGCATACAACTTAATGACTTTTGTTGTATTAGCGCTGACGATTGTGAGTTTGGGTTGAAAAGATTGCTGGTGTTATCAGCTCCAAGAATATGTAAGTTTTATCAAGATCGGTCCAGCGGCAAACTTCAAATTTGTATTATTCCCATAATCAGCCATTTGTTGAGTTATCATTTTCCTCAGTTGAGGTCAGAAGATTTCGAATCCTTGATCTGCGCATACAAAGCCTTGTCGCCACCTGTTCAAAAACAATATCAATCTCTTCATGCCGTAGTGTTGCTGCCCTCTCGTCCGATAAGTGAATCGACAAGATTTTTAGCAACTCATTCTATGATGACAGGAGAAGGGGCAGTTATGACATGATCAGCTTATGATGTGATCATATGAAGTAATATACTTATACTAGTGAATAAGTGAATAAGATTAGCATCAATTGAATGAGCTTACGGTTGAATTTGATGAGAATAAGCAAGAGATAAAAGAGCTTTTCGGATTGTGCAACGACTGCATAGGACCCAGACCAAATAATGAAAACTGCTATTGGGCCGGTTGGTACTCAAAACTCCTCGTCCCAGACGCTGTGAAAACAATTCTATTTATACGTCATTACGAAAATAGCTTCTTATCAGCATTCATGATCTTCATGAAGTCGTTGAAAGAATTCAATTGTTTTCAATAACCGTAATGATGTAGGGAAGTCGTTTGAAATTAGATAAGGAATTCATTATACAGTTTGCATTTTGTCTAAGAATTTGAGATCTTGTCTTTCGATCAGTTAGTAAAAATCTCGAAAAGTCCACTAATCAGCAAATAATCGGCCGATTGCCGATTATCGCTCTGAAGTGTCAATAATCGGTGCACATCTCAACTGATACATTGTGGTCACCATGCATATTACAATCGGATAAGGTAGCTGATATATCAATCAAGCAAATTTGCTGATGTCTGAATGAGTGACTATTTAATGCATTTTACTTTTAAGTCAATAAATACATTTTACATCACCTTTTTATTTCCAGAAGTTGACATCATAGCGATTCTTTCGACCTGATAAACGACCGAATACTGTTGTGAAGATAAAAAAATCCATAAACCGTCGGCGCATTGACGAAAAAGTGATTGATTGCAAATGATCAACGAAATTCCTTGTGAACGTGCCTTTTGTAATAGCCAGCCGATTGATCGAAAGAGGTTTCTGGTCTAGTTTTCGTCGACCAGGGTTTTACACCACCCAGTCTGGTTTTTCTCGTTAGATCGAACGAAGCTCGTCTACAGTTTTCGTCTCGAAACCTAGGTTGTTTTATTTAATCCAAATGCAACCAGACCGGGTGGTTTTTGTCGACCTGGTGGGTACATGGTTTTTTTGTGCATCGATGTTTCGATTTTTGCTCAATAACTCTTTTCTATTAACCGAGCAAGATATAAAAAATCTACATGACGTTTGTAAGTATAATGCGGATATTGTACATGCAAATTCATGCATGTGTGTTGCAATATTTGTTTAGAATTGGATTATGAAGTCTGTCATTTCAGACGTCCTTTCAACCCTGGTTGCTTTTAAAACGACCTAGGTTTTAAAACGAGGTTTCGGATCAGTACTTCTATCAACTGCATAAATATAAAGGAGTGTGAGTGTTAGCTTGCTTCATATTTTGCAATGGAAGATCCTACATATTACATCGACTTAATTCGACTGTCCCAATACGAACGACGAATGTTTCAAGATCGTGCGAATCCTATGGAGCTCCACGACGGAGAGAAATTTCGCATACGATTTCGCCTAAGTAAAGAAACGATAATACTCAGTGACCTCAGTAATCCAACTCGTCGTAATCATTCTCTAAATCCGATTCAACAACTTTGTATTACATTACGATATTACGCTTGCTCGGGTTGAAGTCTCTTATCATCGGGTTGTAGCCGACACGATTCACCACTCATCAGTTTCAAAAGTAATTCGCCGACTTTCTATTATCATAATACGAAGATTCAAACTTGAGTATGTAACATTCCCTATTGAAACGAGCAAGCTCCTTGGCAATGCATTTGTTGAAAAGTGTTTTTGGTTGGTGTAATTGGTTGCACCCATATCCAAATTATAAAACCAAATTTAAGAGACGATCCTGCTATGTATGTGAATAGAAAGAAATATCATTCTCTGAATTGTCAGATGATATGCGATCATAATCTTAGATTCCTCAACGTTGTGGTAAGGTGGCCTGGCTCTACTCATAATTCCCTAATATTTTAAAACAGCAGAATTTTCCAAAGATTTTAGGCAGGTGAATTGAGTGGCATTCTGCTTGGTGATCCGGGGTGCTCCTGTCTCCCATATTTGATGACTCCAAACACTAACCCTGTCAATGCTCGTCACTGCAATTATAACTCAAGTCAAAGACGTGGAAGAAAATAGAAAGGGCATTCGGAGTTCTCAAGCTTTGATTTGCTGTGTTGGGCTGTGATAGTTGACTCAGGTGCAAACTGGACACTTCCATGGCTTGTACAATTTTACACGTCTCCATTGCAGCAAATGATTCGCTTAACGAAGGAGATGATGTTGGAAATTTTGATCAAGTTGCGCTAGGCCATCAACCAAATGTGCGTAGAAATGCCATCAGACAGCGGATCATTGATCAATATTTCTGATATAGCCTATATGTATTCGATTGTTTTGTAGTCTAACTGTTAATGTGAGATCGCAAAATAGGGCAAAGCGTTCACCTGGAAGACGATGCACTCTGACACGACCGTCATTGAAATTCAGAGTGAATCTCGATTCATCGGTCCACAAGACTTTCTGCCAGTGATGGTCATTCTATGAGCGATGGGCATCACACCAGGCAACTCGTATTCTGCGGTGCTCAAAACTCAATGGAATTAGAACAGCTGGTCGTCGCGATTGAATTCCAGCTTCTCGCAATCTCCGGTAAGCCGTTCGAACGCTACAGTCTATATCTGAGGCACTCTTCCAGTGTACGACTAGCTTTGGGACTGACACAAATCTATTCCTCTTTGCAGCTAAAACTAAACGTGCTTCTGTCCTTCCTGCAGACTTTCTTGGTCGACCAGATCCTTTCTTCTTTTTAACATCTCCTTCTGCTTTCCATCGACACCACCACCTCCAAACAACGACTCTTGATGGTTGCAGCTCTTCGGCAATACTCGCACAACTTCTACCACAACGAATCATTCCAATAGCCATACCTATGGTAAACTGATCGTGTGGCATTTTATTTTACAAAAGCTGGATTTCAGTTCACGTTTATGTTCAATTTGTAAAAGCAATTGTGACAGTTGTATCGATATCAAAATTTGAAATTTGACCACCATAAATTTTTCTCCATTCTCTAATGTGTTGAATGGTAATACATAGAAAGCGAGATATTGCATCATTCCTGAGAAAAAATGATACAGACTTCAATTCAAGCCAATGATAGTTTGTTTCATTGTCAATGAGTATACTTAAGACTGATGGATATTGTTTTCTATTATACCTTTTCTTTCTTCGATAAGGTTCAGAATAGGGTTTTCAAAATCCCGACTTTTCCTGATCCCGGGATCCCGGAATTGATCCCGATTTATTTTGCGATCCCGGGATTGACAAGCTCAATGGATTTGTTGTAAAGCACAGGGTCATATACAGGGTGTACCTATAGGTTTGTGCAGGCTGAGTCATGGAGGGCTCTCAGAGGAGTTCTGAAATGTTTGAACTGTTTAATCAGCTTAGAACTTTATTGTGAGATAGACACGTGCCTGAACTTCTATGACTTGGCAATGAGTTTATGTTTCAGTTTTTATATGCGGGGTATACTAAAGTATGTACTTGTAGTCCTATTGGATCATGCGGAATGATCTCATTAATGATAACAATCATAACATTGATGAAGCTACTATGTGGTTTTCTCATTTTCATGTCCATCCGTCCAAATGACTTTTGTTGCGTCTTGTAAAAGCATGTTGTATAATACCGGTACATGTTATAGTAAACCACGCTTATTCATATATGGCTTGACCACTTTCTTAATCTCCAGACCAGTTGACTGAATACCCTATACTGTAGATTACCTATACTCGTATAGCTTTTTTTGCAATATCAATGAAAATGAGAAATTAATGCATTTGGCATTCACATATCCACACAAAAATAACTCCAAGCTCAATAGGAATACGATAAAAATTTACTGATCCTACTGACTATGAGATGGTGGCGAATCCTGGGATTCAGAATCCCGTAAATCCTCATCGATCCCGGGATCGGAAACCTTAGTTCAGAATGAAGAGTTTTTATGTCTCAGTCAACATCATCATTCAGCGAATTGGCATAAAGTTGCATCCCAATGTCTTAGCCGCAATGGAAGGTTATTGTCAACAGCAGAGTTCATCTTACCTGTGATTGGCTTCACGTTAGTAACCGTTTGCGTAGAGTGACCTTGAAATAACTCACGAGGAATCTTCACTGAAAACCTAGGTTGCCTGTTGAACGACCGTGGTCGATCAAAACACGCTTTCATCAAGCCAGAGAAGCCGCCGACCGCAACTCTGGTTTCGAAAGACCCAGGTTTCGACCTGGGTTGGCGGCCTGATCGAAAACGACCAGACTTCTTTCGATCAATCGGCTGTGTGTTTAATGATACCTACTTAATGATTTTTTCATGACAAGTACTTTCCTGTTTTACTCGCAGTAAAAATTTGAATGACTTTCACAAGTTTTCAATAAGCTTGATCACTTTAAGAAATCGTCGTGAATAAAATTGTAAATTCGTCTTGTTGATGTCATAAGGAACGTCATAATTACAATGAGGAGGCTATCAGCAGGGTTATGAGCAATGTTGATATGGAATTGATGCAAGGTGTTGGGCAAACTAATAGGCCGTGTAAATTCTAGAAATCATTATTTCATAGATTGCTTGTGTTGTTAGGGCTGAGAAAATTGCTGCAACAGCTAGGCTTTTTAATTTCTGTGCTACGTTATCACCATAAATTTTCTAAATTGTACTTGCATGGCAGACTGTGTTATGAACTAGTTCTAAATCATGAGTTCAACATTTTCTGAATTTTGAGGTGCGAGCAAATTAGTCAATTTATACTGCTGGACTTGCTACTAGCTTCACTGACTTTCCATTAGTGATGATAATATTTTTATAAACTGAAACCGGTATCATAACTCCGACTTCTTGCTTTACTACTAATGTAGACGATCATTTGAATACTGCATATTTCTTATGTATTTGAATTTTAATAAATTTCCTTGTTTTTTAGATGGATGATCAAACAACCCGCTGTTCCAATTGCAAGCGGGATATTGCGACCAATAACTTCACGATGCACGAGCTACATTGTCACAGGAATATTGTTCTCTGTCAAAAGTGCAACGAACCAGTTCCTAGGGCACAATTGAAAGAGCATGACGAAGCTAATCATTCTTTTGTAAAATGTTCACTGTGTTCAGCTGATGTAGAAAGACCAAATCTAGCATACCACGAGGAACAGTTGTGTGAAAAGCGTCTTGTGAAGTGCCCTGTATGTGAGATGGAAGTAACTTTTGATTCATTCGTGGAGCATTTGGATTACTGTGAATCACGCACTCAAGAATGTCCATTGTGTCATCAATTTATTATGATGAAGGATTTGGAAGAGCATGAAGCTTCCAATTGTCAACTTCCTGAAAGAGTAACACGCCGCCAAAGTGCGGGTGATACGGCTGGTGAGTTAGGCACGCCCGTGTTTAACAGGGAGAGCAGTTTTGCTGCCAAAGAAATTCAGCGCATGTTGAACTTTCAAGGCAACCATCCCTTTGGTGCTGGAATGAGCATGGATTACAATTTTATGAATGATGATTATTCTTCCCGTCCAGATTTCTTAAGTGACAGTACAATGCTACCTTGTGAATTTTGTAATAATCTATTTACATCTGATATGATACTAGCTCATCAGAGTTCTTGTCCTCGAGATCCGTCTGTGCCAGGAAATCGTTTAGCTAGCATGTTGAGAGCAGGAATGACGATCAATCAACCTCGCCGAACTTATCATGAAGCAGACAATGATGATGATGATGATATTGCTGATCGTGCTGCTTGTGAGGACGATTCAATGCTTCCTTGTGAATTTTGTGAAGAACTTTACCCTATGTCGGAGATTCCATACCATCAAAGCTCTTGCGCACGTGACACCTTGAGCTCTGCAAGAGGTCCTCGGCCTATACAAGTGTCCGACGTTGCCACAAGAGCTGATGAAATACCTACTCAGCCTCAGATAAATGACCTACTGAGACCAATTGCAGTTCGCAGACATAATCCTACTCGTAGTAACATGAGACCAATCGACACCAGAGCAGACGACATGGTAACGAGTGATCATGTTTTGCATTTTCGCGATGGAATGTGGTCAGATAATGTAAATATGGCAAGCTCAGATCACCCTCAAAGGCGAATCACGTCTGAAATTCGGAATCCGAACACAGGAGGAATAGCGAGCAGAAACATAGAGCAATCCACTAGACCTGTTATTTCACACATAGGTAGTGATCCATCACGAAATCATAGAAATGTTCGTAATCGAGGGTCCGGGGCAAGGAACATAGTTCGTCGTGATGATGGACATCGCAACACAGGTAATAGTCGGTCAAGAACGAGTTAATAATGAAGAAATACGACCCAGATGTTGCCTTGCAACACAACACTATGTTTGTAAATGTGATTAAATTATTTTCATGATGACCACTATATTTTCGACAAGATGCTAAATTTGTTTCTGTCATTTTACTTTTGTAATCGTGAATACTCTGCATTCATTCATATCCTCAATTTTGTGTGAATATTTTGATTGTAAACTGAGCAACTGCAGGATGAATTTTCTGTGAATATTATATGTTTTTTTTAATGAAACCTCGTTCTTTGTTCACAAGCCTGTTTGATATTGATCAACCAGTTTAGGCAGTTAAACAGAAAATCGGAACTTATTGCCATACTACTTTACTACATCCTCATTTATTGGAGGTGAATAAGGTCCAACTGATAATAAGGCCAACTTAATTTATGCGAGATGAGAGCTGTTAATAATCGCATGATCATTCGACTTAGCTTTTATGTAAATATCAACAATAATTGTTCTTTAGCTCACATGCTTTCCCATGTATCGCCGACCAATTTTGCGTACACTAACGGCCGACGGTCAAAAATGACCCGAATCTAAGTTTAGTCCATGGGTAGTGAATAATGGTAAATGAACATTATTTATGTGTACTGCTTTCTTCAAAACTAAAACGGAGGTTAGACATGGCAATTGAATAAATAATCAGTTAAGTAGTGCTTTGAAATCAAACACAATGAAGAATTGCAAGTTTTTGTATTTATGACAAATATTAGACATTTTTCACAGAGGTATATATTCTAGTGGAATGGCTTTTGAAAATCGTTCACATTTAGTTATCAGCCCGGTGAAAAAAAATTGTCGGGCCGACAATTTACCGACAGTTTTTTTCACCGGGAGATGTTTAATGGAAAATATAGGCCCTACCTCGTTTGGGGGATGGCATAGAGTATGTATGTTAGGTAGAGTGGTAACTCCGCATTTATTAAATCCCCAATGTGTGCACACTTTCAACTTTATTAAATGAGCTCGAGGGGACAGTCGGAATTGTTTCCAAATACATGGACATTTTTGCAGTTGAAGAAATTACCACGGAATTGACTGATCATGATAGTAATGCAGAATGAATAATGGTATTTAACAGATCGTCCGTACCAAGACAGCCTTGGTGAGGTTATGTTTGCTAAATTGCAACTCGATGACCCTCATTGCTTTCCTGCTGAACCTCAAGAGAATCTTCTTAAGCGTGATCAATGATCACACAGGCAAGGGCAACAGCGCTGCCACTGGCATGGGAAAATAACAGAATCAATGACAATGATTTCAATTAACTTTGAAAGATGTAAATGGGTCTACATCACTATTCAGATTCAGGAAATGAAACATGAATTTGGTGAATCATAAAATCATGCCTGTGAAAATTGAATTAAAAACTCAACATTTCAGCCAAGAAAGCACGGATAATATCGCGACTTTTTCATGAAGTTCCATCTTTCATTATAATGCGGAGCAATGAAATTCCCTTGATAATCAGCTTGATTTCCGCTTAGTTAGTGATGAAAATTTCCGTGGAAAATTATGGAAAAAATTGGAAAATTATAGAAAATTTTGGAAAATTCTGAAAGTTTTGATTTTTTTGATAGGCCCTACAGTTTCAGCGCCTCAACTGCCGAGGCAGCTGCGTACCAATAAATTGGGTCCAAAATCCTTGATTTCATCATCATTTCGATTAAAGCGATCATAGTAATACAAGTTCCGTCCGCGGATTTTTGAACGTTCCTTTGTGACCAGTGGCTTGTGCTAAACAGTATTTTTAATTGTCACACAGACACCGTTTGGGATTACGTGAATCTTGCTTTACAATAGGGTAGAATTTCATGCAATGTGAAAGATCTGGAGTAAACATAATATTCTTCATTTTGGAGTTTGCTTTTTAGCTTGAAAGTTAAGCTTTTTATTATGCAGCGTTGATCATAGTGATGCAAATTCTATATGTGTTGATGAACATGTGATGAAGTATAAGCACACAGTCCACGCAGCATTCATGAGCGACCTTGGAAGATATAAAGACTGTAAACTTGTCAGATATTTGGAAACTAAAGATATCTGTGATGAGCAGTGGCGGCTCGTGCAGTTCAGCTCAAGTGGGACGCAGTTAAGCTCATAAGCTGATATGGTACCAGTTACAGCTGGCTCTAGCTATACATACTACAATTACTGTTAGGTATACTTGAAAACCTAGACCTATACGAAAGTGTTTAATTATGACATGGAAAAATTGAATTGTTGCATTTAATCTAAATAACTGCGATCCCTTTATAATAAAGAATTATTTTTATAATATGGACTATCATTCAAGTAAAAACAGAAAATGTTTGAATTCGTAACAGGTAATTGAATTTAAAAAATCATTAATAAGTTCTTTCACTCAATTGAATTTCAAATTATTCACAATTTTTTAAAGCTAAATCGGCTTTCGAGGCAAAAACATGTCAAGACTACTGAGCAACTTTTTCATTTGAAATTCGGAAGGCTACAGACAAGGTTTTGTGAAGCGTTAACGTGATTCCCGATTATTCGTAACCTTGGCGAGTCATTACTTTTTAATACGAATTTTTCTTTATATGAAATGCTGAAATAAAGTCTTTCTTGAGAAAAATAATCTGATTGAATTTCTATCGAATATACACGAGAGACATCAATGAATAGTGACCGAATGCTTTTCGAGTCTGCACCGATCGCTTTTCAGTCTGCAATGCTTGCACATGTTTAATAAAATTGACGCAAGCTTGACTTCCCAACACATGCTGCAGCGTTCCAACTAATAAGAATGCGCGAAACTGTACCAGAGGGACATCGTGAGAGCGCCCCATCTCAGCACAATTTACGCGTGAGATGCAGCCAGAAATATTTGATGTATGCAAATGTATGATCAGCAAAACCTGTATGAAACGAGGCGCATTTGCTGTGCGCCCCATCCACGAGACAGGGACGGTGATGTCTGAGTCACTTGAAACGCGCTTTGATTGATGTGTTTGGGCATTCTTGGTTATTGGACAGGTTGAGCCATTGACCGTTCAGTTAGCGTTCATTTTTAACTTGATGATGATTTATTTTAATATTCTTTGGTGTATTATCTAATGGAGGGCTGCGCCCCAGGCGCCCATATGGACGGGCCGCCACTGTTGATGAGTAAAAGGATATCTATGATAGCTTCAAACTTCTGGCGCAAAATGTCCGATATCTTCGTTGAGGATACACATCCTCCATTTCTAGTTCAGATGGTTCAGATAGTTCCAAATCGATTTCAGATCTGCCCAAATGAATTTCAGATATGATCCAGATGAATTGGAGATCTCCGGTTAAATTGAATATCTTTTCAAAGTTGAATTTGTGACAGACATCTGAAATTCAGCAAGAGAAATCTGAAATCCATCAATGTCTGAAATTCATTTGGAAAAAATCTGAAACAGACATGGAAAAGGTGCAGGTGGTACCAAAAGTTAACATACAGGGATGGTAGAGAAGCTTTCGGACTTTGAATCTTTTCAAACGACTATAATAAGTCTCCAAAAATTAAAAACATCAATCACAGAAAAACATAAATTTCAAAATTTTCCAATGGAAAATTTTCCATTTGCATCACTACGCTTAGTTAGGATGCTTATTAACAAATATTCATTCCCTTTGATGTCCAACTTGTTTCATACTACTTATTTAGAAGAGTCATCTCGGTAGTAAAAAAATAGCAAATTTTGAGTTTTTTTCAAGTGCTCAAATAATCTTTTGGACCACGGGAACGCAATCTCCGCAGAAAACTGAATCCTTTCATATAAAAATTTTCACTGTATACAGATACTTGTTTGAGTACACTCTACCTATATCTCTATACTCTATGGTCGACACTTTACCTATATATCTCTACTCTATGGGTTCCTATTACTTTCTTGCTCAACCTCAACATGTTCGTGATCATATCATAGGCATTTCCCACCACTGGCGCAGCAAAATCGCAGAATCAAAGACAATGATTTCAATTAACTTTAAAAGAAGTAAATTGTTCCACATCACCAATTCTTTGCACATCACTATTGAGATTCTAGAAATGAAACATGAATTTAGTTAATCATGAAATCATGCCGATGAAAATTTAATTAAAAACTCAACATTTCAGCTTCAGCCAAGAAAGCACGAATAATATCACGACTTTTTCATGAAGACTTCCATTATACGTAGCATGAAATTCCCTTGATAAACAGCTTGATTTCCGCATAGTTAGGATGCTTTTCAGCAAATATTCATTCCTATTGATATCCAACTTGTTTCATACTGCTTATATAGGAGAGGCATCTCGGTAGCATATAAATTGGCAAATTTTGACTGTTTTCAAAAGTGCTCAAATAATTTTTTGGACCACGGGAAAGTAATCTCCGTACATAATTTTGATACAAAAATTTTCACTGTATACAGATACTTTTTTGAGTCGACACTCTCCCTATATATCCCTACTCTATGATTGCTAATGTCCGATGTCTATGGACGGGACTTTCAACGGTTATCTTAAAATTGAAGAGAAATTGCTTTTACAAACCGGTGGTGGACTAACTTGATGTTCGAAGACAGCTGATCGAAGATCATTCCATTCGTTTTAGAAATTTTCTGCGCGTGCAAGTGGATAAGCTGTTCACGCTAGCACCATATAGGTGAGTACCAATGAGCATGTTCTTTTTGTTCTAGTACGTCAAAATCATTGTTGTAGCAACCAAATCAGTTTAAAAATTTTACCTCGTTCTAGACGATGTATGTAACTGAGATTATATATAAGCCTTGTTTTGCAATATCGTAATTTGTTTGTTGTGTGTTGCTCATTAGTTTCTAGAAAGACATATTAATTTAACCATCTTTTGACACCTGTTCGGTTCTCACTAAACGCAAGGAACAAAGGAAAGGAAGCATGTCAATGCATGATAAGATATTAATAATAACCATTCATTTCAGGGGATGATGTGTTAATTCTTTCCGTGCAGACTGTACCAGCATATCGATAATCTTTCCGTAACAATTTGAGGCTGATAAAGATTGAAGCTTGAACTACACATCCATGACGGTGACAACCATCATGTGTTAATGTGTTAATTCTTTCCGTGCAGACTATACCAGCATATCGATAATCTGACATTCCCCATCAATGATATTGCTCTTCTATTCCGGAATTGTGAATTTTCTCTTGAATTTTTGTGAAAAGCTTTTCGTGATTTTTAAGGTAGTGGCTTAACAATAAGTCAGTCACTTGTATAAGTACATTGTGTATATACTTATATATACTTTCAAATAATATATGTGGAGTGGTTGTGTGGCGCGTGGAGAGTGAGTGGTTGTTTCTAGCCATCGTGGATTTTCGTGTTTAGATATTGTCCGTTGTCTATGTGGATCGATTGTTGTATAAACCTGACCATTGCATGGTGCTAAAGCCTCTTGCAAGAGTGATTCCTCTTTAGTTTCACGTTTTGGCATAATTTTTGAATTTTGCAATCCGGGTAGCTGACTTTGTTATCATCTGTCAGTTGGCTTCATTCAAAGTCGTGGAAATTTCATCAAACAATGCATGTCATGCCATCTTCAACGAGCTTCTTTGCTGCTACTCCTCGTTCCATTCGTAACGGTTGTCACCGTCATGGATGTGTAGTTCAAGCTTCAATCTTTATCAGTCTCACATTGCGGATCAATGTGTCCAAAGTTGATTGCGACGATTTGTTGTGGCAGTTGGTATTGTAAACTGCTTTGATCATCCGTTATCCATAATTACCAAAAAATCCTCCTCACGCGAAAATTTTCTGGCAATGTCGATTTTTTACAAACACTTGACACAATTTCGTTATTTAATTGATTTCTTCTCAAGGTTCGCTTTTTATTTCGTGCTGTCCTTTATGTTCTTAAATCATGCCTGATACCGGTATTCGAAGGAACAGTTCAGATGACACTTGAATTCGTGACTTAATCAAAGAAGGAATTAAAAAATGTCTTCATCAAGAGCTGCCATTGTGTACACTGAATGATCAAATAGAAATGTTAGAACGCAGTTTTGAAAAACATTTGACTGATTTGAAAAATGAATTTAGAGACACAGTTGAGAACGCCTTCGAAGCATGTCGCCAACCTTAATAAACAGATCAGCAAACATGATCAAGAATTAGAAAATCTGGGAATAGGCCAAGTGATTATTTCGATACAAAATATGAAAATGTACAAATTAGACAAAACATGTTAATCTCCGATACGTGTTTCATTGAACACCGGTCAATATCATCAGGGAGTATAAAAAGATGATGACTTCATAGATTGAAATTATCACAAATTTCAAAATGATATTGATATGGCCTACAGATTGCAATTAGCAAAAAAAAATCTCTGTAATCTTCCATCTCAGCCCGGCTGCTCAACTTTGGCCTACACTTATCTATATAAGTAGATTCACGGTGTCTGAGATCTGCAATATCAGCTCTAGGTCTTTTATGATGCGCGGTCAAGACATTTTTTTACATGATCAAGAGATAAAATGTATTCAAAACTAGCTGGCGGTAAAGAAAGGGCGAAAATGTTCAAATATAAATTGATCCAAGATGAATAAGAACTCTGTTGCATAAAGCTGAGGTAAACATTAACATCAGAGTTGGCTCATAAAAAAAGATGACAGCAACATTACTTCAATTTCCCACCTTAAAATATGAATTCTAATGAAGGCCCTTTTGCCAGATTTGTGTCTGTCCCAAGACTAATTACACGCTGGAAGGTTGCTGCGAGCGTTAACTGGAGCGTTTTTTTTACTGGTATCGGATATTGACAGAAGCTCGTATACAATCTCTACCAGCAAGTCTCGACTAATGAGAATTCCACTGACCATTGAGCATCGAAGGAGAGGAGTTGAGTAGTGCCATCGCTCTTGGAATGATCGGCAAGGGCAGAAGGTGCTGTGGACAGATTCGTTCACTTTTGATTTCAATGATGGCCGCTCGTATTCAGCGTTCTCCAGGTGGACCTTTTGCTTCATGCTGTGTTAAAAAGCACGACAGATAAGGTGGCTGGAAACTTAATGCTTCGGGGAGGCATTTGGCATGGTGAACGACGGCAGTTGTCATAAAAGGATCAAAGACAGGTGACAGATAGCTTAAAGAAGTTGCGTTGCCAGTTGCTGCTACATTGTCAAGTGGAGAAGATGTTGTCTGTGTGATGTCTGATGTGTTGCCTGGATGAATAGAATGCTATCATACTTATCTCCATTTTACCATGCTCATCCAGGCAACACATCATTCAGCAGCATTGAAAAGAAATTGTGGAAAACAATGAAAAAACCATGGGGTCAAAATGAAAGTGATAGAGAAATCGGGAGCAATAAATAGCATATGAGATAGTGCGGGAAAGTTGCAAAGGAGTTTGTAGTGGAGAGACAGCAAAAACGGATAAACTAAGAGGAAATGAACTCTGGAAGCAACTACAAGAGCGAAGCGATGGGTCAGTATTATGGAGACATTGGTAAGGAAAGGCATGATGAAGAAGAGCAGAAATGTACAACGTGCACTGAATGTGAGGAGTATCATTACAGAGTCACCGCCAACAAGCAGAAATTCTTCCGAACCAACTAAGGCAACCTCATCTGATAGATCGTTATATAGCTCCTCTTTCTCTGATTCAGGCCGTCCAGCTTGGGGTACGCAACAGCTAATGACTCCCATGAGTTAGCACAAAAACATGGTTCTTCCAGTTTTTCTTTTTTAACAATCCATCAATCAGCTTATCCTTTATCAAAGTTCCTGCTCCACTGTTCTCCTCTCTCCATGCCACCGAAATTCCAAAATCACCAAAATCTTTTGCCTTTCGGTTCAATAAATCTAGTTGACCTATCTTTCCATCTCGCTTCTTGTGGACCATCCTCTTCCTCAATTCGTCAGCCACCTCCATGTTCCTGCCAGCCATGGAACCAACATTCCATGTCCCGAACCCCAGCTTATGACGCCCATCCGATCTCAGTTGATCATCCTAGGCTGGTTCGAGACGCTTCATCGTCTGCTGAGGGTTTGCACTTTTCTTTTTGTCGCAGAATGGCACCGCCCACGGCAACCTACGTGCTGATTGGTGTCCATCATTTCTTCTTGCTATCATGATGCTTATGGAGCGAGTGCTGTTATGCCGGATGCCATTCCTGACGCCAACCTGAAACTCCTAGAGTCAAGCTGAAGCTCCTAGATGAAAATGAACTTAAGAACCTAGCAGATTTCATCAGTCCGGGTTTTCAGTGGAGTTGTCCATCTCCTAGACGAACCGCTTTCAATTACGGTTTACGGGCTTAGTATACGCGGGTTTCAAGTTTTCCTTCTCGATTGCTGCTTGGAACCAGCACTATTGTCAGGAGTGAGAACCATATCTGCCAACGGGAAGTTTTCGGTGCATCGGGCCACGGCCAACTAGAGGATACGGCCGGGACACGTGCATAATGGCTTCCAAAAAAGGAGGCCGATCATCTCGCTAAATGTAATCAGTCATTAGGATTAAATTTGTGATTGCAACATAAAGCTACTGACTGTAGGGTGAGAAAACTTCATTAGCCGAGTCAAGTCGCACAACATCAAGGTCATAATGTCTTTGTGCTGCAGACGCTGGATATGTTCTACCATCTGTATCGATCAGTTAAGGGAACGCCAAGCTACTGACTGTAGGGTGAGAAAACTTCATTAGCCGAGTCAAGTCGCACAACATCAAGGTCATAATGTCTTTGTGCTGCAGACGCTGGATATGTTCTACCATCTGTATCGATCAGTTAAGGGAACGCCAAGTTTATTATTCTCGCACATGCACAGCGCGCAGGCGGCAGTCAGCTTCACTTATTTGACTGATCAACACGAGACTTGACTGCTCTCTCCTGTCTGCTATCAGAGTTTAAGTGTCCATATCAGATATCAAGAGTTCGACATGGTAAAAAAGTGCTGCGTGCCGTTATGCAAAAGTGGATACGCCTCAGAAAGTCCTTATGCGGCAGAGTTTTCGTTTCCAAAGGATAATAAAAAAACTTTGCAGCAACAATGGATTATTGCAATTCGTCGAAAAGATTTGATTGTGACAAAAAATACATTCGTTTGTGAAAAACATTTTGATAGCAAGTATATACGGACGACACCATCAGGACGAAAAAGATTGAAATGGGAGGACGATCCCATTCCTACTATTTTTTCTTTTCTTCCCTCGGTAAGAGCTCCTATCACTATTCGACGGAAATGTCCTACTGACAGGAATATACAAATGGATGAGATGGAGGTTTTTCAACAACGTGATAAAATACATTCTTTGACTGACTTCGACGTGAATGATAAACCGGCTGACTGGATTTTGGAGAAATTTAGCGATTATGTTGGCGTCTATCAATTATCTTCAGGGATGCCCGAGGTTCTCGGAGCCATTGTGATTGATTCATCCTTCCATGTTAGATTATCTTTTCATGGCCGTCAGTTGTCTTTACCCGCCTGGTTACGATCTCAGCCTGGGTGCCAATTGAGCAGACGAAGTCAGTTGATGGAATTGTGCAACTACGTTAAGAATTTTTCTGATGATAATCGTGATTTCCCTCTCTTGTCAGCTTTGGAGAAATTTGTTTATATCAAGGGAAAAGTGGCATACCCGGCCATAATCATGCGATTCGCAATATATATACGCTATACATCTTTGGCGGCGTACAACTTTTTGAGTGAACATTTTCCTCTTCCATCATTGCGCACTTTGCGCAGAGTAACCTCCGGAGATCTCAACTCTCTGAATTTCGTGTCATCTCTATTGGAAAGCGGTGAAATTGGTAAGGATGCTACCCTTCTAATTGATGAAATGTATCTTCAACCAGAATTGCGTTTTGATGGAGCGTCAATGATCGGAGCATCACCAGAAGAAGAACTGTATGGTAGTGTTGTTTGCTTCATGCTCGTTTTCCTCAAGAAATCAATCCCTGTTGTCATTCGGGCACTACCAATCACAAAGTTATCGGCCGTGTTGCTAATGGAGACCGTCGAGGATATTTTTCGAAAATGCGGAAATATTAGTGTAAAAATCCGTGCATTGTCTACAGATAATCATTCTGTTAATGTGAATCTCTATACTCGTCTCAAATGTCGGTATCCCCATCCAAATGCATCAAATGGGAATTTTGCTATTTTATTCGACAATATGATAATATATCTGATTTTTGATGTCGTTCATCTGATAAAAAACATCAGAAATAATTGGTTGAAAATCCGTAGATTCCGTGTTACGTCATTTCAAGCCTCCGTCGATGTCTTTGATATGCATTTAGCTGACAAATCATTCATCGATTGGAACTTTCTCAATAAAGTGTTCGACATTGAGCACAAAACATTGCTTAAGAAAGCTCCTTTGATCACATTTGCGGCTTTACATCCGCAAAATAAAAAGCAGAATGTTCCTTTAGCATTAGCAATTTTTGACAGGCGAAATTCGAGTGCCATTGAGCTTTTTTTTCCTGATGACGCAACTGCTCATTCGACTTCAAATTTTATCAAAATTGTATCCGTTTGGTGGGATATTCTTAATTCCAAGTCACCAAATCATAGTTTGCAGTTGGCGAATGGCATTCGACCTAATGACGGTAAAACAGATTTTTTGTTGAAATTCGCCCTGTGGGTTGAGTCTTGGAAAACGAAAAATCTACAGTTTTTTTCTGAGCAGACTTGGAAAGCATTAGTGCAGTCTACAAGAGCTATAGCAACTTTGTGCAACGATCTTCTTAATGAAGATTATGATTTCATTTTAACTTCGCGTTTTCAAACAGATGCATTGGAGAAAAGATTCGGCAGATACAGACAAATGTCTGGCGGTCGTTTCCTCGTATCTTTATATGAACTTGGCAAGTCTGAGAAGATCATTAAGATTTGTCAAAGCCTCAGACATTTAGATTATGATGAATATCCTATCATCAATGCATCTGATGACACAGATTCTTTGACTGTCACTGATGATGATATAAACAATTTATCTGACGATTATTCGTTGTCTGATACTGAAAATGAAGTAGCGGTGTATATTTCTGGCTATATTGCGAAAAAGATTCGCAATCTCAATTGTTCATCTTGTGGAGTATTTTTGAACGAGAACTTGATTCAGTCAAATGATCGTCGATATATTGATGCTTTGAACAGAGGAGGTTTGACTGTGCCAAATGAATTACTTCATGACTCTGTTTGTGAAGTGTTTTCTATTTTGATGGGAAATTTTTCTTATTTTCTGAAAGAAAAAGAAAAACACTCCAATTTTTCCGAGTATGTTGCAAGCATTGTTTGCAAAAAGTTGACACTAATCGAATTTTCGTGTGAAGATCATCACGTTCGATCGAAAAAAATCCTGATCTCTACATGTGTAAATATCATATTCAACAATTACCAAAAGAAAATGAAGGACTCTATCAAAAGGCCAAATACCCAATTGATTAAGTATTCTTCGAAAAGGAGGAAATAATTTGTACTGACATTCGATCCGGCTTTGTAACTTTCTAAATATAGTGTAAATCTCATTCAGTCGTTCTCCATTATGATATTAACAATCTATACATTAATTTGTCATCTAAAAACAGGATGCAGTATGATAACAGTTCGGCCTCCTTTTTTGGAGGCCATTATGCACGTGTCCCGGCCGTATCCTCTAGTTGGCCGTGATCGGGCCTAGACCTGGTGTACGGTGCTACCTCTCCTCCTGACATTGGGAACGTAGTTTTATGTCATACTCGTCATTCTTAATTACCTAATATTTTCAATGCCTTAACTGACAGAAAAGTTGTACATTGTATGGAACATGGTCATCAAGAAAACAATATATCTTTTTCCATGTTAGATTAAAACGATGGAACTGAACAAAGAAGAACAAAAGAAATGAAATGTACAAGTCAACTGATGACCGATGGTCCTCATGGTCTAAATATGCAGCATGTACTACTAAGAGCTCCTATTTTTGACCCAAAGTCTCCTATTTCTGTGACTCATACACCGTCTAGTTGAGACTCTATGTTATTATATTTTATTCGTGATATCTTTTCAGACCTCTGCTCATAACAACTTGTAGCATTTGAATTTTTGTGTTAGTAGTATGATATATGTTCTTTTCCTGATGAAGGTTAAGAGCAGTTGACCGACTGTTATCCGAAACCGGTCGAATAAAGTCTTGGACCAATTGATTTACAGGACGTTTTTATCATCGAAACATAAATATTAAATACCTTCCAAGCATCGTAATACGATCCGTTGTTTGGAGTTGTTTTGCTATCAATTTAAACTCAGATAAAGGCCTGAAACTCCTTACACAGAATTTGGTCGAGAGAGCATATTTATGACTTATTTTTGCTGATATTTATTTCATCGTATTGGTTGCTAATAAGCCATCAAATGAATTGATTCAGAGAATTTAAAGAATCAAATGAAGAAAATATTTTTAATTTCAGACATAATAAATATTGGCCCGGGCACTAGATACTTCAGGCCAGGGCCCGGCCCGGGTGTTTATAGAATTTTCCAGACCCAAACTCAAACCGTGCCCATTTCCAGCTGTGACTTACAAACGTCTTAGAGACAGCAATCAATGACCAAAAGACCAGGTGACGGAAACGAAGGAAGTGGCTTAATGATTTTAGAGAGAAGAGTGGTGTGCGGACGCATGGTGAATCAAGGCGATTGTGTGAAGATCGAGAAAGATGGAGGACAGTGATATGCAGTTGATTCAGTGAAAGTGACAGCAAAATCACCTCTTTTGCTTGATGTGACATTACAGTGACTATTTCTTTTACTCTTCCATTATGAGCTTTGTATTGTGCTTCAGACTTAACACTCGGTAAAAAAAACAAATATAGAGCTTGATTAGCGGTAAGTCGAAGAATTCATCGATGAAATAATTGGACGGAGAGGACAACCCAGTGTATGAACCTTTGGAGGACCAGAAGCATAGGACAGTGATGGAAGACTACTTTAGATACGTAGGCACGGGGTGGAGAGCTTTAGATAGATTTTTGCTAAATACTGAGTCTAATATTGCCATCTTTCATTCTGAATATTTCTAAGTTTGTTTTTAAAGAAATAAATCAAGACTAATGGAGACGAAGATAGTGTTTTAGATCAATCAACCAAATGGATGGGAACATTTTTTGATTAAGTGTGTACATTTGGATCGCCAGTTTCTTCTTGAAACCATCACAGCCAAGACTGTCAAATGTATGTGTCCATTTTAACGTTTTCTTCTTTTCATGCAAACTGAAATGAATCACCATAACATCGTTTTGAAGTTGTTTTTTTTCATTACAGAATTATTGAGAATGCCCTTGATTGAAGAAATACTTCCTTCTGATGAAGTATCGACTTTATCTCCTGTAAATCCAGGAAGCAATAACTCATGTGATACTCATGGTAAGTAAATCATTGTAATGATATGTATAAATATTATGTTAAAAAATGTGCTCAGCAAACGGGCTTATTAGTCCGGCAGTCGGAACGAGTTTCTGCAGGGAACGAGGCCGAAAGTGAGACTTTCACAAAATGATGTACAACCTATGCCCAATACGAATGTACGCGTCTGCCGAGTTCTAGTGAGTTCCTCTTCTTGTCAGACAGGATGAAAAAAAAACACATGTAAATCCAATGGGACGCAGATTGCAGTTTTTGGCAAAAATGAAATTTTTTATGTTTTCTCAGATTAAACGAAAAGTACTAAGCCCAGAGTCATAATTTTTTGCATGGAATGTCTTCAGGTCATTTACTTTCATGTCCATGCACCCCTGTGTATAAAGTTAAACGCATTCAGATTTGGCAAACCTCCTGCTTACGGCAAATACCAACATGTTGGCCCACTTCATCCACATTGAACCACATTCTCACATACATTGCCGATCAGATGCATGACAATAGCGCATGCACATAATAGAAAAAATGATCTGAAGGCATTCCTTGCCAAAAATTATGACTGTAGGCTTAGTACTTTTCGTTAAATCAGAGAAAACATAGAAAATTTCATTTTTGCCAAAAACTGCAATCTGCGTCCCATTGGATTTACATGTGTTTTTCTTTGATCCTGTCTGACAAGAAGAGGAACTCACTAGAACTCGGCAGACGCGTAGATTCGTATTGGGCACCTCGTTCTGGCTGCCGGACTATATCCGACCGATTGGACTAAAGTTATTGACCCAGTCTTCATTTCAACACATATTCATTCCATTCCCTGTATATCATAACGATAGTGTAGCAAGCTAGATAGAAAACAGCTTGATTGTTTTCATACACGTTAATCCTGCAAAATAATTTTTGCAGTTAGACCTCAACTGTTAAACAACATAATGTACAAAATACAAAAGGACGAACTTAGTTTCTGATTATCTGAATTTGCTTGTATCATTAATAGATCCATTACACTCATCGAATGAAGAGTCGGAGGATAGAAAACCGGTTCTAATCACCGAAGTAAAAACTGCGGACGTGGTCTCTGGAGATGGAAACCCTTTGATTGAAAAGGAAAACTTAAATCCAAATATGAATGAAGACGAACTCAGTGCCCAAGTTGAAGAACAGAAGAATAAATGGCCAAGGTATTGGAATTTTTATATTTTATTTTATTATTTACTAATTAAATTTTAATATTTTGATATTTAATTATTTTATTTATTGTTTAATATATATTTTAGTGAACTGACAATATTCTCACTCCTGGGACGGAAAAGGATTCCAATATTTCTCAAAATGTGAAACAATTCTAAGCTACTGAGATGAGCATATGTTAAGTAGTAGGTGTGTTGATTTTGCAAAGCATATTGCAAACTGAGAATATCATCTTTCTAGAAAAACACGTCTGGTTCTCTAAACAGCCACTATTATGGAGAAACCATTGATTGGTCATATTCCTTCAATCTAGCAATGTTATTGTGTAGTCATTCGCATAGAAGCAGTTAGATTATTTTTTCTTTAGTTCACGAAGACCATGTGTTGGCGTCCTTCTGAAGCGCAGCCATTTTAGCTGTCATTCTATCATCGAATCTTTGCAGTTGAACTGCAAGTAGTTCAACCATTCAAATCCAATTCATTTGATGAAATGAGGCATTTTCATCTGATAGGCCCTGGGCGCGCATGTATCCCTGTCTACGTTGTTGATGGTTATGCATTTACGTAAGCTGGATGAGTTTTCACTGTCATGTGATGCTCGTCGACTTCAGGTGGTTCATTAGTGTCGTAGATTGCAACATACAGCTGAAAATAATATTTGATAATTAACTTTGAGCAGCAATTTTTTAGTGATAAAAGGACTAGTGAAAATAAAGCCTTACTGCTGAAATATGACGGCCTGTTTACAGAAAAGGATCATAAGTCCATTTCTATCATTTCCATAAGTCAAAGATAGATCAACATATCAATGTTTGGAGCTCACAGCTTTCATCTCTATTGTTCAGAGTAGGTTTTAATGATTTTATACAAATAGCTTCTCTGAAACGCAGATTGATGGTATTGGAGTCAGAAGCTATGATGGAAATATCCAGAGGGAACACGTTATTTGATGAGCAAATTTGAAGATGTTTGTGGGTGATAGATTCCTTGCGTGTGAGATGTTCTTTTATTCGCACATGTAGCTGGTGCACTGTACTGCCGACTTAAAATTTAGAATATGTTAGAACATAACATTTAGAACTGCTCTGTTTTTTTCTGTGAACAGACCGTCATACCGGCGAAAATTTGTATAGATTTATACATACAGCTAAAAGTCCATAGTCTATCCTACAAATAGACTACAAGGACCCCAGTATGAATTAATGACGCATCACTCAACAATCAGATTCCAGATAATCATGAAAATCATTATTATGATTGCTCAATGCTTACGAAATAATTAACCCATTTACACATTCATGGCAATAGCAGTGTTTTGATCATATTTTGTAAAAGATATTTGTACAAAACACAAAACCAAAAATTCAGAAATTCTTGATAAGAAAGGTCATGAAACCCTGATGAAGACATCTTACTTGCATGTACTTGTTCTCGCTTTGCCACTATTGAGTGACCGTGGCGACTAGACGTTTTTAGTCATTGCAGATATCAATGAAATTATATTTGCAGACGCATGTAATTAAGGTATAAAAGAAACATGCATGAATCGTCTTTGAAATAAGAGATTCTATAGTTGCAACCACATGTATGCATGAAGATTAAAAAAGAAAAATAATTCTTGGGCATTTGACTAAGGGTGTTTGTTGTTTGCAAAATAGACGCAATTATTAGTGACAGCAATCCATGAAGCTTACTTACAGATTTACTAAGACCTCTATAGCATTCTGTTGTTCTTGCAAAAGAATTGTTACTGCGGATGCGACTATTCAGACAATATTACTGTAAGTAAATCGGTTTTAGAGAGCACCAGATATATAAATTTCTGGAAAATTATCAAATAGTTTTGTGAATCCTATTATAAGCAAATTATGTCCTGAATTCATATGTAATCACTAAATATTGAGTTGCATCCTCAGTTAAAAAATGGGAACAAATCTGAATAGCTGACATTTCATCTAATATCAGGAATCGACAGGCCTAGTTCACATTTCTCTACCTAAGCAAAACTTTTCGTATAATACGCAGCTACATACACGGAGTAAAATCATATCTTGAATTATTTACTGCAGTTGCATATTTACAGTGTGCATATTTACGAATCAAATTCCGACTATAATCCACCAACCACACTAATTCAGCCGACCTTTTTTATCTCGTTTGAAAAGTACAGTACCAAGATATACGAGTACAGTGTGTTTTCCCATCATGCTTGACTTCCTATTACACAAGCAACCGCCGAGCACTTGACCCAGCATTCAAGCTCATCGTCAGCATCCATTCCTTTTATGTCGTGAATTCTATCTTATGCATGTCATTTCTTGAATTATTTACTGCAGTTGCATATTTACAGTGTGCATATTTACGAATCCAATTCCGACTCTAATCCACCAACCACACTAATTCAGCCGACCTTTTTTATCTCGTTTGAAAAGTACAGTACCAAGATATACGAGTACAGTGTGTTTTCCCATCATGCTTGACTTCCTATTACACAAGCAACCGCCGAGCACTTGACCCAGCATTCAAGCTCATCGTCAGCATCCATTCCTTTTATGTCGTGAATTCTATCTTATGCATGTCATTTCTTGAATTACATAGTTACCGCAATATTACGTAATTCAGCATTGGTATTGTGGTCGAAGCATTTTTCCTCAAATTTTCTTGTAGTCTGCTGTCTCACTAAGAGCATTAAAGGTTTCAAAGACATTTAAGAGCATTAAAAATGAAAAATTCATGCTGCGCTCACTCGTAGCATATTTTGGGGTAGTAGAGCTTACCGAAATAACTAAAATAAATATACATGCATTCTCTTGTTAGAGTTCTATGATTTATCGATCAGTATTAAATGTACATAGAGGAAGGCGAACGAATTTTGTCAGAACCCGTCATGAGACATGTATGACTTGCTATGTGTAAACCAGTAGAATAAGTATAAATGATACATTTGCGACTCTATTTCAATACGCTTTCCAGAATGACAAAAGACGTTTTAAAGAAGCACTGCAAAGACAACAAATTATATCTGACGCCTCGCTTGAATGACGTTCTTTACCTTCATTACAAAGGTAAGCTGTAACAAAGGTAATTTGTAACTCTATTTCCTATTAAACTATCATACTATGTTATTATCTAATTTATGAATTTATACAATTATCAATTTTTGTTGATGATGATCTATGCAAGCATTTTGAAATCATAAATTCATAATTTGTTATTTATTTCGAAAATCAATCATTTATTTTATGATGAATAATTTGAAATTCAATACGAATAAGCTGCTGGTGAATGCTCTGATTATGGCGGGTTTCAAAATTATTAGATGCAATTGTAATTTATTTGCATTTTTAAGATAGTATGTTGTTGTGAAATTGCTTTGTAGCCTGATAACATAATGCATCGGGTTGAGAATGTAGCTCTTCAACAGGTTCCTAACAGCATTAAGGAATGAATGATATGGCAAAAATGGCGAAATCATTATTAAAATCAACATTTGATATCAATAATATATAATAATTTGATATCTAATAAAGATGAAAACTATGAGCTTCAGAAATTGATATTATGATGTTATCATCTTAAACTTTCAAATTTTGTGAGATTCTCAATTCCGTCATATCAGTGAAAATTAAGCAAATATTATCATAGCACTTTCAGCAAATTCTATCACCTTACATAAATCCTGAGATATGCCGTTTTGAGTAGCAAGCTTAGAGCCCCAAAACAAATTTATAGACGAATAATTGGAAGTGTCGCAAGTCAGATGCGAACGATAGATTTCCTAACTTTACAGAGCATATGATAAGTCCAAATGTCTCATAAATGACCGGTCATCAGTCTGTCACACACATGATTTTAGCCTAGATTTGTTTCGTATTATCAGGAAAATGCAAAACATTTAGGGAGAATGGCTTTGAACTTTTGCTCACTATGAAGCTCATCATCCTGTCAGCAGGTATCATAAATTTATTTTCAGTCATTAATGAAGTTATTATTTTATGCATTGTGATATTGGCAATTAATTTCGTTGTTATTCTATCTCCGAACAGCGTGCCAAATTTTCTCATAAACTCTCATCACTTTTCTATGAATGTTGGGTATGCATTTGCTAGCTTACGCCTAGAATATTGTTATCGACTTCCAGGATTTGGTTATATAGAAAATTTGGAGGAGTATACTGGTTTGCGTTGTCTATTTTTGGAAGTGAATGGAATAAAAAAGATTGAAAATTTAGAAAATCAGAAGGAGCTTCGTTGTCTCTACTTATCGAAAAATCTGATTCCAACTCTTGACAACCTTGAGACAATTCCTGAATTAGCTACGTTAGACGTAAGCTACAACGTCATCGAAAGTTTGCAAAATATTTGTAAGTTTTCTTTTGAATAACTTATAATATTTTAATGTTTTTAATGTAAATGATGATATTTCAGCTTCTGCTCAAAAGCTACAGACTCTTATTGTATCGAACAATAAAATATGTTCTACCGAGGGTCTTCGAGAACTTCCTAACTGTCCCGAGCTATCCGTCTTGGATTTGAAGAACAACAAATTGGACGATCCGGCAATCGTGGATATTTTTGCTGACATGCCGAGTCTGGTTAGTAGATGCGTACTCTTCCTAATTAAGGACATAACATTTTTGTGCTCTTCTTTGCAGCGTGTCTTATATCTTCAAGGTAATCCCGTGATCCGAAAAATAAAATTCTATCGAAAACATCTAATTCACAGATGCGTAAGTGTTTCAAATTATTTCAAAAGGCTCTCTGAATACATCATCTTATCCCTTTTAGAAAAATCTCACTTATCTTGATGATCGACCGATCCATGAGAAGGATAGATTATTTGTTGAAGCTTAGTAAGTCTAACTACTTGTGTTAACTTTCAATAATCCTTGATGTAAAAAGTTATGAATTTATATATTATTGTGTTCGTCGTAATTGAATGATAGTCATTGGTATGACACATTTTGATGGATATAGGTAGTGCATGTCTACAAACGCACAACTTTTTTTAAAAAATAAATGTTGCATCGGTTATTAGAAACTATTTGTTCCGCATGAGAAAGTCAATTGATCAGCTGTTCTATACAGATGATGTGGATTTGAGAGTTTGGTCGATTTTGAAAATAAAACAGGAAATTGGTGTTTGACCACATAGGAGAAGAGAGTAATGATCATTTATTGACTGGCGTTTTATCATTGGGGATTGTTCATACGTAGTCAGTACTGACATATGTATAGTAATGCCTTATGTGCCAGATAAGAAAATATTTTGAAGGATTAAAAAAATCAGAGATAAAGTTGTACTCATTACAAAAGTTAAGCAATGTAAATAATTCAATATTCACGCCAAACTCCTGTATGCTTTTTTCAAGTTATGAAGGAGGTGCTGCCGCAGAAAAGGAAGCTCGAGCCAATTGGAATGAGAAAGAAAAGAAGAAAATGCTAGAAAGCTGCAGCTGTGAGTTCTGCTTTGTTGTATTCCGTGTTATTTGCATCGACATTCATTTAGTTCAAACATCACAAGTGTTTCAACAGCTTCTGCTACATACTAGGCCCAGCGGCCTAATTTTTATTACAAAATTAATCATTTACAAATTTCACTATAACAGTCTTATTCCAAAAATTCAGTTTTGATTTGAGACTCGGTAATCACTAATATCATTTCATTGACATACATGTAGAGAGAATTTCATTCTTGCTTAAAGACTGTTTGATGCTGTCCGAAATTTTGAAAGTTATGCAAGTCTCTTAGAAACAAAAGTCTTTTAGTGACTGATTTTAACTTTGAATGAATTTATTACTTGAGTAATTGAAATGTTCACAAGCGTATGAGTGTGTGGAAAACTTGACAAGTTTGTCAATTTAACATCGGTTGCCCTTCACCTTAGAATTTGATGCAATTTTCAAGAAAGTCATAAAATTCAATGAAATACATTACATTATTCTAGGTTACAGAAATACGCAAGTTGACTGAGAAGACATCAGTACTCCCCATTCTGTATTCAATGGTTCCACTTCTGTTCAATGGAGGTTCCACTGTGTTCGAATGAAGTGTGAATCGTGTGAAGTGATACAGAACAAATGGGAGAAGACAGCTCTCTGAAAAGAATGAATGGCCGGTGACTGATGAACCGAGTATAGATGCTACTCCCTTTCTACTGACAGACAGTAGAGTATGAAAATATGGGAAATGGCACATTGTTTATTTAGCGATATAGTCCGGCAGCCAGAGCAACTTTCTGTAGGGAACGAGGCTGAAAATGAGACTTTCACAGAATGATGTACACCCTATGCCTACCACCAATCTGCGCGTCTTCCGAGTTCTAGCTAGTTCATCTTCTTGTCAGACAGGATCAAAGAAAAAGTTAATCCAATGGGACGCAGATTGCAGTGTTTTCTTTTATCAACTGAAAACTTCTAATCTTAGAGTCATAATCTTTCACATGTTATGTCTTCAGGTCATTTCCTATCATGTTCATGTACCTCTGTCTATGAAACTAAACACGTTCAGATTTGCAGGCCTCCTACTGTCGGCTAGCACAAGCATGTCAGCCCACTTCATCCACATTGAATCACATTCTTACATACATCGCCGATCAGAAGTATGATAACTTCACATGAACATGATAGGAAATGACCTGAAGTCATTCCATGCCAAAAATTATGGCTCTAGACTTACTATTTTTCAGTTGATAAGAGAAAACGTGGAAAATCTCATTTTTGCCAAAAACTGTAATCTGCGTCCCATTGGATTAGCTGTCTTTCTTTTATCCTGTCTGACAGGAAGAGGAACTAGCTAGAACTCGGGAGACGCGCAGATTCGTATTGGGCATAGGGTGTACATCATTCTGTGAAAGTCTCATTTTCGGCCTCGCTCCCTGCAGAAACTCGCTCTGGTTGTCGAGATAAAAAAAACCAGTCGAGATGTTTGGGCCGGTCCGATGTGGCGGCCGGCAACCTTCTGGCTGGTCCGCTCCGGCGGGCAACCAGTCGAGATGTTTGGGCCGGTCCGGCGGCTGGCAGCCTTCAGGAAGGACGACGCAAGTCATCCGCTTTCACACCAGTAGCAAGGTCATTGAAATTGATGATGAGGCTAATATTTCACATTTCAAGAATATTAATCGAAATAGGCCTACAGGATACGATCAAAATTATTTAGGCCTATGAACAAATATTTTGCATAGAATAATGTTTTCACTTATAGGCTTAATCACATGCCAAGTGTGTTACTCAGAAGAGATGGCAATAATGATGTGAACGGCACGGTTAGTCTAATTTGCCATAACGCTATTTGCAAAGCAATCTCGAATATCCGATTATTGTAACTCTACTGAAGTGTTAGTTATAGTCTCAGACAAGGCTTATCTGCGATAAATTCATGTCTTAGACAAAAGTAAAGCTAGGGAATTCCATTATGTATTTTTTCCAAAACTTTGGTAGTTATAATATTCTGTAAGATATATCTTCGTCTAAATTGCTTTTAAGCAAGGTATTATGATGTAGGTACCCGATTCCAATATTCATCAGTTTATGATTACAGTTGTCGTTATGTAATATTTCATCAAGATGAGAACACACCGATGCCCTGTTATACAAATTGTACAGAAGAATACTGCAGAATGATTACATAGTGTATATATTCATTTTTGCAATGCGAAATTGTTGTTGTACTTGGTGTTAGCCCTGCCTGATGATAATTGATTACACATCATAATTTTTCTATTTGATTGCCCACTCGATGCTCACGAAGTATTAGTTTCACTAAGTGAACATGCATGTAAGCTACTTTATCTACAAGATTTATTTTGAAAGCCATTTATCCGTCAGATATTGTTAACTAAAATGATTTCCGATGTGATTAAAGACGCAGTAACTAATAAGTTAAATTGTAAGTTAAGTTATTGCAAATTCTCTTAACTGAGAGATCGAAAGACGTTTTTCAATCAAAGAAGTCCTTTGCTTGGTGATAAAATTGCTCGTTGCTTAGAATAATAAGAGTCGTCCTCTTCCGGCCTAAAATTAATACAGGCCGGTTTCCATCTGTGATCAGAACTTCCTTTATGAAATAAATTTACAAAATTATCGGTAGTGAAAAATATTCCCTCCTTTTTCATCCGAATTCCAATACGGGAAGACAATTTTACCTCGCAGTTAATCGTATCCCAAAGATGCTCACAGCAGGCACTGTTGGTAATGGTAGCATGTGTTTGTTAATATAACTGAGGATTGTTTTAAGATCACATGTCAAATAAGACACAGTGTTCATTTAATAGAATGATCAGCAAATGCAGCACGTTTTTAAATAAGCAAGTGAAATGTTTTTCTATCATTAAATATGGTCGGTAATCAATGTAGCTCATTATACATGACAGCAATTGCTTATGAGAAATTTCAAATTTTCAGTCAAAAACAATCAATAAGAATAAAGTATCTTACAAAAAATAGTCTGAAAAAAAAATTTAAATCAGGGTTGAACAACTTACGTAGTTGTATCCTTCGTGATGTCATTTCTTAATAAGAGTTATCAGCTCATTATCAATTGTTTGTGATTATTGATTTCTTCGACAGGGTTGACGAATCGTCGGAGAGAAATTGAAGCCAGGCGCGTTGAAGATGAGCTGAAGGAGCAAGCGCGTGCTGATGGAAAGTCTGAACAAGAGATTGTCGTGCATCCTGGTGAAGCCGACTGGCTGTACGGTTACAAGAAGAACGAGGTACGAACATGAGTGAATCTTCCTAAAATATTTTCCATTGGTAAACTTCAACTGACAAGTATCTATCAGGCAGTAGAATTTAACATCGACGACAAGTGAATGCATGCAATACAGTATTATACCACATGCGCATCAGTGTAAATCATCATTTGTATCATTTGAACTTTTGTTATTTAACAATTTTAAAAGTTTGAACATTTAAATCATGGTTTGATGTTCAAAAATGTCTAACAACTATACATGCACAGATATGTTGGGGATATCAATGTCGGGATCGCGATCAAAACTTTCCTGATTGAATTAATCCCAAAAACCGCAAATGCGATGATGTCGAGGCTTTAATTCCGCCGGATGTTCAAAAGAAATTATTTTAAAAGCAGGTTTATTCATGCCAGTAGCTGCGATGCGCATTACTTACAATTATTGCTTGATTTATGATGTCAAGTTTTAGCTCGCTTACCGCATGTTGTATTTTTCTAAACTTTATGAAGTTTCTAATTCCACTTGAATATCTATTGCAAATCTAGATTGAAAATTTAAAATTTATCCGGACATGGCTGCAACGTTAAATAGGGAGTTGTGTCGATGTTGAGAGATGTGAACTAGGCTTGCTGATGATTCCTGATGTTGGATGAAATGGCAACTATTCAGGTCTGTTCCCATCTTTCAATTGAGGATGCGATTCAATATTTAATTATTCTATTTACATTGTGTTTGCAAAAGCAGCATTTATTAATTATTGCTGGCGTACTAACTTACAGATTTGCCAGTTGTGTTCTTAAAGTGATATTTAATGAACACCCGTCGAAATTTCACTAACTTGCTAATTGCAAATCTGAATATCTGAGTGTCTGTGGAAGGGTCCCCTCGAGTGATAAAATCCGCGGATATTCGTTTCTGCAATGGCATGCCTGTAAGACGTATAAGCTTTGTAGAAATACAAAATCCCCAAACAGTTATGCAATAGCTCATATGAGGGAAAAAATAAAAACATTTTATGAACTTGATCGGAGTATGATATGACAAAAACTTGATTTAAGGCACTGGAATAGGAACAATTTAGGTCGCAGTTTCTTACAAATGTTATCGATATGATTTTCTCCATGAGAAATTACCATCAAGAAAGTAATACCCAAGATTTTATTAGCATCTAAATAATAAATAGGTATCTCACAAATGAATTGTGTATTTCTCGCTGCCTAGTCAACGGATGTCAGTGTCTCCAAATCACATACATGAATCATTCTGAGGTCGTCCTAACGTTGTAAAAATGTATCTAAAAGTTTCCATGTTTTTCAACTGTCTCATTCTCATTTTAGGATGAAGAAGAAGAAGACATATCAGAGATCAAAACGATCGATAAAGCAACAGAAAATGATTCAATTTTTGGCAGTGCGAAGGTCTCAAAAAGTTCTGATAAAAGTTCTTTACTTTTTGCTGGTAAGTTTGGATGTTAATAAGATAGCAGTCATGTTCGATATCTGCTTCTGCATATTCTTTTAATTCTTCAGTTTGAGATCCTCTACTCACTATCACAATGTCTGAGGATAAAAAATCCGGATGTTCTTGGCTCTAAATTTTGAACCCGAGCTTTGAATTATTTCATTGATTGAAATAGTCTGTAGTCAGGATGATGATTCTGCATATACCTCCTAACGACGCGAACATATGCACGAAAATTTCACGTTGCTATTACAAATATCATATTTTTGTGGTTACCACAAATTTTTATGTGACTGCCTTGTTTACATTTTTCGTGTTGAATGTATTCGAAACATCCCAAATACGTTTTCATAATAACGGAATTTCACCTGGAAAACACGTGTATTAGAATGTGGCATACTACTTGTTGGTTTTTCTTAAATCAGTTAATCAGGTCAAATAACATTTGAATCCTTGACGACTTGAGGATGATATCTTTGCGACACATTGCGTTTAGCCGACACTAACGGATTTTTTCGATAAAATTGGAGGTGTTTTTCCAGAATGACATGATAGCAAGATATTAAGGCAATGGTGAACGCGACTAAGCTTCTCTTGGAAAGTTTTGCTTTGCGTTTTGACAGACCAATGTTACCAATAATAACGTCAATTTTAGAAGAATACTGAGTTCAGTATGATACAACCCGAGCACAAGCTTTTGGATATTTTTCTCAGAAGTTTGTCGCACGTTAACCTTTGATGCAATTTGAGATTGTGGAATTCAGGATGTCATATTTCGACGTGTGATTTCATGCCAACATGTCATTCGCTATTTTATCTATGAAAGATGCATATTTATTGATGTGATTATCCAGTAGTGAGTTTCGTTGTAATATCCCCTGCAACCTTCCTATGTTTCATTAGTGGTCAAAGATTAATTCAGTAAATACACGTGTTGAGATTGTCCATAATTTGTAAAGCAATATAGGCACTGCTCCTTATATGGAACTTCCGTTTCAAAGTCCTTCCCGTGTTATGCTCGTACTCATCTTGTAAGCTAGCTCTTCTTATTGTACTTGTCACTTAACCCACCGTTTGATCTTGTAGGAAGCCAATGAAAGGCACTTATGGAAGCTGCAATATGTTTGTGTAAATAAACATGTACAGCATGTCTTTATGCTGAGAAAACAGGGATAATCAAATTAAGGGCTTTTCCAATTTAAAGGCGGTTTAAGGGTAACCACCTTGCTCTTTTAGATAGGTCCGTCGTAGTAATATCCACACTGGAATACTGTAAGAAATATTTAAACTATTCGTATTTCTTTCATTTATAGACCCACTCCCGTGAGTACTGGAAATAGTGAGAATGCGATTAATGCGAATGTGACTGTCCAAAAATATGAACACAACTTATTCCTGCAAAACACTATCCTACTAAGTAGCGAAACATTGCTATGAACTCATAACAAAAGAGACTTGCATAATGTTGATGACTTTGACAGATGAAAACTGATCAATTTGTGTATCTAGTCCTTTAACGAAAGATATTATCATCCTGAACACAACATGTAACAGCCAACACCATCAGTTACTGCTGGTATACACGTATGCAGAGGTATAAAAATCTGATCATCAAGATGCCATTTTTCCGCGAAGAAAAAGAGAGACAGGCTACCGAAGCGGCACAAAAAAAGAGATAGAAAATGAAACATGATCATATTATTTTCGCTTCGGACTGAATGTAGCCATGAATCAGATTGTCTAAAAACTCGTCACCCGATGAAATGGAATTATAGAAATTGACAACATCCTGCATATATTTGACACCATTGGTGAGATTCATCGGGAAATTTCCGGAATTTCGGAAATTTAGCATCATTTTCATAGTTGATAAAACCGCACTTCTTGCCTACAACGATGGCAACGATCGAAGGCTATGAACGTGGTTATCTAGCAACGGCGTGAGAGGCTCGTCAACTTTACTTTCTTAGCATTTTTAATTTTCAAGTGTTGCTTTAAATGTTATCAGTAACGAGAAATTCCTTCTTTAACTTTCGGTGAGTTTTTCTTTCTACAAGTTGTCCTCAAAGTCTGAAACCATTGGAACTAGTAAGACTGATATTAGGATTTGCGCACAACTATGTATCCATGAAATGTTTTACATGAATAGTAAATTAGTGAGAAACGTTTCGAATAAGTTCATGCTTACAAGTGTTTAACAAGTGTTTTACAAGTGTTTAACAAGTGTTTAACATGAACATCGTGACAATTCTCAAATCGATCTGAAATTTCATGCTGCACATTTTGGAGCATGGTTTGATTCTTTCGGCAATCGTTACATGCTTCCAGGATGTTTTATCTTTCTCAAGTGAACTCAATCTCGCATTCTGGGTTGTGTGTCTACGAGTCCTTAAGGTCCAAGTTTCGACCCCTTAGTGGACTACCTGCTTGAAGGCGTTTGCAGGGCGCTCCCTCCAGATACTGTCACCAGAACATCTTGCCGATGGTAGCCAAACTACTTGGACGGAGAAGGCCACTCAGTAAGACCGGGACTGACAGGGTCCGTAAGCCTCTTCAGGAAGACAGAAATTCTTTGCTGCCTTGGTAGGCTGATCTCACAAGGCTATGGGTCCACCACAGACAGAAATGGTTGACGGCAGCAAGGGCATCCGGTCGTAAAATCCCGATACGACTCCATGTATGAAATGTCGATTCAATGTTTTCAAGATCAGAGAGGGCTACCTCCGTAGTCTCGTCATACGAATAGGAGGACGCACCGGCAGCCACGGACTGGTGCGACAGGTGCGAACAGGGATTCATCTCGCGTCCTCTGACCGGGTACAGCTTGCGATAGGAGAAAACAACAACAACAGCGAAGAGACGACGGTGAAAAGGGGCTCCGTGAACCTAGGCTCGATGCATACACGATCAAGCAAAGTCGTTGAAATAATGGAATGAAGACATACCGTTGTCTGTTGAGTGCAAGAAACAACATGGAGAGGCGGTTCGGATAGGTTGATCACTGGAAGAAGAAGTCGCTATAAGTTTTACTGGAGCAGTAGTGAAGATGGGTATGGTGGCGTTGGTATTCTTGTCAAAGAGAAGTATATAGACCAAGTCCTATCGGTCAATTGAAGAAACAATCACCAGATGAATTCGAAAGGTCACATTAAGTATTCGATCTGTGTACGCCTCTCAAACTGACAGCCCGCTAGAAGAAAAAAGGAATTCTTTGCAAAGCTACACTTTGCAAACGCACCACCTGTCAAATCCAGCTAATTCGAAGTAAATCGCTTCGATTGAATATGGAATGAAGGACGCACGCTAATTGACATAGATATCTGCACGACGGCGGTCTGGTGGTGGGATTGCGTAGTTGTTCAGACTGAATTACTGAAGCAAGCATTATTATTACCGAATTACTTAGCATGCATGTGTTCAAATTGAACTTCGATCATGAAGTATAAAATTAACGACTTATTATGGGAAATGACGGTTTTGTGAAAAATCTTAAGATGGTGCGTCAAATGTCTGATGCCGAAAGATGGCGTGCTATTGGCATGCTTGACGCTGGAATGTCCCTTCGGGCAGTCGGACGACATTTCGGTCGTTCGCATACGACGATTGCCCGACTTCTCAAGAAAGCGAGAGCAAATGGTACCGTGGCACATGCTGGCGTTGGTGCAGTTCGTCACACAACTGCCAGAGCTGACCGGCGATTGCTCAGAATGGTGCGAGGCAATCCCACAATCCCCGCAACTCTGCTACGACTGATGTGGGGCGAAAGAAGTCGCAGAGGCAACATCCTGAGCTCGGGCACCATAAGAAATCGGCTTCGAGAGCAAGGACTTCGCTCAAGGAAGATGCGCAAATGCCTCAGATTAACATCTGCGCATGTGGCACGAAGAGAGCGGTGGGCGATGCAACGAGTTCATTGGAGACTACCACAATGGAGACGTATCATCTTCACTGACGAAAGTCGGTTTCGTCTGTTCCGCAATGATGGCCGCATTCGTGTTTGGCGTGTGCCACGCCAAGAGAAGCTGCAGCAACACGTCCAGCCTACTCATCAGCAACAGGGGCCATCCGTTCACGTGTGGGCAGGCATCACCCTGACGGGCAAGACCGAGCTGGTAGTGCTCAACACGAACGTGACTGGTGAGCGTTATGCTGAACTGCTGCAAACGCATCTTCTGCCATTTGCGACTCGAACATTCGGAGACGTGGCCAACTGGATCCTGCAAGATGATAACGCACCTTCGCATCGTGCATACAATGTGACGCAGCTGAAGGAAAACTTAGGGATACGGACTCTTCGCTGGCCATCAAGGTCGCCGGACATGAACCCGATTGAGCACGTGTGGGATTATCTGAAGCGCCAAGTTCAGCAGCGGGACCCGCCTCCGCAAACACTGCGTGAATTACAAGAGACAGTGGTTGCAGTTTGGCAACAAATTCCTCAAAATTTTCTGAGACGGCTCGTCCTCAGAATGCCGCGACGAATCAGTGCCTTATTGACTGCTCGCGGAGGTTATACCCGCTATTAACTTGTACAAGTATAGATGTTATGTTTAATAATTTATTTTCTTAATCACTAAAAGTTTGTCCTATTCATTTACATTAGCTGTCAATCATGTCATTAGACCCCTGACCGCCGTCGGGCCGTAGCACAGATATCTGTCGGTTAGAATGCATCCTCCATTCTTTATCAATCGTGTATAGCGATCAATTTGACGGATTTGACAGGTGGTGCGTTTTCAATTGTGCTAAGTGTATTAGGTGAAGTATCAAGCGTACCTTATAACGATATCTAAATAATAGCAGGCGATTTCAATGGTCATGTTGGTCAATCTCAGGATGGTTTTGAGAATAATCATGGTGTTAGAGGGTATGGCATACGTAATCAAGATGGAGTCAAGTCAAATTCCTGGATATGTGTATCGCTGGTTTCAACAAGATGAAGCTGCACCATCAAGGTTATAAATTTGCTCAACGAGGCATTTGACAATTGGATCATGAGAAAGTAGTTCTCCTGCAAGAGCGAATCCTGCAAGCATGTAACGATGGCCGACAAAAAGAAGTTATGCTGTTAAATGTGGAACATGAAATTTCAGTTCGAATTTAGAATTGTCACTATGTTCATGCTGAACAATAGTAAACATGAAGATGTTCGAAAAGATGCTTTCCACTAATTGATCACCATTCATTCAATGTATTTCTTGGCTGCAAAATCGTGCACTAATCCTGATATAAGTCTTACCTTTTTATAACAGGAGTTAAGCATTTTTGTCGTTAAATAATAGGAGTTTAGAAGTTATGCTGATCATGGTGATTCAATGCGAAAAATATCATGGGAATATCTGTCTTTCATCGTTGTGATGAAAGCACTCGACAAAATGGTGCATTATAAGTGAGGATTTTATAATTTTTAGAAATTTTCATGGTGATGTAGGGCTTACAGTGCGATAGTTCATGGTAGGTCTGAAAGTGATGTGGATTGAAGAACTACGCAGGTGAAAATCTTCTTGATATGGTCTAATTTTTTGTGACATCAACATTTATACTTATATACGAGCGTACTTACCCCTTTATGATTGCGATACCGTTAAAGAAATGCAATTTTGCTGTCTTATCTTTTCAGAAGAAGAGAAGAAAGAAGTGCCAACTCATGGCGGGAAGAATCTAATCACAGAATTATCAGGTAATCTTAATTTATAGCAGTTTCCTCTTTCCCGGTTGCTCATATATCATACAGATTCTAATTTCAAGAGCGTGTGAAAGCTTGATTTTTTAATGAAAAACTTGCGACGTACATATACTTGTTTAGTCGCTGACAATCGTTTTTTTATAAGTGCCCTCTGTCGTGATCTTAGCCATGCGAGCAGCTTATTTCCAGCAAAAGTATATAGGACAATTTTTGTGGATTCATTCGAGACCGTCATGTCGCATGAGTTAAATACATGGAAAATATAGTGGAATGCAGCTGAAGTTTCCAGATTATTGCGAATTCCCGTTGAGATGAAAAGTGTACTTACGTTTGCCATCCACGTGGAAAATCGTAAGAAATCGTGTTAAACTTAATCGTCTCAAATTCTTGATGAAGTCATTGAATGTGTAAGTGAATTCTTCAGTCCAAGACTCTTTTCGTTCTATCACTTGATGGCTCAGTTTATAGATATAGATAGCCAGAAGAGGTTCAAATCCACTAAGAAGTTCAGTTAATTTTCGTCCATGAAATTACACATATTGCTTAATTTTCGCAACCACTTAGTCTTAATCAGTATTGCAGTCTCACATGCGAAATTGTACGTGGCCATGCATTTTGCGGTGAAGCGAGCCAATAGGAATGCAGGAATTGCATGAACTCACGGCAACACTCGCCACGAATTCGCCTGCAATTGGCAACAATAGGGTGTGGCATGATAATGTTTAACAGCTGCATTAGTTCGTGGCGAGTGTTGGCCACTCGTACTTCCTGGCGTTCACTTTTGTTGCCAATGTTTCGTGTTGAGTTAGTGGCGACTTTGGTGGCGAGGCATTTACAGTGCAGTCAAGCTTCCATAAATTCACTAGTCTTTCAATATTTGTAGGCCTACAAATCAATTCTCAAAATTCGCTATCAACTTGTATTTGGTATTCAAAATGTCAATCAGCTGAAATAAGTAACGAGGAATTCATGTACATAAATCTTGAATTGCTTTGCAAAAATCGTGTGCCATGAGGAACCATTTAGGCGTTATCATTTCAGAAAAATTATGACTGCCTTATGAATGATTGTACAAGTGACTACTGACTTTCATTTGATGAGTACCTTGACCTGCAGCTTCTTCTCACTGCAGCTATTATTATAGTTCCAATGGAATTTCGATGTGGTCAATGTTTGTGCTGTTGATTTCTTCCATATTTCATCTTTCCTCATTTAATACTTCTAGCAGGATTATCTGGAACATTGGTTCTTTTAGTCAGTGCCTTATTTGCACCGGCAAAAGAAGGTCGAAATATTGGACTTGAAAAATGACACATTCTTCAGAGAGTCAGTGGTGTTTTCTCATCATTTTTTCTCATCTACCGTCATCGTTCTCTCATCAGCCTCTCTTGGGTGGCGGTCTATTACAGGGACGTTGTATTAGAGGGTGGCGGTCTACTTTTCAATATCTCCAAGTCCTAAAGGTATTAAGAAATACTGCTTCAATAAAGTTTGTATATTCCATCTATAAAACTTCGAATTTGAGAGATGTGAACTAGTCGTATTGATGATTCCGGATATTGGATAAAATCGCAGCTATTCAAGTCTGCTCATATTTTTCATCTGAGGGTGCAACTCAACGTTTAAATATTCTATCTGCAATATTTTCTGCATTTTAGATGACGTGGAGTCTATCAAATTGGATCCTAACTACAGTGTAAGCTAATTTTTCATGATTTATCTCTCATTTGCCAAAGCATCTTGCCATTCATTTACCTCTATCCCCCTAACCAAATATTTGAATTCCTCGGCCTAAAATAAGGAGAGCTAAATTTTTAAATATATACTTCCTTTAAATTTTGATTATCCTACGTTTTATGCCATTAATCTTATTTTCTCCTTCCATTTCAAGCAAAGCTTCATATCTACATGTACAAGTGTTTTGAGGGAAGGTCTTCATTTATTTTCTATTTTGATAGGAGAATCTTCACTTGCGAATTATAAAAAAAATCTGAAAATGTTCCCTAAGTTTAATAACATTTAGTCGATGTTCAATGACGCACCAAGAAAGATAAACGATTTGGTAATGTATATTTAATAGTGCAAGAGACAAAAGATAATTATTGTTTGTAGAAATGTCTATAGAATGCATTATTGATGACTCAGGATAACAAGGTGCTACATCGCAAAGTTGATATAGAGATCAATAAATAAATATTCCTCGCATTGGCTACCGTGATACTGATCTAGCTCGATACGCATCTCAAATGTAGTCAGCTCAATGATCAAATAATGGTAATAAAAATCTTTGGTGTCGGTTTAAGCGTAAATCTTGTAAACAAGAATGTACACTTATAGATAATGCGGCGATATTGTGATATTACTCACACACTTTTTTACCTCGTAGGGTGCTGGAGATAGTCAGGAAAGTGAACCTTTAGGGAATTTTGGAACTCTCCGTTTTTGGTAATAGTATCCCTAATTTATATTTCTTATAGTCAAAAAGCCAAGAAACAATTGAACGAAATAATTGGTGCGCTTATAAGTGTTATAAATTTTCGTGGCATTTGAATAAGCGGCATTTCTTCGAATTTTGTGTGATATCTTTGAAAGATCTTTTTGAAGACACAGCAAATCAATTTAAAATATCTTTCCGTATCCATGTGCATGCCTGCCTGCATACCATTTATTCATATAGTCTTGACTCGGTCTCTTGATCATTTCTTCGCTCTATCAATGTACTAATCGTCTCCCGCCTCCATAACTGCACGAAGTTATTATCTGATACAATAATTTGATGAAAACATTTGGTTGCTTGAACATGTGCACATGCAGATGCCTGACACATGATCATTTTCGTCAAACGCTCAGGCATTGTATGCAACCAAATTAGGTCTGGACAATGGACTATTCGATTGTGTGACGCATTTATCACGGAGTTGTGATAAATTGATGTAGCATATTTTGGGTCACTTTGTTCGCGCCGCTCTGCTGTGCCCTTGTTGCTGTTTCTTCCCGAGAAGACTGATCTTAACAACGACATCTGTATGTTAAATGTTGCACATACCGGTAAATACGTGTATTCATTTTCACCTGAGTAGAGTGACATCGGTAGTCTGGTCCGACCGGACAGTGGACTTTTTAGTCCGACCGGACGCCGTGAAACACAAGAAATCTTACGCCGGACACGGCACTTCAAGAAAAACGTGATCGCCGAACTTTTCATACTCATAGTGACTTTCCAAGGGAATTCTGTAAAGCAGATGCTCGTTTGCGTGTTTTATTTCACGCGATCGTTCACAACATCATCGTCAGGATAGTTTTAATACATATTTTTTAGACACGAGTAAATTTGTTTGTCATCACTATAAATATTGCATAACATAAATTATTGATCAATATATCCTTCTAAATTATTGTTTCAATTATTTAAAAATGAGTTATTGAAATTTGATAATGAAGCAAACTGTAAATTTCAGTCGAGGAGATAATACTTTTCTATTGTTCATTGTTTATTTACCTTTGTTTCACGTCAAGTTTTGTGTTCAATATTTGAATTGGTGTTATTTATATTATAGATACATAGATATTTTTGATAATGAGATAATTATCAGGAATCTAATTTTTGAAGATAATGAATCAAATCGATGAGCATTTGAAAGACAATCATCGCGAATCGTTTTACTTAGAGAAATATCAAATGATTTTCAATGGTTTCAGGAATAGACACTTGAGGTTCCTGAAAATGTGATGTTTTCAAATGGCAAATGCGCCTTTAGCTGTTTCTCTATTAAACTAGCAGCTACACCAATGTAAACTGAAGTTATTCTAAAATGCTAAATGAAGGTCAACAAATGATATCAGTGTACACATAGTAACTTACATATACTCAGGAGTCAGGATGTTTCTCATGCCTACATTGTTGCTGGCAGCTTTACATGCATGTCAGCATTAATATAGCATCATCATGATTATTTGCCCTGTAGAATGACCAATTTCTTCTCAATTGTTTCTGAATTCTCCTAAGCCAAATTTACATTTTAGTTTAGTGAATTATCTGATGAAAATGCGGTAGTATAATCAAAGTTGCAAACAGTACTTATGTGTCATAACTTGATGTCTTACAATGAAAAGAATGACGGCAAAAATAATGCTATGGTAACCGTCTCTAAAGGAATGTGTCTTATTCGCATAAATGACAAAACTCCTGGATCTTTAAACACATTGCATTACTGTCCTAAATGCAAGACATCTGCGCGAACAGCCATTTAACATGTGAATTCTCACTGGAAATTCTTAATATTTAATTTTTGATGTGAGACTTTGGTATCCGAAACTCATAATGTTATCCATGTAGGGATATATAGGTAGAGTGTCGACTCAAATAAGTATCTGTATACAGTGAAAATTTTTGTATCAAAAGATTCAATTTTTTGCAGAGATTGCGTTCCCGTAGTCCAAAAAATTATTTGAGCACTTTTGAAAAAAGTCAAAATTTGCCAATTTAAATACTACCGAGATGACTTTCCTATATAAGTAGTATGAAGCAAGTTGGATATCAAAAGGAATGAATATTTGCTAATAATCATACTAACTAAGCGGAAATTAAGCTGATTATCAAGGGAATTTTATGAATTGTATTATAATGAAAGTCGTCATCAAAAAGTCGCGATATTATTCGTGCTTTCTTGGCTGAAATTTCAAGTTATAAAATTCAATTTTCAGAGGCATGATTTTATGATTCGATCACTAAATTCATGTTTCATTTCTAGAATCTGAATAGTGATGTGGAACTATTTACATCTTCCAAAGTTAAATGAAGTCATTGTCTTTGATTATGTGATTTTGCTGTACCAGTATGGCAGGTTGCCTGTGATGTGATCACGCTAAAGAAAATAATCCTGAGGGTGAGCTTGAAAGCAATAGCAATCTATCGAATTGTTTATTTAACAAACATTGCCTCTCCAAGGCTGTCATGACACGGACGATCTGTTAAATACCATCATTCATTCTGCATTACTATCATGATCAGTCAATTCCGTGGTAATTTCTTCAAAACTGCAAAAATTTCCATATCTCACATTTGGAAACAATTCCGACTGTATCCCCCTCGAGTTCATTTAATAAAATCGAAAGTGTATACACATTGGGGATTTAATAAATGCGAAGTTACCATTCTACCTACTCTATGATGTTGTCGTTGTTGCAGCAAGTGAAAATCTTGTCACCGAGTCGTTCCGCTGACAAAAATCGCTCAATTTAACAGTTTGTTTGTCGAAAAGAGTGTCTGAAAAGATGCTCGTGTGACAGCGGCACGCTTTACTATGTTCATCAATGTGCGATGCACAAGCAGCGACTCGAAGTTCGGTCAGACTGGACTCAAAAATCCCGCCACGGTGCAGCTGTACATTTGAGAGTGGCAATATTACATTGCCGAAATTAATCGTTGAAGATCAATAAATGATAATAAGACAATTTAAAACTTGATTTTTCGAACTCGTGTCATGAATACCATCAATCAAGGTAGCTACTTTGTATCTAGCATTTTTGCACTGTCGTGTTTTCGTGATATCCCTATCATATCTCTATTATGCAACGCAGTCGCAAGTTAAGACAAAGTTACAGCTTCCCTTGTTGGTTCTTTTATTCTTCAGTGTACTGATCGAAGTGGACTTTGATCCAGTTTTATATTAAATAAGTTGTTGGTGGGCGTTAATTAATTGCAAGCAAGATGTTGTCAATCGAACTCTTCGCATTTCAACTGTGGCGCACAGTAGAAATAAATTGAGTTCCTTTATGATATTATATTTGCAATTAATTAACTCTTTTCCCTACTATTTCTTATTTTAATTTCATGACTGTTTTACTATTGGGCTTTAACGCTTGTTAGTTGCTGATTACCCAATACTCAGTCACTCATAAGTCACGCACGAGTCGTGATACGTACGTCGTCATCGTATTATCTTAGTCACATTAAGGAATTATCTGTTGTTTTACCACAACTTCACGTAAGCTCTTTTCAATTTGTTAACACACAACTGTACATGGGTTTTCAGCGCACATTGCGAATTTTACCCAATCATTGTGTTCCACCCAAGCATAAGTTTGCCTAGATTACCTCAGTTTTATGGATATGAGAAAAATCTGTGGTTATGTTATCATCACAATATATTGTTTAAGCTAATCTTGTGAATAATTGCTCTTTTAATACATTGGCATGGCATGATAGCCTATATTGTTCAACCTGAATGACGTGGTGAATTTCTCTTTTGCGTTTTAAAGGAATTCATTTAAAACCATGAAAATGAGTTTGTAGATACATGTAAATATATTCTAGCTCTTCAAAAGAGAAGCGATCGGCGAGTGATATTTTATGACAACTTTGAGCAGTGAGTGAGTGAATGGGTGATGATGAGGAAATGAGCGCTTAACGGTCGAAAAGGCGATTATGGTCACATAAGCGAAGGGCGAGCGAATGCGGAATTTGGATCCGCTCTAAACACTTTATTTATAAGCTTGGACTTATTCAGCATACATAACATATACGCTTCAACGAATGGCTGAAAGGAAGTGATGATATTCATGTGTTAATGATAATTTGACCAAGAAGTGACCTACATGTAGGTACTTTTCTAACTGCTTTTCAAAAGACTGTCATTCTTAAACTATGCGTCTTTTATGCAAATGAAAGGAGTTCAAAAATGATAATACACCCAAAAAACGCATGTTACAATTTCTTGGTTATTGAATAAATATTTGCCGAGCAATCTTATTTCAAAAATAGCACTTTGAATTTTTCCGAGGAAAAATATTCTAAAATTAGATGTTTTGTGCATTTGTGAAAAAGTGAGCATTGAAAAAGGTGACTTTATTGCTGTACTGATGGAATTTACTGTATTCCTGACCTAAATTTGTAATATTTAACGAATACATAGTATATTGAATCCATGACGTTTATTTGAAGATCGGTAGAAAAGTACCTACATGTAGGTAATTTTCTATGTATTGGTATCTAGTCAAGATATATTTCTTACTAGCCGTAGTCAGCTTGCTTTTCAATATAAGAACATCGATGATATACCAATAATAAATAATTAAGCAATTTCTTTACCTAAAGCTAATTCATACTTCGCTATAATCGAGCTTTGAATATTTTTCTGCTTCTTTTCATACAAAAATTAAATTTGCTTCGCATTTTTTTCTGAAGATGGCTCACTGAGATGACTTTTATCTAAAAAATAACATTCTGCGATACAACTTTGCATTTAGGATAGCTGGATTTGCATGTACCTATATTTCTCATCTGAGTTCCAAAGGGTCAAAGGTTAGTAAGAATTGTACCTACATGTAGGTAGTTTTCTTATTATGGGGCTACTTGAGAAGAATACCGAATTCTCTTTTTATTTGTTTGGAAATTTGTTTTTATATGAGCATAATGCGACTACGGTTATTAAAATAATTGCTTTCTCACTTCAAACTATATTAGGCATAATGAATTTAACAAAAAAGACAAATATTCTATCTTACAAGACTCTTTTTTCTTTAATCATCACATAAATATGAGTTTTCAAGAAACATACTTCCGAAATTCTTTACATGAGTTTACAGTTCGACATTATCAGGTGGTCTGAATCAATCACTGCTTCACATATATACATTTGTAGACAGGAATGGCGCTATGGGAAAATGGCCTACATGTAGGTACATTTCACATTTCCGTCGCATCTCAAAATTAAGACACAGCGCGTCCTTGAAGGTTAGGAAACAAAATGTCAGCGTTGTTCTGTGACTCATATCAATGTTAGAATCTGACCTGGCTGTCCCAAGCGATCCCGCGAGGTTGTATTCTATTCTAAAGTAGCCTCTACCCTAAGGACACAAGCGGAATTTCATTGGCTGCCAAAGTTGTCGTGATTCGCTTCTGTCGATCATAGTAATGTTGGCATCATGGCATAGTATTCGTGAGCTCATGAGTGTCCTCATATGCGTCGAATCTTATCCACAATGAGTGAGAAGCGCAGCAAAGAAATTCTGGTGAAAGGTGATAGGGTTTCTATTACAAAAACATACTTCGACGGACCAGAAGATTTAGTTCCTTACTCAAGCTACCTTCCTGATGGGTATCAGAAAATATGTGGTACGCAGTTGAATTTTATTACTGGAATACTAGGAAAGCACGCATTCAATGGGATATAGATGGAAAATGCTCAAACGCCCCCTTAGAAGATTTCACAAAAGAAAGCAATGATGTGCCCAAGCAGGTAAGTGACCGTTTATGCTGTCTACTCTATATACTACACAAGCTTGTGATATACTAGTTAGCGCTCCATCTACATGCTATACGCCGTACTTACGAGCATGTATACTTTGTATGTGCATCTGTATGCAACTAACTGATCTATTGTACGAGTATTGCAAGTGGCTTAAGCTGACTATCGATCTGCTACTCTATATAATTTCTGTCTTTCGTTATTAATAAGGATGAACGCGATATGTCCATTCGCCTGGTGGCAGCAAAGTCAGAGGACCTGATGCACAATTATTAATATTGAAATGTTTATGAGATTTCATCCGCATTCCATCAATTCTGTACGTGCTTGCCTATTTGCCTATCACGCAAACTAATTAGTTATACATGTATTAATTAAGAAGCAGTAGTATTGAGGCTACGGGCAATTTCTCTCTCTACATGCCTTGTTAATTTTTTATTTCTTGATTGATTGTGATCATACACTTTCATATAAACGAGTCGCAGGCCTACAATGCGGCATATAAATATGATTAGATCATAATAAAAATGCATGCATACAGCATGTTTCATACATTGTATAGACTACTGGTTCTATTCTAATAATGTTTATATAACAGCATCATTTGTCGACTCGGTCAAGTAGGACTGCTGCAAATATTTCTATACGTTTATAGGCCTATTTAAATTTGCAGATTCCTCCTACGTCATCTTCCGTTGATGATGAGGCTCAAAGTGCAGGAAGTGACATTGATTTGGACGAGGATACGAAAAGTGTAAGCTGTAAAGATTTAGGAATTTAGTCTAAACATATGAACCCAACTTCATTCTTTTTTAGGATTATCAAGAACCTCCATGCAAGAAGAGAAGGATAGCGAAGGTCAATAGTAGCAGTCTCCTCCGCAAGAGTAACCTAAACAGTCTGAAGGCAAGGCTTAGGAGGAAAGGATTGCAGTTAAGTTCTTCTGACGATAGTGAGGACAGTGAGGCCGACGTTTCTTCAAGCTCTAAAGAATCGGAAAGTGAAAATGCAGAGGAAGTTGAGCAAGATAAGGAATTGACTAGAGGAGGATGGACAATCGATCCTAGAGAACGAGGACGAAATCGATCTTACGGACCGCGACTGAATATGGATTCCCTTTCGGACTTCGCTGCACCAGACTTCTTTCTTCACTTTCTTCCTCAAGTCTACATGAGAGAAGTGATGATACCATCCACTAATCGTCACGCCGGACAATCAGATAACACTTTTCGAGAATTGACATTCTCAGAGCTGCTCCATTTCTTCGGACTTCTCTACTCAATGGAGTCTTATCAGCTGCCAGAAAGACTAATGTACTGGAGAGAAGATGATAACTACCCCATCTGTGCTCCGACTACACGTGATTGCTGGACCCTACACGTTCAGAAAGGAATGCCGCTGAAAAGACGCTTCCATCATAAGAAGATTTGATTGAAATTAGATTGAATGTGACTTGTTTATGTAGTTTCAGTATACTACATGAATAAGCATCGTGTCTGTTAGAGATATTCTGGTTCTTACTTGTGAATCAATGATAATGCCGTTTTGTTAGCAGCCTATGTCTTTTCAGTTAATTTTTGTATAGGCCTTAGCCTAACTGAACATAGTTGATAAAATAATCTTTGCCTTAAGTTATGAATGAATAAGCATAAGGAATCATAAAATTTATTGTTATCTTTTAAATCTAGCTTTTTTTAATAAGCGCTTTTCAGTAAAATTTTGGCTTCCCAATCCATAGTTGCATTTTGAATGATTGTACAGCAATAGCCATGCATTATATTATATATCAATTTGTCCAAAAATCCTTAAGAACAAAAGTACCTACATGTAGGTCATTTTCTAAAATTTGAACTATTTCGTTCAATTTGGATATTGGGCTTCATGATAAGAATATTTGATATAAGTGCTATGTAAATGATATCAGCTTGTTAAAATAAGTGAGAAACGTACCTTAGAAAGGATATGTTGATAAGGAAGCTAAGAGAAACTATGATTTGTTTAAATAGGTTATCACTCCATCTCATATTTCAGTTCTATGTCTATAGCTTAAGATGAAATAAATGAATCTATACTCTAATGGTTGCTCTGCATTTGTCCTCATCAAAATTACAGCACTAAATATTTTCAGGATTATCAGCCTATAGGCTAAAAATGTTAAAGAGTTAAAATGGCCTACATGTAGGTACATTTCAGTCGAAGTCTTCCAGATGCTCCATAAAGTTGTAACTTGCATTCCAGACCAATTGAATGGTACAGTAGTATTGTCCATTCTTTGTGTTATTGCGCAACGCGAAAAATTCCACCTCACCGGTATTTTAAATGATGGTTTTACTCTCAAACATATTTAGTCCTCATAAAACTCATCAGTTATTTTCCATGAACTGCTAGTAATCGCCTCTTGGGAACCATGTAAGGTAAATAATATGTCGCAATATTAATCTGGAAGGCTTTGTGAAAAAGATGGTGTGATTTTTGCAAATCTCAGCGCTGTAGTTTGTGATAAAACGCTATTGAGAAGACAGTTGGTTTTGTGAAAGTTTTGACAAATTCCCACTTTTTTGTTTCGAATTGACTTCATCTATTTACAAATGAGATGAAGCTATTAAAATTTCAAACACATTTTCTGAATTGTTTGATCGTTATCTTTTCAGTGGTATAAGTTGTTACACACTCGAGCAATTCTATCAACACGAAAATTGTTGAAGAGTGAGATCAATAGAAAAGTACCTACATGTAGGCATTTATACCTACATGTAGGTACTTGGTCAAATTATCATTAAGGGACTCAATTCATTCGCATAAGCAACACATTGAGTAGGAAAGTTAACTAATTTCCTAAGCACTCATCTCTCCTTTCCATGTAAAAAAAAGTAGCAAAAGATTTTGGGCTCAAGTCCATAAAATACGTGGGCCATGCGTTTTTGGGCTTATACCATCTTGATGCCCCATCTTACAAACGTGGACTGATGGGACATAATCATATATCACAAAATTGTAGTTTGCGTCGCTTATATAGTTGAAACGCTAAATATATTGCACAGCAAAATTGCTCTTGCTTTAAGTAATTACTCTTGGTGTCAGCCAACATAGGGGAAGCCTCCTCCCCTGAAACTCATTTATCGGAACACTTAGTGGGTTACACCTCCTTTGTATCGTCTCACCTGGCATATTGCTATGTTAAATTGCTGATGCAACGATTTTCAATCATTAGATCATTCTTTTTAGAATGAATGTCACTGTTCACTCTTGAATAATTATCATCATCAGTTTTTACTTTTGCTGTTCATGCAACATTATTTTTCAGGACTTGCCTGACTTGGAGGAAGTATCACAAAGTGACATTGAAATAAAAGAAGCTTTTGTTGATCCTGTGGAAGATGCAAAGTCAAACAGCATTATTTCCGAAGTTGCTCACATTCAAGATACGAATGTTTGTAAGGGTGGTGTTTTAGATGGAGCAAATCCAGATCCAGTTTATGATGAAAACAAATCGATGGCCGAAAAAATCCGCGACTTAGCAGAAAATGCGGGAACTACTCATTCAGTTCTTAGAAGAGAACAATTCTTTCAAGATAGCGAACTTGATTAATTAAATTATCCAAATACAAACAAATGGTTGACATTTTTGTGAATACAAGCAGTGTAACTTATTTGATATTCCGTCCAATAATTTTCTTCGAACTGGCAGCCACACATCATGGATATAGAATATCTCTGAATGTATTGCTTTATTATTTGCTTTCGCATTAATGTGTTTGAGTTACACTTGCTGGTAGCGTTGAAAGCTGAAATTGTTATGGTGCAAAATTCTGATGTCAGAGGCTGCTTGCGGTCGTGTCGAACCAATGTGTTTGATGGATTTTTTATAAACTTCATGATTAATACCAATCTGTATATAATGGCATTATCCTACATTTGTAACTAACAGACATATGAGCATAGCATTAACTTTTGTATTAATTTGCTCTTGTTACAGATCAATAAAAATATACGTACGTTCCTGCAGGAATGCTCATTAATTTTGATGTTTACAAAAAAGAAGACATAACTCACTGTTTAAATTCTACTTTGAACTTTCATGTATTTTCAGGCATAATGGGTTTTGTTTGAGTGAAAATTGCATCATACTACTTGACAGTTTTTTATAAGGAATGTTGACGCGAATTTCACGATTGAAATGTATGTACTATTAATGCATTACGGCATATGATTGACCGAAGATTTGAAGATGCTTAAAAACGTACGACTGAAAACACATCGCAGTACGAGCCATTACAATATACAAAGTACTTTGAATTAGTGTGGTTTCTAAATAAATGCTAGTTGGGGTAAAGCACAGCACATATAGTTAGCAATAGTAATCAGGGTTCGTACAGACCCTCGAAAATCACGATGTTTTTTCGAGGGTATCGAAAACCCTCGAATATCTGTATTTTTCTCGAAAAACCCTCGAAATATCGATGCCCGAAATTTGTCTGTGAGACTTTTCTTTTTTTAGAGAATATTTTCTTCAAAATTTACAAAATAACATCTTATGAAATGTAATATTTGACATGTATGAATGAAAAACAAACGCAAACGTTTATTGGATGAAGTCGATGAACTGCGGGAATAGAAGAGGTGTTTAACGCTTGAAATTGAAGACTTATTATCCAGTGCTGATGAATTGGCCAAAAAAGCCGAAGAAGGGAAGAATTTTGCTCTTCTTACAAGAAGCAACGCGTTTCGGGACAGTTCTTCCGATAAAAGCAGCAGCTCATATGTATTGACATCTTCTTTGGATGTAAAGATGAAAGACTTAAAGGGCATGTAGTTCGCCATATATACCATCTGCGTATTACTAGCTTATTCTAGTTACTAATTGGATTATGTAGTTTTGTACTCTATCTGGTATCTAGAATCATTGTTTGATAAGATGATAAGATTTTCTGAGTAATTGTTTTTTAGAATATGTAAATTTCTAGCCGGTCGAATTATTTATGCTTCATTTTGTTTGGGTGTAATTCATCGTTATGAATATTGGACTGAGATTTAGAAAAAACGCATGAATCACATCGTTACATGTAATTATTGTTTTTATGTAATTATTTAGATTGTAATTTTACTCTCGTTATTTTTGTTAAAACTGAGAACCATCGAGTTCGTGTATTTTTTGTAAGATTTCCTTTTTATCGTGACAATATATGCATACAGCTAAAAGGATAACGTAGCTCTCCTTTTCAATTATGGAACTAAATTTTGTTTTGTAGAGAATTCTTCACGGTGCATAAAATTCGGTATTGTAAATGCGGTATTAATTTAGGATATGCCAATTATCTAAGGATGATATGTTAAGCCTTATTGATGCCAAACAGTGCTATTATTGAGTATAAGTGATACCCTCGAAAATGTGTTGAATGATACCCTCGAAAATTCATCCTCAGTCTCTGTACGAACCCTGAGTAATTAGCAATCTAAAAATTTCTTCTAGAGACAACTTCGTGATTCATTGCAAAAATTGGTGATAGTCGGAAGCGCTCAATGAGCAAATGAAATAGATTTAGACTTTCTTTTCCATCATTCTTATGCTAACAATGGTCCTAACCTTTAACTTACGCTAATATTATATCTGTTCCTATCACATCAGACAAGGAGATAACACGCGTGATAAAGAAGCAGGCTACGCTGACATAATTGAATATATCCATATGAAGAACGATGAAGCTCGATCACTAATAAGAAGTTCCTCATAACTCAAAGAAACTGCCTATCCTCTCGACACATTCCGGTAGTTGCTCGAGATGGTACGGATACTACCTATGGCAGTACTTTGTTTTTTCTCTTCAAAAATCTTAGTTAATCTGGAATATTTTACCAATGACGCTTTAATTAATTTCATCATATTTTGAAAAAGATTTACACTGAAGAAAATGACGTAATTAGATATCACCTCCTTTGAGAATTAGCTAGACCTAATGATGTGGTTTCCAAATAATTTATATTTTTACACATGGCCTCTACTGTCCAGCAAAGGAAGGAATACACTTTACAGAATGACCAAATTTTTTTTCACAAAAGAGCTTTTAACAGTGTGCGACAAGTCTGGAACAGACCTTACTATCTTTAGTAACTAAATAGGCCTATCTACAATACTATAATGATGTCCATTCAGAATTGGAGCCGGTCACCGATACCGATCAGACTTCTGTACCAGTGTATTCTATACTTTACGCTTTCTTCTTTAACACAAAGCAACCCTTTCTGTGAAGAACATTGAATGTACGCAGCTCATTAATGCACACTGTACACGAGCGAAAGTGATTATGAAAAAGTCCATCGCATACAAAAAATTTAGAACATATTGTAATAGGCCTACTGTTTTGGCAAACTGTTGGGAACTTTATGATAAAATCGACAAATTTTTGTTGCTTATGTTTCAACTTGATTGGAAGCGTTTTATTTGCATTAAAGTCGGCCACAAAAAAGTCATTGATTAAATATTTTTCATAATTTCAATGATGAAGTCTTAAATGCACAATTCATTATTCTAATATAGGGTTAAGACTTCATCATTGAAATTATGAAAAATATTTAATCAATGACTTTTTTTGTGGCCGACTTTAATGCAAATAAAACGCTTCCAATCAAGTTGAAACATAAGCAACAAAAATTTGTCGATTTTATCATAAAGTTCCCAACAGTTTGCCAAAACAGTAGGCCTATTACAATATGTTCTAAATTTTTTGTATGCGATGGACTTTTTCATAATCACTTTCGCTCGTGTACAGTGTGCATTAATGAGCTGCGTACATTCAATGTTCTTCACAGAAAGGGTTGCTTTGTGTTAAAGAAGAAAGCGTAAAGTATAGAATACACTGGTACAGAAGTCTGATCGGTATCGGTGCTTATCACTGCAGTTGCTTGTCACTGCAGTTTCAGTTGCTTATCACTGAAGTTTCCAAAAAAGCTGTTATGCCGGAACCGTTGCCTGCATCGGTCAAGAAATCTGTACCGGTGACAATGTCCATTCATATCTCTACACGTACGTCTTGATGTGAACAGTTCAATAGGATTCTATGAAGTCTGAACGAAAATGCTGTCCCCGTAAGGACATTCCAGGCCACGCCCGGTGTGATTGAACCCATTCACTTGGTGACGGTTCTTATACATTCTTGTCAAGTGCTGTAGGCCTACACATAGGCGGAATGCTGATGTGGATGGGATTAATTTATTGTTCATTTATATTTGGATTTTGCGCTTAGTAAACCATAAAGAACATTTTCTTATGAGTTCAAAATAACAAAACAATATTTTTTCAGTCATTCTAGGATACTGGGAAAACTTACATGTATATCAAACTTATATATGATTACATGAAATAATTCAAACTAATAGAGCATTAAAATATCAAAATACATCAGATAAGATTGGCATCCAAACTCCATGCATCAACATCTCTCTCTCTCTCTTCTCTCAAAGATCTCAGTCAATCCTCTTTGACTTCATATTTTACTCCCTTTCTTTATTTTCCAAAGCAAGTGAATTTCAGCGACGTTTGCCTTTTGAGCATGCAACTGGCAATACGACAATGGACATCGATTTGAAAATCGGATAACCGCTAAGGAGTTAATAAACACTGCAGAAATGAGTCTCATGCCTGTGTTTCTATATTTTTTACGACTGACGGTTGCAGCTTCAGTTAAAGATTGCTCACTGTTTCAGCCAGCATAACTTTAATAGATATGTAGATAGCAAAGCGAGATTATTTCTCGATTACATACTGCGTCACGTTGCCATTGACAACAACGATCGAAATAATCTGCGCTGCTGCGTGAAGTAAGATTTCATGCGAAGAGATTATTCACTGACGGGAAAAGCAGTAATCACAACGCTCTGTGTAGGATTCCTGTATACGCACACTGTCGATCACGGTGCGGTGTGGTTGTGTGAAGGCCGTCGTGACAATACAGACTTGAGGCAACATAAAGACATTTTTTTAATCTTCAACTATGAGTGGCACAACAGGGTCAGAACACAGTGAGGCTTTTCATGTGTATCTTCATCGGAACTTGCCTCTGTATCTGTACAATTGCATCCTCGTGGCTGGTTTCGACAAACCTCATGTTTTCACATCTTTAGTTGAACCCGCTGCTGTCAATAGAATGGAGGATTACGTACGAAATTGTGTTGTTCCGGCATTGACGAGTAGAGAGGAACGACAACGATATGTTGGACTCTTTGCTGACAAGCCTCAATTGTTTCAAATTTCTCCTGGTCATCGCATACAATTGATGATGCTGGTGAAAGAATATCGAAATAATAAAGGTCATAGCTACTTAAGTTCGACCTTTGGGACACCTGTATCGTCGAATAATACCGACTCTGATGGTGGGAGCGACACATTCCGCCGTCGATCAAGTGAAAATGATTCAATTTTGCGGACATCAGCCATCTCCACTTCATCTAAACTCATCAGCGGATATAGTTCTGGCAGCATAACATCAAACTTCGCTGGATACAAAAGAAAGGCCAGTGATTCGAGCCCGACAGTAACAAGTCCAGTTTCCACTGTGCCTCAAGGACCTTATCTGAACAATTGTTCAGCGGAATCTTCAGTTCGCTCTCAACAGTCTTTCAAATTTGACCCTTCTCAGCATTCATCGTCAAATCGGATTTCATTGGGACTTTCGGATGATGCATCAAACTCTACATGTATTTCTATAGATTCTGATCATCTGAGTAGAGTAGCCTTTCAACCTGGGAATAATGCCACACAGTATGCATCTCCCTTATCGGTTGATGAACATGAGCGACGCATTTTACGACTTTTGGAACGATGGGTTAAGGCTCAGCCTGATCCACTCATACAAAATCTTCGACGAGATGTTGATTTTCAGCTTACGGTGACTCGGCAGACTGAAAACGATGTAGTAACTGCTAAGGTGATGTGTTTGCGATGCAAAAAGTCTGTTGCATTAGTTGGTCGAGGAGACACGTGGGTCCTGTCCAATTATCATCGTCATCTGCGGTCATGTTTAAGCAACGAACGGCATATATCTTATGTGGCCTCCTCAGTTTTTGATCGAGACGACGGTATCATAAATGGTCTCTACAACAGTGATGAGCCGAGTAATGGCACTACACATTCTAATATAAACCGTGATGATAGCATAGGCCCACGATTTCAGGTTGGAAATCTCAAGCTACATTATCCGATGAAAACCGAGTCAGTGGCTTCGGATATCAGCATCGTAGAAGAATCGGGATCAGAAAATGGGAGATCTTCTGTAGCTACTCCACGAGACAATGAAACCACTGACTGATCGGTATTTTCACGTCGATTTAATTAGAAGTGAATATCCCATTGTAAACCTATGAAATCAACAATTTTTTTAAGAATTCAATGAATTTTGTCTTGATAAAAAACCCGGAGTAGATCAATCTAAAGCGAATATCTTGCATGAAATGAACAAGTTGTAGTGTTCAGTAATGAAATTCGTCGTCGGCATGAGAAAATGGTAAATTATAAACGATAATCGATAACTATGTGATGCTAGTTCATTATTTCATAATTAGTAGGCCTATAATAACTATAAACGGATAAATTACATCGAGTTGCAGAAAACAATGTTGCTGCATAAATTTCAGTAAATATTAAGAACAAATATTCATGATAAAAGCTTTTAAGACCTGTGGAAAGCAGCGAAAATAACAGCCAGGCTTATAAAAAGTCTTCACAGAAAATATCCGCTTATATCACATATGAGACTGATGATATCACAGCAAAATCAGTTCATAACTGCATAATAGTTATTCATTTTCGGTGAGTTTCTTTCTATCCAGAATAAAAAAATTAATTAAAATATGATAAAGCTGCTTGTTAAGTTCAAACAGTGTTTGAAAACACTGTTGAACAAACTTTTGAAAACACGAAAACATCAGTGTTTGAAATTCTCAAAGAAAGTGAACTGAAATGCTATCGTCGAATAAAATGTAACCTCCTCACTGAGCGACATCAGGAAATGCGCGAAAACAAGTCGCTTGCTCTGATTGCTCGCTTTGAACCAGAGCATGGTTGGAAAAGAGTATGGTTTTCCGATGAAGCAAGATTTTCATTGCGTCCGCCTTTGAATAGACAAAATGATCGCATTTACCGAGAAGTCTATGTAAAAACTGACATACCTGAGGAAGATCTGCTTGTGGAATATGACAATTTGCAGCCATCTGTTCTTTGTTATGCTGCTGTTTCATGGTATGGCAAAACGGAGCTTCGATTTCTTGAAGGATATTATCAGAGTCCTGAAGGCAGGAAGAAAAAACAGTAAACCAACAAGTTTACTGTGAAGAGATGTGTCCACGCATGTTCAGCGATATACGAAATATAATGTATGACCAAACATGGACATGGCAGCAGGATGGTGCCAAGGCTCACACAGCAAAGGCTTCAATTCAGTTTCTTCGGCAATCTACTCCTGATTTCATAGCACCAGAAGATTGGCCCTCAAAAAGTCCAGACTTAAATGTCATGGATTACTGTGTTTGGAGCTTCTTATTAGCAGAAACTCAGAACTGTCGACGTGACATAGACTCTATTAATGATTTGAAAACGTGTTTGCAAGAGCTTGGAATGATATCCCACAAGTTACCCTTCAAAACGCCACACGAGCTTGGATTTCAAGGTTAAGACGCTGCTATGAAGTACACGGACGACATTTTGAGTATCTATGAGTTTTATATAACATTTGTCTTTGAAAAACTTTGTAAAAATTATTCTTTGTAAAAATAAATCTCTGTTTGACAAATTTCCCGCTTTTCTAGCGACCACCCTGTAGTTTTGATTTTTGAAATTGATTGGAAATACGAGTATGAAGTAGGGCGCACACTACAAAATAATAACTATGACTTTATTGTAATAACATAAGGTGAAGGAATAAATCATAAGGAACGGTACTCCTGTTTTGTTTAAAACAATGTACGAGTAAGCTTATATAGTATGCCTCCGTATGTATCAACGAAGGCATTTCAAATCACATTAATCATAATTAAACAAAAACTAATAAAAGTGCTTAAAATTAACCACTTATCACATAAACAATGTCTATTGGTATTGCGTGGCAACTGTTTCTATTCGAAAGTGATTATAATTTCAACTAATCTTCTTATTGAATTGCAAGTAATTAGTCCGGGAGCTAGCGTGAAGTTGTGCAGGGAACGAGGTAGTACATAAAACTTTCACATGGCATACTACACCTCTAACCTACTGCAAAACTTCGCGTCTGCCGGATCAGATCATTTGCTTTTCAGAAATAGAGATGATAACAAAATCCTATGTATTTCCAGTGGTAAAATTGTGACATTTAAGGTGTTGACTCCATTTTTTCGAATTTTTGCTCACAAAGTTACACAAATTGGTATTTTGTTGAACTGGTTATTATAGAAATCATCTACAGATCATGATCTTTCAAATGAGTTATCATTCAGTGACAGAGGATAAAGTAAAGTGTACAAGCAGACACTTTTCGTTAAAGTATATCAACAATTTTCCTGAAATTTCTATGCTAAAATTTGCAGTTACACCAACGAAAAGTGTCTGTTTGTACACTTTACTTCATCATCTGTCACTGAATGATAACTCATTTGAAAGATCATGATCTGTAGATGATTTCTATAATAACCAGTTCAACAAAATACCAATTTGTGTAACTTTTATGAGCAAAAATTCGAAAAAATGGAGTCAACACCTTAAATGTCACAATTTTACCACTGGAAATACATAGGATTGTGTTATCCTCTCTATTTCTGAAAAGCAAATGATCTGATCCGGCAGACGCGAAGTTTTGCAGTAGGTTAGAGGTGTACTATGTTATGTGAAAGTTTTATGTACTACCTCGTTCCCTGCACAACTTCACGCTAGCTCCCGGACTAAATAGGAACCTGTTGAAGTTTTGAAAAAACACAATTTAGAAGTAACAGGGATATCTTTAGAATCTTCCAATCATAACACCAACTACATGTTAGTACTTGCTGCATACGAGTATACAAGTCTTTCATAGACACTGATCGGCTATCGATCATGATGATTTCTTCTTGCTGTGTCTTTCGGAAGAGCGCCATCATTTATATTCTTCAGCCAACATTTACTTTTTGAAGAGGGTTTACATGTAGGAGAATTGCAGAAATGACATTTGAATGTTGTCGCTATTCGATCCGTGTGGACAAATGAAACAAGGTTTTGGGCAAGATAAAGGGTTAGCCAATGAGAATTTTCAATTAGAATATTTGAGTCACTTGCTGAGACATTAGCAGATCGCCTCTGATTCGCTTTGGCTTTTAGCTCTTCTGCATAACTGCATCGTCAGATATCTTGCTGATGCCATTTTGAATTGTCCGTGTTGCAAATTTGATTGATTGGGTTTGAAGGATCGACAAGCAAGATAAACATTAATGAAAGCAAATCCAAGAATCGCGCAAGCTTGTCGGAGATGAGGCGAGTGAGTCTTTACAACATCGTCTAGACCTTTTAGCTCCTGTTCCATGATGACTAAAGGTATCGATTGACAATGCGTATGCTTACTTCAGATATTCTTCAGCAATTTGAGGCCTTGAAACTTCACCGTGATGTTTCGTTTTCCTTGGGTTGTTAGCTATTGTTGTTGAACATGTCGCAACAAACTGCTTCATTTGCAAAACTTGAAAACTTTGTGACTTGTGTCTATTTTCGGTGTATCCCACCCATTCTTCTCTACCGAGTTGAGACTCATTTAAAAGTTGTTGTGGAAGGTTTTCATGAGCGGTTTTCACCAACATAATTGAGTACAACCCAACTTTCATAAGCTCAACGGCAGATTTCACAGATCCGAACCAGAAATCTGCAATGATTACTCTGCTTGCACTTCTTTTGTCAAACGAGGTATAGGCTGCCGTTGCTGTGGTAGCACGTCCGTACTCAGAGACGTGATTCTTTTCTCTCATTTTCTCTCTACTTTCATTCAATTCGATTCGGACAACTATGTCAGCACGAGTGTCAGACATGTCCTTTATTTCGTTGCCCACTGGTCTAAGCTTTCGAATAATTTCCACCTACGCTGTTGAGTTTCTGTGAAAAGATTTGATCATACTTTCGTCAAGACCTATATGAGATCCATACGTGGTCTCCAGGGCTTATAGCTTTGGAAGGCTTTCATTCACTGACTCAATAAAATCGAGGATTTGCTCGTCCGGGTCATCTGCGATTGAAAACTTAATATGTAAGAGTGTATATATATATCACGTGAAGTTATGAGTTTTACAAGCAGGTGATATGTGGCTATTCAGATGTTTATGAAAAGTTCTTAATTTTAAGCACTTCATTGTAATAAATATTCAATCCTGTACGATTCGATATTTGATATTTATTGCTATTTTTCTCACAATGAAATGAAAATTCACAGTGATCTCATGATCGCATCGCATCTGGCTTGGGGCATCAAATTTCTAAAAATTATCTTTGTGATAATTTGAAACTTGACGTTTATTTGTCATATTTCTTAAAACATTCTGAAATTACTGTAAGTAACCAATAAGCCAGAGGCACTTGTGGCACGCCTATCAAATGGACTGGACCCTTTTGGTAACCTATGAATATCGAAGTATATATTCAAAACGTATTGCAAGCAGAGCTTTCATGTTGATAGCAGGAATGCTTTTAGTTAAAAAGTGCCTAAAATTAAACACTTTTTAGTTGATTTTTGTCTTCATGTCAACGTGCAACGACTGAACGCATTGACATATTTTCTATTTCATCATTACGAGATTCACCACAGCTACATTTCTGTGAAATATCATCACCCTGGGAGCATTAGTTTGCAAAATATATCGATTTAAGCACAGAGTAGGGATATGGAGGTAGTGAAAATTTTTACATCAAAAGATTCAGTTTTTTGCGGAGATTGCGTTCCCGTTGTCTAAAACATTATTTGAGCAGTTTTGAAAAAAGTCAAAATTTGCCAATTTATATACTACCGAGATGACTCTCCTACATAAGTAGTATGAAACAAGTTGGATATCAAAAGCAAGGAGATATATTGATTAATTAATATATTATCTAGATCTCCTTGATCAAGAGGAATGAATATTTGTTGAAAAGCATCTTAACTAAGCGGAAATCAAGCTGATCTATCAAGGGAATTTCATGAATTGTATTATAATGAAAGTCTTCATGAAAAAAGTCACGGTATTATTCGTGCTTTCTTGGCTGAAATTTCCAGTTTTTAATTCAATTTTCAGCGGCATGATTTTCTGATTCGATCACTTAATTCATGTTTCATTTCTGGAATCTGAATAGTGATGTGGAACTATTTACATCTTTCAAGGTTGAATGAAATCATTGTCTTTGATTATGTGATTTTGCTCCGCCAGTGGCAGGTTACCTGTGATATGATCACGCTTAAGAAAATACTCCTGAGGGTGAGCTTGAAAGCAATAGCAATCTATCGAATTGTTTATTTAACAAACATTGCCTCTCCAAGGCTGTCATGATACGGACGATCTGTTAAATACCATCATTCATTCTGCATTACTATCATGATCAGTCAATTCCGTGGTAATTTCTTCAAAACTGCAAAAATTTCCATATCTCACATTTGGAAACAATTCCGACTGTATCCCCCTCGAGTTCATTTAATAAAATCGAAAGTGTATACACATTGGGGATTTAATAAATGCGGAGTTACCACTCTACCTAATATACCTACTCTATGTTTCTTAATTTGTGAGAGCGATGGCTTCAATAAGGCTCTCATGTTTTTTTCGCTTGTCCTCCCCGACATCCACATCCTCGAGCACTAGTAAACAGAACTTTCACTTTGATGCTCAAAAGAACTGATGGGCCAGTCGCTGCAGTGTCGATCTCATTTCTGTAGCTGAACTTTGATGACTACTCATGAAGCGATGGCAATAATCCTCCAAACATATTAGGTGCAAATGATGCTTCTGATTGTACTTGAGCAAAAAATTCATTTTTCTTTTCTGAGATGAAAGAAGAAATATAGACGGACTGTTGACACCGTAGTGCATGTGGCTTCATTCAGGCTACAATTCAAACTACAAGCTTTCCGTTTTAACAATGACACGAGACATGTCACAGCTCAAAATGCTACATCTCTCTGGAAATTGGTTTCCCATGTTCTCCTTCATTGAGAAGCACAAGGTGCAGATTTTTTCGAGAATAAGTTAATAATTAAAGGTTATAACAGCGCGAGCGATTACACTAGCGCTGAGTGCGAGTTTAATCGAGAACGGTGTAGCCACAGAAATAGATTGTTAAATTAACCCTAAGCCTGTTTCGAGAATCAGATAAACGGGATAAGGATAAGCGCGCGACCAATCTCAGAATAGGGAACCCGAGTAAAAAAAATATGCTATGCTTAATAGGTAGTTTAGTAAGCACCATAGATAAACTGCCAAGTTTTATAATAACTGCCTAGTATGGCGCTGCGTAGGCCATCCATGTTTTGCTTAGTAAGCACCATACATAAACTGCCAAGTTTTATAATAATTGCCTAGTGTGGTGCTGCGTAGGCAACCAATGTTCTGCCTAGTAAGCACCATAGATAAACTGCCAAGTTTTATTATAATTGCCTAGTATGGTGCTGCGTAGGCTGTCAATGTTCTGCCTAGCATAAGCACTATAAATAAACTGCGAAGTATAATATTAATTGCTTAGAATGGGACTGTTTGACCCAGCAAACTGTGTGCTAAATATGACAACATCATTGAGATCAGTGCGCTACCCGCAGTTGCTGCCGATGAAATTTACAAAACAATTAATAATGAAACTTTTCATGTATTAACATAGCAACAGCTAGGACTCATACACAATATACAACTGGATAGTGGAAAAAATTCATTCACATCAGATAAGAGCATGCATGCAGTTGTTCCAATTCTACGATGCGCTGAAATAAATAACTAGATAAAAGTAAACATTCATAGAAAAGGTAAGAGAAACATACTTCCTTAATTTGAGGAAAGCCCGAAAGCGAGAGATGTTGTCGACTTCCAATTTATATTGTTTTTGCGAGGCCTTTCGATTAGTCACTACAAGAAGCTGTCTTCGGCTATCTTAGCCTCCTAGTGACTGAAAGGTCTCGCTAAAGAATAGAAATTAGAAATCGAATGCATGGATTTTCCTCAAATTCGGATAAAAAATGTCTGGCCCTCTAAGTCTCTTCAGTGAAATACTTCCTTAAGTTTGAGAAAGCAGTTCCAAAGTCTATTAAAGGACCCCAAGTTGCATTACTTATGAAAACAGCAGTTTCGCCGTCGTCGTGGACAGTCTAGCAAGGTTTTTGTCCGGTCTAACAAATGACTCAACGCATGTAGAGAACATATTTCCACAACTTCATCAAAATTCTGATCAAAAGTTTTTGAAAAATATAGAGCAATATTCAATATTAATAATTACAATAATGTCTATCATCTCACATGAAAGCAAAATATCGACGCCACGAAGCATAAATATAGGAAGATGGTGTCTTCCTCGTTACATTTGTTTGAATAAAATTTGGATATGTAAAGGCAAAGGAGAGAAGGTAGGGTACAGCAAAAGATTATGCTCTTACGTTTTCCATAAATATATTGGAATACATTTCTGGACCACCTTCAAAAAAATAGTGGTGAACTTTGACAGATGATACAGTAAAGAGACCATGTCAACGGTTAAAAGCTTCTTATCGAACAATGTTTGCAACAATATTTTAGCAGTCCGCAAGTGCATCTCGAGATGCTCTGATAGTGGAAGTCTCCTTATAGAAGGCAGTGGCTACATACCTTTAACACTGAACATTGTTTTGTCAGCACTTGGTTGTCGATAAGAATCTCCTCCCAAACGTAGCGGCTTTTCGATAAGAAATATCGTCTTGTGAAGATCAGTCGCATGAGCCTCTAGCCGAACATGGGGATATCCGCATCTAAAATTGAGATAAGCAACATCAACATAGGGTTACTACACGATAAAGCTTCATTTTTGCACAGGCACACGAAATTTAGGAACCTCCACTAACGCATTATGAAGCAGACAATTGAAGAATTAGTAATTATTAAAAAGTAGGCTACACTCAAACTCAGCAAACGTCCTCTGCAGTTTAGAGACAAAAATCTCATCTCTCGGACTTTGAGATGACAACTCTCGCCCTCGCCGCTTGCTGCAAGGTTGGGCAAAATCTTGGGGTCAAAACCCAAGACCCATTTTTAAATAAATGAATGAAATCAAGTAGACGAAGTGCATTCTTTGTATTTTGTGCTGACAAAAAGATTCTTCCATAGGCCAAAATTCCTATTGGGCCCATGATAAGTGTGGCATTAGTGGGAAACGATTTATTATTGCAATAATTAATGTAATTAGTAGCCTAAGTACATGTATTACGTCATAAAGTTTTCTTTTAATTTAACCTACACTGATATACTGACTAATTGAAGATTTTTGATTTAGTTATGATTGAGTTACACATTGCTCATAGCAAAGCAATTGTTTTTTATTTTATCATTCAGGAATATAAACAAGCCTGATAAATATTATAGCTGCGCAGTAAGTGCATAATTAAACATATTTAGAATGCGACATCGGAATGATTTTAATTTTTGGATAAATGTCGGCTATCGCAGAAAGTTAAGGGTGAGAAGATAACTACGAAGATGTAAAATATGCGGAATATATAAAAATTCAATACGCACAAATGCAGCAATAGACATGTAAACTTACAGTAGATACAATGTGTATGAACTTTCAATGCGCGGTATTGTCAAGCCCAGAATGAAATAGCTAATAATCACAAGTATTTCACTCTTGAAATATTCTGTGAATCCAGTGGAAATTTGATAAAATATCAGAACTTTATGTTCTTATCCTGTAGCTCTCCTAAGATTCAAATCAAAATATTAATTTTTGTAACTTGATCTGTATATATTCAGCATTAATAGAATCCCCAAGTTTTGTATCACTTACCCAAGGTCGACCCAAAACCCTAGGTCCAACCTTGCTTGTTGTCACTTCAGCACGTGTGTCAAATACAATGATTAGAACCTACCATAGGAAGCGGTCGGGAAATCAAGGGCGTTAATTAATGTTAATGACAAATCAGTTGTCACTCACTCAGTATAATACCATGATACGATGATTAGAGCTGTAAATTTCCATATATAGCTCTAGTTTATTAAAATCATCCTTAGTCAAAGATAGAAGGCAAAATGACTATATTAGGCATTTTTCTTTACTGATGCAACTTGGGATTGTATTTTTAGTTATCGCTGTTCGCATGATATTTTTTGTATTTTTTTATCTAACTTAAATGAAATTAAAAAATGTGATTTCAGCATAATGAATTTATGTTTTGAGTTGATCAGACCTTTTGTCTCTTATTATCTCCTAAATTGATATATGCAAAGGTTTCAAAGCAACTTCCACCTAAACAATCATTAGGGCTCCATACTTTGATGAAATAGGAACCATGAGATTTGTACAAATACTGAAAGATAGACCGAAATACCCTTTTGAGACTAGTACCTAATAAGGATGGCCGACATACAAGCACATGTAATTCACTTAATGCGTTCTCCAAGTGAAATACAACAACGCGAATCCTCAGTTTTAGGAAATAGATACTGTTGTTGTACAGTATATTCGAATGGACCACACCAATCATCGCGGCAGATCGTTCTCTAAGTAACGTCCATGGTAGATCATGGTCACTCTCATGCACTGTTGTTTAGCTATAGGGTTCTTTAACGTGCAACTGGACACAATTTCTGCAGTTCTAAATTCAAATGTGCAATTGCTTTTCTTGGTTTGTGCAGTTGAAAACTTGTAGTCAGGAAAACATGTGAATTAATGAAAACGTAACAGAAAGTGGAGTGGATGTCGAGATATGAATGACAATTGCATCACTTACGTTACAGGAAACAACTATTAAGACATGATAAAGTGTATTTGTTGAAAATTGAAATTTGCAAAACGATTGAACTTTATGATTGCTCGTAAACTGTGAGTCTTGAATATTAGTTGCATTGTGCTATAGGTGCACATTTGGAGAGATCTGTTCGCCCTATACATCAGTTCGCACTTTTTTTGTCTGGAGGCCAAGGTGATGCGAGCGTTGCTACTGCCACTGCTTGTATGAATTGGAAATTGCAAAAATAATATATGCACATGCAGTTCTGGCAGAGAACATACATGTACATGTGCTTTAAGTAGAGAAACTGCTAGCTAATCATGAAACAAAGCTTTGTGATCAGCTAATTCTGTAGTAGGCTACTACAGAAATCAGAATCATTGAAATGATAATAGGCCTGCTGTGAGGAGCAGGCATCTGCAACTTCTTTTTTTAACAAAAGATGAAACCAAAAGCAGATGCTGAATGTGCACATTTGCTATCAAAAACGATGCTTAACCAAAATTTTAACCTGTGGTTGTTTTTACGATTTCCAAAATATACTGTTTTCATTGAAACTTACTAGCATGCTAAGGGGTTTTCCGCAAGTTTAGAACAGTGATAAATATAGTTTTAAGAAATATCAACCATGCAGAGAAATTGTACCCACAACTCTGCACCGGAGCAAGATTTCGGAATGCTCAAATACTTGCATAAAAACCGTGGAAAACATTGCCAAAGTGGCCAGTCTTAGCAAAGGAAACCTGCGATCTATAACGAAACCTACTTTTAAAGCATTTTACAAAAGTTAGTTAAATACACATTAAATTGGGAATGCATTGCTAGAAAATTCTATCAATATAAATAATATAAATGAGTCAGGGCTGAAACCGGCCGAAGTAATCAAAGCCAGCAGGGGTTGACAACGTACGATGTCAATCAAAATTTATCGCATGCCGCTAACTTCAGACACTGCTCTACCATCGCGACTGTCAAGAGCACAGGCAGTAGGCGCTACTGGGCCAAAACGCGGAAAACGTTCATTACGGATAAATTTCCAAGTTTGCAATCTCAGTAAACTGACATGATTTTCTGAAAATATGACTGTAGAAGCATGCGAATTTAGAAAAAATTCAATTTCAGCCATTCTATATTGTAAATTTGACTGATTCAAATTCCCTATGCACCATTAACTTTAATTCTCTCAAAATCATACCCAAAACCAAATAATAAATTATAAGACAACGTATCACTTTAAGTGCAGATATCTGCGCTGTTCTAAAACCTCAAATACTCCCTCATCGATCATGGAGTTAAATACATATATTATGTAGTTATATTTAGGTACACATTCGGTCTTATCAAGCAATTTTTAATTGTCGCGAGCGTTACTAACTTGTCACATTAAGTTATATGGGCAATTGATTTCGCAAGATAGATGATAAATTTTACCGTCAAGTATCAATGAGTACTCAGCATAAACCTATAGTAATGTTGGATCTAATATTATGTTTTTCTTCTGCTTCACACACTTCATTGAAAATATGTCGCGAGCGTTACTTTTACACTCCGTTTCTTATTCATCATTTTTAGTTGATGATTGCAGCAGAAAGTAAGATATCATTAGATATCTTCAGTCAGATTCATGGATGTTATTACCACAGAGATGAGAATTTGAGATAAATTCTCACGCTAAGAATCAGGCTGACAGTCGACAATAGCTTTGCGTGGACCATAGAAAATTACTCACGTAGTCACGTGACTATCGATAACTTCGACATAGGTATAGGATAAGAAATCGTGCACTAACATCATTTTTACTTCGTTTGTCAACTGCGTGCTTCTAGTTCGTCTCTGACTCTGTTCAAATATGCCTCCAAGTGCCGCGGAGAAGCAAAGGCGTTATCGCGAACGTAAGAAGGTCTCCGAAATCTATCGTGAAAAAGAAAAGCAAAGACACAAGATCTATCGACAGCGAATTAGAAGGTGTGATGCTGTCAGAGCCTACGACAGAGAGAGGCAAAGGAATCTTAGAAAGACTGAACGAAATCGACGTTTACTCCAAACTAAAGATAATCTTGAAAACAGCTTTTCGTCGGTACTAAGCCGAGCACGATGTATCCGCAAGGTTGTGAGAGCTTTACCTCGGTATCCAAATAAGCAGAAACTGGTAGTCACCTCTTGGCTGCAAAAGTAGGCGTGAAAACGATGCAGTGTGATCCCAGTGACAGTAACAGGCGTGAAAAGAAGGGACTTTCCCATGAACTACGAGTATCAGTCGAAATATTCTACTTGTCTGATAAGATATCTCGAGTTTCTCCTGGAATGAAGGACAGTCGAATGTTTGTCATCGATGGTAAACGTCAACGCAAGCAACTTAGACATCTTTTGATGACTATCAAAGAGGCTCATGCCATCTTCTGCGAAGAAAATTCTGAGGTCAAGATCGGATTGACTTCTTTCCAAAAGATGCGTCCGCCCTTCATTCGTTATGCATCTGAAATTCCTCACAACGTATGTGTTTGCCTAATTCATGAAAACCTTCGACTGAAGTTATCTGTCTTGACAGACTTCTTACAAGACTTCGAGGGACCTCCAAGGGCTTCAGATTACGTCAGATTGATTACCTGTTCTCGTACATCGGAATCTTGTATGAGTCGGACATGCAAGGCATGTAGCGCCAGGGAACTGATGGCATCTGAGGAGGATGAACAACAGCAAATATCTTTCTACCAGTGGAAGAAAGCTGATGGTACCAGGAATACCCGCATTGAGAAACTGAAATGTGAAACATCGGTCAAAGATGTTTGTGCATCCGTGAACGAGAATTCAAAGACTTTATTGTGGTACATCTTCATCAAGGATCAGCAGCACTCAGCGTTCGAAAAGCAACGATCAGGTGGAGAGAAGATGCTTCAGGTTGACTTTTCAGAAAATTATTCTTTTTCCCAACAAAATGAAATCCAATCAGCACATTGGAATAAGAAACACATTACTATCTTCACAGCAGTGTTCTGGTTCGGCGATACGGTCAAGTCATATGCGATACTCAGTGACGACCTTGATCACTGCAAATTTGCGGTCTATGCGTTCCTCAAGACAATTATTCGAGATCTAAAGTGGAGTGGACTGATTTCGTCCGGCGACAAAGTTCAGATATGGAGCGATGGAGCTGCGAGCCAGTTTAAGAACAGGTATACGCTCTCTACAATCGAGGTTTTTAACAAAGCCTTTGGTATTGACGTTATATGGAACTTCTTTGCATCTTATCACGGCAAGGGTGCTGTGGATGGAATCGGAGGCCGCATGAAGCAGGCAGCGCATTCCAGTATGCGTCGTGGAAAAGTGATAAACGATCTGAAATCATTCGCCGACGCAATACGGTCAAAATAATCCGAGTGATTTAATTTTGAGACGGAAAAAGGAAGTAGAGGTTCGCTTTCAAAATGTTAACTGTATTTCAGGTGTTCAAAAATTTCATCATTTTTCATCTGTTGAGGACGGATGCGTGGTAGCTAAGGTTTACAGTGATTCTGATGAGTATACAGGTATAAAGCATCGCATCATCAACAATTGATTGCACTAGGTCTTCTTGCAGAAATTCGTGTTTTTCATTCAACTTTGTTGGGAATGTTTTTACTAGATTATTCCCTTCTTAATTGTATGAGTAATGTACATGTACATGTATAATGATCTTAAGTGTATTTGCTGGAATAATCACATGTAGTATATGTTAACTTAATAATACTTTTGACTGTCTTGATTCATTTTCTTGGCTTGATCACCTTATTATTCTTTGATTTCTATACTAAAAAATCGATAACGAAAAGGTCTGTGAAGTCTAACAATGTATGACAGATGTCATAAAATATATAATTATATCCAATTATTCAAAATCTAGCATCCTGAGCCGCAGAATATATTGAGGAAAAAAAGTGTCGCGAGCGTTACCTATCATCTAGAAGTTGCTGAGCTTTAAAAGAAAAATTTGGTTGAAAAGCATCATTTTTCGCATTAGCTAATACTCCCTAAAATCTGAAAATGAATAGAAGAATAACACAGAAAAAAAATGTTCGATAGAATATTGAAAATTACACATGTATCAAGAGTTAGGTGATTTTTTCATGTCGCGAGCGTTACCAACTTTAAGAGATTGGCAAGTCATGACACAATCATTCAAAGTTCTTTAAATGACGTGATCCGAAAGACAGAGGTATGAAATTAATTCTCCATACATAAAAAGATCACTAGAGTGTATAAATGTCTTGTACCAACCTATAATTCAACTAAATGATCATTAATTTGTCGCGAGCGTTACCGTGTTTTGGTCCTACTATCATTACTCGTACATATGTTTGCATTGAAATCCAATCATTCATTTTGATTCCTCGAGATTATTTCCAGTTAATCGAGATATGAAATAATCATTCGATAGATAGGCTAAGGAATACATAATTCTTACAAAATTCACACAGTTGACCAAACGGCAGGAGATCATAGTAATTATAGCAGCACAGAAAAAAATCAAGATCCCCTTTCTTTTGAGGTCGATTTCTATTGGCACTAAAATTATGCAGAAGTTGACGCCCTTCGGCGTCCCGCGCTTTTAAAAGTCGATAGAAACAATGTGGACCTTAGCAGAATGATGGAGCTTGATTTTTGATTTGCTGCTATAAAAATTCATGTAGGCTAGAATATAGGATTCTGACAATTTTATTTGAGATAAGCTATGTGTAATTACATGCAAAAGTTAGTATTTTCTTACTATTTAAGAATCAGTTCGCAACATTTATATCAGATAGAGCATGTTTAGGTAGGCATCTTTAAATATGTTACACTAACTATAAATGCTCCTATAATGGTGTTTTCCTTTTGATTGACTAAACGATTTCCTCTAGAGGGAATGCATAGTTAATGGTCAACATTGGCCCATTAAAATTAATCGGAAGGCCGTGCCCGCGGCCTGTTCCATCCCGGTGATGCCTAATCACAGGAGAAAGAGAACATACGTGGTTCGACGCTTTTAAACTGATTTTTTCATCGTATCAAACTCAATTTTGTCATGCTAAAAAGTTATTTCTATGATTTGGTCGATGGTTTATAAAGATGAGCTCCTGAAACTCTCAGTCCATCCCGAAGATGAGGCCATCAGTTGCATTGCTTCAAATGTTGGAGTTTATTTAAGATGAAATTATGCTGATAATGTTATTCTAGTGAAAGGATTTCTATTTTCCCTCGAAATTAATGTTCATGTTGGCTCATGTTTGAGAAGAAGAACAGAGAAGAAGTGTCAATTTCCTGACGTAGCAGCGTGAAGCAAAGATTGATCAAGCGCACTCAAATGAATACCTCCCTAAAGCTTACTCCGCGGCAAGCTACCGCCCAGTGGAAAATGCGACATCGAAATTACGTCGTTTCGAGATTTCTTTCTCGAAAACAGGGAAAGAACATAAAAGTATGTGGAATGTGCAAACAAACCCCCTAATGATTGAACATCTTAATATTTTTAGATTTTAACCGGTAAAACCCAAATTTGAGCAGTACGTTTTTAGCCAGAAAATTGTCATACAATTCGATATCGATCATGCAATATAGATTCTACTTTGATTTAAACTGATCAATGGTTTTGTTGTAAAATGAGTTGTAATATCTATACATTTATCCATATCAATGCATGAGTCTTTTCGAATAAACGCCACCTGAAAAGCAGTCACCTTCACATACAATCGCATAGTTGCTGAGATAATAAATTTCAATATTTTGAGGTATTTCTGATGTTCTCATTCGGTGTAAAAGGTTTTGTGAGATGAATGATATTATGCGATTTGGTATGTTATTATGAAATCATTTCCGCTTGTCGCAAAACGTTAGCGTTTCAGAATAATTGTGGAGAAAATAAAAAAATTAAAAAATTAGAAATTGATATATTATTGTTTATGTACGTCAAGTTTTTAACATGATTATTGACAGAAATTTGATTTTGCGAAAATACGGTAACCGGTATGGGTCACTTGATGGGCCTGATAATGCTGCCTACAGTTCGCTCCTTATGTTTTAGAATGAGCGAAAAGCATAAATCTATGTATTTGTGTAATGTTGTTAAACTTGTTAGAAAGTGGGGAGACATTGTATTGCATTGTATTGCATGCAAGCCTCAACTTACAGCATATCGGATGTGAAGGGATAGGCCCATGTAGGCTCATGACGTGTATGTAAAGTAATGTTGAACTAATTGGAAGGGGAAGAATAAAGATTAAATCTAACAAGTCATGTATGAGTGATAGAATTTTGGATGCATAATCTAGGATGGACCGTTTTTTTGAGTTGTGACTCGAAATATCTTGCATCTCCAAATATCATTTTCCAGGATTACCTGTATGTTTGCGGTCTATCTGAAGCAGAAGAGAAATTTGTTGAAGATAAGAATTAACACGTAGATGACACAAATTTACTTCCACAAATTATTACATGACCTGAAAAGCTAATAGAAGATATTTTCTGTTCATGCGATTAGTATTTTAGTTTCTATAATCGTAATAATCGTTAAAATAGTAATGAAAATTAAAGATTTTTAGCGGATTTATATAGCTTTGGTCACATGTCTCCATGTGCCTCTATTCACCAAGCTGTAAAGTTTGGCAGTAAATGTCGAGCAGTTATGCCGTGAGATCAGAAACGGGCAGAATGACCCGAAATTTACCCCGATGCCGAGCGGTTTGACCTTGAAGTCTTTAAGATAAGGGAGTAAGTACCAGAAATTTTCGTGTACGTCAGATACAGCACGTAGACTTTTGACGATCCGTTACATTGCGCCTTTGTTAGATGTTATGCAAGATGTAGGCCCCACCGTATACTGCGAACTTATGAGCAGCTTATCAATTGTACTTGTATCCTGCTACTTTCCGATAGGCCCTATTTACCTAAAATTCCGGTGTATTACCTTTTTACTGAAGTGTGACGGAGGGGATTATACTAATAAGAGGATTGTAAGAGAAGTATATGGCTCCTGAATATTTCTTAGTTTTCATGAAGGTGCCGGTATTTTAAATGTGACCTATTATTATAGACTATATATAGAAACTAAATTTGCTTTAATAAGTACCGGTATCTGTAACCTGTTGATGTTCGGTTGCTTTTGAACATAAAAGACGATATTTCCGTAGTATGCAGGGTTTAGGCCTACCCAATATATAATCTTCTATAATCATTAGTTTTTACGGTGTTAGTAATAGACATACGTGATGTAGGCCTATGAGTAGGCCTATACCGGTATATACATACCCTGGTTATGTAGATAGATGTGTTGGTGACTATATTAGGCCAAAGTACGCATCAAACAAAGGAAGGCCCTCTTCGCGTATAATGCAAATGCGTGTGGCAAAATTGAGATTGTGAAAGTGACCGACTTTTAATGGTGAATTTATTGATGTAGGCATATACCGTACCGTAGGGTAGGTTGGGGTAATTTGGACACATGATGCGAAAGTTCCAGGCTCACATTTTTAACGCAACCTAAACAAATTCCAATTGTAGAATAAATTTGTGCATATGCGTAGCTTTATTAATCATAGTTGTTATTAATCTATCACGCAGAGAAACACCAGAAAGAAATATTGAAGTGTTAATTTTCAAAACCCACAAAAATTGAGCTTGCAAAAACTTCTTTCTCATTGTACAAATTTGATATGCAGCCAAGCTAAGTACTACTGTCTCATCGTCATTGATATAGAGTTCATGAATCCGTATTTCATTATTCATGTATTTCGTTTAGGCTACTTTAAAAATAATGAAGAGTATTCAAAATGGGGTAATTTCGATATACTGAGTTTTGCACCGTGGGGTAATTTGGATAGATAACATTTTCGACTTAAAACAAAGAATCAATCACTGTTCACGGAACATATGCCAAAAGTTACTCGGATTACATGTCACGCCCTGGAGTTTATGGAGACAATCCAGAAGTTGCAGCGCTGAGTACAGTGTATGGAATCTTTCTAAAGGTGCTCGTCGGACCGATGAATGAAGAGCACGGAGATTCATTGTACAATCGAGAAAAGATGTCATCCGGTATCACCATTTTGTATTATGATCAGGAAAGAAAACATTATGACCTCTTCAAACGACAATCAGCAAATTTGCGCGGACCTACACAAGAAAAGGAAAATGTCAACACATGGAACGAAAGCATGGAGTGCGAAAGTACGTGATCGGGGATTGGGTTTCGATCATGTATGATACACAGTGGTATGCGGGTGAAATTACCAATACACTGGACGAGGAACTTCAGGTGAAATGTATGGAAGTGATCGGAAATGGTCCGGGTGTCAAGTGGCCGCTGCACGATGATGTCCACTGGCATCCAAAGACGGATGTTCTTTGCCGGATTCAACCACCAGTGACAGTGTCAAATCGGGGGCTTCGGTTGCTTCAAAGTGACAAGGAATTCATTCTCATGAACCTATCTGAATGGTCCTAACTCTCGACTGTGCCGGCTTCGAATGTCAATTTGCCTACCCTTCATAATTAATCTCATCCCTTACGTCGAGAAAATTCTTCTCTGCTTATTTGCTTCATATTAGCGCACACAGATTTTTGTGTCTTAGACCATTATGTTTTTACATAGGCCTTAGGCTTAGTCTATAAGCTCATTCAATTGAACAGTTTTGTAGATTTTTTACACACTTCCGATATCATGGAAGATTTTTGAAAGAGTGTGATTACTGATAACTATAAGCTTATTTTGACTTGCGATTGCGATGTAATGTCGTATTAAGTAAGACATCATGTACAAGTTTGACATGCTAAACCGTCTAACCAGGTCAAGATCATTTTGAACTAATCACACATGTGGTTTGTTTACCGAGTTTAACCCTTAGCAGGCCGAGGTCGGTCAAAACGACCGACCTAGCACAACTTATTGCTGTGACGAGTTAAACCATCGCCTGAAATTAACGCCACGTTACTTTTATTCTTTCACTTCGAGCATGCAGAATATGCTATTGGAACACTGATTGGCCAATCATCTGGCGCGTATGTGATAACTTGTCTCACACCTGATCAAGACATTGCCTGCTAAATGAATCATTTCGACTGTCATGTCGTCGAGACCTGCACGACGGGCGCGCGTAGAAGCTATTGAGCGGATGCAGAATGACAACTGGCAAGCAGAAGATGAAATTGAAGCCGACTTAGATTCAGAAGCAAGCCTGGCAGACGATATTGGTGACTATGAAGGCCAAAGCTTTGGTCAAGGCGACGCTGTTCCACATGAGAATGTGATCTCAAGCAGTGATGATGACGATCAGTCCATCTCTGACACAGAAATCTACGTTGACAAAAATGGCAACCGTTGGAATGCTGAGCCTCAAATTATCAGAGGTAGACGTGATGCCGCGAATGTGTTGCGGCAAAGACCGGGACCGACGAGATCTGCTCACAAAGACTCTTTATTTGAGACTTGGTCGCTTTTCTTTCATGAACCCATACTGAGACATGTACTCGAGTGCACTAGATTGAAAATGATGCGCGATGAAGAAGACGCTGACAAGATTACGATGGACGGTCTTCTGGCGTTTATATCTATCTTTTATTTCCGAGGAGCTAATATGGACAAAAAACTGACAGTTGACGATCTCTGGTCCGAGGATACGGCTGACTTTTACAATGCAGCAATGTCGAGGAATGATTTCAAGAAGTGGCTAAAGTATATACGCTTTGACGACGCCGAAACGCGGGCATCTCGCAGAAGCATCGACTCTTTCGCCGCCTTTCGTTTCGTGTTCGATTCTTGGAATGACAGACTGAACGATTTCTTCACGGCTAGTGACTCTCTAACGATTGATGAACAACTGATTTCTTCTCGAACCAGATCACCTCACAGAATTTATAACCCGAAGAAACCTGGCAAATACGGTGACATGTATCGCTGGATTTATGACTCGAAATTTCGATATGTGTACAAAGGCAACCCTGACGAGACGCCCTATGGATCCATAAAGTGCAGACGCTCACAAGAGTGCAAACAAAGCCAATAGTCTGGTTTTGGATCTCTGTGCTCCTTTCTTCGGGTCAGGTCGAAACGTGACCGGAGACCGATTTTTTTTACTGCTGTCGACACCGTCGAGACTCTTCTAGATCATCGATTGACTTTCCTTGGCACTTTGATGGCCAACAAACGGGACATACCTCCAGTTTTGAAAGCCAGCTATGAAGTTGGAGCTACCAAAGCTGTGTTTGGTGGAAAAGACAATCGTCTTACCATGATATCATATCAGGTGAAGCCCTCAAGAAAGTTGTACATGCTGTCTTCTTCTCATCGTAACATCACCTTCAGCGATGATCAATCGAAACCCAATCTCATTTTGGATTACAACATTTCGAAGAGTGACGTAGATACAAGATGAATATCTTGGGCACATGTGTCTGAAAATTTCAGCTCATACCTGGACAGGAAAGGTCGGAGTAAAAATGTTCAGGAGTTATCTTAACCCACCACCACCTTGAGGGTTAATCTGTGATGCATTTCAGGTAACCAGTCGAAATCGATGAAGTTAATCGTTAAGTCAACTTCTGTTTTTTCGGACTCAACTTATGAATGTTCCGACGCAAATAAAAAGATATAAATGATCTTATTGTTTTACTTCACGCATGTATTGTTGCCTGTATTTTATAATTTTAACAGACGGAAAATAGCTGCGCGTCTTGGTGGATTTGAACCACCGACCTCTGGCATTCTAGGCCAACGCTCTACCAACTGAGCTATCGACGAGCGACAGAACGACATAAGTCCTCAATTGAAGAACCCGCGTAGGAGAATAAGTTAACCGTAAATATGTTGGCGTTTACAAGTTTTTGGCTATTTTGTACTTTCAGACCAAAGCATCTGTGTAGGACACTTGTCAGTTTTTAGATGTGGTTGCGAGCTCTAAGTCAAGTAACCTGTTGTAAATAATGGCTTTAGAGCAAATCAATATAAAACTGTGATTGAGGAACAATATGTTTTCTCTAACGCACTTTCTATCGAGCTTAATTTTTACGGTGCCCCACATAATTGAAGCTTAATAGAGAACTGTTGCCTCAAAGTTGATGGTGTTGAGAGTCTGCCAAATCTTTATATCAGTTCGGTAAATGTCCGACTTTTATTTCACGGATAATGTCTTCATCTCAATAAATGTTAGTTCGTAGGACATTTTAGTGTTTGTAACATAATTCCTTCTGTCTTAATTGAATTATTTCCCTTGTAGATGAAGTACATATTATTCTTTCATTCTGATGAACAAGTGGCATTAATTGATGAAACGGATGTCAATTTCATGGAGTATTCATATTGTGAAGATGAGTGGAAATGAGAAATAAAGGCATTCTGGTCAAAGCCATATGATGACGCTATATATGAAGCTTCTGTATTGATGGCCGTTGTAGACGACAACGATGACTGTTTTGATCTCTTACGAAGACTACAAAGTATTATAGACAGGAAGAAATTAAAAGGCTGCAAAGATAATTGAATATCTCGGTACGAGGATTAAATATGGACGATTGAATATTCAACCTCTTGAGGTAAGTGCCATGCTTGAATCAGTTGATCTGACCCATTAGATATGTTGTAGCAGGTTAAAGATGAGCGATCCAATCCGAAACTCGACCCGAACCCTAAAGCTCGGTTAAAGTCGGGTCGGATCTGGTCGAATTACGTCTTTTATCATTAATCCCAAAAAACGAAAAACGACCTGGGGTATTTTCGGGTTGGAGCATACAGATTTTGGAAATTTTTCAGAACTTACATATATGTTATATGGTGCTTGTTTACTTGTTTCTGATGTGAATTTGAAACTTACTATCTATTGAGTTGATTGACATGAATCGTTTTTCAAACGGTTGTAATTTTTGAATATTTGTGATAGTCTATCCTTACCAGACAAACGCAAGATACTGTAGTGACAGGAAACGAACACACAATGACAAAAGCAGTGTTGCTCATACAGTCACGCACAACGCATACAATCCAATTATAGCAACTCAATTGAAGCTTTTGCTCGAGGGATGATATGAGGTCAAATGACTTTGGACTGACTCATCTGACTGAATACAATTTAGATGTTCCATAATGAAGTGAGAGAGACCACATGACTGAGGCAAAGGATCAGCATAGATGTGCAAAGAGGGAATGCAGCGGCAATCTTAGGTGCTTCATTTAAACATTTAGATGTTCTGTTGGAAGAACGCTTTGATGTCAAGTGACTCAGCAAATAATAAGTTCTCATGGATATCGATCAGAAACAATTACAATCTTAAAAAGAAAGTACAACGTGATCTTGTGACAATGAATGCGCGTGTCAGTACTGATTACTCTCAAAGGTCTTAATATGAATTGTACCGTAAATTTCTTATTTCTGAACGAATTTTATTCTTCGCATAAACAAAATAAACACCATTTTCAACCTCTTTGCTGTCCATCTCAGATAAGAATGAGGAATGATGTCCGGTACGCTCACTAATAATGAGATTGTAAGGTCGTGCATGAGCCAATAGCAGTGGCGGCTCGTGACATTTGGTCCAGGTGGGGCACAAACATGAAATTCTTACATAATCATATGTAACAGTCTAAAAGGATATTATTTTGCAAATATGAAGCATTGAATATGTTGACTGTATGTTATACATGTGTAAGCCTGTTACTGCATTTAGTTACACGGTTGATCTCGTGTACCGAATCGACGGGTATTGTATGCTGATTCATGGATTGATCGCTGGTGGCTGGTGCTAACCTCACATCACCTCTGTCAGGAAATGGGAATCACAAGGCAATGTCTTTGCTCTGACGTTTAGGCCATAGGCCCATAGGCCTATACATCTTGAAGCGTTCTCATAATTCGTTGGATATTGATACTATGTTGTAAGCTAGGTTGCCTAGTTAATTATCATGTTTATAACGACTTTGAATGATAATATACTTTTTTATAAGTTTTTTTTCAAAATGCGTTACCTAAAATGAGTAACCTAGAAGGGGATAAAGAGTTTATTGAAAGTAGCTACTTGCAATGCATTCACAGTTTAATGTTCGGTTTTATACTTGAATATTGAAACTAGCATACCGTTAACCAAAAACAGAAGGAAATAGAGCCACCATGCTTCTGGTTGTTACATACGTTAGTTGTTAGTTCATCTTCAGTTCCGGAAAGATTCATTGAAAATCGTAGTGGGGCTGTATATGAAGCTTCAAGATCTCTATTCTAGATATTCGTATAAGTGAAGTGCATCGTATATCATGTGTGTCATACTGTGTAGTTATTGAAATTGATTTTCTAGGATTTTTTTGGCCATTACTTTTGAAAGTGAATTTGGGGACTCACTTGTCCAAGAGCCGCTCGATCAATAGCTAAGCTCAGGTTTTTTAAGGAGTTTTAGGGACCCGAATCGGGTCCCTACAATTGAAAATCGGGTCTCTAGAATCACCTAGCGCTCAACGGACCTCTAATTACAAGAAACGGGTCACTGCACGTCCCTACCGGGTCCCTAGCATTTCCTTAAAAAAAATCCCTGGTTAACCTCAATAATTAATTTCAGTGAACTTTTTTAACATACTGACAACGATTACTTTAGGCCAAGTAATTTCCTGGTATTCAGCCAATTTATTGAATTAAGAGCAGAACATGGAACACCCGACGGCATTCATGAAAGATACGAATGACATTATTTTAGCCTTTATGATGTTTGCGCACTATATGATGGAAAGCAATTTGTAGGATGCACCCTCATCAGTAATTTTATTGTCTTGATTGTGTGCCGCGTGAACTAAATTTAGTGTTTCTGCCACGATGTTAAGCTGTTTGTGCATCAAAAATCTCGTTGATTTATCGCCGTGATGGTATGCTTCGGGTTAATTAAATCATTTTCTCAAGTATAATAGTATACATATTGTCATTTTCAGTAATTTCATACAACATTGTAATGAAGTCAGTGCTGCAAACACCAATACTAATTGTTCTTTATCGATCTATATTATCTTTTTCAGAAGTGGTCTCAGCAAGGAAATATGTCACACTTCATGAAGTGGATCATCGAATCAGACGCTACCTCCAAGACGCAAAGGCTCGAATCAACAGAAAGAGGATAATTGCTGAAGATATCCCTGAAGACATCCATGAAGACCCAAACAGAAGAAAAAGAATACGTTTGTGTTATGAATCCGAAAGTGATTGACATAATATTTAGAACGGTTGAGAAGATAGAAGAGTCAAATTTCGGTTAACAGCTCGTTAACATCTAAGATTTTTCTATATTGTGCAATATTTCACCCAAGAGATATAGTAGTCAACTGTTGAGGATTTTTTTCTTATTGTTTTCCCGATCCTTGCTTGATTAGATCCTTTTCCTGTGGTAATGCCATTTTTATATCGAATCTCTAAGTTTTATACGTGATTTCAACTTTATTGCAGAATCGTGATTACAGCCAACTATTATCCACTTTTTAATTCTACACTATTCCTGTAATAGTTCCGTTTTTATACTGAATCTCATAGTTTTATACGTGATTTGACTCGTGATCCAAAGAACCCCTATCTTCGACATTTTTTCTGAATTTGCTCAAGAGCAATTTTTATGAAAAGTGGTCAAAATTATCAAATTTTTCATTATTACGGAAAGTGAATCTATGACGCATTGTTCATCATGTGTCCAAATTTTATACGTATCCGTTTTAGAAATACCAAAATTATGTTTGGAAGTAGTTAATTTTAGTTGAATTAAAAAGGCTCTCCTGTAAAATATTAGTTTTGATAATTTCGAGAGTACTTCCCTGTTTAAATGGCTTATGACCTTTTTTCTAGGCAAGCAATTAAGTCAATTTTTATAAATTATAGATAGAGATCCACTGAAACGAAATTGTGCATAAATCAATTTTGATGAAAAAGTCTAAGATAGGTGTTCTTTGGATCACGTGTCATTTCAACATTATTGCCGAATTGTGATTACAGCCAACTGTTATTTTTTTTCTGGTTTATCATTCAGTTTTCAATTCTCCACTGTTTCTTTAGCAGTTCCGTTTCTATACTGAATCTCATAGTTTTATTGAGTGATTTTTAGACACTATTTTACTTACATTACACATGTTAATACAATAGCTAATCGTTAGGACTCTATTTTACCGATCCCTTCTTAATTTTATCCTGGTAATGCCATTTTTCTACCGAATCTCTGATTTTTTATACCAATCATCACTCGAATTTTTATGCGTAGTCATGACGCCATTTAACTTTAATTGCAGAATTGTGGTTACAGCAATCAACTGTTGATGCTTTTCTAGCTGTTTTTTCAATCCTGTTTCTGTGGTAATGCTTTTTCATACTGAAGCTCTGAGTTTACTAGAGATTTATGTTACCATTAACTTGTATTTGAAGCTTACAATAAAAATTTTTATACCATCTAGTGACTTTCTAACTATTCAAAGGAAATCGCATTTAGATTGACCTCGAATTTAGACAAAAAGTAGAACTAAATCATGATGAAAACGAGCTCGTATTGACGTCGAATTCCCGTCAACCGTTCAGACCTCGAATCTAACTGAATTTTCGAGTTCGATTCGAGCTCGCATTTCCCACTGGGCGGAAGCGAAAATTCTGAAGCTTGTTATTTGGGGGACTTACTGTAAAATCCGGTGCCATAAGCAATTAATTAAGGTCTACTGAACGTTGTTTGTACAAAAAGTCAAGAATGATTGAAAGTTTATCATGTCGGCACCTCTCTTAGAGTTATAAGAGTTCTATCTGCAGTTTTTCAAGATCTGATCAAATTTTGTCGAATAAATATCACAAACAAATTATAATCTCCAAATATTCATTAGTGAGAGAGGATCGAGGAGTTCATTGAGTTCCGTTGGTAGCTTATCTCTCATGGCGCATCAGCAACATACTGCGCCAATTGCGGGAGCAAAACTCAGGTACCGAGCGTTTGATGCTATAATCGCATTTACACATTTATCTAGATGGCTTCACTGCGCACGGCCTAAGTTAAGCTCACATGCACTATTTCAAGAGAATGCATAATGTCCTACTGTCTTAAGGAAAATGCAGAGAAAGAAATTGGTAAAATTGAAATTAAACATGCGACATACAAATGTGCATGTACAGACGTTAACAAATAATTTTCTGAAGGAAATGAAAAAATGATCTCAAGTTTAACTATGACTGAAAGAATTAGCGAATCCTATGCTCAGAAGACTTCCTGCCTAGGGGAAGCATAATGCAATTGCAGGATATGATTGTTGGCATTTGAAACGGTCAGACTTCACCTCATTTCGGTAACTATGCTGTTGGAGTGTCATTCTGCAGTTGACATGTCTATACTTAATATGATTTGCCTCTTGATCGGTCAAACCTAAATCACCATTCTATTCAGCGCTTACTTCATAATTAGTTATTCTTGATATGAATCATCAATTACAAGAATGATCAGGTAAGGAATAAAAGGTGGATTATTAAGCATCAGCATATTGAGCTCTCGAGTATTCTTAAAAATAATTTCAAAAGACTTTGAAACTTGATATTTTACCACGATATAATTTGAGAAAATGATATTTAAAAAACTCTTGATTTTGCGAAATTTTTAATGCTTTTTTCATTTTGTCATTTTTCAATTTGATCATGTCAGAAAGGAAATAATGTTATAAGACATTTTACCACATTTTCATATTGGCTCGATAATTTCTGTTTGAAAGATGTTAATCCATAAAATTGTTATTCACTATCTGATGAGTGCGGAAGCTCGATTATCCCCAGGTTTTCAAATTCGTCTAAAATCTGCAAAAATATATCAATCGTCACCAAGCTTCGGGTAGACTTAGGCCTACTTAAGCATATTTTCTACCTACATCAAAACTTTATGCAGATCGGACAAGTACTTTTGCATTATAGACGATAACGTGAAGCGCAGCGATATCAACCGCTTCATTTAACTTCGTCTATTCGGCTCATTATTGTTGATCGTGTGTACATTGTTCTCTCTCCATCTCCCTCTTCATCTCATCCACTACTGCCATTTAAAATCTTCACATGACCACTGCCTCGCCACAACCTTTTTTAGTTGAAAAAATGTTAGTGTAAGGGATCTGGCGTGGTCATCATCGATTCACGAGTTGTCGGGGAATGACTTTGTTGACCTCATCGTGCGCTTAATATCTGGCCTGCAGAGACAGCATACAGTTCAAACATAATGCTGCTATTTCTTAATAGGGATAAGACTTAGCAAATCTAAGAGATAAACTTAGATAGACTTAGCAAACACGATCACTTAACTAATAGCACTTCAAGTTTTCGTGCTTTCGATTAAATTTAACAGGTTATCAGCAATTTTCAAAACATAGGAAGCTGACATACATGTAATTTTCCTAAATTTTGAATCCTACATTTTCACTTATCGTAATATTTTTATTACATAAAATGATTGAGATTGATTATATTTTCTCAACTTGGTCTGGAATCTTGTCATGTAAAAGAGAATTCAATCTTGATGGCCGTTCTTTTTCCGCGCACGTGATAAAGAAGGTTCGATTCCGCATCTTGTTTGACAGGATTTATAGGATATGATCTCTTCCTCACTTGTTTGACGGAAATGCAATCCTTCACGACGCTACAAGTCAGGTGAAACTTGAAGACAGCAATTGTAAATTAAGTTCGCATTGGCTTTCCGTTGAAGTCATTGAGTAACTGCAAAGCGAATATTAACCAAAACAGTCCATCAGATAATGACTTTGTTTCACGCTGCTAATGCCGAATTCCGAGTTTCGACTCGACACCCAAGTGCTGTCAGCTTAAAGCGTGGCGCATTAATACGTTTGGCCAAGACTGCAGTAACAACAGACGTCGTTGATCGATCCATGGTAGCATAGCAACTTTGCATGAATAGTCTTCTGCGTCACGACTGCTGACTCACTCATCTCCTATCCTCCTATATTGTACGCATATGCCAGACTTCAGAAAACTCAGATGGTTTAACAATAACATTGTTGGTGAAATTATGAAATGCATATGAAACCCGGACTGAAGAGGGATGGATATTGACTTCTTGTCTTGATACCTAAATTGACAACTGCCATGATAGTCGATCGTCAATCAAGAAAGTACATACCGGTAACTAATTCCTACAGTATGAGGGAAATCATCGGTACTACATGGACTTTAAGCTTTCGATAAGCTGCTTTCACAAGTGTTATATCATTCCGAATACTAAGCTCTACGCATGATCATTTTAATGTTTATACCAGAGCTTTAAATAGTACTAAAATTATTTTGATGAAACACATGCATCAACTGGCCATTTAAACATCACTTTTCCTACGCTATCACGTGTGCCTATACTTGGTGTAGGCCTTTTACAACAGCACAACTGTAATTGTGGGCTATCAACTATTCTCGCGTTTGCATTGATCTGGTGTACATTAAAATACACCAAAGTTACGTGTGACGAAAATATTTAATTGACTGGGATAAGTAATGAAGCATTTAAATTTTTATGACAATGGCCCAGATTGGCTTTGTATATCTACTAATCTGCCTCATTACAAACGAATCAAGCAATTAAAGCAGCAAGAGCTTATTAGCTGTTCAAAATTATTATGCCGCTTAGGAAACCTTGTCTGATCATTTAACTCCGTGAGAAGTCCTTCAAGCTGATGACGCTTGATAAGAACAGAAAAAAATATTGCTTGCTTAGCCAATTTAGTAGGTGCTTGATGTGCCTAGTAGGCATATGGTAATCATGCCATAGCAAACTTTGCCTAACCAATCTAGTAGGCGCTTGATATGGACCTACTAGGCATATGGTAATCATGCTTTGCTTAATCAATTTAGTAGGTGCTTGATATGTGCCTAGTAGGCATATCGTGGTTTTGCGTGTTATTATGTCGCCTACTAAGTTTACCGCGCGCGTACCATGACGCCTAGCAAGCAAAACATAATTTTTTTACTCGGGAAATCCTTATCCCTATCGCGTTTCGAGAATCTGGGCTGAAGAGTCAATTTGTTATCAATTTCCATGGGTGCAGTTGAATTGTCGCCACAGCTAGTTTTCTGCATGGACTTCTATAATATAGCATATTATATATTAATATAGCATTATATATATTTCGACTGCTGCACTTTGAAATAGCATAGTTAATCTTGAAGGGACAAAACTAGCTCTTGACAGGTAAAACTATAGTACACATATAGTGTGACTTCTTGCACCCTTACTGTGCGACAAGTGGACGCCATTGTACCACAATTCATGCTATTCTGACTGGTTTGTCCTTCTCGATATGTACTCGTACATTAATGTGAAAATAGAAAAAAAGCAGGTTCCATCCCAATCTTTACGCTTTATTGAATAAAAAAAATGCGAGTCAACTAACGCGTTTCGTCTATACACAGACAGTCTCAAGGGTAACCTAAGCCTGTTTCGAGAAATGGATAAACGGGAAGGATAAGCGCGCAACCAATCTCAGGATAGGGTATACCTTGAGCAGGGCTGACACTCTTATCAAAAATTAAAACCGGAAAGTCAAATCGGATTGGGGCCCCCTAAAATGCGCAGCCGTGGGCCCTTAAAGTAAAAAATTATGATCATTCGATATCACACAATCCGATAAGTTTAGAAAGCGTTCAGACAGAAGTTGATTATGTTGCAATAAAGTTGTTAATGAATCCTGATGCTTTTTTCTGAATGATGCTTTTTCAATCATCAGTTTTAACCAGGTGCACTAGGATGTATGACTCGAAAAACGACTATTTTCAAAAGAATTGTTTTTGAAGGATAGACAGAATGTACTATTGAGACTCCTCCCCCTCCCCCAAAGCAAAATCAGCACGAATATCACTTAAATGTTTCAAAAATAACCTTCCTCATTTCGTTCAAAAATTTACATTCATTTTCAAAAGGTACTATTCTCGTGCAGCCATGCCATAATTTCTATTAATCATGCCATGGCGTTGCACGAAAAATGATCTCGCCTTTATTGTGAAGATTTTTCATGAAACCACTGGGAATTGCTGTTCAGCTGTTCGATGTTTGTAAGACTGCTTCTGCAGAGCGGTCTGGTCATAACAAACATCTTCACACAAAATCATGGATCAATGCAGTCTAAAAGATTGGGCAGGCATTTCTTTATGAAGCGCAATTGAGCCATTTTTCTTTCGAGAAACCGACAATAAATAGTAAAAACTCCCTTTCCATGCTGTACAATGATACCGAATGTCAATGAGGATAAGAGCATCATCATCATGCAGAATGGAGTGCTAGTTCACTACTGCCGACCGACTGTAAATTATTTAAAAAATAATTTTCCTAAATCATGGATTGACCGTCATAACAGGCTATGGAATGGCTTCTGATATCACCACATTTTATGCCTTGACTTTTTTCGCTTGGACACGTTAACGAAATATCCAGCACATTTAGATGAACTGGCAAACAAAATTTGCACCGTTTTTCGCCATTGACGAGCGATTGCGTAGAGATATGCTCTTCCGCTGCTGACCGAAGAATTAGATTGTGTTCGGGCAAATGGTGAGCAGGTAGAAAATAAACTGTCATAGTGGTGCTAGTCTTAGCAACCGTTTTCTTTTGAATCATAAATAAATTACAGAAAGTCATTATTGAGTCGCTACTTACCATTTCAAAAACTTTGAAATGATGGAATAATCAGTCAGAGAAAAGGGAATCTATAAGTGACGTTGGTGGCAGGGCTGTGGAGCCGCTATCTCATCGGCTCCGGCTCCACGACACAGTGAAAGGCTCCGACGTCAAATTCAGGTTCTATCTATGCTGGTTATCCTGGATCCGTTGAACGGGTTTTTTGGATAACGGTGTGGCCTTTAGAGGCTTGCTTCAATCATCAAATTAGTTTTCATTAACAAGCAACGACTTAAGTTAATGATAATAGCCTAATATAATGAAAAATAACATACTTGTCATATATTTTTGCATGAATTGACTATCTCTGAAAGATAGCATAAAGTTATATATAGCCTGGATTGGTTAAATTAGATAAAGATCTCCCGCACTGGCTAAATATAAATTGGCCTAGCCTGCAACCAGTCTACTACGAGGCTAGACCACATGAATGATGATGATATACCTAATTAGCCGTCACAGGTGCCGAATATTAGTATAAGCTTTTTAACAAAGCTTGAACATGAAACTGGATAGCGCATGCCTCTAAATAGCTTATAGGGCATGTATCTACTCGAACATGGAAAGGGTAATAGCCAAATATACCGTATCAATAAAGATATCAATTGCTTTATTGAATACTAAAGTGTATATAGGCTAGCTTAGGTTGTTATTGCTATTTGTTATTGCCTTCATCCAATAGTCTGTTGGTCCATGAATAATATGATCGGTGGGTAGCCCACGACTCATCATCTGTAGAAATTGTAATTTAGATAGTAGTCTCATTGCAGTGTAGGCTAGAAATGTACAATAGAAAATTATACTTAAAAAAATTAAAAATATCTAATTTAGGATGAGTTTTGTAATTCTATGCAGCATACTTAATAAGTTAAGGCTTAACTTACATTATGTTAATTTCGTATTTTTCATTATGGCGTAAAGTTGCACTAAATAATTCATCAATGATTCATGTATATTATTATATTCAATTTATGTATAACATATTACCACTATTCCTCTGATGATGGTTAGGCTGATGAAACTGAACTCGGAGTATCACACAGCATGTTGCAGGGTGCAATGTATGATAAAAATTTGACTGCGAGGACCGAGCAGAAATCCCATCTACTTTGCTAGCTTTCGAATGCGCGTGCGGTTTAATGTCACAGACAATAGAAAAGGGAGGTCAAAAGGCGCCTTTATTGAGAGCGTCTCAGTATTTTTTTATTGTTTACATATAAGTCAGCATGATATCAGCATAAAGTGTTGACAGACGGAAAAATGATAATGAAAATTCTTGAAATCCACAGGTCTATGACATTTGGGGAAATATTATTACACAATGCGGTTATTGTGCAGTCCTCCCCACCATTTTTTCTCTGGTCAAAAGATGCAGCACCATTGGATGTCCGTTTCAGCATCACCGGTTTGAGTGAAGCATTCCGTGCTGTTGTAAAAATCTACGTGGGTAATTGCGATGTCATAGTCGCAAACTTCGTCAGCAAGTCAACATTGTAATTTGCCTTCGGGTTTTTTCGCATTGAAATATACCCTTTGAATTTTGAAGTCAAAGGAAATTCATTGTGAATGAGATACCTTTAGAATAATAAGGCGCTACTAGAAGTAGCTGGGTCGCTTATTGCTATAGCCATGCGAGGACTTGTAGTGTGTAAATATAATACAAAAGAAGGCGGCAACTGCAAAGAAAGATATCGTGGAGGACAGATCATTGGTATACTTAAAAGACATATCTTTAGATTTCAAATGATTTAATTTTTTTATGATGCCAATTAATACCTTTCAAAATTCTAGATTTATATCAAAGCTCAAACTATCGGAGCCGGAGCCTTTGTGATAAATCGGCTCCGGCTCCGACCAAAACCATCGCCTCCTTAAGGCTCCGGCTCCGCAGCCCTGGTTGGGGTTCATTGTCTGATGTCCTCCATATTAACAGGAAAGAAAATTGTATTTCAAATTAAGTTCAAAGTAAAGTATAATCTGCCAGGTTACACAAAAACAAATTTTAATCCATGTCATACAGCATAAATTGACGACTAAAACTATCGCACTTCCTCAATATGAGGAAACTGAGTTCTGTATTGTGCTCAAATATTACACATTACAGACGCCGTGTCAGCTGATATGCTTTTAAATCTAAAATGATACTCAGACTACGAAAGGAAAATAGTCAAGAGATGATGGAGATATTTGATTTAAGCCATTACGTGAAGTATTGTACTAACGCTTCTGGATTTTTAGCCGTGCAATCAGTATACCTGCAAAGAATCAGTAACTCACGTGCAGATAAATCTGCATCCAAACTACAGACATCCACAGTTGGTGAAATACACGAATTGAGGAAAAACACGAATGCACAAAGTTCAACTACCAAACTGCCAATTACATCCACCTACTGATGGTTTACAAAGTGAGTTACTGATTCCTTACAATAGGGTACACTGCAATGATGACGGCTAAGAAGCCAAATACGTTTGCAGTTCCGATTGAAAAACTTTTCTAGTACTTGTAGCTCCGGCGATGGTTCAAATCAAACATTTTTATCATCTCTTGTATTTCAAGCAATATGCAATGAAAAACAATTATGTATCTAAGGAAAACTTTTAAACAAGATTGTGACAGCTGTTTGATTAAAGCTCAAACGCCATGGTATAAGTAAACATAGCATCAACACGAAAGGAAATACTTATCACTTCTGCAGTTGCTTGCAAGATTTCAATTTAACCGTTTTTGCATCAGGTAATCATAAAATATTCATTCGTCACTCCCTTGTGTTCCCGAAATTTTTTGATAGATATCTCTTTCATACTTATCTTTTTTCTAACATGCTTCTTGAAAGACGCATTTTGTTGAGCATCAAAGCAATCAAAACTCAATAATCTACTCCATGCGAACGTAGCACAACTATTTCCTGAAGCATTCCGACTTAAATATATTTCTTTTTTCGGAACCTTGATTACCTCCCTTGAGTCTTGTTTCGTGATTGACGAAGGAATCAGTGACTTGCTTGTAGGAGGATCTTCTGATCAAGTGTCACGTGTCAATCGTGATCAAGTGTTTTTAGAAAGTACCTGCTTTGAATTTCATGATTGAAGGGCCTTTATCAATCTAAAAGGGCCCCTTACAAATTTTTTTAGAGGTCCCCCTCACGATGTCAAAAGGTCCCCGCACAATGTCAGAAGGGCCCTTCACAATCCAAAAAGGCCCCTCTCGATATCAAAAGGACAACCTCAGGATCTTAAAGGGCCCTCACTATCTCAAAAGGATCCCTTCACGATGTCAAAAGGGCCCCTCAGGATGCCAAAAAAGGGCCTCTTTCTCAATCTCATAAGAGCCCATCTCACGATCTTAAGGGGCACCTCATAATCTTAAAGGGGCCCCATCACAATCTAAAAGGGCCCCTCACTATGTCAAAAGGACCGCCTCATTATCTTAAAGGGCCCCTCACGATCTTAAAGAGTCCCTCACAATCTTAACGGCCTTTTCACATACTAAAAGGGACCCTCATAATCTTAAAGGGACCCTTCACATTCTAAAAGGGCCCTTTACGATCTTAAAAGGCCCCTATCACGATCTTAAAAATGTCCCTCAAATGCTTCGAAATCCAAAATATTTGTTCCCTGGTAGAACATTTTCTCACTACTTAGTTCATTCTAAAGTCGGAATTCCGGTTAAAACCGAAAGAGTGGCAGCCATGCTTGAGACTGTCTGTGTATAGACGAAAGACGTCGGTTGACTCGCATTTTTATGATGAGTTTATTACATGTGGTGCAGGAATGTGTGGGTAGGACCAGGGTTATGCTCAATGTCTCCTGCCTGGAGGATGAGCAGCGCCATCCATCACGCGGGAATATGCGGCCGGCCCACGAAAACCCCGGCGGTTCCTCGGGTCTCTTCTGAGGCACGTAAGGTAGGGATGGAGTTTGCTCCCCAGGGATGGGAAGGCGGGCGCACCACGTACAGGTTTCATCCTTGTCGTTCAAAATTTAATCCATACCTGGTTTATCTGTCACTGGAAATTGAGGGTCAGATTTGGAAAAATTTCCATCTTTTTTTATACAATCAAATTTCGACAGTCTCTAGCTCCAGAACGGCTTATCGAAGACATCTGATAGGTACTTTATTTATTGAAGTAGGCCTAGTTATTATGGACGACTGTCAGTAAAATATTACGAAGCTTTGATGGAGCATAGCTTCTGGAATGAATTGACCCATCAAAATTGGTTCATTTTTTAGAAAGTAATGAGTAGAAAATTTAAAACAACCTTCCTAACCTCATCTCGCGACTGAATCATCAGAGTAATGATACCTGTTATAGGCATACATCATGTCACATTCAATGGTGTCAGATCCATGAAAAATCGTAATCTTGGCTAAGATACATTATAAAATCTGGGTTTTCAAATATATGATGGAATCGGTCGTATTAGAAAATAACTGATAAATTTTTCGAACAGTCACCTCCAGTCTAACTCCTAAAGAGCGGAGAGTCAGGCAAAATTCTGCTTTAGTTGTAGTTTTGATTCTCAGAATAAACAGATGTAACCGTTCGTAACAGTTTAAGGGAAATCTCAGAAGGCATGCCACGCTTTTTTTCGAAACGTTGTTCCTAATGAGATGACATAGAAACGAATTTTGTTAACGTAATTCTTCGCAAGAGAAATAAATGCCATCAATTCCTCAATTCAATCATGTTTAAATAAGTTAATAATTTTAGTAACCGCTATTTATTATGTCCATTTATGAACTAGGCCTTTAGATAACATGTCTGGCTACTGTTAGGTAAATTAAATTATTACGGTGTGCAAGAAGTAGCAGTACCGTATAATTAAATGTAGCATTACAGAGATAGTGTGAAAGTAGAGAGCTGTTCTGACATACAAATCTGTAGTTTGTTTCATCTACATATAGACAACTGTAGAAACCACGTTTCACTGTTACTTTTGAAAATTAAGCTTATCTTCCTTGTAGATACATATTCAAATTAGATCTGACATGAACATGTTCAAAAAAATCCGGTCGATGTCTCCGTAAAAATGCACGGATTTACACTACACAGTATGTAATTTTAAAATAATTAGTAAGTGACACCTTTGCTCGGGTATGTCTGTTTTGACGGTGCTCTTGCAAAGTTCCAAAATGGGCGTGAATTACAGGAATGGTCCAAAACCAACTGCAGTCCTAAGTATTTATAAAATGTGACTGTAGATGGACTCAAATTTGCACGCATTCGTTTTTCTTGAGGCATAAATAAATTTTTAAAAATTTTTTTATGATTTCCGACCACTTTCGGGGAACCACGAAACAAAAGTAGATAGTTATCTCATATTTTATAAACAAGAAAACTAAGGAATAGTAACATAATAAGAAACACACATTTGTACAGTCTTCACAAGCTATCACAAGTAAAGATAATCGGCTTATCAAGCCTACAAGTCTTCATCGTCTTCAACGGAGAACAAATCAGCCTTCTGACGTAAGGCCTCCTTAAGTTCATACGGCACAGCTTTTCCGATGTTCACAAACAGTGATTTCAAAAACTGCAGCTCTTTATAGGCCACATCCAACTTATGACGAAGTTCTTTGTTTTCAGATGACAGTTTAGACATAGTCTTTTCTGTAGTCTGCTGTCGCTGTCTTGCTTTTTCTCTTGACTTCTTTACAGCCATATTATTCCGTTCGCGTTTGGCTCGGTAATCTTCATCTTCATTCATCTCCGCTGCCTTGCGCTTTCTAGAATTTGTTGCTGATGATGACACCTTTCCAATGCTTGCGCTAACTGTTGATTCTGGCGGATCCATATCGCCTTGCTCGCCCGTTTCAAATTTTGTATCAGATTCAATTAAATGAGTGACTGGAATTAAGAAATTCTCACTGTTAATCGTTGAATCAAGGTAATTGTCCAACGAAAAGTCCTCAGAATTTGTCTCTTGATTTGGATGGCTTTTCAACAATAGATCCAGAACGTCGAATTCCTCCAAATTTGATTGACTTGGTAAACATGTCGTGTGCTCAGATGAAGTGGGTGAATATTCCCAGTTTTCTAAAGCCACGATTTCAATTAAAGTTTACAGATACAGTTTGCAAGCACGCCGACACTGGGCGAACGTAAGAGCACTCACTGTGTAAAACGCAACAACTCTTATAGAGGTGTTGCACAACGGTATCGAAACCAATGGGTATTGCATTATAGTCGCAACTATTTATACTCCGGCAACAGTATCTAATTTTAGCATATGATTGCTAACTAAAAATGATCGACTTGGATACATTGTCAGTTGAAGTATTAAAACAAATTTGGCATCGTTAATTTTCTATATTTCAAGGGGACAGTCAATCGGAATCTTTCAATATGAAATCAATATGGAATCAGTCAATAGGAAGGTTTGCTTTTTAATGAGTTGGTGCGGTAAGTCGCCACTCGAATAAGTGATAATCCACATAAATATCAAAACAACAAACATAGAAAATTACGAGTTGCGGAATGCCTGTCTTTCAAATCAAGATATGACTTGTGCTCACTTCTATCACATAATACTTGTCATTTTTCTACATACGGACAACAGATCTTTGTATTTCTGTTGGCAAGTGTAGATTCTAGAAGTAGATTTCAAATGTATTATATTCTTTATCGCTGTCATTCTACATTTCTTGCATTTAGGGACATTGAAGCATTAGTCGAGTGCAGGCATGTGATCGGAGTATGGAATTGGGGTCTAATGGTTCGTGTTGATTATTCAAGTCAAGTTTTCTTTAGAGACAGCGATAAGAAGAAGAGGTCCGAAAAAAATGAAAGAGATGTTGTTTTATTAAGGCATATAATTAGAATAATAGCTTAGGAAAATTTTTAAATTTTCGAGAGTATTGTTATATCAGTCAAATTCATAAATACATTTATGGAAATGTTTGATCTTTAAGACCAATTAATTCTTTTTTGTACATGCAGGTTGAATTGTCATCAGTGTCTTGGCGATGAAATGCTTTTTAATTTATTACATCAAAATTGATTACATCTCCTACTGATTATTGTCATCGAAATGAAGAATGTTATCGCCAATGAATGCGTTTACAACAGTTAGTTTAAAAGATCTTGAAAACAAAATTCACGTGACTGTCTCGTGATAATCATACTTAATTTTAAGTGCAAGGCGAAGAATGTTTCATATCATGATTTGCGTTATGAGGTACACCGACTATAATTCTGCTGTTCGTGAGGTACGGAAGATGGCGAGGGTTGTGTAAATCGGTGACAGGGCAAGAAGACCACATTTGGCCACAATTTGGTACGTGGACTGCGGCTTCGGAGTGACGACTGAACTTCAACCATGGGCCTCGAAATTGTATGAGATGACGGAGGGAAAAACCACGGTTTGACGATGTTTATTCTATTCACCGGCAACTTGAAACATAAAGATGGTGGGGCATACTTGCTCTGCCGCCGACACTACTTCATAAACTGTAAACGTCGTCTCTGCTTCAGTTCGTCTTCTCACTCGCGCAGATATCTTCAGAATATCAATAGACATCTCCCACCTTCGATGTCTCGTAAAACGGTGAAGATTGAACACGTGGCTTCTTTCTGCATTGTATAAGTTGACGGAGGGAAAAACCACGGTTTGACGAAGTTTATTCTACTCAACTTGAAACTTAAAGATGTCTTTAGAGATGATGGGAGATGTCTGTGTATATTCAGAGGATATCTGCGCGAGAGAGGAGCAAGTATGCCCCACCACCTTTATGTTTCAAGTTGCCGGTGAATGGAGTGAACATCGCCAAACCCCTTTTTCCCTCCCGTCAACTTATGCAATGCAGAAAGAAGCCATGTATTCAATCTTTAAAGAACTCGAAATATAGTATAAATGGCTCTAACATAAATTCAAGAGGTGAGAACAAAATTTGACTTGAATCATAATATAATAATCTGACTTAATATAGTATAGATCCACATGCTACATTTAGAACGCTACAGTATAGATCCACATGCTACATAGAACGCGCCATATGGAAGTCGATGAGAGGGAAGGTGCACACGACATGCTGGTAGATAAGGTTGTGGATCCACTGACACCGTGCAGGGTGTATGCGGACCGGGAACACCGATGGATCCAGGTCAAAATCGGGAAAATCATTATTGCGTGCCACGTTGAAATTGAGATTGCTTTAGGTGAACGCTTTGTGCTTAAGAAAAAATTATTTAGAAAGTGTAGAAATATTATAGCTAATAAAGCATCTATTTGATTTCTTTCATGTCTTTTTAGATGCTGACATTCTGTACTTTTTGTCTAATTTTGTATATTTCAATAATCCTCACAGTCTAGAAATGTGAACCGTACGGATATATATATTACGAAATTTATTCTGTTATTTAAACTGTTGCTCCGCTTCTCCAATAGAGGAATAGAAGGACTTCGTGACAGAGCCTTACTGTAGATGGATGCTTTGGCATACCGCATGCATAAATTATTCCGATTGAATATTTGTAGGGGAGGTCACTCGAGCCGAAATTTTTAAGACCTTGAATGGAGTGAATTGTTTCTTCTCAAATAGAGGAATAGCGAATTCGGTGACATTTATGCAGGCAAAGTTTCGGACAGTGAAGTAGCGGGACAGCTGAAGCTAGGCAAATGCAATATCGGATAATCAATCATGGACTTGGACCATTCTTTCATAAGGAATTGAACGAGAAAGTGGCGAACAGTATTCTGTAGTGTCACCTTCCATGAGTCTCTAAATAACATATTTCACTGGGGACTAATGGATCTCTGTGTTCGATTCATGGATTGGAACCTTGCTTCTACCAGTTAAAAGACTCAGTGTTCATGGGTCGTGCAGCGTCGGAAGACTTGTTGGCAGCGTTCAAGCAAGCCACAGCTAGCCCCGACCACTGGAAAATCCTACAGGTGTCCTTGGATGGGCAATCTTTTAACCGACAGTTACTAGACTGTGCTCGAGGATACAGATGTCGGTGAGGATCAGCGGCGAACCATGAAAGCTCGATTGAAGCCTGTGAAATTAAGGAATGTCTTTTAGTCCCATAGAGCACTAGGTCATGCTTGTACACATCTTGTGGGGATGTTGAGATGTGCCCGGTATAAAGTAGATTTACGTGCATATTAGTTGGGAATTCTGATGTGGGTATATATTCTAATAACATCATAGTTGATGACGCAGATGACTACTTGCCAGTCAAATTATTCCACTTGTTTCCTGTCTTCATATCAAGTTTCCGGCCAACGTCTTTCACTGTAACTTTGCTACCGACGTATTTAGACATAAATCAAAGCCTCTGATTTTGTTTGACCTCACTGGCACGGATTTCGACAGATGCTTGAAAACCTAAAAAACACAGACATTTTATCGAGAGAAAGGTTTAAGGGACATGCTAAGTGAGAAACCTCAAAAATGTTTGTTTTTGGCCTGGAGGGACTAGGAATGGACGATGTTTGCATGCTGTTGAATGTTTTGAACTGAATCAGCCTAAAAATGATCTATTAATTTTATTCAACTGATATGAGTAATGTTCTAATTTATCCTCGTAATCAGTATGAATATGAAATTTCCACACAACTTTGTAATGAAGATTTTTGTTCTGTTATTCATATTGATAATGCCAATTCTTTACCAAAGCGCATTCAAGATTTGATGTCATCTCTACAAAAGAAGTTTTATTAATAAACGTGAATTCGATGCTTTAATCTCTTCATCTAATTATGGATTTCGAACTTTTTATATGTAGTCTAAGGCAAAAGGAGACCATCTTTTTGAAGCTATGCCTCCTGTGATAGGCTACCTGCTATTTCGAACTGTAATAAGGTCACTCGTGCTTGTGCGTCGTTCGTGGAATTTTTCTTAGCACCTATAGCTGAAACTTTGGAGAGCTATGTTCGAGATTGTGTGCATCCAATTTCTGCTCTCGGATGGTGTTAATGCAAAAGTGTTTAAATATGTTAAGTGTGCAATCAACTCATTGCTCTAATGTATTTTTTTTGGCGACATGTCCGCCATCTTTTTTCGCCAAGATGATTTTCAGAAATTCACATTTACCAATTTCAAAAAGTTGCTGTGGCTAAAATTTATGGCAACAACTCAATTTTCCAATTGATTCCTACCCAAAATTCATCAGGCTTCTCATATTTCATGCCAATTTTGCTGATGGACGTGTCATTTCTGAATGGTATGGTTTTACAGATGAAACAGTGGAGAAATTGCTTCATTTTGCGCTTAGATATTGTTTATCTACATATTTAAGATTGCATCTAATACAAATATTTCCTGGAAAGAGAAGAAAGGAATCCTTGCTTGCTTTTTTTGTAACATTTTTTGCCTATGATGGATGTGCTACGTTTCACATCACAGTGAAGGTCAACTCTGCGTGGTTGAAGCACGTGACCCTTGTGTGTGTCCTAAAACATCACAGCATGCCCTTATTTTAGCGATGTCTTAAGTCACTGTGCCCAGAGTAACTAGAGTAACCAGAGTAACCAGCTGATGGAAATTCCACCGTCATCATGAGAATTGAACGAGATGCTCCCACACAAATAACTCGACGTTTACACTTGTGACGTCATACTGAATCGTTGTCTGACTGTTGTTATTAAAGAGCATAGCAGACAGCGACAGACAATGACTCAATGAGACTGTGTGAACGACAGCTGAATGGCGCATGGTGTTACAAATTTTGCTGTGGAAGAATCATTCTGACCGCGTAAAATGGCGTCTGGTAAGTTGTTGTTAATGATAGTAGGTTCATTCAACTTAAATCGTCAAATTTGCGCAACACCTAGTGAAAGGTCACTGCATATAATACAGTTGATGTATCATGAACACGGTTCTACATCTCAGTTAGCAAGAGTATAACTTTTCAATGCCAATTCATTTATGTTCAACTACATAGTCCACTAAAACTCATTTGACAAGGTTCATTGTTGACGTACATCCCATTCATCTAGTGGTTGATCTAGTATAAAAAATTATGACGCATTCAACTGGATCAGTAAGTCGGTCAAATTTTTGGCATATAATGAAAGTAAAAGCAATCACCATAAATGCAGACAGTGCGTTAATTTTCACCACGTGAACTATACATGAGCAACTAAATAAATTTCGCAAAAATAATCCGGTTCAACCCAGTTTACCACATGAATGTCATTAGAATAACTTCTTCCAAGTTGCGACGTTGAATAGTGAGCGTTCTTTAAGAACAGTTTCAGTAGGCCTATTTAAGAAAAAGGAATGGCAGCTGACGAAAGGTGGTGCATTATGGGAGTTAGTACTTTCATTTTAAGAAAATAAGCGGTTCTGCAACCTTTTCAATCACCTAATATAAAGTTGATTTTGTATTACCAACTCATGACCTGATTTGATGATGATTGATCAGACATTAAATGACGTATTATTCGCACGAAATGTTGCGTGTAAATAACCGAATAACTGAGGCCCAGTTATTCCCCCGTGAAAGTGTGTACCAACAGCCGAAACTATGCAGGGAGGTTATTTAGACGAGACAATTCGTCGAAATACGAATTATTTTGAACGGTTAAATTTTTGTATGACATCATGAATACTGCCAAATATTCTGCAAAATATTTTTTAGCAATGATCGCTAGAAGCACCTACTTCTTAGAAGTGGATATCTGTTGAACAAGTTACCCATGATTCATTCACAGTAGGGCTATCTTATTCATATAGTACAGCTTGCCCTAATCGAATTCATCGGAAATTTCAGAGTTATGTATTTTGCACATAATTATCTGCTGAATCTGTCTCTTTAGCAATTATACAGCTTTCAATTTTAAATAAAATCGGTATGTTTGAGAACATTTTTTGGCATATCAGAAGATACAAATTGATGACCTTATATAATCTCTGTGAGTAGTCATATTCAAAAATTTCAAGCGGGCATTGATTACCTTGCTTGGTAGTTCGGGTGATGCTTTTTGACATCAGGTAAAATAGAACGAATCAGACACTGATGGTGCGAAATCTATTTATCTGCTCAATGATGGGCACTACAACATGATGATTTATGTCAGTGATTATTAATGTAGGTCTATACACATGTATATGCACTTGTATCATTGGCTAGTGGGTATTAATGTAGGCCTACAGATAGACAACGTCTCATTCACTGCCATTTGAGGGATGTGGCGCGGTCATCATCGCTTCACGAGTTGTAGAGAAATGACTTTGTTGACCTCAAGAGCCTTCTGCTCAGACGTTGAGGTCACTGACAACTCGGATGAAGCTGCCGGCATCGCTGCACTTCAAGTCATCGCTTCTAATTCAAAAAGAACATATCCGATTTGCCAAAATTTGGTATGTGGCTAAAGATATCCTCACATACGTGTGTTTAAAGTTTTGTGACGATTGATTCATTTCTACGACTTTTGGACAAATTTGAAAACGTTGGGGATAACCCATAAGTACTGTTTCTTATTTGTGTTCTGCATTTGTGACATGAGTCTCATTCGCCTGACGATGACAGTCTGTGCCGTTCGAAAGGTCTCGCCTAAATAGACATTTTTACCGAAATATCACGGTTTTCGGCTTCCGTAAAATAGAAAATAATCAATCAAGTCGATTATTTGGCTAAAAAATGGAAGTATTTATTTCTAGTCCTGGCACTCGTTGAATGAAGAATGTAAGTGTTAATTTCAGGTTAGATGGGAGTGGACCGCAACTAGTCAACCAACTGAAGTAAAGTGATTGTACATGTAGCTAGCACCAGTTAGAAACAACAATATGTTTAGGATAAAATTATACACTGTTGAATGTAGGATTGGAAACTTATTACGCCGCCGCACTAGTTAAGTGTTTATTAACAAAGGAGAAACGTTGGTTTATTTTATATAACTTTATAATATAAATTTCGTTGGAAGACCTTTTGTGAATTGATTCAGCCGATAATATTCTAACCTATAAAATCAAATCTACGTTTGCTTAATTCAATTGTCCGATGTCCGAAATGCTTTAACTTGCTTCTGAATGTTTCGTGTTGATTTCCTTTTTTTCTGTTGTGAATATAGTTTTATTTTTCAGTGATTTGCCGGAAGCCGAGGAACTATTGTGTTAATTGCTCAATAAATTCAAATGCAATTAATACAAAGTATCTTCAGCTTAAGGCAGGAGCATCATTCATCATCTGAATGTTTCGTGTTGCTTTCCATTTTTTCTGTTGTGAATATAGTTTTATTTTTCAGTGATTTGCCGGAAGCCGAGGAACTATTGTGTTAATTGCTCAATATATTCAAATGCAATTAATACAAAGTATCTGCAGCTTAAGGCAGGAGCATCATTCATCATCTGAATGTTTCGTGTTGCTTTCCATTTTTCTGTTGTGAATATAGTTTTATTTTTCAGTGATTTGCCGGAAGCCGAGGAACTATTGTGTTAATTGCTCAATATATTCAAATGCAATTAATACAAAGTATATTCAGCTTAAGGCAGGAGCATCATTCATCATCTGAATGTTTCGTGTTGCTTTCCTTTTTTTTCTGTTGTGAATATAGTTTTATTTTTCAGCGATTTGCCGGAAGCCGAAGAACTATTGTGTTAATTGCTCAATAAATTCAAATGCAATTAATACAAAGTATCTGCAGCTTAAGGCAGGAGCATCATTCATCATTTTTTCTTATTTGCATCAGACCGATCACTAACTAACTATCAATCATTTAAATGATATATCGATGCTTTAGTGAATCGAAATCTAAAACTGATCAATGAATGTATGCACAACTGGTTATCAACAAGAAGATGAAGTATTTGTAGATTCCAGATAAAGATTACAATATGTTCAGTGGGCAAAAGTTGGCAAATGCATCAATATAGGAAAACAATCATATGGCGCCCAAATCAATGCGTAGATAAATGAGTGGTTTACAGTCGTCTATTAAATACCTTGACAATCGATTAATTTCTATGCCAAATCAACTCTGACTTTCTAACCATAGAAATGGTTCTTTATCTATATTTTTGTCTTCCAAACATCTACGGATAACTATGTAATTTTTCGCTGATTCATAGTTTTGACATAGCTATTCTGTCCCTTGCATTTAATATTTCAATACTCTTCTGTTATCGATTGAGATATCATATAAAACTGCTTATAATAGCTGGCGAAAAAGTAATATCATAGATGTCCCCACAAATCATGCTTTGATTGCATACTTCTCTTATATACTTACTTTGGTTAATGCTAAGTGCAACACTTTCTTGCTTACCATGGACATTACCTCTGTGTATTAATATGTCCGTTGAAGAGGGTATTGAGACAGGTGCTTTCCGTGCTTTCCTCAAAATATCCTGACCCAAAGCGTCCAGATCTAAGTCACTTTTACGTCTTAGTTTGACAAGTAACTTGTTTCAATCTCTTTCAACAAACTCATGCCGAAGCCATGGGATGTGCTTTTAAGGCATCTTTCGCCAACATTTTTGATGAAATGGGAACAACGTATTATGTTAGTAGATAGACACTCCTTTGTATGGAATAGATATATTGACGATATATTTGTTACTTGGAAATTTTCCATAAGTGATCGTTTCGATTTTTATAGATTTGTTAACCAGTTTCATCCGTGTATTAAAGAAATCATAATTTAGAAAAACTCAGATTTTTGGATTTAGAATAGTGTAAATTTGATAATAAGTTGTTGCATCTGATCGGTTTTAATTGTCGTGATGGACATGGTTTTCTCAGTCAAAAGTCTTATTATCCACGCCATGTATTTAAAAGCATTATTTGCGGCAGGGCAGGGTTCGAAGCTTTCCGGGTATTCCCGGTATTATGAGGCCAAGGATTATTTCATTTCATGCAGATTTTTCAAAAAAGTTGAATGATCTTCATTATTTTCATGCTTTTTTCTGGCTATGATTTTCGAGGATTTTCACGCGCTATGACTTCAAAGCATTGTGACGGGGTTTCCCAAACTTTCTTGCAGAGGTCCGGATTGAAATTGAAATTTTGGATGAACACTGGGGTCCGTCCAATTTTTCACTAAATAAATATGTAAATTGCTATAAATAGTGTAATGGGAAATATGTATAATTAGCATATTACGACAAATCGTGTAATTTACTCATATAGCAATTTGAGGCTCTGTGTAGGCATCATTTTCTTTTAAACCTTTTAATTTTATGTAAGCTTTACGTACAAATATTGACCTTTGATTCACTCACAGCACGAAGTCTGCGTTTTATTTCAAAATATTTGATGATTGATACACTTTTCTTCTGTGCTGAGCTTTCTATCTGCACTTAGCTCTGACCTTTGATGGTGATATTATTTCAAAAGTGTTTGTTATATGAATGGAGTGGCATAGTCTAAAAAGCTAAGAAGTTACTTAACATTGTACGAGTAGTTGCTCTACCAGGCAAAATTAAGTTACTGCTTCCAATATTTTGACCAGGAGAAGCACTGAAATGAGAGAAGCTATGAAAATTTTTATAAGAAAGATCCATCAGGAAAAAATTGATGCGAAATAGAACTCAACTTTGGTTCAAATTTCGTCTGTTATTCACATCCTAAGGGACAGAGCAAGACTGATTGATAACAAAATAAACTACAAAGAAATCAAAATGTAGCATGTTCATCACGAGATCATTGCGGTCAGTGAAAAAGATGCCGCTATAGGATCCAGACCGTGATCCGGAGTTTTGGGAATCCTTGATTTACAGTCGTTTGCATAGATGGGCTTCTCAGAGATCATGTTATCAAGATTTTGAAGACACGAAAAAAGATTGTGCAAAAAAGGCTGGAAAGAACAAGGTTGTAGTATGGGTGCTGTGAGAACTGCTGTCTGTACTGTTGTTTTCGCTCATGAAGCAGACACTTTTAGGAACACAGGCTTTTGTCGTGTAATTGTAATATATGTATGTATTACGGTACGCTTTGTTATTATGTTAAAACTCCTTTCCCAATTGTACATGAAATCCAACGTACAGATTTAAAACATTATTTATATAATTATTTGTAAAAGCTGTCAAGTGACATATACAGAGCGTTTTATTTCGAAGTGAATGAAAATCGATAAGCCACAAGTGAAATTGCAAAGGCAAAATAATCTGACATCAAATCCAAGTTCACAAAATCATTTCCTTTGAAAATGATTGTTATACATAGAGCAGACCTCAAAAATGAGAATCTTACTTCTGCGGACAGTTCTACGCATAGGCAAGAGAAGTCGACCGGAAGTAGACGTTTCTAGAACCAAATGATGCAAAATGTGTGACTGAATAATTCAAAAACCTTTGACTCAAACTTATACGACGTTGTGAAAGATCAGGTAAACAATTATTTCCACAATGTTTTCCACATAGCAACCTATAAAATCGCCGCTCCAGACGGTCAAGTCTCATTGCATCATAGGCAGACAAAGATAAAAACAGTGGACCACAGCTTTCGATCATTGACGCAGACCTGATCAAGGAAAAATGCAAAGGCGTCATTGAGGTATTGCTAAGGGAACGACGGAGGATCTCCAAAGCACATGTAGGTCAAACATCGAGAAGTTTGCATAAGCGCATCTTTGAGAGCATATCGAATGTAGAGTCCATACCATGACACTTCTGTTGCAAAACATTTTTAATCCATGTGCAAATTATCTTATTTCACATGCGTTTTGGTGTAGAGCAATGTCCAAACCCTGAAAAGATATTGCTGAAAGAGAACGATTGGATAAAACGAAGGTGTGCCCTCTCTCCTAATGGTCTAATCAAGAGTTTAATAAATGTGACAAGATTCGATTATTGTACCACATAGCAATTGTAGCAATCGTGCACCACGCTGTTGTCAGAGAGAGAATGAGGGAGAGGGAGGGAGGGGGAGAGAGGGAGGGGGGAGAGAGAGGGGGAGAGAGAGAGGGAGGGAGGTAGAGGGAGAGGGATGGGAGGGGAGGGAGAGGGAGAGGGAGGGAGAGAGAGGGAGAGGGAGGGAGAGAGAGAGAGGGAGGGAGGGAGAGGGAGGGAGGGAGAGAGAGGGAGGGAGAGGGAGAGACAGAGGGATGGAGGGAGGGAGGGAGATGGTTAGGGAGGGAGGGAGAGGGACAGGGAGGGAGGGAGCGAGAGAGAGGAGAGAGAGAGGGAGGGAGGTAGAGAGAGGGAGGGAGGGAGAGAGGGAGGAAGGGAAGGAGAGGGAGAGAGAGAGGGAGGGAGAGAGGGAGGGAGGGAGGGGGAGAGAGAGGGAGGGAGGGAGGGAGGGAGGGAGAGAGAGAGAGAGGGAGGGAGGGAGAGAGAGAGAGGGAGGGAGGGAGGGAGGGGGAGAGAGGGAGGGGGAGGGAGGGAGGGAGGGAGAGGGAGAGGGAGGGAGGGAGGGAGAGGGAGAGGGAGAGAGAGGTCTTATGTCCAAGTCAGTGGTGTCTTTACAAAGCAATCAGATTTGCGAACTCGGTTTAGAAATGACATCTGACTTCATAAATTTGTATTACATTCACTTTTGTCATAGCCTCTAAACCGGGTTTCCACATCAGTCTGTCTTATCATTCTTTATAGATATTACATGTCCCTATACTTACTTTTTTACTTCACTTTATCTGTCTAACGTCCTTTTCTCCACCTCCGTTGGGTTGAACGATGATTCCTTATGGAACGCCTCCAGCTGTTCCGCTCGAGTTCATGGGCTTCTTTGAGGCACAGTTGATGCACAGACACTGTTTTTCCCAGGTCTTTTTTGGACAGTCTCTTATACATATGCTTGTAATATCCACTCGAAATATTTTTAACTGTTCCAATGTTTGTACTGTTAAGTAGATTCTGTCCATTGTTGCAGTTCTCCAGATGAGTTTGTAAATCAAAAACAAGTTCCTTATGGCCTCGCTTGATCTCTATGTGAAAGACGTCAGGTGAACAAAGCATCAAATTTTGCAATGTTAATCAAGTTAGAGTGAAAAATTAGTGTTCAGTTGCAACCAGTGATGTAGAGAAATGTCCACAATTCAGATTTCAAGCTTGCGCGGTAGCAGAGTAAGTACACGTTACTTGTGAAGCTCCAAAGTAACATGACAAACTACGACAAAATCGTAGAAAGTTGTGAAATGTATATAGACAGTTATATAAGCTTGAGTAGAATTAAGCCATATGAATTACGCGCTCTTTCTGACCAATGGTGACGCTTTCCTGAATGGCTAGTTATGCGCTGGTTTTAGCAGCAGTTCTCGCCCTGAAGCGCCCTTTCTTTTAGCGCACATTCACAATGGTGTATTGTAGCGACTGACTGGGGTGGTTGCTTCGATTTTGGACTGATTTCGGAATTCCACAGCTATTTTGGCAAGTGCTGTTTGATACGAGTGGATAGACATGCCTCGCTTTTACCGGCTCACCTCGCTCCGCAGAGATAATAAAATTTGTTTGCATGTCATCATAGGTTTTTTGGGAAGGGAATACATGTTTTTCACTGCTTTGGGACAAACAGTTTTCGTTTTAAATGTTGGAATGACCTTCAAATGGAAGAAGATCCTCTTTATGTCTCTGCGAATATTGTTGACAATTCAAAATTTTCCACTCAGTCGGGATTTTCATTCATGATTGTACTCTGTTTCCTCTTATGCTGTGGTCTCCTTCTCTACTACTTTCAGCGGTTTTCTTTGTATTTAGTTCGAGGGTAATGGGATGGTTAGCTCCATTGCCACTCACGATCAATAACATAAACATATTGAGGTCACAGATCAAATGTTTTATTTATTCTTTTCGAAAATTATTCCGGAAAAGCGTTCCTATAACTCTCATTTGAAGAGAAAAAAGTCATTAGAAACATGTTTCTTCGCTTCGTATAATTGCACATATTCATACCTTGACATCATTTAAAGCTTTTGCAAGGGGAGTTCAACTAAGTTGATACTTCTACTTTATGCAGACATGAGTGCAGTATATGATCCTCGCACAGATTCAAATTAATGCAGGAAATTGCACTTAATGTGGCACGAATTTTTACCATGGATAAGATTTTTTGCGGTTCCCAGGAAATACCGATTGTTTAGTTTCATTTTCTTTTTCAGAAAAATTTGTTCTGAATCTCGCATTTCAATATTTCTAAAGTGAGTATTTGAATATTATCAAACGCAGGCTAAAGGAGAAATATTGAAATTTAAGCGTAAACAATTAGACATACATGTTTGTGTAGATAAAAAACACAAAGTGCTGTACTTTGACCGATCAAGAAGCTAATCATCCGTTTCATATTAAGCTAAGACATTTCAACTGCAGAGTTACACGGTCGTTTGCAGCATCGACGCGTCGAGTTCATCGCTGACATTCCAACAGCAGAATTACCGAAATGAGGTGAAGCGGTCCCGCATCAAAAGCAATTGTCATATCAACAGCATAATGAAAACAAATTCTAATCAATCGCGATGTGAATCTTAGATATAGAACTTCCGAATCGAGCACAGCATTGCCGTTTCAAGTAAAATTATCACAACTAAAATTCGAATATATTGTTCAGATGAATCATGGCTGTACTTGCAAGTTCATGAGTTAGCAGATGAGCATCTCAGCTTCATAAATAATCAGAAAGAAAGAAAATCTGATGTTACTCAAAATTGCAACACCATACAACAAGAATCTATCTATAAATGACATAGAATAATTGTCGTTTAGACAAAAATATCCGTCTACCTAAAATCAACCGCAAAATTCTTTTTTACTGAGCGTGATCATGCTCTGTCCCAGATCATGAGTTGACTACCAAGTTATCAGTGACCGTTTTCTTTGACAAATGCAAGGAAATCAAATGTGAAAATTACAAATAATAGATATGCAGTAATCATAATTCACCCTGCTTAGGCTTACAATAACTTCGATGAAATCAGAATAAATTTCTCACAAGCTTCTACAGTTTCAGCAATTCATCGTATTTTTCAATTTTCTTAAATAGCGCAGCACTGCGGGAAAGAGAGTATAAGAGGCAAATAGAAACTAGCAAGTGAGGGTTTGAACAAGCATCGTGGACAATATTAAGTTGTCTATCTTCCAGATGGCGGTAAAGAAGTCTTGGCATGGATTCTTCCGTGGTTAGGAGTCATTACACGCTTGTCAGTGAATCTCGTGATCGTTATGCTTCAAAAAATATATAGATATGGATTTCATTGATTTCAACACGAAAACGATTAGCTATCATTGAATGTAGCAACTAGCATCCATCTGTATTGAAAGTTTGTAAAGACACAGAAGAACAGAAAATTAGTAATCGATTGATAGATAAAAATGGTGATGGGTTAATCAGCCTAGTACAACGTTTTTATCTGTTTAGCCCCGAGGATGCACATCCGTCATTCACTTGAATATCTTCTCAGTTTTATCATTATCTACACGAGCGTAACTGACAATGAGTGTTGTTCCCATTCTGTAGGACCTATTCCAACTACAGCCAATCCGCTAAGCATCCGCATTCATTCCCCCATTTATCAAGTTGAAAATTCAGCACGTTCGACAGCCGTGAAGTCTTTCGAAAAAGACCAGTCATCTGGAAAAAGGAAGAATGACATAGGTTTTCGATGTGCACGTATTAGTCAATTAATCATTACAAGCAATTTTAATGCCTTCATCTCAACAAGTTAAAAGAATAAGGAAAAAGCTGCATCCTTAGTACTTTCATTGTTTCATTTTGCATTTGAAACGATAATGCTGCGGTTGATATGGTAAAGAGGAGGGAGTTTACGCATTCATACCGACAAAAATGCACTTGAAGCGGCAATGACGCAAACTCTTTTCGACTGGTGCACTTTGAAATAGAATTGTCAATCTTGAAGGGACAAAACTTGCTATTGACGGGTCAAACCTATAAATAAAAAGTTTTTCGGTTAACTTCCTCATGTTAAGAACGATTATAATGACTGTAGCCCCTAAATTTCAGTACTCAACAATCGACTATTTAAGCACCTTCTCTATAGTGAGAAATGAAAATTTCTTTGTTTTCTGTTCTCAATTTTCGGAGGTGACAACAGTCTGTAGGAGACATCCGAGCATTCCTCGTCGTCTAGAGTCTACTTATCCATGTTAATCAGTAATATATCTGCTTATCAGTAATAGGACATCAGTGTTTCGGTTGTCCAATCCTTGACGAGCGCACAGACTATAGTTCTATTCAAGCTGGTCTTCCCAAACAAGTTTTCTATTCTGACATGTGATTGGCCTTTTCAAACTAAGCTACAAAAGATTTCAACGATTTCTACACCATTCGTAAATATTGAAGTCATACTACATTGCATTGTCTACAATGTTGAATAATGTACACGCACAGTAGATGTACAATGTACATGTATAGTCTTGGCCAACATGAGCATGATTTTTTTACATTTGACTTACAAATTTCAGAACAAACTCCTTGCACTATTTTTCACTTTCCTTGATTGACATAGATTGGTCATTGTTGTCATGATGTCTTACATGTATGGATAGTTCAGTAGGAAGCCATGTGATTATTTTGGTTGATTTTGGCAGGCCTACACACTGGCGGCGCCAGGATTTTTGCACAGTCCATGCGCATCCAAGATGGCTGCCAAAATGACATGTTGCAACACATGTATATACATGTGTATAATCGATATTGCTACTTTTTATATTACTATTCAATTATGTAATCAAAAAAACATTTGATGTATAGTTTACATACATTATATTTAAATATGAATTTACGTATTTAAACAACAATAACTAGACAAATATAATGACTGCAAACATTGAGTTTATGAAACAGTTTCAATATAACTTGTATAAAAGTGAAACTGGATGACTCGACAGTGAGTAATACAAACAGCACGAACAATGGTCACGCGCTCCACTCTCTCTGATCGTGGCCTTGAACTCCACAATAACATTATGAGGACAGCTCGACGGCGCACACGAGCCAGAAACAAGGCCAAATAGAAGACAAACAGTTGTTGACAAACAGTTTTTAGATAATAACTAATAAATTACACAACAGTAGGATATTTGAGCAGGGGAAAGGGGGGGGGCAGGGGAATTAAACCAGAAGCTGCATGCGCATACATGTATAATACCCCAATACATGTATATATTTTTCGTTTGAGCTACGGTCCATGCGGCCGCATTAACCGCATGGTAGCTGGCGCCGCGCGTGCCTACATATGAAACTGTCATACCATTGCTTTGAAAGATAAATGTACTGGCTTCAAACTGCTGATTCAGTAACGACTGAAAATGTATGCTAGCTATGTTTTTTCAACTTTTACGATTACAGATATGATTTACCATAGCAATCACCATTATACCACGTTCCTTTTCTTCCCAATATTAACCAAATATAATGTGGCAAAAAAGTTAGAAGTCAGAAACGCTTATTATCATGAGATGAAAATAAATTGAGTACAGTGAGTGCGTGAGACTTCAATAGCAAACTAGCATATTATATGATGAAGCGCGCAGTATGATGCTAAAATATGAATTATGAGAGTTGACGAACATCAAGCACTATATGAGATTAATTATGATATCAATTATGGCTACGTGCAAACCGACAAAATTAAATGAATCAGATCTTCAGTACAAGCATTCCTTTAACTGACACCAGCATTATGTTCGTCTATGAGGAATGCCCAGTTTTCCATGATGAAAGTTTTTTTGACTATAAATGACTGGTCCTTTCTTCAAAGAAAAACAAGCATTATGTAAAGGACAATATGTAGTGCACTTCTGTAGAATGCGATTGAAGTAATTGAGGACATAATGTAGATAAATTGTTTTATTTTAAGAGGCTGTTTAGAATTTGACTTTTAAAAATATACAGTCTTGCAGGCCCTGTCGATCTTTAGGGGGTTACTCAGAGCATGTAATCCAATTGATCGGTTATCGACCGATTTTGACTTCACTAATTGGCACACAACAGGTGCCGTGTTTTACACAATTTACTACATTGATAATGTTTTCGACGGAATCGAATGTTTTATTCTTCAGTGAACCAGCTTCCTGCTATGTATGAGCAACACTAAATAAGAATTTACAGATAACACGAAATGATTGAGATAAGACTAACTGACAATGAGTTGAAATGAGATAAGAATGAAATGTACAATGTGCATGAGTATATATACTTGAAATTCCATATTCAGCATGCGGGTAACCCTGATGAGCGAAGAAAATCGATCATTATTAGAAACTTACGGAACAAACGGCCTGTCACTGCAATAATACTCAGCCATGTCGACGGTGGTTGAAGATGCTGCTGTTAATATGGCTCCAACGACATGTATGCAGAAAGTTCAGGCATACATACGATTTATCTTTGGATGGTTCGGCCTGTTCGATGTGCTAATGTGTATTGTTAACGTCGGAATATTGTCTCGTGAATGTGTTCGAAGTCACTTGTTCAATTCTACTAACAATTCTTGGCTACTTATTCTTCAAATTTGCATCTTGTCGATCCTGGTGATTTATCTTCTAATAGCCTGCATTTTTTTCAGGCATCATGCTATCTTTTTGGATCAGCCGTTCCTATTTTTAGTTTATTGCTTTTATAGAAAGTTTCGTAAGGGCGAAGGAATGAGTAAAGTAATAATTCATACATCAAAACAATTGGATCTACGTTTGCTGGTCAAAAAGCAAGCAGGAGCTGCAATTTTAGTGGGAGCATTCGTCAGCGCATTAAGAGCCGCAATAGTAGTAAATATGATTTTCCGATTTAAGTCTGGTGCTGTGGTGATTTTTGCTGGAATACTTATTATCCTTGATTACCTAACATTCGTTTTCTCTCAGTGCATTATCTGCGTAGCAATGAAAAAACTTGGATTGAATACTGGAAAAGCAATTTGTCTCGGATGCCTATTTTCAACAGCTATTATCTACGGATTACCTATCGGAGTTGCTGTTCTTATTTGGTTTGTCGCAAAAGATAATGATTCTAATGTAGGAAAGTTTTGTTTTAGAATTTGAATGTTTTGGTTACAGTTCTCTTCTTTTAAGCTGTTTGCGATGTATCTGATATCTCAAGCACTGTCAAACTGCGATATAAACTCCGAAATCTGAGTTTTTTAACCTTCAACTTACCATTTCTTTTAGATGTGAACCTCTGTAAAGTATGGTGACTGTGGATTACTGTGTGCAGTTCATAGTGTCAAATACCAATTGATGAAAATCTTAAGTTGGTTGAATATGAAGTTTTCTCAGATAATTTGAATGATTGTAAAACATATAATTTATTTGTACAAGATTTTTGACATTTCAATAATATCTGTTTTATCTGCATGTAGAGCTTGATTCATTTGCTTTCTTCAAAGGAAATATCATTTAGAGTTCTTTTCTTTGAAAGAAAGATAATTTTGATTGATTTGCCTTGTCGATCTGCATAGTTGTAGTGCTTCTTGAGAAGCAGTGTACATGCACAAGTATATACCATTGTTTTTAGAGAACTCATTGTATTCTACTCATTGGCCCAAGTATAATGTCGTCAATATATCGTACGAAGATGACCGGACAAAAACTTAAACCTCGTTAAGGCGTCCTGTGTGCATAAATAGAATACATAGCGAATGGATGAGAAAATATGCAACCACTAGGAAGACCACAAATTTGTCTGTGCAGAGTTGTTGTGAGTTCTTTAAGTTTCATATTTATAGCATATCATGCTTTCTACGTGAGCCAACGAGGCATTGAAGTGACAAATCCTATCAATACAACTTTCTAACATTTTCATATTGAATCCATTGCTCTGTCCACACGGGATACGCGGGCATAATTGACGAATATCCAAACTTGTAAGCGCCGAGTTTTTCATTTGCTAAATCTGAGTTATCGAAGTGTCAAAATGACTTTTGACATTAGATGAATGTGACGGTGACGGAACAAAAAATTTTACTGCTTGTGTAAGTAGACTGATTATGATCTGATCAATCTTAGTTTTATTTTTAAACCACTGCCATTGAGCAGGGGCGTAGCCAGGATTTTGAATGGGGGGGGGGGGTTGGGCAATTGCAAAGTGATTAGATTTCGGAGAACTCCGAAATCACATACATTCTGATCATGATGGTAGCAAAAAAGGAGTCGGATTTTTTGCCTCCACAAACCAGGTACAACTAAATTAGACTGCTATTTCTAATATTATAGGCTATGTGGTGTTTGACAGCATGCTGTTTCGGATAGAGTAGATTTAGGATGCTAACATTACCGTTGTGCAGCAGTTTTTCAAAATCTCGAATACATCAAAGTGTCACTCATCTACGGAATGGTAGGTAACTTGGCAATTGTATTCTGACTAGGGCTTTAATGTTTTGTTAGATAGTTGATGTCTAATATCACGTCAGCATTTGATGATTATCGACACTTAAAAACTTTATGTAGTATTTTTCTCAGACCTATGCAATAATTGAATATTTGTTTAGTTATCATTTAATTATTACTTCGATTATGGGGTTTAGTTTTCTAAGTTGCAAGTAGAGCGATGAAGTAGTATCATTTGAGTAACGTGATATACGTAAACGTAATATACGTCGGTACTCTGATTGACAGACTCCGTCAATGGAAGACCCTTCTGTTATGTCTTAACTCATTCTATAATCTGGGTAAAATTTAAAACTGAAATTCAAAAAATAATTACATCAAACATCTCAGGTACAGTGAGGTAATAAGCTACAAAAGAAAATTCAAGCGCTGAGCAGCAGTACTGGCAAATCTGTCAATATCTTCATGAACTGATGGTGTGCAGTCACGATGTATCTGCAGGAAGAGAAGTATGTCGAGTCTGTCCTCACTCACTGTACTGCAAATTACAGTCATAGTATTTTTTAATTTTGAAAGCACACGTTCTGCTTGAGCAGAGCTAACAAGTAGACACGCCAGCAATTCCAATAGAACTGTCATTTTGGGGAAAAAGTCACTACCGGAGTTTTCCACTTAATATACCCGGTATATTAACTGGAAAATGACGAAATTGCAGAATAAGTTTGTGTCAGGTTAATATACCCGGGTATTTTATGTGGAAACATCACAAAATAAGCATATTTAATATAGGAAATGGAATCCGTCACTGAAAGCAACAATAATTTATTACAGGTGCTCAAATTTGTTTCTAAGCCAACAAGTACTATGAACTTGAAACTAAACTGTGATGAAAACAAATTCACAATTTGGATGTAATTTATTACAATTATTAGGGTATGAAATGGGCAATAGCGTAACAAGCATCTGAATAAAATCTGAATAACAGAGTAGCAGTTGTTAGGTATAGGTAGGCCCCCTACAGTAGAGTTTTCAATCCCGGGATTATCGCATTTTTACGGGATTCTGAATCCCGGGATTAGGTAACATCTGTTCTTTGGGCAGTTAGGAGCTGTATGAAGATGGAGTAACAAGGCTATGGACAAGGAACATGGAGTAACAGATGCAATGCGTGAAATAAGAAAGTTAGCGCGATGCAAGAACTAAATATATACTTCCCACGATCACCATAACAATAGACACTTGCAAGCTCGAGACAGAGCTACTCCCATATAGAACTGCATAGAATAATATACTTATAGTCTATCGCAACCAATTCATTGATATCAAAAAATATAAATATGTTCATGCAGTCGAGAGAAGGTAAGAGAGAAGCGTTATACATACAGGCGTACTAATATCTAATGAATTATTATAATTACGTACTAATATCGAGCTTTTACCAGACAATAGAAAAATCGCGGGATTTGCATTTCGATTTGAAAATCTCATCCCAGGTTTTTATACGACAACGCATATTGTGTGCGATAATAAGATCTACTTATTGTTATAGCTTTTGTCTGCATGTGAAAAGATAAGTCATTATTAATTCATGGACATTAAGGCACATGTTTATCTGAAGTCATTAGTTGTATTGTACAGTGTATCGTTCAAAATACTCGTCAAAGAATTTAAAACAACGCCTAGTATTGTCCAGCCTACGCATGCTATCGGTAAATGAATTAAGTCTGCTAATCCCGGGATCAGAGAAAGTCGGGATTTTGAAATCCATAGTATGCAGGTAATTAGACTTATTCCTTCGCCTAATCTTCTTCCGCCGTGATCACATGAGACACCAAGATGAGTGCTTGATTTACAAAAATCATCAGAAGTGCTATTTCCAAGAAAATGGCTGCATGTTACAAAGACATAATGAAAGTTTGGCGCGAGTTAATATACCTGGGTATATTAACTGGCACTAATTTCCACTTAATATACCCGGGCATATTAGGCGGAGGGGTAGGCTATATTAAGTGGAAAACTCCGGTTCATTGCTCCAGTGTTCCGATGGCTGTGCAAGGTCGACTTTCTGCAACCAAATGATACAAGTGGAAGGCGTTCCGATTGGTGGGGGGGGGGAGGTATGGCCCAGTGCCCCGTTCTGGCTACGCCCCTGCCATTGAATGTGACTGTATAGCTATCAAGTTGTTATATAGTATCTAACAATGGTTGTCAATTCCTATTGTTCAACAGTTGATATAACCGCAACCGCAAGTTCTTAAATTCTTAATCAACATAATATACATGTGGATTATGGGTTTACATTTGAAATGTAGATACATGTACAAGTAGATCATGATGACCATAGAACAAAACTGCTTGTCTTAAAAATCGGTTTTCGTCGCTAAGAAGGTATTACTCTTTTCAGTAAACAAATAAATACTAGAATCTATGATAGCTCAACAGATTGACATAAAACGACAAATAAAAACAAAATGGTCAACACTGCATCGTCACCCAAGATAAGCTTCTGGTTTTGCTTTTTGTAAATTTTGTCTCAATTTCCTTGTCACTGTTTCTCTTTTCTCTCATCGATTTCTTCATTCTTGTCTTCTGACTCTTCAAAAATATGCATGATGTCTATCTTCAATGAAATATCGAGAGTAAACTCAAAAACTTATTCATGCGACGCGCTCTAAATAGAACCCGCACTCAAATTGTAAAAAATTATATGGGTCTAATCGGTGGAAATTCGGTAGTCGAGATAATTCAAGAAAATACGGTTGTCGCTGAATTGTAGCAGCAGAAAGCCGATGAAATTAGCCGGGAATAGTCTGGGGAATAGACGCCAGGTTGAGAAAGCTTGATATGAAAATAGCTGAGTGACTGCTTCAAAGGGAAAATCTGACCTCCAGAGTGTTCTTCTCCGTGGTTCTTCTCGACGACGTCCGCTGCTAATATTCATCTAACCTCTTTTAGGGAAAATGGAGAATCTCATAGAAGTGACATTTTTGGAAGAATGACGAGGAAATAGAAAAAATAGTCGATTTTCACGTCAACATAGGATGCCATGACAACTGCTGAATTTTTATCGGAGGTTGAGTCACTGATAGCTCTGTGCTCATCGATGTGAATAATGATGAAATCAGTGCAGCAAGTGTGTTGTTGTTGTTGTTCAGCAGTTTATATTTCATCCTCTAACTCTGCGTTGGCCACTGTAATTTCTGCTGCTACTGTGACGCGCCAGTGGATGCGCCGCATGCGTGTGTGAGCGAGGACACGTAGCTGGCTACGTCAGATCTGTGTGTTAGCGAAGTCAGACGGCAATGTTGCATGATGCGTCAGTCAGCAAGGTCATGATCTATAATTCTCAATTTTATCAATAGTTTGTTCCAGTTAATTCATTCGGTCCGATTATATTCAACTGAAAGCTGTGTTGTGCACGGTGTCATGCCTCTACCTTTTCTCGCAAACGCATTACATGGCCGATTCGATAGTTTAGACAGTGATACGAAGAAGAAGATCGCTAAAGTTTCTGGTACCGTCGCTGGATTGATCGCGATTCACAAGGCCTGTATTTACACATATAGGTACGTCAGTGATCGTCGTTTACGTGATCGAAAATTGAATCAGATACAAACTACAAAAGGGAAACTTCTTCAAAAACTCGTTGGCTTGAAGCAACCGATAGAAAATCGTGATATTCTTACAAAACTTACTTACAATGAATTGCGAGATAGAATTGACAGTAATGACCTCACTATCATCGACGTTCTTGAAGCATATCAGGCTAAAGCTTTGGAGATTGATCGAAGTTTAAACTGCATCACTGATGTCATCTACGATGCCGACGTTACAGCTCTCTATCTTGACAAACTTCCATCTGAGAAGCGTGGCAGACTCCATGGAATTCCGCTCAGTGTGAAAGATTGTGTTAGTCAAGCTGATTACGATTCTTACTATGGTTGTATATCAAGATGTTTCAAACCCGAAAAGCACACCGCTTCTATTGTGGGTGCATTGGTGTCAGAAGGCATGGTGCCATTTGCTCGCACAAACATGAGTCAAGGTGGAATGGATATCGAATGCGATAATCCTCTTTTTGGAGCTACTCTCAATCCTTATGACAAGAATCGCACGAGTGGTGGATCATCAGGAGGAGAGGGTGCTCTTATTGGAAGTGGAGGATCGATCGTTGGACTTGGAACTGATGTTTCGGGCAGTATTCGAGTCCCGGCAAGTTTTTGCGGTATATATGGAATAAAGCCAACATGTGGACGCATTGGCGTACGAAATGCACCAAAATTTGAAAATCGCGTGTTTCCTGCAACCTATAGTACAACCATTGGTCCTATGTCAAATGATTTTGATTTATTGATTGATGTAATGAAAGTACTATTTAGTCCTGCTTTGTTTGATTTAGACGAAAGTCTTCCTCGACTGCATTTTGATAACGATGCTTATGAAAATACTGCCCCAATGCGAATAGGAATGTATAAATCTTTTAGCGACAACCGTCTATGTCTTGAGTCTGTTCCCTCTGTCGAAAGAGCAATAGAATTGGCTAAAACGGCGTTAGAAAATAGAGGTCATACTGTTATTGAATGGGAACCTCCGAGAATTGGTTATGGTTGTGATCTTCTTTCGAGATGCATTGTCGCTGATGGCGGTCAGCAATTACTCAATTTCAGAAAAAATGAATTATTTTTGAGCAATCCATCGAAAGCCTTATGCAATGTTGCATTTCTTAATCATCACCCTTGGTTGAGAAATGTTCTTGCCGCCCTTCTGTGGTTTGATAGTCCTTTGCTGGCACGGAGTATGTATCGAGCAATGAGCACCAATTCCTCACACGATCTATGTAAATTGATTGCTGAAGCAAATGCCTACAAAGTAGAAATTGCCAGATCTTGGAAAGAAGCTGGTTTAGATGGAGTCATTTGTCCTGTTCTTCCTTATGTAGCTCCTCTTCTCGGAAATGTGAAGTCAATGATATACGGAGGTTTACATTGCAATCTGTACAATTTCTTAGAATATCCTGGTGGCTCCGTTCCCGTCACCGAAGTTTCCACTGAAGACATTGAAAAACTAGATAATTATCCACGACGTACTAGTCACCATCGCAAAGTTATTGAATGTCAGAAGGACAGCATTGGAATGCCTGTCGGTGTACAGTGTGTTGCGCTAAAATGGAGGGATGAGATTGCTCTTCGCATCATGAAAGAAGTGAAAGTAGGCTGTGGTATTGCCAAGTAATGGTGATGAAAGCAACGTAGGACATTTGCGATTTGTAAAAGAAACTGAAAAGGGATGCTTTGAATTAGAAATGTAATAAAAGTGATAAGTGATATATCTTTTCAAGTCAGAAGGCTAATAAATATCTTCTAATGTTGATTTTCATTTTGTGAAAATTTGAGTTATTCGAGGTGATAGTGCTGATATTCGTCCTTCATCAAAAAAGAAATTCAAAACCATAGACTTAGCAGATCACAGACCCATTGAAAATGTTCATTCAGTATATCTAGACTGAATCGTCAAACACTTATGTCTATTGATAGTGATAAACATCTGAAAAGCTCGTAGTGTTATTTAGTGACTTTTAATTAGGCATTTATCAAAGTCAATAATTAATTATCTTAATTAACTTGCTGTTACACGTAGTACTACACACTCAATGACGTCGACACGCTGTCACAGATTTTCACACTTTTTTACATAATTAATTTTAATCTTGGAAAGTTTTCGATAACTTTCGAATAATAGGAGGAAATCAGCATGGAAGATTGCTTCAAAAGAAAATCTTGATTTCCAATTCGAAAAGTGATGCATATATTGGCAAAGTCAAGCAATCTTAATGTTGTATTTGCGTCTTAACTAGGATATTCCTCGATTGTCACATCTACAGCATGGATTAAGGAAGTCTTCTTCGGCGTCAATCAATAAAAAAATGTACAGCATCGCTCAGAGAGAATTAAGTTAGAGAAATAACAGGCCTTCTTAAGACAACGATGTAGATGAAATCCAATTTCTATCTTATTATTAATTCTTTCTACATGTAGATCAAAGTTTGCTCGTATTATCATAATCTTCTGATAGTTTTTTGGTTCGGTTCCTAAGTCCTGAGAGTTGCAGTATACCACACACCCAAGATAATAGTAATAATAATAGACATATATTGAAATATAAATAGCTGTGACTGATAATCATACAGGAAGATAAATGCATGCAAAAAGGCACTTACGAAGTCACACTTCTACGTCTTCATCATCAAATTCCTCAATATGTGAGATTGGAATATCCCATGAAACAAGGATAGTCAATAATTTCAGGTTTAAGGCTTCGTTCGTCTATGGATATCATTCACGTTAGATGTCTTTAGTCAAGTGTGTAAGCCAAAAGTAATCGTCGCTGAATTATTTTCCCATCTTCATAAGTCTATTTCATCCATTTCTGATGTGGTCTTCGTCTCAGAGTGAAGCGACTCAGCCTCAGTCTCAGAATGTGGCGAATATATTGATAGCGATTTTGCAAATTTTTGATGTTAAGAATCAGTTTTTTTAGTCCAAAACATCCAAGATATCTATCTATCTGATTTCACGCAGTATTTCCAGTGTACGTATAGTTATCCGTGACTTGAAGGATTCCATCTATAGATATTAAAGATGGCAAGAAAAGTTACGAGCTACATGCATAGATTGCAGAGCCGCAGAGCTATCCAACCTTCTACATTGAGGGCATCCGATCCAATGATTCAAAGAAAGATGAATCTTCGCGTGACATCCTGTGTGTGAGTAGATAGTGTGCTCCCTCCTCATCTAGGGGCGGTGTCCACTACTGTCTAGTGTGGGGTTGACTAAACCACAAGTTATTTTATCTTTCGAGGGAACTATGTCTGCTACGCTATCGGCCTTTTTTGTTTCCAATTGTATGGTGTCTTGTACATCAGGTTGACTTGGAGTGCCATTTTATTTGTATTAACGTTTTGTCTATTCAGTGGTTTGTGAAAATCATTCGCCCCTCCTAGTGAGGAGATAAAGCTTTACCTTGATAGATAGCAGATAGTATGTAAATGTTGCATTTGCGTCGAATCTAGGCATGCGCCTAGATTGTCACAACCACACAGCATTTAATATTAACTCTGGCAGTGATCAATGTCAGTTGGTGCAGAACGCCACAGAAACGTGTCAAATAGAATAGTATCCTTCTTGGCGGTCCGTTTTTTTAAAAAAATTGAAAAACTGTTAGGTCTTTTTCGATGGAGGCTATATCGCTTTTTAAATATTAGTGCATTGTACATTACTAAATCGCGCACCCTCTTGTAAAATTCTATGCACCACAAAATTCTGTTAAATGCATTTATAATTTGATTTGCTGCCTCTAGAATACTGTATTATGTAGTCTCAGGAACCGTATTTCATCTTGTGTTTCGGGTTCGTCAAATTGCAGAATCTATTTCAGGGTTGTAATGTGCGGGTAGATCGATTTCGTATCCGCATCCGACCGCACAGAAAACTACAGTATCTGTGAATTCTTCAGTTACCAACCGCAAGCGTGGTTAAGCGCAAGTTGTAACCACACATCACTATTAGGACTCAGGTCGTTGCTGGACAAGCAATTATAGGCTAATCTATTGACCGTGTCATTATTTTTCAAAAACATATGTATGTATATAGGCACGATCGTCCTGCTCCGGAATTTTGTTTTCTTTCTGGTTCGGCTCGAACGTTCAAGAACTTTTTCAGGCCCGGTCAATTTCGAAACTAGATTTTTATCCCCTCGTTCGACCGGGTCCGCTCAAAAATTCTTTTTAGGCAAGGGACGGGCCTAGTCCAGAAATCCCGTTCCAGCTGAATTTATACACATCGTACAAAACTATTGTATGCTACATTACGAAGCAATAGGTTAAGAAACCGAATTCACGAATTATAGAAAAGGTGTTTTCTTCACTTATGTCCCCAAGGTTGGGTCCAATCTTGGGATTGGGTACTCCCATGCCCAAGATTAAATCTTGGGTACCCCCAAGACCAAGATTAATCTTGGGTACTCCCAAGATTGGACCCAATAGTGACTATTTCTGTAATGAAGTGGAACAGCAATTTCCAGAAAATGTTAAGAATTTTCATTGAGATCTAAAATTGCATGAAAATATTTTGAATCATACCATATTGTGCATATTGCTATTCAATTAATCAATTAATATGTATCTAATGTTCATTAATTATTATTTATTACATGAATTTATTATTGCGGCATTGAGGCCATATTCAGCTAAAAGTTTTAATTATCGGCAAAGGTTATCTCTGAGCTTAATATCGTCAACCCTGTTTACGTCTACAGCCTAATAATTTCCCTAATTAGAACAACATGCATGACTAAGCTACATTCCTTACAACATTTCTGATCGAGAAACGAAACACACATAACATAGGCCTCGCATAAGATGAAAATAGCACAGATGTAGATATAACGATATTTCTACTAATCGTAAGAAGCAATCATCAAAGAATGTCACTGCATTAAATGATGCCGATGTCTTTCTATTTCTAATGCATGTAGCCTAATAGTAGAATAAACAATATAGGCCGAAGTTTTTAACTTTCAAGGCAAGAGGCTATATGAAGCAAGTTATCTACGAATTGTTGTAGACTACCAATTTAACAGCATAAGCGTTATATAGGTATTGGTTTGATGCATTGCATTTTTTCATTTATTATTTGTTTTATTTCACACAAAATTCTGTCTAACGCAATATGCATTACATCTAGTTTAATGGATTAAATTCACAAGGAAGCCATAGGCATATTTTAAAAAGCTAATTAAACAAACTATCAGATAGACATTTACGGTAGGTCTATATCAAAGTTGATGATAGCACAGTTTTATCATAGAAAGACAAATCGTGTGGTTGAAGGAGGTTTCATGTTTACATGTACATACAGGTGAGCTTACATGCATATTACTTGCTATGACATGATGTGATCATATACTTAGGCAGAATTTTTTTTCCAAGAAAACCGCAAATGATCATTCTTGGTCAATTTCTTTACTCTTGGGTTCTCACTCTTGGGGGTTACCCAATCTCTTGGGTCCGCACCCCAAGATTCTTGGGTACCCCCAAGACTACCCAAAACCCAAGAGTGAACCCAAGACCCAACCTTGATGTCCCTCAATGTGCAAAATCCGGGGAAGGAAAGGATACTTTTGGGAAGTTCTTGACGACAAAATGAGATCTGCTCCACATATGGAATTACGTCTCGTAGCCTGAGAGGTGAATTGCCATGTCGGTAGCGACAGAGACTCAGTTTTGAACAATCATTGGTCCATTTGGGTTTGGCGAGAGAAACAGCAGATGACCAGTGACCACATCCTTTACTTTTGCTACAACAATGGAATGACAATCGTAAATATATGTTCGCAAAAGATAAAGAGAAGTTAGTCACTTTCAATAGTGTAGATTACCAAACACATGCAGACCACATGCTTTTAAGAAAAGAAGGCGGCATTGCTGTCAGGGACTGTAAGGTGATTTTTGGTTCAGGCGAAGCGTTTCATACGCTGCATTGATTGTTAGAAGTGGACGTGATAGTAGGAGCTAATGAGCTTTCGAATAGATGAAAAGCATGCAAAAACTTAAGCGTGCGAAGTTAGCGGAACCGTTTTATATTAGACCTACAGCGTGGTTCAATTCGTAGCAACACCTACTTTATTACTTTCAGTCTCTTGTTCAAGAATCTGGGCTCAGATTCCACAAGTTCGCATTCGGTTTTGAGAAATTCAAATTTATAGAAAATGTGATCGCTGTGAAGTAAGCGAAACAAATTTCTCAGTCTCGCTGATAGGTACCTACAGTAAATCAATGTTATTTCATTACTACCTGATCTAGTTTGTTGTGCTGATCAGAAATCGTCGGTAGGATACAGAGCATGAAATGGTTGCAACGTAAGCATTCATATTATTTTCATCTTTACTAACGCGTCGCTGCAACAGATGTATTATTTCTATCTACTGAGGTTCTAGTCACTGCTGCGTTGTGCATGATTAAGCTCGCTGACTGAAGCGTCTTACAATAAATTAATAGTGTGGTATCCGAAGACATTTATTATTCTTTATGCTAAAAAAGATTGAGAAACTTCTCATCTTGATTACGAGTCAGACTGCGCGATTTAATGCACTTGCCAGATGAAATGACAAAATCAGCAGGTTGAAATTTCCGTATTTGATTCTCACACGCACATGTATGGATGTTGGCTATTTTCAAACTTGGGCACCTACTGTATACAGACCTGCTTCCATCCAGGTTGACTAAGCACCGGTGTCGGATGAGTAACATGCTTGAGTACGTATTAGAATTGCACATATGCCTATTGCTACAAACCATTTATTTTCATACCAATTTCAACATGCTATACATATTGTACCAATATGCATGGTTGGGCACAATCCGTTAACTTCCGTTAATTAACGGAAGTTAATTTTTTTAACTTTCTAAAAAAAGCTAACGATTAGTTTAATTTCCGTTACTCTCATGGAAGTCCGTTAATCCGTTAACTTTTTTAGATAAATATGCGGCTGAGAGCTCAGCTCATGATGTCAAGTCAACTATACATACAGATTTTTGAAGGCTGAGTTAACTTGCTTCACCTTCGTTCATCGTGTACTCTGACAACAACGCGCCGCGTCATACAGAATTCGCATCGGTATTTGCGTGAAGCTATTCTCTTCACACAATGAGGCAGACACTGTTAGGAGCGCAGTCATACAAGCAGAGTTGGAAAAGTTGGAATTGGAATTAATTCCGATCCAGAATTAATTCCATTTTTCGTCGGAATTGGAATTGACGATATTTAAATCTACTGGAATTGGAATTGGAATTGACCTTGATAAACCTCAATTCCACTTTTTCGATGGACCTGTGATAAATCTATTTGTACAAAAATTGAAATCACAGTACTCGGTCGCTGTGTTAACTGCACGCAGAGATAAGAGAGAGATAGATCGACAGAGGTAGCTTTATTCTATTGTTGAATAAAGGGTGTTTTTTGTGACTTCGATGGGCCTACAGCCCCGGGCAATGTTATTTCAGCGATTAGGCAGGCGATGAAAAGACAATCATCTTTGTTCAATCTGTTATTTAGTTATTTATCAAGTAAGACAATTAATCAAAAAAAACCAATTGCTGAATTTAGTTCTTGATAGGATAAGCACAAAAATTGGAGATTAACTTAATTGTTGTACATACGAAAAACAATTGGCTTGGAAAAAGGAAAATTAACGCTGCATTAAATGCCAGCAACCCTGTCAGCTCAAATCATAAAATAGACAGTGTCAACAAATTATTTTACTAGTTAATTATTCAATTACATGAACTATTATTCAACTTCCAATCACAACAATTAACAATATTAATTTTTAAGACTATAGTTACATAGATACGATACGCAACGGTAAAAGAAAAACTTTACACTTACAGTTCACTTCTTAATGTTGAATTCACTTCAATTCGATCGGACTCACTTATACCAAAATAATATCATAAATATCAGTGTCACTTATACCGTCAATCTTCAATCGCGCTAACAGCTACTGAAGATGTCGCATGTGTTGCTGTTGCGACAATTTCTCATCGTTTCTAATTTATACAATTTTTTGAGACGCGACGATAAAACCACTTTCTTTTGAAAATTGAAAGAGTTTCCTTTAATCTCTTCTCGTTAGCTTTCGACCCGACCACATTTTGTTATTATCACGGAATTTTTAATCTCCTTTTTAAGATGGACCATTAATCAGTTTTCATGATATCATTTTTGTTGTTGTCTTTTCTTTCATCAAGAATCACGTTATTCGCACACTGAATTTCTTTCTTCTGTCAGTTTATTAATAGATTTATTCGCATCTCATCTCTCTCTCTCAGCGCTTGATTCTTTGCTGACCGTTAACTTTCTTTTATTTTTTTCACGAGATATTGAATATCTCGTTTACGAAACGAAAATTGCGTAGGCTGACCTGTTACAAATATACATGTACACAAGAAATGTGAACTATGAACATGAGTACACACATAGGAACGACGCAGGGAACGGCACACAGGAACAACGAGGATTGGATAAGGGTACACGGGTTAGATTGAAACGAAAAAACGTTAGATACATTAACATAAGACACTATACGCGACATGCAATTATCGGAATTGAATCTTATTATGGAATTGGAATTAAATTGAACTGTTTCGACTGGAATTGGAATTGGATTTGGAATTCAAATTTCTGCTCCGGAATTGGAATTGGAATTAAAAAATTTCAGTGGATTTTTTCCAGCTCTACATACAAGGTCACAAGAATCGATTCCGTTCCCCAACGCGGTCTCATTTCGTCTACGCGCATGCTCCGAAATGCCGAACAAATTTCCTTAGTGCAGGAAGAATGTCAGCCTTGTGTGCAGCCTTGTGTGCAAGTGTTTTATTCTTTACATAACGACTCGAATGAAAAAGATTGATGGATAGAAGCTTTGTGGAATAATTCATCAGAACAAACGACTTTACATTTTGTAAGAAACTTTGGCCTGAGAACTGTTGTGAGATTATTTAAGTTAAGAATTTTCTTCGATCGTCCTTCCGTTTTCAACGCAACACTGAATTTCTTTCGTCGACAATACATCGCGTTAAGAGAGGAATAAGTCTTAACGAAAAGCAAAGTTCGACAACTGAAAAATTCAAAAAAATATGAAATTGAACGAATTAACGGTTTAACTTTAACTTCCGTTACTTAACTCCTAAATTAACGGATTTGCATTTTTTAATTAATGGAGCAAAGTTAACGGAACTAACTTTCTTTTTAACGATGCCCAACACTGCCAATATGTATAGGCTATAGACTGAACTTTTACGATCCTCTAAATAGCGCTGCAAAAGCTGCATGTAGACGTAAGGCTATCCACTCGCAATATTATTTCATTTGGGGACGCATCTGCATTATGCCTACCGTGTTCACTTTAGGATTGATGCATCCATAGTCTTTTTAACGATTTTAGTAAAATCTACAAGGGCCTATCTTGCTAAAAACATGTACCCATGAAGGGGCATGACCTCTGATAATGAAGTAAGCTTAGATATTCAAAATGTAAGTTTGTAGGCAGCGTTTCCAACACTGCGCGGATGCGCGGAATTCAGGAATCGTCCGCGCAGCGCGGAAATTTGAGTGGCCCCGTGCATAAGGATGATATTTATTATTAGTTTTGCAGATTGAAAACTGACATGAATGATCTTATTTGTTCTATAATGATAGATAAACAGTAAATCACGGATAACTCGTCAGCTCTGCGGAAGTCGCTGGCATGACGAGTTAACCGTATTTCCTGTTATAACATACGTCTGCAGGGAAGCGAGCGAACCGACGAGTTAGGCATATGTGGTTAGCAGTTCTTTGCCGTCATTTAGTTGACGGAAAAGTCATTACAGATTTCCTTTTCTTGAAATCTGTCAGCAAAGTTCGTGCAAGCGATTTAAAAGAACATCTACTGTCAGGATTAAATGAGAGAAGCATCAAAATTCAAGATTGCTTAGCTGTTATGTGCGACAGCGCAAATGTGATGCGTGGGCACATTGGGGGGCTTGTTAGTCTCTTACAACAGGAGATAGCGCCATCGATCCAAGATATCGGCGGCCGGTTGTGTGTTGCATCATGTGCACAATGCATGTTCTCGGGCGATGGCAGCTATCGGTGAGGATTTGGAGGAACTTTTGGATGATACTTATAATTATTTACGTCATTCGAAGGCTGCATCCGAGTTTACCAAGATCCAAGAAATTCTAATGCTTGAGCCTTTAAAGGACATTCGGCGGGTGGAAACTAGGTGGCTTCAGATCCATGCTGTTGTTGAACGCCACATTCAATTGTATACCCCACTGCTTGAATTCGTCCGTAATTTGTCGGACACTGAAAAGTCGAAACCAAAAGTAAAACGAATTTTGGAGAAGATGGTAGCGCCTGATACTCTCGCTTATCTTGGTTTTATACGTTGTGCCCTCACACCATTTTGTCGATTCGAAAAGTTTTTCCAAATCTCCACTCCTATCATTCATCTTTTATATTCTTCGATGAGTGATTTGTTTGCCGATGTCCTACGCTCATTTGTTCGCCCTTCTCAAATTGATTCGATGGAGAATTTTGATGATATAAAAGATGTTTCTTTTGATCAACAACTCAGCAATGATAACCTTATTATAGGTGATGTGGCGAGATAAGCATTGAGGAATGATGCCATAACAGCTGTGATGCGAGCGAGATTCTTTTTGAAAGTCCGTGAATTCTATTCTTCACTTTTACGTGCGCTGCACCATCATTTACCAATTAATCATCGACTTCTGCGATCTCTACAAATGCTGGATCCACAGAAAGCCGATAGTATTCCGGAGAAAGATGTTGTGTATCTGGCTAAAAAGTTAGGTTTTGACGGAGATTTTGATTGTCTCAAACTGGAGTGGAGACACTTTGTAAGTGAAAGGTGTAAAATTCTTGATGATTCTTCGGTAGAAAAATTCTGGAATAACGAAGAGATGGCGAATCGATATCCTTCTTTGGTTTCAGTGGCGCGTCGTGGTCTCCTAATACCTCACGGTAATGCCGACACTGAGCGCTTGTTTAGCTCTCTAAGTAAGATTCTGACGAAGGATCGTAATCGACTGAGAGATCCCTCATTGAACGGTTTTCTGACCTGAAAGCTTTTCACTTAGCTCGTGGAATTTCAGCAAGCACAATGACAATCGATGACTCTCTTCGAGATCATGTCCGGTCTGCATGGGTTAAATACGAACAATATCTGAAACGAGATGAAACATCGAAAGAGCAAGAGAAAGAGAACGTGTTGATGAAATTACGAAGAGAAGAGGAAATGGCACGTAAAGAAGCAGAAGACAGGGAATGTCGAAAGAGGAGAGAGGAACGTGAAGAGAAACGTAGACTTGCTTTTCAACATATGGAAATGCAAAGAAATTGATGGCTGACTTGGAAGAGAGCAGTGAAAATAGTTGCCAGTCACAGAAGAAGAAAAAGAAGAATGCTTAGTTGACTGCTGTTATATTAAATCTCTTTTCTCAGAACAATCGTTTCGCAGTTAGTTAATTCACAGAAGTGTAATCACGTTATTAGATGCATTTGGTAAAAAATATTCCAGAATTTTAATCGCTTACGATATGAGCATCCGTGGGTAACTAAGATGTCATAATATAGAGGGGGATAGTTGCTTCTAAGTTGCATAAAATAATGAATGTGAATTCTTATTTGTTAATGGAATGGTTCTGTAATAATAGAAAGGTACATTTATAATGTTAATATGATTATTAATATATGTGCAATCTGTGCTGTGAATATGAAGTGTTTCCAAGAAACTTTTCCTTTGATATTCTGAGATTATATTCTAATTATCTTTAGTTACTATTATGATTATGTTAGAAAGCTAGTTGACTACGAAAACTTCCGCAGCACTTCCGTTTGTGTTTGCTTCACGTAACACTCGTCGCAAGAATAGGCGATCTGCTCTTATCCCACCATAAAATGGCGTAAAATTTTTTTCATGCTCGCATATAATATTACTTATGGACCGATCTACTTAGTTGTGAATCTTGATGGCTGCGCGGAAATTTTTCGCCTGTCAATTGGAAACGCTGTTTGTAGGGTAGTAGACCTATCTGTAGATCCATTGAAGTGTTGAGTCCTTTGCTTTGAGTTGTCCAATAACACACGAAACTACCTATGGGTGCTAAGTTCCCATGGAGGCACTAGCACTTGATTTGAATTTACGTGTGCATGTGGGACTATCATGGATGTATAGGGAGGTAGACCTACAGTGGAAACAGAATGTTTCCTATCCCAGCTGATAAGGGTTCTCAGTCGACTAAGCTTATCAAAGAAGGATATTTGGATAATTGGAATTATTATGGGAAATGGCTGTGAATTTTGAAAAATCATTGTGGGAGTGGGATTTCTCATGGGAATTCCCATCGGAATCCCGTGGGATAGGATCTCGTCCCACGACAAGCCTGTATCCTATCGACGAAATGCATGCTTTCTTTTTAACTGCCGTTTTTAGCCGGAAATCCGAAATTTGCTTTATCTGCAATCTGATTGTGAAGCTAGCGCAGCCTAAGGAACTTCTCAGTAAAATTTTCACTCACATTAATTTGAATCTCCTAATCAATTCAGTAGAAGCTATTCGAATAGAATTACACTGTAAAGAAAAACGTTGCCACTACTTCACGCACGTGTGAATGCGGTATGCCCAATATATTGCAAAAGTATTCTTTGCGGACAAGGTCAGAAAATTCCCTATTAACAAGGGCGCTTTAAAAGTACACGTCCGCCAACTCGTGATGAATAGATGCCAAATTTAAAGAACCGCCCACCAATCGGAAAGCTGCCCTATCTGTCAGTGGATGCATGGTTGTCATTGGAGATGGATCGATAGTTCCTTTTAAGAAGCACATCTCATTGCTCTGTGCGTGAGTGAGACATTCTATCAGACGGTGGAATGACGACCTTCACTTTCTTTGAGTTGGCAACCCCTGTAGGGAGTCAGATTTCCGCAATCAGATTCTTGCAGGACAAGGACTTATTGATTAAATAAACAATGTGTCCTTATTTGTTTCTGACTTTCTTCTGGTTTTAATCAATTGATTCAATTGGCAGGCATATTTTTCAGGAGCTCCTTAACAAGCCTATTCGATGTTATTCAACATGCAAGAAGTTCACGTAGATTTATTGCAAGTTGAACAGTGGGACTGAATGACAGCTTGCTGAAGCGGCAGCGTATCGATCAATAAACGTTATGCATTGCATAATGACCTTGCAAAGCTGGAAGCGATTTCGAATCGATGCATTCTATCTATGCATTTTATCGGTTTCTATGCAGAATTTCAAACAGCATTATCGACAGCACACGCACGTACGTGAGCATCTAGGCGTTTTCATTAGCAACTGCTATTGTGATCGCAGTAGACTATTGTGTACACAGAATTAGACAACTGAAGGAGTAAAGCAATCTAATTCTGTAGTTACGTATTACGGCTGATATAGAGTGACGTGCAAATCACTGCGTTCTCAGTTCTTCAGGCTACCTGCGTGGTATTCAGCAATTTAAATGTATGGCATGCATCAATGCTTGTCGTCCTTACATGAACGGTTGGATGACTTTGACGAAGCTACAAAAAAGAAGATAATCAAAGTATCTGGAGTCATCGTCGGATTGGTCGTCATTCATAAAACTTGTATTTACACATACAAGTATGTCGGTGATCGTCGTTTACGTGATCGGAAATTGAATCAGATACAAACTACGAAAGGGAAACTTCTTCAAAAACTTGTCGGCTTGAAGCAACCGATTGAGAATCGTGATATTCTTACCAATATCTCTTACAATGAATTGCGAGATAGAATTAACAGCAATGATCTTAAAACCGTTGAGATTCTTGAGGCATATCAGGCCAAAGCTTTGGAGGTTGATCGAAGCTTGAATTGCATCACTGATGTCATCTATGATGCCGACGTTACAGCTATCTATCTTGACTCACTTCCATCTGAGAAGCGTGGCAGACTCCATGGGATTCCACTCAGTGTGAAAGATTGTGTATGTGTTGCCGACTACGATTCTTACTTTGGATGTATTTCAAGATGTTTCAAACCAGAGAAATATTCTGCATTGGTTGTTGAAGCATTGGTGAATGAAGGCATGATACCTTTCGCTCGCACAAACATGAGTCAGGGTGGTTCAAGCGTCGCATGTGATAATCCTCTTTTCGGAGAAACTCTCAATCCCCATGACTTGAAACGTACGAGTGGTGGATCATCTGGCGGAGAGGGGGCTCTCATAAGCTCGAAAGGCTCCATCGTTGGCATTGGAAATGATGTGGGAGGCAGCATTCGAATACCGTCGAGTCATTGCGGCATCTACGGTTTAAAACCAACCAGTGAACGTACTGGGGATGAGCAGCATATGTCCAAATGGAAACATGACCTTGCTCCGATATCCTACACAGTTACTTGCGGTCCTATGTCCAGCGATTTTGACCTGTTAGTTGATGTTACCAAGGTTTTGTTTAGTTCTGCACTATTCGACTTAGATGAAAATGTACCAAGATTGCCCTTCGACACAAATGTTTACGAAAGTAGTGCCCCAATGAAAATTGGAATGTATAAATCATTCCCTGATGATGCCTGTTTGGAAGTTGTTCCATCCATAAAGAGAGGACTAGATTTGGCGCGGGCGGCTTTGGAAAGTCGGGGACACACGGTAGTTGAGTGGGAGCCACCAAGAATGCAATATGCATGCAGTCTTCTAATTCGATGCTTGACAGTTGATGGTGGTGATATCTTCAAACAACTTCAAAAGGAAGAATTTTCTTTGAGCAAGGCAATGAAAACGAATTGTTTTTTCGCTACCTTGCCTTCAGTTTGCAAGGTGTTTATGGCAGGCATGCTTTGGTTTAGTAGTCCAATGATGACTCGTTATTTCCTTGCTTCTACCGGCGCGAAATCGACAAAGGAGGTTCTTCAGTTGATGAATGAGGCTAAGTCTTACAAAGAAGATTTCTCCAAAAGTTGGTCTGAGGCTGGCATTGATGCTGTGATATGCCCTGTCGTACCATTCACTGCTCCTCTTTTGGGTGACACTGACTATATACAGTCTGGCCTTTTATACAGCAATTTATACAACTTCCTCGATTATCCCGCTGGAGTAGTACCGGTCTCTAAAGTGACTGATGACGATATACAAAGGCTTCACTCGTCATATCCACGGAAAAATATCATCGACCGACTGGTTATTAAAACTCAGGCTGAAAGCAAGGGAGTGCCTGTCAGTGTACAATGCGTTGCCAAGCGATGGCAAGATGAGAAAGCGATTCGTTTGATGAAAGAAATTGTGTTAGGTTTATCCAACATTTAAAGAAATTCTAGCCGCGGAAGTTAGAGTAATAGGATTATTGCAATTTTATTCATATTTCTCACACAATTATTATATCCGTTCCGATTAGTAATGTTACAATAACTGCTCAATACTAACTGAATAAATCATCATGTTTGATAAGATGCTGTTTTTTTTCGATAGGAACTTCTGACAAATGCTGGAAATATTGCCTGGCAATTTATGATTGATAAACACATGTATTATACATCAGTGATGTTGTTCTTTAACACCGTCAATTTGACAGCGTCAATTGACTTCTGAAAAATAGCGTCAGCGTCAATTTTAGAACACCGCGGGTAGTTAGTCCTTCCCATGCTCGGTCACTCAGTCTTCTGTAGACTTGAAAGCTGCCAAGAGCAGACTGGTACTTCTAGATTCAATATGTTTTGAAGAATGCACAATATCTACTGACGCAAGGAAGTGATGCATTCCGGATTTGATCACCCAATGGATGATATTTGATTAGATCGGTCGACATGTATGACAACGTGTGCGCGTGGCTATGACGTGTAGTTAGACAGCCCGAATGAATTTCTGTGAAGGAGGCTGAAATTTGAAAGAAAGATGTACACGATAATATCATGTGTGCTCTCAATCTGTGCGTCTGCCGAGTTCAGCGCGGCTCCTCTTGTCAAACAGGATCAAAGAAAAATACATGTTCATGGAATGTCTTCATGTAACAATTCGACAAAATGAACATTTACATGTCGTTTTTCTTTGATCCTGTATGACAAGAGGAGGAACAAGGTAGCATTCGGCTCAAGCAAGGTCAGTACTAGACATAGGGTGTGTGCATTCTATGAAAGCCTCATCTTTGGTCTCGTTCCCGGCAAGAACTCGTTCTGGCTGCTGGACTAGTAGAGGAAATGACACTCAGTAAATCAGAGCAGGGACTACCAGACGACAATAAGCATCATCATTAGCCCTTTTCGAGTTGCCAAATCGATGTAGCTTGGCAACTCAAAAAAGATGATTATTTACAAAAATCTGCGCTTTTTACATGAACTTCTGCTCAAAGTCTCATCGATTTTTTTGTCGGTCAGAGCTCGCTTATTTTGGGAGAATCTGCAATTCGAAGTTTCAAAACACGCGTTATTTGTGATTTAGTGTCCTCCAAAATATTTTGATAAAACTCAGGTTCTATATCATATTGCTTTACTGCATGGTTGTGCCGAAGTAAATTTGAAATATCGTAAAGCACATGCAAACAGTTAATACAAAGTACTCATTGACATAATAGTCCGGCAGCCAGAACGAGTTTCTGCAGGGAACGAGGCCGAAATTGAGACTTTCACAGAATGATGTACACCCTATGTCTACTACGAATCGGCACGTCTGCCGAGTTCTAGTGAGTTCCTCTTCTTGTCAGACAGGATCAAAGAAAAACACATGTAAATCCAATGGGACGCAGATTACAATTTTTGGCTAAAATGAAATTTTCCATGTTTTCACTTATCAACTAGAAAATATTAAGTCTAGAGTCGTAATTTTTGTCATGGAATGTCTTCAGGTCATTTCCTATGATCTGCATGTGCTATTATCATGCTTCTGATCGGCAATGTATGTGAGAATGTGGTTCAATGTGGATGAAGTGGGCCAACATGTTGGTGGTTGCCGACATTAAGTGGCTCGCCAAATCTAAATGTGTTTAGCTTTATAGACAGGGGTGCATGAACATGGAAGGAAATGACCTGAAGACTTTCCATGCCAAAAATTATGACTCTGGGGTTATTATTTTTCGTTTAATCAGAGAAAACATAGAAAATTCCGTTTTGACCAAAAATTGCGGTCTACGTCCCATTGGATTTACATGTGTTTTTCTTTGATCCTGTCTGACAAGAAGAGGAACTCACTAGAACTCGGCAGACGTGCCGATTCGTAGTAGGCATAGGGTGTACATCATTCTGTGAAAGTCTCAATTTCGGCGTCGTTCCCTGCAGAAACTCGTTCTGGCTGCCGGACTAAATTAATGAAACAAACTATCATTGGCTTGAATTGAAGTTTGTTTCATTTTTTCTCAGGTATGATGCAATATCTCGCTTTCTGTGTATTACCATTCAACACATTAGAGAATGCCAGAATGGAGAAAGATCTATGTTGGTCAAATTTCAAATTTTGATATCGATACAACTGTCACAATTGCTTTTAGAAATTGAACATAAACGTGAACAGAAATCCAGCTTTTGTAAAATAAAATGACACACGATCAGTTTACCAGAGGTATGGCTATTGGAATGATTCGTTGTGGTAGAAGTTGTGCGAGTGTTGCCGAAGAGCTGCAACTATCGAGAGTCGTTGTTTGGAGGTGGTGGTGTCGATGGAAAGCAGAAGGAGATGTTGAAAAGAAGAAGGGATCTGGTCGACCAAGAAAGTCTGCAGGAAGGACAGACGCACGTCTAGTTTTAGCTGCAAAGAGGAATAGATTTGTGTCAGTCCCAAAGCTAGTCGTACACTGGAAGAGTGCCTCAGATATAGACTGTAGCGTTCGAACGGCTTGCCGAAGATTGCGAGAAGCTGAAATTCAATCGCGACGACCAGCTGTCCTAATTCCACTGAGTTTTGAGCACCGCAGAAGACGAGTTGCCTGGTGCGATGCCCATCGCTCATGGAATGACCATCACTGGCAGAAAGTCTTGTGGACCGATGAATCGAGATTCACTCTGAATTTCAATGACGGTCGTGTCAGAGTGCATCGTCTTCCAGGTGAACGCTTTGCCACATGCTGTATTAAAGAACACGACAGATATGGTGGTGGAAGTGTTGTGCTGTGGGGTGGCATTTGGCATGGCGGACGAACGACAGCAGTCATCATCAAAGGCACGTTGACTGGAGAGAGGTATCTCAATGAAATTGTGCTTCCTGTTGTTGCCCCAGTGGTCAGGGTGGAGGATCTCGTCTTCCAAGACGACAACGCAAGACCACATCGCTCCTCGGCTGTCATTGCCACTGTTAAGAGATTGAACATTCAAACCCTTGACTGGCCTGCACGGTCACCTGACTTGTCACCCATTGAACAAGTCTGGGACGAGCTTGGGCGGCGAGTGAGAGACCGCATTAACTTCCACCAGTGTCCCTGAAGATTCTCTCTGAAAGATTGACAGAGCAGTGGCTTCTCCTTGAAACATCCTTCATTCAGAAACTTTGCGAATCCATGCCATCTCGGATTACTGAATGTATTGGAGCTAGAGGGGGCACACGCGCTATTAAATTTTAATCTGCTACATGCGTTGTTTTTCTGTGCTAGCGACTTGGTGGAGATTGTGACTAAATTATCAAGGTATCATACATACCTGTATATATACCAGTCAAAAAATGAAAGAAGTTAAAGAAGTAAATGTTTCAAAAATTTTGTCAATGAGTATATTTTGATGCTGTTGTCTGAAATGCTTTTCCTATTCTCCAACTCCAATCTTTTGTGTAGTTCAATTGTCAACAGATAAATGAAAACTCAATTCATAGCACGGTGATGATGCATGGAGATTACCGGTATTCATTGATTTTGCCCTCCATAGTAACTTTTCAATTGCATGCGTAATACGGAGGAATGGTGGTGGCTTGTAAAGGGAAATGACATTTCCTCAAAGAGTAATGCTATCTTTCGGTCGTTTTAGATATAATATCTCCCATTATTAGCCATAACTATTCCTCAGGATTGCGCATGCAATTGAAAAGTTACTCTGAAAATTTACTTGTCAGGAAAAGATGACTTCTTGAAGTAATAGATACTTGCATTTCGTCAAGAGAAGCTTATATTTTCCAATCACTTTATCACTCAAATATTGCACAATTTGTTGAATTAAATACGATTCTCCCGATTAGTACCTGATGCGCCTTATGATGTCAATAATTACCTTGCCTCAGAGTCAAAGAGCCATTTACCACAGTCCAGATAATTGTTTAGCTTTCGGCACATTTGAGAATTAAAAAAAAGATTGTCTGATTCAGTAAGCATGGAAAGAGATTTCCAGTGCAACCCGGGTTAAAGTTTGGTCTAAAATACTCAAGGAGGATCTTCCAAAAACCCCGAATATTTTCTCATTTTTTGAAGTCTTTGAAAAAGTTGATGACTTTGTGGCCACGTTGACGAGATTGGTCCCCACTTGTGATTACAAGTCTCCATGATGGATGCACTTACACTTGAACAAGACATGAAGACAAATGATTTCATAGATACACACACGTCCGTAAATAGTAAGCGCTAATTCCGATGCGAACATCTTATACTTTGCAGAAATCAATTGTATTTTGCATTTGTATTTTTCTAAATTTTGTAGCTGATCACAATAGTTTCTCATGCGAAGTTCGATATTAAATTTTTTTCCAATAACAAAGCAATTCACAAAAGTAGGCTACTACTATTCCGAATATTGATGAGATTTCGCTAAGGATTAAAATCTGCCCTACTCAATCATTTTTTTATATGATTATCTGCTAAGTTGGACTATGAATTGGCTTTTAAGCGGCAGTTTATTAGTCTTGATCTTACTGACAAAATCTTGAAGCCGTAACTGCAAGATAGATGCTATATCGCAGAATCAGCAAAAAATTTGGAGCCAGAGCATTTCAAAACTATAAAGCTCTGCAGTCCTGCTTGCAACACCGAAACATTCCATTCACCTGGTTTCTGTCGATGTGATGTGTTGCACGTACCTTAGCGATCTTTGATTCATTCACAAATATTACAAGTGTCCACGCAACTTGTGGCCCGCCTATTTTGTTCTACATCAACTACATCAAATAATAAATCAAATCGTGCAGGTTATCAGCTAATTCTATGATGTCAAACAGTTTCGCCCTACCAATTATTTTTTGCAGCATGCATATATTTCAACTACACCTTTTCCATTTCTATTTCTAATATTTCCAAATCGATTTCAGATCTTTACAAATGAATTCCAGACATTTCCAGATGGATTTCAGATTTCTCCAATTGAATTTCAGATATCTATCAGAGACTCAACATTGAAGATATCTGAAATTCAATTGGAGAAATCTGAAAATCTGAAATCCTGAATCGAATTCCAAGGTCTAAGTCGTGATCGACTGTCATTTTATTATATAATATGCGTACTACGTGTAGTAAGCGAATCAAATCATGAAATCATCAAGAAAACCGTATGTAATGAAGTGCATTACCATAAAAATTCAAATCGGAAAAACCACCGTAGAAATGCATAGAAATACATCTGTAACTGTCGCCATGTAACCTCAGATGGTTGATTTCAATAAAATTGATTTATTCCGAGCAGCATGACCCTTACATTTGACCATTTTTTCAAATCTATCCATATCAATCGGAAATAGTCCTCAACAGAGCCGTAATTGCTGCATTTTAAGACTCTCAAAACAGTTGTGGAGATCTCAAACTAATGAATTACTGCTTTCAAAACTTCCCAACAGTCTGTTTTCAGTGTTGAACTATGAATATAATCATAGCTTTCATTTTGAACATTGATTTTTGCTGAGTTGTTTGTGCAGGCCAACTCGTCATGCACGATCATGTGCAAAAACAAAAATTCACACTTTGCGATCTTTTAACATAAGGCACATGCACGAGCATGATGTAAACATTTAATAAATGATTTTGACTCATTATGCACCGTCGTGGACATGCACTGAATCATTTTTCATCTGATAGTAAAAATCTTGTTGTGGGAATTCCTACACCCTCTGAGACCTGAGGGGGTTCCAGTAGACCCCTTGACCTATCTGCCATACTTCTACTGACTCAACTGAAATGAAATAACACACGTAGATTCAAAAAAAATAATAATAATAATAATATGTATTTCAAAGAAATACACAACCCTGTTGAAGGGCATTGAACAGTCATTGGAAAATACATGCGGTATACAAGATCGAGATGTGAGAAAAAACATGATTACCACATATCAAGTCTCAGAAATAGACTTTGCAATGTTGATTTAAATTGAGATAATGAGTTATTATTAATTTCATCGTCGGATAACATGTTCCAATACTTAGCAATGCTCGATGTAAAAAAATGTCGACGATAGTCATGTCTGCTGTTTTTCGGCTGTATTCGAAGATGATTACCTCTAGTTCTAGAATCGGTTACTACATGAAACAATTCGCGAAAATCAACATTGATCCGACCATGAAACATCTTATAGAGAAATATCAGTTGATACCTTATACGACGAGTACTCAATGATAGCAGATTCAATTCTTTGAGTCTTTCACGATATGGTAAGTGACGAAGATTCTGGAAAGATCCTGTCATCCTTCTTTGAACACCTTCAATTTTATTAATGTTTTTCACTTTGTAAGGATGCCATATCAGACTCCCATATTCTAAAACTGAACGTACGTGTGTCTTATATAATGTTATTGAGATTTGCTGTTCACAATGACAAAATGTTCTTCGTATGAGGCCAAGTCTTTGACGTGCTTTGTTTACCATACCGTTAATATGTTCATCAAAAGATAATTGATTGGTGATTATAATGCCCAAATCTTTGTATGAATTGGTGATGGGAATAGGAATACCACACACATGCACTGGAATACGTGTGTTGTTGGCTCCAATGTGCATCATCCGACATTTTTCTAAATTCAAAGTCATTCCGTTGGTGTCGTTCCAAATTTGTAATTTCTGAACATCTAATTGAAGTCTGTCTTCATAATCATTATCAGCACCTCGTTCAGACCAAACATTAGCTAGCTTTATATCATCGGCATATTTCACAACAAAACTATATTCAAAATCGACTTCGAAATCATTCATATAGATGTCGAATAGGATCGGGCCGAGAACAGACCCCTGAATAACACCACTTCGGATATGCCTCAGAGATGATCGATGGCCGTTATAAATAACCATTTGTTTTCTGTCGTTAAAATAATTTCTGATCCATTTTAATAGTACGTCATCGAAACCATACTTAACCATTTTAGATACGAGGCGGTCATGAGGAACACTTTCAAACGCTTTTTTGTAGTCGAGGAATAGCACATCAATGTTATAACTTAGGTCTGCATTTCTGCACAAAAAGTCAAAGAAACTCAAACCAGCTGTTTCTGTGGACTTTCCTGGTAAAAAACCGTGTTGAGAAGAGTGGATAATTTCATTATCTAAGCAATAAGTTACGATCGATTCTCTGACGATTCTCTCCATAACTCGACAAACAACACTTGATATTGCTACAGGTCGATAATTTGAAATAACATTCTTTGCTCCTGATTTGTGAATTGGTGTTATCATGACAAGTCTCCACCCATCAGGTATCGTTGCAGTTTGAAATGAAAGATTGAATAATTTGGATAATATCGGTGAAAGGAAAAATGCGACTTTTTTTAAGATAACATAAGATAAATTGTCAATGTCAACTGTCCCAGAGTTTGGCAAAGTATTCAAAACTTTGAAAACATTTTCGGGTGAGAAACATGGGAGAATCATTGAATCATATGTTTGGTTGACAGCAATACTGTGATAATCACGACCAGAAACACCAAGATTTGAAAATGCAGTTGAAAAATAATCATTAAAGCTTTCAGAAATGTCATTTCCATGATAAATCGCTTCATCATTCGGTCCTTTAAACGTATTGGCAATGTGATTTGTCTTTAATTTTGAATTTACGTATTTCCAAAAAGATTGTTTGTTTGATGCGTATTGTAATGCAACTTTCTTTTCATGCTCATAAACTGCCTTTTTCTTTTTTTCAATTAAATTTTCTTCTGCTACCTGTAATTTAATGGAGTTCAATAATGAAGGATTTAGCTTTGCATTAACACAACACCGTCTACGTCGACGAAGCGCCGTCCTCACATAGCTACAGCATTTCGGAGACCAAATAGTTTTACTTTTACTTGGAATACAGGACTCGATCATATGTTTGAAAGACTCTAAAAAGAATATCCAAATATCATTTACATTTTGTACATTATCAAGATAGCTCCAGTCAAAATCATTGATCAATTTCCGAAGTTGCTTCCATTTAGCTTTGGAATATAGATACATTTTTCTACTTGCATTTGTTGGTGGTTTATAAGGTAATAATTCCAATTCCCATTGAATTATTGAATGATCGGATTTATCAAAAGTATCCATGATTTGAACATTTTCAGCGACTAGACCGTTTGTTGTAAATATTAAGTCCAGTAAACTGTCAGACTGGCGTCGTGTAGAATTGCAAACGTTCTGAATTAGGTAGTTCGAGAAATACCATTCGACAAGGGGATTGTCAATTACACTTATTATACTTGAAGAACACCAATCTATTTCGGGATAGTTGAAATCTCCAACAATACAGTAGTTGGCATAATCATCTTCAAAAGAGTTATTCAAAAAATGATACAATGAATCATCATTTATATCAACATTTGGGGGTCTATATACACATGAAAATCCAATTTTCTCGTTTTCATCGTTTATGATGAATATGGAAATCGCGTCATAAGCTTTGTCGACTGTACGAGTGATATACGAGGATAAGACGTCACATTTCACGTATATCATAACTCCACCTCCTCTACGTCCAGCTCGATCACATCTGTACAGAGTATAATTAGGAATGGAAAAGTAGGCATCTGGCAATTCATCATGGGCCCATGTCTCGGTAATGAAAATTAACGTGGGATCGACTTCAGCAGCATACATACGTAATGTATCGACTTTATTAACCAGAGATCTTGCGTTTGCATAAAAACATAGCATTTTATTATCAGAGTCTACTGTATGATTGTAGTCACATGGAGGACTGGGAAACTGCCGTAGGGATAAATCGTAAATCAAATTGGAAAAATAAGGAGATAATGATGATACAGAGTTAGCGTAGAATGATACCAAAAACCGAGAATACGAATACAGGAGCGAACTCACTGAAGAAAAGTCCAAGCTTGGGAGTCAAAACAATTGATTTCGTATGTCAAACCGGTCGATGACTTCGTTATTTTTGAATAACTGACCACGTTTTATATACACTTTGTCACTTTTATCGGCTGATTCTCGGATCTGATTCATAGCTTGTCGTAAACGTTTGTCTTCCTTACGAGTAAGAGGACTTGCATCTGGATTAATAAATACTCGTCCAAAATCCGTAATAAATTCAAAATTTCTTCGTAACTTGGATTGCGATCGAAGTACTTCATGTCTGTCGTTTATATTGAAAAATCCAATTTTCAGTAGCCGTGGACCATAAATGGAAGAATTACCAACTCTTACACAGGACTGAATGTTAATTTTTGAGTTACAAGCAGCTGTACACAAATAACTTATCTTCTCTAAGTCAGTGGATAACGACTGCCCATCAATTCTTATTTCTGATTCTGAGACACCGGATACCATAAGAAAAGGTAATCGTTTTGCAGATTCCGTGCGTTCAATTAGGCGTTGTTGGTCAACGATGATCTCTTTCACCTTATCCAGCTCAATAGAAAGTCGAAGTTGCTCTACTTGAACATTTTCCAATTTGCCCTCAATTACATCTATCTTATTGAGAAGTCTGTCTAGTTTTGAGCATATCTTGTTTTCCAATTGTGTGACTGCATCGTTTATTTTCTGAGTAATCAATTGCTCAATTCTCGACATAGAAACTTCATCAGAAGAATTTGCTGATGTAGAATTTGATCGCAGCGCACGGGCCTTTGGAGTTTTGTCTTTATTATTCATGATCAGAAGAATTATCAAAATAATAAAAGGATCAGACAAAATTTGAAATGACCGGGATTCGAACCAATGCACAAAAATATCGCTAATCCAGCCCTCAACCGTTACACCAACCGAACACGTGCCAGATTCCGTGCCAATACTATGCTAAGATTGCAACCTATATGCCTGAATGACCACTTGACGACCTTGAAATCGCGTGATCGCAAACAGGCAGCAACACAGCAAGTGAACAAGACTCGGATCACAAAACAGGATAGCACCGTCGGATGAGAGAACGAAGCGAGGACGGGATAAACGAGGATAACCACTCGACGCACGATGACACGAGGAGAAAAATGATGTAAAGATCAACTAAATCCGACGCGTAGGAATCACAAAAAAGGCAAATTTCATAGATTTTCACGAGAGACAGATATCAGACCAACCACACTCGATGAGACCACCACACATTTTTTCTGATTCTGCATGGGCACGAGCAGTTTATATATCCTCATCACAAAAAAGTAAAATAGAAAAATATGGCTCCGGAGTCCACTGGACCCCCCTCAGGTCTTTGAGGGTTAATGCACATTTGCGCGAATCTCGTAACCCCACCACAAAATAATGGAAATTCAGGAATTCCCGGAAAACTGTGTGCCCAGAGGCGTGGCAGTTTTTTGCAATATATGTTTTAAACTTCATACCGGTGGGTTACCAACATGACCCACTATACGAGTCACCCAGCGCCGAAGACATAATGCTTTTTCCAGAGAAGGAAAAGCACGATGTACCAATACCGTGACACGAACACTTGGCATGCATTTTTGCGATCGAACATAAAGCAGCGCTATAATCCCAGCAAGCAAGAAGAATTTCATCATTACTGTCATTGATATCGAAACCGGGAAATTCACATTCATGCAAGGGGATGTCCGTGATTTTAAGACTGGAGCGTTCTTGATCAAGCAGGACTATTCTAACATATATCTTCTTTTGGAACGAATTGGTGTTAGCGCCATTTCACAATAGTCTGTTAAGGGACCAATTGGTCAAAGCGGCAGTAAATTGAGCTTACATCGATTCGTCCTCTCGCTTGACGAATGGAAATTTGTCGCGAGCAAAAAGCCTAACTTCCTGGTTTATACATGTAGAACAAAGGAATTCAGATATGGTGTAGAGCTTCTGTTCCAAGTATGCAAAATCCCTTTGCGACAAAATGTCGCTTATCCCACTTCGTCCCGTGCGGTACGTTGTGTGTTTTAAATGCTTTTTTATATCGTCTTTTTGATTGATTTCTATTGTTTTAGCCCTACTCTGCCGTAGATCTCCATGAGCGGTTGAGATCAAACAAATTTGTGAATCCTGCAATATTGAATGTTGTCACAAAATGTAGCGCATATGAGCGTATATATAGAGTGGATCAGGTAGTAAATGAAAAAACTACAATTTAATTCGAGTTATTTGATTATCACGACTGCGCCACGTGTTGAGAAAATTCCTTTGAAGCATCGTCTTGAATTCATGGAACGAAGAAAAGAAATCTCAGTGGAAGACCAGGATCTTGAATCCAATCTGCAACGGCATATGCGGAATAGGGTTAAGCAATCAAATGAACAAGAATATTCAATGGTTATAAATGTTTAAAACAAATTAAGAAAATATTAATAGTTTAGATAATGATATTTTGTCACCATGATTCATAATTTCCATCAATTGAATTTGATTCACCATAATCGTACTCAGTGGGTTTATTGATTTTGGTCGGCAACCGACTGTTGTCATAAGCGTAGATTACGCCCAAGATTCTTCGTAGAGCGAGACTATTTAGCCTTGTGTTCTGAATAATCGATCGACAATGATATCACTTACAAAACGTATCTATAAGAAAATAAGAAAAGTAACCGGTCCCAAATTTTCCTATCTGGACCAGCGACCAGCTGTGCATTTGCAATCTAAACCGAACTTTTCATTGTCGACCCAAAAGCGGCTCTAACTTTTATGTCTCAAACCACTTGTCTTCCTTCACACAGCACATGCTTTCTTCAGTTGTATTGTCTAGCTGAAGTGAGTTTGAGTAGTTTTCAACAAGCTTGAGTAGATCTTTCTTGTTGCATTAGAACTATGATGGACCTACTGAATTGTTTAGGCATATTAAGTCGTCCATGTAATAATTTTGCGTGCGTTCAGTCCAGTGGTAATCTCCGTTTTTCCAACTCCATAATTTTTTGCATCGTCAATAACAATTCAAAACTGAAATTTGAATATCTTGCTGTGATGTAACTCCTATTAATTATTAGTATATTTCTCTAAGAAAGCCTACCTGCATGAAGCGATTTCTCCACATGACATATGTGAATAATAGCATATTTTGTGTTTCAGAATTATAGTATCCAAATTAAGGAAAACGACATTTATTGCCCGGCGCTTCGTCCGTTCTCTATTGGAGCGTACACGGAACTGAATCAAATGCAATAAGGTGGACAGTTGCAAAATACCGTCATGACAATTATTCACATTGACTGGCAGATACACTACACACAACAAAGCATGCAATGACGTCATACGCAAATCAGCGACAAAACTACATGGCTAAGGTAGAAGTCATACATCATAAATTAAAGGTCAAAACATGTTATGTACATAATACTGAGAAATGTATGGTAAGTCACAAATGTTAATTCGATAATGAATACTGCAAGGCCAATGTTAACAGTGCAAACTGATGTTAACAGATATAAAAGAATAAATAATAAATGAATAAATAATTCACTATCCTTTCCACTATCTTATAGGCCCAGGCATTTTCTAGATGTGCAATTTATTTATTCATTTATTATTTATTCTTTTATATCTGTTAACATCAGTTTGCACTGTTAACATTGGCCTTGCAGTATTCATTATCGAATTAACATTTGTGACTTACCATACATTTCTCAGTATTATGTACATAACATGTTTTGACCTTTAATTTATGATGTATGACTTCTACCTTAGCCATGTAGCTTTGTCTCTGATTTGCGTATGACGTCATTGCATGCTTTGTTGTGTGTAGTGTATCTGCCAGTCAATGTGAATAATTGTCATGACGGTATTTTGCAACTGTCCACCTTATTGCATTTGATTCAGTTCCGTGTACGCTCCAATAGAGAACGGACGAAGCGCCGGGCAATAAATGTCGTTTTCCTTAATTTGGATACTATACAAATGGGCACCAACAAAGCGAATATTTCAGAATTATGTTACTACATTAAAGCACACGTGTATCTCTTATATGTAAAAATTGTGAAGATGCAAAATGAAGCACAATAATCAGCTCAAGATAAATATATGAGCATTGATAGCTACCTCTGAGAATTGGTAACAACCATGAGAACACGCTTAGGTTTTTCCCCATTTTTCAATTTGCCTGGTTGTCATGCAGCGTTTGTTGATGATTCGTAGTTGAATGCCTACGCTGGTGTTATGATCTTCTTTTCCCCAATCTAAATTGCAGAGCGGGAAATTGAATAACACGGAAACTAAGAGTCAACTTCCAAAAATTGCAACTGTTTTTCTCTCAGAAATTATAGCCTACATTGCACTCTCCGCCCGGAAAATGAGAGCTGGGGAAAGTAAGAAGAGTAACACTGGCACATGCCGGTGCCATCATTTGATCATATAATTGCCTACATAAGACATGCGCAGAATACCATCCATGTAAGGTAGCTACGTAGCTCAGCACCGCAGTAGCAAAAGCTGGAAGTTATATTGAATTCCAATAAATTCGAATTTCGATCTGGTTGTGTAAAGATTGTGTTGAAACAACTTCTTATTTACAGATGAATGTCCATGACGAAGTTAGCGGAATGAAAAATGAAGCTCTGACATTTCTTTTATCTTGCTGATTTCCTGGACGATGCTGATGTGGTAAGTTGGAGCACTGTAATACTTTTCGTTCAAATGCCCTTTCTACCAACTTCCTCTGAAAGACTCGATCAGGTGACTCGCAAGGCCAAGTCAAGACGATTACTGGAACAAAAATCAAATCAAAACGATGAAATGTGGTCATTATTGCAGGTTGTTGCAGCCTCTATTACTCCATTATACAACCTTGCATGCTTGTTTGTTCAATATCTGGAAACCTCCCTCGTTCTCGACCATGATGTGTCACAGAGGCTTTTGCAGAGAATAAAAGTGAAATGCGCTTGACGGAGAGGATTTATGACCATTACCAAACCTTATTCACAAGTTCACGTGATGACATGAAAGCAAGAATTTGATGATTTTTTACCGAATTCTAATCACAGGATACGATTGATTAATAGATTTACATATGTACACGGATGTATCTAGAGAGGTATCGTACTGCTGATCTGCCTGCATCCATGGGGGGAATTATCCGGTTGGTATTCATGTATCCTACTTGGTCAGGACTCGCTGTGAAGGAATATTTTTGTAATTTGATTTATAGGAAACAGCAAAAGCCTTAGTTGCATGCCTAGAGAATTTGAATACATGAGAACACAAGTCACTCAACTTCGTGGTGGAATTCTCGTCTGCTTCACTGAGGTCTGTGTTTTTGATCAACATCGACTTCCACTAAGGAAATACAGCAAGCATAATACGTACAAGTCTGTCCGTGATAATTTTGTAAGTTTTGGAACCAAATTGTTCATTGCGTTTCTCTGACGTCCAAATCGCATGTACCACGATAACAAATCGGAAACATTTTCTTTAAAAGTCAAATATTTCATTAGACCGAAGATACTTCTTTTTGTAACAATGCAGCTTAACAAATAGATGACTAAAGAATGGAGTAAAGAATCTCTCTATTCAGTGCACTCTGAATAAGCGGGACCAGTAACATTACATATAAAATCCCCTGTTAAGCTGGAAAAATGTTGCATGGATTTCCTAATAGTCCGGTCAATAGAGCACAAATAATTTTAACCTCTGTCCATAGTGTCTATCGTCTTTGTTTCAAGTTGAAGATTGTCGATACATTCTGTCCATTTGTTTATTAAACATTCCTGTATTATAGCAGTGCGGTAAAAAGTCATTCCGAACTTCACATCGCCGATGAGTTTTGATGTTAGAGAAAGATAGGATACACACCGCCTTCATGCCTTAAGAAATACGCGTATTATAGTAAGTAATAAATTGAATTTGAAAGAAAAGGGAATAAATTCCTCAAAAAAAACATAAGTCTTCTCTCCAACCAACCAGTAAACAAATCGTACTCATAACAATTGTTTTTCCAAATTTTTGGTCGACGCATGTGGTTACGGGTCTATGTGAAGTACGAGTATCATAAGATGCGATAACAACATTTACCATGTAAAGATTGTGCATTCATATCAGGGGAGTTGCGAGAAAATGTAGCAATTAAAAAAGATAATGGAAGCATGGCGACATTGTAGATTGAATGATCTAGTGCTGATCGTTGGAGCTAACTGATAGTTCGCTGCAATGAGATAAATTCATTCATAGTAGCGTGACATTAGGCAGACAATTATCAATCAATATTGCATGTGAAAACCAATGAAATGGATTAAGTTACCAAAAAGATTTAATTGAATATCTTAAATAAGTATGAAACGCCGTTGTATTCAGCACTGCGATTTATTTTTGGTTGTCTATCTTTGATTTATAGAGTTTCAACAATGCTTGTCTCATAATCTATGTTACCTTCGTACACTTTTAAACTGTTGTTCAATTTCTGAGTTACATCTATTACAGTTATGCTAATGTTCATTAATTGCTGTCGGATTCTTTTTATGTTCATCAATTCGCTGTTGAAGTCTGCGTTTAGTTTTGTCAAAGTATTGTCTACTTGGATCGCCCAATCATGAAAACAACACACGACTTCATCAGCGCAATTGATTTACTTTAAAGTGAGAAATACGATTTTACTTTGTGGTAAAAAAAACACTTTTGTGTCTACGTTATATTTTTTATATTTTCTTTTCAAATTCTGTTTTAATTTTCAGATACTACTCCTATGTACGGTATGACAGTGTATATTATTCCATTATCATTACCGCTATCATTAGTCTTATCTTTGACTGCTTGTAGGTCGGCTATGTTTTTTATTTAAGAAAGAAAGTACAGTGTACTCTATCATACATTTCGGATAGCCATTACTTTCAAATACGTGCTGCGTCCCCATTTAAAAAACACATGCGAAATTTTGATTATTTTGATGAATTTTCAAGGTTATCGATAGATACAGAGGAAGACAATGCATCAAATAGAATCTGCTATGTTGGATAGTTAATAAAATTCAGGCGCACAAGAATGCAGCATTCAGTTTTGTCAACTACAATGTACCTCTATTCACAACGCAACCGTCCATTCTCGAATGAAGTTCGATGTGAAATGAATCACAATGAGGAATCCAATGTACGGAAGTCGGTCATCTAATGAGACTCGATTACAAAGTATCGACAGGCTTCTCACATGCAGCTTGTAGATATCACAATCTATTATATACAAATATGAGCTAGCCAGATCGCAAACAAAGCCACTGGATGAGTGGGTTTAATTTTTATGAATATGCTTAAGTTTTTTGTCCAAGTGTGTAGCCTTCAACGTGCATGCAGGCAGATGCCGTGAGGCAACAATGATGAAACGTGAGCTGCGTAGAGTTGGGTGAATTTTCCAATGCTGGCAAGAATGTTTGAAATACTTTTCTCACAGATATTATCGGCTAAAATGGATTTTAAGCCGAGCCTATCTTTTCTTTTGTAGCCTCGCCCAGCCGTTCGGCTCGGCTTTGCACATCTCTAGTTTGTAGATTTGAATAATTCTATGATATTAAAGGAGTGTGAGGTCAACCGTGCGGTTGTGTGCAGTATGCACCTGGTAGTTGATTATGGTGCGTCAATTAGAAATTGGATGGCTATTAGATATTACTGCAAACTGACTTTTTACGACCATGAATCTAAAATGATGATTGTTTTTTTATTTTTGTCTATATTTCTGTCTTGTCCTTCAATTTGCTGTTGCTTGTGGTAGATGTAGGTCATTGGACACGCTTCCTGTTATATGAGATATATAAGATATTAGTCAATCTTCCAATTAAGAAAACCATAGGAGATTGTTGTGCCTCCTCGACACAACTTACCACCGAGGTAGCAAATAACTCGAAATAAAGTTCTGTTGAGGAACTGAGCTGGACCCGAGAGATACATTATACAAAAAGTTCAAAATTTTTATAAGAAGAACTCTGAAGATAGCAAAAATGTCAATTAAATCTTTAATTGTGTTTATGATCGTGGAGAGGATTGAAATAGGTACAGTGTTTGATTTCAATTGGCTTTTCCATGTTTGATCAACTGGCCGCTCCTCACTTCAATTTTATTGCAATGTCTTCGCAATGTTATTTCAGTCCTGCTTTATACGGCAGCGAAGCTTGGGAACTCGCTGAGGCATCCTTTCGTCGCATCGTTGTTTTCCAAAGAAATTGTCTGCGTAGTGTACTTGGCATCAGGTGGCATCATCATCGCACCAACGCAGAGGTGTATGCCTGCGCAGGTAACCCTAGCCCACTATCAGTTACCATTATGAAGGGAAGACTTCGGCTAGTTGTCCACGTAGCGCGCTTTGACGATGAGATTCCTACCAAGAACATCCTCAGTGCTGTGTCCCACTTGCCACCCTTAGGATTTCAACGCCCGAGGGGTCGGCCTCGTCTTACCTGGAGATCTCAAGTCGCAGCCTTCCGACCCATACGCGAACTTGTCGATGCTGCGGCATATGGAGAGGACTACAGATGGCTGGTCGCCACGGTCACTCAATAGTGGCCAAGCGAGAACAAGTACAAGTACGAGAAATCCGTACGTAAGTAAGTCTTCGTTTCTGATGAAAATCATGCCTATCGAATTTTGCTGTTACAGACAGGGTTCATTGTAAATGGATTTAGGTCTGATATTGTGTTGCTGTTGCAATTACGTGTGTATTTTTGTTTATCTGAAGTGACAACTATGGTCATGGGACAGCCTGTCGTAGCGGTATGATGAAAAGATTTGTACCCAAATTTCCTGTCACACTCCTTATTTTCAACTTATCTGTCAGTTTGCAAAACAGATTCAGATGCATATGGATTAGTGCATGCATTCAAGTGCCATATGTACACAATCTGATACAGATGAATGTATTGACGGTCACTCACCCATAAATGTTTGTCAAAACGAAAACTTGTGCGACCAGTTTAATGTCCATGATGGACGTGGTCTATATGGCAGTGATGGATAGTGATGCCGGTCACCGATGTCTGTTACCTAACGACAGCACAATATAACAGCATAATATGGCCAATGCAGTGTTGAAGATGCGACATAATGAGACCTCAAAACTATCCCCGTTCATTGAACTTAACTAACGTTGGGATTATCGCGTGAAAACGCACATGTTTTCGGAAGTAGGTGTGAATGGGATCTTTGTATTTTTCATTTTACTTGCACGAGTTTGTATAGAATTCGGAAATGTGCATTTCAGAAATCACACAGTGTGGCGAGGCAAGCTTCAAAGGTCAAGCATTATTTCATAATGCATGTCCTATCATTGTTATACTTGAAAAGCATTTTTCTTTGACCGTTGAGTTACATTTTCCAAATTCTTTAGGCTTAGTCTTTATATAATGGATGAAGAAAAAGAAATTGTGCTGTATGTCATTAAGAAATTCAAGCTATGTCTCCTTGAAGTGAAACTTGTACCTTAATATAAGTTATAAGCGATAATGAAATGGCACACACCACACACAATCTAAGGTCAAACAATAAAGGCCGATTTATAGTCGTCCGTACGGCAAGTCGCATTGATGCAACGTCATCACAGGGAGAGTTTGCTACACAGGGAGAAAGCACTTCACGTGAATTAGCCATCGACTAACATTGTAATGAAAATTGACAGCATCGCTCCGGTGTTCATAGCTTCTCCGCATTGCGCATTGTATCGTTGACTTAAATGGGATATGGAACGCCAGCATGCAGCAAATATATTATCTCTGTATCTGATATACAGAAATCGTCGACATTTCGTTCGACCTCAGAACATTTCCCGCGAGCTTCGAGGTGAATATCACAGTCTCTTCTCCAACATGTGGCGAGGGGAAGACAATGATGTTCATTTCCGATATTTGGAAAATATTTGGAAATTTTCTAACAGCTTCGATGAGACAGTCATCAAACTCCATCATATAAATGCTTTCACCTTGCTTGAATTTTGTGGAATGACTTCACAGTCCTTGCGTAATACGGAAATAGTTGAATGTATCTCAACTCGCTTTATTTTGCGTACCGACACTGGCGGAGAGAGTCGCATGTGTGGTCGAGGCGATGATGCGAGTCACGTGCTAGTGATGACGGTGAATGATGGGGATTTCCATCTTTCCTTGGCTGCAACGTCACATGCGCAATCCGCAATACGGACGACTATGAGCCGGCCTTAAGTCGTCACTGAATAAGCAGTGAGCCTCAGACAGCAGCCAGTGGCGTGCGCATCATACACATGGAGTCACACTTCGCTGTCACAGTATCATTCATTGATAAATCCTGCGAAGATTCTATTGAATGTTATCTCTATCGTCGCAAATTTATAAAATCTATAAAACAGAAACTTCTTACATGAGCAAGCTGTCCTTTATGTTAATGCCTTTCTGCAGATATCATTGATGGTGAAAGAGAATCTTTCCGTCAACCGACAAATAGTCAACCGAATATTTCCATCAGCGGGAAATAATGCTTTATCACTATAAGTCGTCGTTTATGTTGATAGCACAGAACAATGTATAGGCTATTTAACTGCCGAAGTGAAAAGCTCATTTTGTATCAAAGACATGCAGAAAGAATTTTCTCATTTATCTGACTATTTCACGAAATGAATATATCTTGTATCATTCAGCATTATTTAAAAAGAAATCTAAGATTCAAGTATATTTTAATTTAGACTTATTTTTAAATAATGCTTAGTGATGCAAGATATACTTTATGCAATTTACTACAAAATACATGAAATTTACATACGAAATGTACTTCATGCCAAACTTCAAAATTGCTTGAGAGATATATATTTTAAAGGGAAGTTAAACGCGACGCTTCGGAATTCGAATGAACGTTGCATTCACTCTCAAGTAGAAAATCAAAGACAGTGAATATTGCAGTCTTCGGGTAAAATTACATTAAGAATGCATTGGTCATTCGAAATGTCGTGTTAGCTTAATTTTCATCTAAAATATGAAAATATATTGAGTTATTGTGGCTTTCAGTGCATGCCTACCACCAACTGAAGAACATTTCCCGTAGACTTAGGATTAAGAGTGCGTTAGAGAAAACTCCCCAAGTTTAGGTCGATGCTTTCTTGAAAGTTAAGTAAAAAGTTAAACAGGTCAGACGGGCCTTCGGCGTCCATCGCCTTCGAAACGGTCGATGGTACCAGACGGGATGCAACTGTGTGAAGTATTTATGTGAAGATATGAGTTCTGTTAAGAAGTGTGTTGGCGGTTTGCATGGTTATCGAATTGTGAAGAGAGATTGTAGTCTGGAAGTTCGTGTTTCCTGTTGATCTGTGGTTTAAGCTGTGTTATTGCTTTGGCCTCTGCTATTGTTGTGTCTCGAGTGTTGTGCAGTTTGCGAATAAGACCGACCTGAAAATTACCGATGCCGCCTATCCCTCCATGCTTATCTTGCAAGTGGTTATAAAGAGCACTGCTATTACTTTTATTATCAATCGCCTTCCTATGCTCTTGGTGCCTGGTTTTTAGCATGCGGGCAGTTTTTCCTATATAAAATTCTCCGCATTGAACACACGTGTATTGATATACGACGTATCTGTCTCGGCACGAGTACTTATTGTTTTTAAAATCACTGCAAATATTACAAGAATATGATTTTTCTTTCTTATTATTATTGAGCCTATTATATTATTTATTTCTAAGCAAAAATAATTTACAATGTGTGCGGTCTGACAAAACTAACAGATTCGTAGTTTGTAATTCGGAGGATTTAACTAAAAAGAATGAGATTATTCTTCAAGATAACACAACTTATCAAGTAATGAATAAAAGCAAAGCTCAAGCAATAGAAAACCAAGCAAACAAATTAATTAAGAGTATTATTAAAAATAGTTCCTTGCACGATCAAAGTGATAAATTAATAAGCACTGGGACAAACCCAGCAAAATTCTTCTCTTTCATAAAAGACCACAAAGATAAGACTGATGAAGGATTTCCGGTTAGACCGATTGCCTCAGTAAGGAATACGCCCATAGAAAAAATTGACTGGTTAGTTTCTCGAATACTGTCACAGACATTACCTTTAGTTCCTGCCAATTTAGTAAAAACTGAAGAGTTAATTAATATGTTAAACAATTTGCATACTTGTAATTTAGATAACAAAGTTTTTATTTCATTGGACGTACAAAGTTTGTATCCTAGTATTCCGTTAGAAACCGGTATTGAGTATAATATGAAACATCTAAGAAAGCACTGGGATAGGATTGACAGTTTTGGCATAAGTGTAGAAAACATTGAAAAATTAATGACGTTTATTTGCTATAACTATGAGATTGAGTACAACGGCAAGACTTATAAACAAATTAAAGGTGTACCGATGGGCTGCCACTTTGCGCCACCGTTCGCAATTATATTTCTCCATACTATCGAATCGAAGGCGTTGGGGATGTTGGGTTTTGACCCCACAATATATAAGCGGTATATTGACGACATAATACTTGGTCCTTTAGATTACGACGAAAATATATTTAACCAAATATTGAACGTCTTTAATTCAATAAATCCCAATATCAAGTTTACTCTTGAAGCACCTAAACCTAGTGAATGGCTGAATTTTTTAGATATCAAGATAAAGATAGATAATGAAATTAAATACTCTTGGTATCATAAAGAATGCCACTCCAACATAGCTTTGAGAAAAGATTCTTTTCTTTCGAGACACATTAAATCAAATTATATAAAGAGTAGTGCACATACCATATCTCAACGATCAAATGATCCAGAAATTAGGAAGGAGAACTTAGCAGAGTTTGACCGAATTCTTGAACAAAATCAATACACCGAAAAGGAGCGCGAAATAAGTGCTAAAACAAAAAAATCAAATAAAAGAAATAGCATAAGAAAAGAAAATAATTTTCAATTTAAAGTGCCCTACGTTAATGACCGGTGTAATCGCAAAATAAACAAACTTATTAAAAAATGTGATTTACCGGTACGTTTGATTAATGAGTATGGTTATCAATCGGCCAACTACGTCAATAATAATAAGAAAGAAAAATCATGCTCTTGTAATATTTGCAGTGATTTTAAAAACAATAAGTACTCGTGCCGAGACAGATACGTCGTATATCAATACACGTGTGTTCAATGCGGAGAATTTTATATAGGAAAAACTGCCCGCATGCTAAAAACCAGGCACCAAGAGCATAGGAAGGCGATTGATAATAAAAGTAATAGCAGTGCTCTTTATAACCACTTGCAAGATAAGCATGGAGGGATAGGCGGCATCGGTAATTTTCAGGTCGGTCTTATTCGCAAACTGCACAACACTCGAGACACAACAATAGCAGAGGCCAAAGCAATAACACAGCTTAAACCACAGATCAACAGGAAACACGAACTTCCAGACTACAATCTCTCTTCACAATTCGATAACCATGCAAACCGCCAACACACTTCTTAACAGAACTCATATCTTCACATAAATGCTTCACACAGTTGCATCCCGTCTGTTACCATCGACCGTTTCGAAGGCGCTGGACGCCGAAGGCCCGTCTGACCTGTTTAACTTTTTACTTAACTTTCAAGAAAGCATCGACCTAAACTTGGGGAGTTTTCTCTGACGCACTCTTATTTATCAAAATGATCTCCCGACGACTGGTCAACTATGTGACTTGGGATTGTTATACAAAGCAAAAATATTGGCTGTTGTAACTTACTAACCAGCTTTATAAGCGACTTTTTGTTTGTCCGTGGATGAATTCGATTAAGGTGAATTGTGAGTCACAGGATGATCGGCGTAGCTGATTGAAAGCGCGCTCTCGCAAAATAACAGAGAAAATTATTTACTCATTATTGCTGACGTATGGAGCTTCGACTATTTCCTTGATGAGCTTATACTGTACTATGAACATGCTTATAAAACTTTATAAAGCCGTTCCTAAAACCTTGTATATAAACTTTTTAAGCGTGTTTTTCAAAACCTCAAAACTGTGCTTTTAAGCCTACTTTAGAATATGCCATGCTTTCAAACTTGAGATCATTGAAATTCATAAGTATATGATAGAGACTTGTTAATAGAGGCATTGATGTTTTACTCACGGCCGTGACAAGTAAACCAGCAATTCCCATGTCAATCCATGGCTTCCATAGAGACGGATGCAAAGACTTAGAATACTTCCCGGGAATTTAACTCTTATCAGCAGCTATATAAACAGATGACTGAGTAAATTTGCGATTAGTGTATCGCAAACATTTCCAGTTTTCGGTTTCACACATAGCCATCTTTGAGATTGTCTATAAACTAAAATAAACTGCAATGCCTGTTTTCTGCTTTTAAAGTGCTTTTTTTGTTTCAAGGCATTTCAAAAATAATTATGTCTAGTATGAATATAGAAATATAATTTGAAAGAAATGCGGCGCAAAAAAGAAAAATCAGCATTCTGTTGATCTTTTCTATTGCCACGAGGCCTTTCGTCGACACTCATCGGTGGCTACAATAGCTAGGGAAAAATACATACAAAAAAACAGAATGCTGATTTTTCTTTTTTTGCGCCGCATTTCTTTCAAACATAATTCAGCGATGTTTCAATCATGTCAAGGCGAATCTTAGTATGAATATCTTAATGACATTCTGATCCAATCCCGGCGCAATTTATCTCGCGATAAACACCATTATTGTCTTATCACTTCGTCGTCCTGAGGCGAGCAGATGTTATGAATGTCTACAAACTATTCACATTTCATATTTTCACGATGAGTTAGTTTGATTCATCATGCAGAGTAGCTCGTGCTCACTGTCATTATGCAAATGGAAATTCAGACATTTTAGACTATTTTGGTCTTCGAATTGCTGCCATATTTTTAAAAAAGTTAAAAATTCGCAATTCTTGGACTCTCAAATTTTTGCTGATTATCAGAGAAGCGTTTTTCTACTCAGGATAATGTTCATTACTGAAAAAGCTTAATGAGATGCTTGTAGGCTACCCCCTCTACTTCATAAAAGGCAATCCTAGCACCTAATGTTAGAAGTTACCACTGAACACAAATTGGTCCGTACTTCCTCGAAATCAACTATTAAAGGCGGAAATTACCGACTTTTAACTGAAATATATCCACAAGCGTTTTTCAATGTCAGATGATCCTCATTACACAAAAGTCCGAGAAGGTTACTGTCAAGAGATCAGGTGGCACCAACAAAGCAATCTTCCTTATTGACAAGATTTATGATTAACATTTTACTTCTGCTTTACAGGTAAGACGGTCTTTTAATGAGAGTAATTGTCTCAGTAGTATGCATAATTCATCGTCAAAAAATCGAGTGTAGTAGGCATAAGAGCTTCTGTCGAAAGATAGTCCGACAAGTCTGATGTGCTATGTAGGCGTTGTAATATAGAGGTTTGACAGTCTGCTAGTACAAGTCTGCCATCTACAATGCTGCTGTAAGTCAATAGTGCATCGGACACGGACTCGCACTCGGTAACTGCAGGGCCGACTCGGTCAAAAATCGACCACATCCACAGCCCTGAATGATGTAGTGGTTTCGTTGCTTTATAATTGTCTTAATAATTGCTATTGAACCGTTAATATAACTAATGCTATAAATTAGTGCTCTTTTACTGTGTGTCGCTCCATTTATGAAAGTTTGTGCATTTGTATCGGAGTTGAAAAACTCCATTCCGGTGCTACGGGAGTTCGAATACAATCACTGATCGACTTTGGAGAGCTATACGACTAGGATCACAAAGCATTTTTGAGAACCTCTAATTATAGTGGTCTCTTAAGGCATTTGATATAACTCTCGATTATAGAAACTAATGATTGAAGTTTAGATATCATGGCAATCTCAGTATCAGCTGTTGTATGCTTTTATTTTGGGATCATTTCGTGGGAAATGAATGCACATAAATTTGCAAATAAATACATTTGCACTGTACTTCCGGCATATAAATGTATTTTTTTGATTTTTATTTTAACAAAATTAAGTCGAGTACATTGCAAATTGCAAATGTCAACACTTAAAACAGACACACACAACCTGCACGCCACAGCATCAAATGTTCGCCGGGAAGATGTTCGCCACTCTTCAGCTATCACCGCTCAGTCGTCTGTGTATATTATTCATGGGTTCCTTTTCAAAACTTTTTCTTGATATTAATTCCATTATCAAAGCAAACAGAGAATGACTGAATGTTATTCCCTGTCTAAGTTCGATCTTCACTACAAATTCCTCACTGTAGTTTGTACCCACAATTACTGCTGCCCTTGTCCTTTCGTGCATTTTCTCGATTAAAAGTACTTCTTCCTCCTCAACATTTAACCACCCTAAGGGCTGCAGATACAAGGGCTGTGGTGACGTTGTCATAAGCCTTCTTTATGTCTACGAAACCAAGCACCAAGTTTTCTTCTCTTTCTACTGTCTTCCCGATCTTCTGCCTCACCACAAACATTCTGTTTGATGTACTTCTTCCTTTCCTGAACCCTCATGCCTAATTCTGTGATATCAGCTGTCTGTCTAGCACCCGCTCCAACAATTTCAGCACTTGACTCAAAATTGTTATGCCTCTACATTTCTCGGGCCTCCTGAATACTTCCTTTCCCTTTGCGAATGGGCACAATCAGACGCAATCTCCACTCTGGGATATCTCCTTTCAAATACCTGTAAGATTGAACAGCCGAGCTAGCCATCCAACCCCTACTTTCCCACCCGCTTTTGACATTTCCACCGTTATTTCATCTTTGCTCGATGCCTTCCTTGCCTGTCTTCATCTTTTTCAATAACATCATTTCTTCTTCGCCTATCTTATTCTTGACGCTTATAATTCTCACGCTACAGGGCGCCTCTCTTCTATAAAATCAAAATAAATTTTCTCTTTTGGTATTAATATTCATCAGTCCTGACTCCTAGACTCATGCGAGCAAAACAACAAGACGGAACTTATGTAGGTTTGACCGATCAAGAAGGTAATCATACGTTTCATATTAAGCATAGACACTTCAACTGCAGAATGACATTGCCGTTCGCAGCATTGACGCGTCGGGTTCATCGCTGACATTTCAACAGCAGAATTATCGAAATTATGTGAAGCGTTCCCGTTTCAAATTCAATTTGTCATATCAACAGCATAATGAAAACAAAATCTGACGTTAATTCACCCAAATCAATGTGGATCTGCAGCTGGAGATGTAAACTTCTAAATCGAGTGCAACATTGTCTTTCAAGTGAAATTATTGCAATTGAAATAGGTTATAAAGTGACCGTTTTCAGCTGCAAAATACAAGGAATTCAAATGTGAAAATTATAAATAATAATATATACAATCTTAATGCAATCTGCTTAAGCTTACAAGAACTTTGATGAGATCCGAATAAATTTCTCATAAGCTTCTTACTATTTATACAAAATTATGAGTTAAGCAATTCATTGTAATTGAAAAGCTTAGCTTTGCTTATCTAAAGAACGCAGCACTGATGGAAAGAGCGTACATAAGACGGAAATAACAACTAACAAGTGAGGGCTTGAACAAGTATCGTGAACAACATGAAAACGGCCGTCTTCCTGATAACGATCAAGAAGTCTTGGTATGTATTCTTCCATGGTTAGGAATCATTACACATTCATGTCGAAGGATCTGATGATCGATATGCTTTATGAAATATATTGATATGAACCTCATTGCATCCATTTGCATTGCACGTTTATAAAGACACAGAGGAACATAAAATTAACATCATGCATCGATTGACAGATAAAATGATCATCATGGTACATCAGCTTAGCCCAGCGCTTTGATCTGTTTAGCTCCGACGATGCATACGTGCCTTTCACTTCAATCATAATTACACGAGTGTAGCTGACAAAGACGTGCAGTGTCCGTTCCGTAGGGCCTATTGCATCCATCCAACCAATCGGTTGAACAGTCCATTTCATTCACCATTGCCGATAGAATATATACAGCACATTCTATGAACGCACGGTCATTCAAAAGAGACCAGTCATTTGGAAAAAAGAAGAATGATGCAGAAACGTGTTTCTCGACCTAGTTTGACCGATCAAAAAGCTAATCATCCGTTTCATATTAAGTAGAGACATTTCAACTGCAGAATGACAGCATTAACGCTTCGAATTCATCGCTGACTTTTCGACAGCAAAATTGCCGAAATGAGGTGAAGCGTTCTTGTTTCAAATGCAGATTGCCATATCAACAGCATAATGAAAACAAAATTTGACGTTAATTCACCCTGATGAATGGCGATCTGTAAAGCAGATATTAAAATTCCATATCGAGTGCAACATTCTCACTTCAAGTGAAATCATTGTAACCATAGATTAAAATATATCATACAGATTAATCTTGGCTGTACTTGAAAGCTGACGAGATAGCAGATGAGCATCTCAGCTTCAAAGTAAATCAGAAAAAGCAAGGAAATCCAGATTTCACTCGAAGCTGCTCGCCATGCCAGAAGACTGTTTCTATGAATGAAAGTTTGCCATTTCAACAAAAATCTTCATCTGGCTAAAAAGCACAGTCATCTGTAAGCTTCTTTAACTAGACATGTTCCTGCTTTCTGCCACATCATGAATTGACTACTAGGTTATAAGAAACCGTTTTCTGTTGCAGAATATTCTCGTCTATCCTCGTTACCCTACGAAGAAAGACTGAGAGCTCTGAAACTCCCAACACTACAATGTCGTCGTCGGATTATGGACCTTACAACCGTGTTCAAAATATGTAACCACCTTACTCCAAGTGATCCTAATTCCTTCTTCACCTTTAGTGTTTCCCGAACCCGTGGACATAACTACAAAATTTTCCGCCACCCAACAAATCTGAATTGTCGCCTATCCTCCTTTTCCCACCGCATCATAGATGACTGGAACCGCCTCCCCGACGATATTGTTAACAGTGAAACGGTTTAAACGAAAGCTTTTTATGTTTTATTGTAACTTCTAATTATTCCCTCTTGAATGTATTTCCTGTGTTGCTTTGGTGCTCATTGCACTTATTGGTGTACTAAATATATAAATACAAAGAATTTAAATGCGAAAATTGCAAATAATATAACACAATCTCAATGCATCCTGCTTAGCTTGCAAGAACCTTGATTAGATCAGAATGCATTTCTCATCAGAGTATTGTCATTTGAACAAAATCATGAATCAAGCAATTCATTGTAATTTTCAATATTTATAATTGGATTAAATCGAAAACTTATGTCTATATTTAAACTGAGGGAAACAACAACTAACAAAAAAAGGAGTGTAAAAGTAACGTGGACAACATTAAAGTGTCTATCTTCCCGATAACGATTAAAAAGTCCTGGCATGGCTAGGAGTCATTACCCATTCTTCGAAGTATTCCATGATCGATATGTTTGATGAAAAACGACAAAAACAACTAACAAAAAAGGAGTGTAAAAGTAACGTGGACAACATTAAAGTGTCTATCTTCCCGATAACGATTAAAAAGTCCTGGCATGGCTAGGAGTCATTACCCATTCTTCGAAGTATTCCATGATCGATATGTCTGATGAAATATATTGATATGAACTTCAATGAAGCATTGACTCCAAGACGAAAACGATTAGCCATCATTGAATATAGCAAAAGCAGCCATCTGTATTGCAAGTTTATAGAGACACAGAAGCGCAGAAAATAAATATCATGCATCGATTGAAAGATGAAAAATATGATATTGGTAAATCAGCTTAGTTAAATACTTTAATCTATATAGCCACGAGGATGCACATCCATCATTCACTTCAGTATCCTCACAGCTCAATCATTATTTACACAAGTGTAACTGATGAAAGCGTGCATTGCCCATAGACTACTACTGCATGAATCCATCAAATCGGTTAAGCAGTCGATTTGACCCTATTTACCAAGTTGAATAGAGAGCACATTTTGAAGGATGTAGTGTACAGTCATTCGAAAAAGATTTCTTGGATTTTCGCGCACCGGCCCCCATGGGCCTCCCTCAAATTATGTGCGGTGGTTTTTGAAAACGTTGGATCCATATCTAACACCATGCAAAGTTTAAAAAAGTTGTCGCAATGTACGCAATTCTTCCAGTTTTTTGACATATTCCCTCCCAGCTCTAAGCAATTTGGTAAAAATGCACTTGAAACGCAATGACGCATACTTGAAATGACAGCTGCACCTTGAAATGACATCATCAATCTTGAAAGGAAAAAACCCGTTCTTGACGGGTCAAACCTATAGAAGACCGAATCAGGCCAGATTTCGGTAGGTACGCTAGACTGAAGAGGTCAATTACTTCTGTCTGTCATTCAATAATCATCTGTCGTTGAGATGTAGTGGTGTTGCAATCAGGAATAAACTGGCTCTATTTGAAATAATCGATTTAAAAAGTACAGGTATTATCAAAGATAACAGACGGTAAAACTCACCATTGAACGCATGTTAATGAAATGGAGAATCAGTTTTGTTAGAATACATCAAAAATTGTAAGTTTATTGCAGACTACTGATGTTCTGTCCTCAATGAGTAGTAAACATTTTGAGGAGCTGTTTCCAAATTTTCGAGGAGTTTATAATCTTTACATTACCCATTGTCTTAGGGTATTATGACTCAATTCAGTATTAATTGAATCTCCATTGCAGTTTCGATCGTATTAAATGCAGTGGTGGGCGTTCCGATAAATGAAGCGATAAAGCGATAATATCGGACTGGCCGAAAATTTATCGTTTATCGTTTATCGCAACGAATCGAAAAAATTATCGTTTATCGTTATCGCTTTAAATTTTCCTGCGATAACGATAAAGCGATAATTTTTTTTGAAAACAAAAATTTCTTTGGCTTATTAGACTAACATTCTACGATTTGAATTAACTGCTCGAATGTGACTCTTAAAAGCGTCAATTGGAATTGCATCGGGTATTACTAAGCTCTATTAAGGGGATCACACCTTGACACCACACAGTGCTTGATAGTTCACAACTCTTGCATGTAGAATATCAATGCGCGATCCCGTTCTGATTCCTCGTTGAGGTCATCTACGATTTAAAGGGTTAGATGAAGGTAAGTTGAACAGCGAGTTGGTACATTTCTACTGAATTAGTACTCGTTAATAAAAGCATGAGATTGTTTCATTTTCACTCATCGCAGTCTGTGCCTCGACTTCTGATCCTGCGTGTGTGCGCGTGCATTCACACAAAGCCTTTCGCATCGATTAGCTTCGAAATAGTCGTCATCCATGGACAGCAACTATGACGTCGACCTCACTGAGGTAAGTTGTCGAATAAGATTTAAAGAGGATTGGCCCCTGACAGCCGTATTTGAACGTTTCAATGAGAATCATTTTTTCTTCGCGTCTAGACGGCAGTCGGTGTCTATACTGCTCATCAAGTGATAAAGTGCATTTGTCTTCTACCATCGAACGTTCAATCAGCTCATCATGCAACGTTTTTATAATCTATTAATCATACTATGTATGCGCATATTCATGAGAAACTACCAACATTCATTTAACACAGTGTTTTCCAAAATCGTACCTTTTTAGACTCCAAGCAGTCGAGTAGTGTTTTTAAATCCTCATCGTCTATAAGAGTAGAAAAATACGTCGCATATGCATAAAAAAAGGAAAATATAGTTCCTATATTTAACTTATGTGTAGGCCAGGCCCACTCTCTGTGGTAAACAACTAGGACAACTAGTCGCACAATTTTTTAAATCTCTTGTTAATGATTATCAATTTGGATTGACCAATGACCATTCTCATTTCCAATGAGATGATTGTTTTATTTTAGCAATTTTGATTAACCATTCTCATTTCTAATGAGATGAACGCCAGGGAATTGGTCTCCCTGATAGGGGAACGAACCCCTGCTCAAATTTGGGAGGATTCAAAGATGGTTAACACAGGCTGAGGGCGCCAAATGAGTATCTCGCATCCGGGCGCAAGAAACTCACGCTACGCCACTGTAACACAGTCAGTGTCAGTCACATCATAAGGCTAGCGCAGGCTGAACAATATAAAGCGACGATGACATACTTGTAGATAACTGTCTTTCATAGTTTCTAGAGTAGACTGATAATGTAGCCTACATTGTACGTAGGCATTGCACGTACATATGCCTACATGTAGATCACTTGGCACTTGGCCTACCCTACGTTTATAGACATTTATTTCCAGCCGTGTAGATATACGTATGTATCGTAAGTTTATACAACAATATGATTTCCTTAACTTTCTAATTGCGGTGCCGTGAACATATTAATTCCCTTCAGTATTTTAGCAACTGCAATGAGCACTACATTAATTTTTTTCAATATTTTAGCAACTTTAATGAACACTACACGCTCTATTATGCTGCAGTATACCGCATTAGCTTGTCGATAAATCGACGTACCCACTGGATGGGGTTGATGGAATAGCCCAATTGATATCTATTGTTTACGTTGCAAATACATTATTAAATTTTTATTTCATCTTACGCATGTACCTACGTGCAATGTAGGCATACCGTAGCATAGTTAGGGTGCAATTTAATAATTACCGGTAGGGCTAATTGGTATTTCTAAGAGCGACGCCGCTAGAACTTCATCATCCAAGGACGCAGAACAAGAAGAACATTGAATTGTTGTTTAGTCTATTGATATGATTATTGATAAGGCTGGCAAAATTATCGAAGCTATATAGGCCTTATCCAGTAGCTAGGTAGGTACAATGATGAGTGTATTGTCCCTCGATGTTCATACGTTACGAGTGAGGTCCCACAGATAGCTACATTATAATTTTGGACTTTGCTTGTCAGGCTTGGACATGAGTTGGGAGTTGCAAATTGCTACATGTTATTTACGTCTAAGAGACAAGTGCAATCCGATCGTCATCCTTTACCATGGTGGTATACTGAGACTATGGGCCACACTAAGTAGGCTACATGTAAATACTTATTTATAGATTGCGTTTTTTGAGCGCGCACTTTTCAATTAAGCTGATAAAGTTGACGATCATCATTTTTTCATTGTCTGCCAACATGTTTACCATCATCCTGCAGAGTCTAGTAAAATACATACACGTACATGTGCTTATAAGACGCTGTAACAATGAAACTACATGTATATATGCGTTATATTTAGCTGTCTTGTAAATTTCGGGACTGCAAGAATTTTAAGGTTATATCATTGTACCTACATCTGCTGTATACAAGCATGTGTATTATTTATTTTGTCATAGCCGAAGATATATCAAAATAAAATCACTGATTTTTTTGTTTCAGTTTCAGCGTCAAGAGGACTGCAATATGTCACGAAGAGGACTACATGTATGGAGGACTTCTTCCGTGTTGAGAACAGGAGTAGTGGTGTGACTCAAGAGAAGAAGCGGAACATTTCCGGAAGTTCGGGATCTGCAGACGTTCCCCCCGTCTCCCACTCGAATTCCCTCATGTCCCTGGGTAGTGAGTTAGAGGCCGACAGCCGCTCAGGTAGTCAAGCCATTGACGTCGACCAGCAACACCTTGTGATTGCGCCTGGATGTGGTATTTCCAGCCAGGAGCTGCAGACCATCAAAGACAAGATGGCAGCTTTGACAAGCTATTACGAATTATCTCAAGTGCTCAAGTGCAAGAACGCCCCAGATAGGCCTACTTCTTCCAATGTCCAGGAAAAGACAACCACAGTTTACAACTTGAAAGCCAAGTGTCATAAGTGCTTCGCGGAAGTGTCTTTCTGGAACAATACAACTGGCAACCTGGTCTCACATTACAAGACCAAGGTAAGGTTCTATAGCTCAACATCACTCTGTTTTCATAGATGATGAAATTACATGTCACTCATACTCAAGCTTATTATTTTCATGTAAACTAAGGCATGCACTTTTTAATTTATTTCTTTTCAGCACGCTCAGGACTTGTCTCAACTGAAAGCAGCCATCAGCAGGACTAGCAGGCGAGGTGTCAGGCACCCAAGCGGAGATAACCAAGTGCAACTCCACCAGCTCTCCTTAAAGGAATCTGTTGACCAGGGTACACAATTTACACAGGTAAACCTTTCATGAGAAATGTTTGATAATGCTTTCACATCAGATAAAAGTATATGCACAATTTAAATTTTTCGTATTTATCATTATAATTTCATTCGATAAGTTTTGATATGTTTTGATAGTTTTGTATTAGATTTGTCTGGAATTTTATAAAACCCTGTGTAGTCCTACCTCTGCCAACTGCTTATAGGAGAAGTAATATTTCATTTTTTCCTGTTTGGTGCAGGCTAATGGCAGGGAGGCAGTGACCAAGTGGTTCGCCAGGTGCCTCATCCCACTCAGCATCACAGACCACCCAGCCACCAGGGAGATGTTCCGAGTCCTCCAGCCTGAATTCAGGGTCCCCAGCCGCCGCACACTGACTCGCGACATCAAGGCCATGGGGGATGAGACAAGAGAGGAGTTAAAGAGCATTCTCAAGGACCTGTCGCACGTTGCGACAACGGCAGACAGCTGGACGGCACACAACAGGTATGTAAAATTAAATATGAGATGCCTATTGATCAATTTGCAGTTTGCATGTATTAGCCTACCGGTATGCACGTAGCAATCAATACACTGTTGGAAGATTATATACACCAATATGATATTTGACATAACATACGAGTATTTTACGTTCGACACCAGATATGACCTTTGAGGCTGTAGATTTGCTTGTATGTCTTATCAATTTCATGTTTTTGTATGCATAAATCAAAATGACATATTCTTCCATGGGCCTCGCTTGTTCTCTGAAGATGGATACAACAAGTGATAAAACATAAACGATGCAATTGTTTCAGGCAGTGAATAACATTTATGACGTAGCTACGGTAGCGACCTGGCGATAACATAGACATGAAACATATGACTTTCAGCTATACTATTGATATCTACATACATATCGTAAAACAACGACGATATAATAAAATAATACATGCATATGTGTAAACAATTCTGGTACATGCAATGAGCGAAAATTTTAAAATTGAAAAGCTAATAGATAAATGTAAATAAAATAAACAATTACATCGTTTATGCTTTATCACTTGTTGTATTCATCTTCAGAAAACAAGCGAGACCTATGGAAGAAAATGTCGTTCTGATTTATGCATACAAATTCATTTGGAAAATTGCGCCGGTTGAAAGTTTGATTTTATGTTTGTTAAATACCTAGCAGTGTTAGTGCAGCTACATGTAGAGTTGTCTTTAGTAAGCCTATTGCACAATTGGACTATGCATGTACATGAGCTTATATCTAATTATACATGACAGTCATTACAAACATAGCTCTACATATTTCTGTGCAGGTCCTTCATTGGGTCGACAGTCCATTGGATCGATCCCGCGGATCTGTCAAGGAAGATGGGTACCCTAGCGATCAAGGAAATTAAGGTGAGTCAATATGCACTACAGATACCTAAATTGTAAATGCATTGAGTTCGAAGCCTGCATTGCAACCGATTATAATGTATATTCATAATTAATGTAAATAATGTAATTATAGGCCTATGGGTATTACTCTATTATGTTAACGCTATTGTACTGTCATAAGCTTAGGACGTATTTTTATGAATATTTTACGATTAACTGCTGTATAGCCTACATTTAAGCTTACCTGTTATCAAGTGCATACTACCGCATAGGAGCCTACATTTCTTACATGTAGGCTACATATGCACTATCCACTATCATACATGTAGGCCGATGCCTAGAAGCCTCTCCCACACATTAAATGACAATGACGATATGCATTATATACTGTAGTGTATACTGTTGTGATAGGGATAATGGAATAATGATGCTTTATGCATTGTGATTTATCAGGTGAGTCAGACCAAGGGCATCATCGCCACCAAGCTGGACCAGGTCAACCGTGCCTTCAACATTTCACGGAAGATTGTCCTTACCACAACGGACAACGGGGCGAACTACGTCGCTGCCTTCAGCAACTATGGACCGGGAATCACCCAGACAGAGGAGGACACCATCAGCAATCTGCACGTCGAGGTGATCAACAGCCCAGAGGACCAGGAGGAGGAAGAGGAGAGAAAAGGCCTTAACATCATCAGTGTCACCACGGCCCTTGCTGCAGCAGCTGAAGTGCAGGATTTACCCAGGCTGCCTAAGCATCAAAGATGCAGGCAAGTGAAGGCAAGGACTAAAGAATGCAGCTAAAAGGTTTAGGCGGTTTTGTACTAACAAGTGCTGGTTTAATATTAAGACTTATACCGGTATTTAAACTTAAATTAGACATAAATTAGACCGTATTCACGACGAGCGATGTTTAGCACTAAACACCTTAAATTTCCTCTAAGGCATATGTTTCTTTTCTACTTATTCATCTCTCTTTATCGTCTCACAATTTGCTTTTTGTGTCTATTAGTATCTAAATATATACCATTGGGCTCTAACTGACAGCCATAAAAATATGCTTAAACAGTGTTTCGCGCTCAACATCGCTCGTGAATACGGCCGTAGATGTTTTTAGAGTACCCATAGCAAACTGAAAGACAGTTATTGCGTATTAGTTAGACTAAGCTTACTTTTCTTTTGCCTTCAGTGCACACACGGTCAACCTGCTGGCGAGTACAGATGTTTCACAAGTTTACCATTGGAACTACGGGAAAGGTGCTCCCTTCATTAAGACCCTAGCCAAGGCCCAGGGCCTATGGAACCTACAAAATAGGTCTTCAACATCAGCCAATGCCATCAAACAAGTAGTTGGAAGAAAGCTGCCAACACCGGTGGCTACAAGGTGAGCTTGCCAAAGTGATTTTTATTGTTTAACAAGACCATCTCTTAAACAATATTCACTTTACCAACAGATGGAGCTCTCTGTATGACGCGTGCAGCGTGCTGCTACAGTGCGTCATGAACGACGACGCTCGCCTGGAGGCCGTCAATGAAGTTCTACGGAACGAGGGGGGCGCCAACCGGAGCAGGAAGTCCTTCAGCGGCTTCGACGACCAGGACAGACAGGTAAAGTACCAAAGTAGTCTGATGCAAATTCCATTTTAGCTAAGATGAGCCTACATGTAGATAATTATGTTTTTGCTCTTGCTTTTGGTTTACAAGTTTTAGTGCCTGTTATGCTATCAATTTAATGAGTTTTTTACGTTATCACCAGGTGCTGCATGAGTTCTGCAAAGTCATGAGGCCAGTCGCCAACTGTCTGGACCGGCTACAGGCGGAGCAGAACGCTTACCTTGGTGCACTGCTTCCCAACCTCACTCTCATGAAAGTGGCGCTGGAGCGCATGGAGGAATCGCAAAGGGACCAGGCCCTCATCTACGCAGAGCCCTTGGTGCGCGCCCTCCTCCGACAAGAGGGCAACAAAAGAGGATTTGACAACAGGTAGGCCTACAAATTCAACAACTTCACCTATATTCTGTAACATAAAGGGGTACCGGTATTTTATTCTCTGTTTAATGTTTGCGGTGCTTACCTTTTTCTATAAGCCAGGGGTCGCGCAGACTCCGGCATAAATGGCCTATTCAGTGTTCCAGTTCGGCCTTGTTAAGTACTAGCCTGTTAGGCCTAGCTGGTGCTAATAATGTCAGCTTTAAATGTACACATGTATATTTCTTGTGCTGTGTAGTTTTGTTCCCTTTCTTTACTATACAGGTGCACGCAAATTTAGGAGCCAAATTCATCATCAATGGACGTTGACTCTGTCTCAAAGAAGCATTATGCTTCCGATTGATTTGTTTTGATGGTTAGTAAATCAATATTTTCCTCACAGGAGCATTGTAGTCTACTCCCTGTTTTCTCTGTCCTAGTGTACCTTCTTGATCCCTGGCCCTGACACGGCCTATATGGTGGCCTAAATTGCCTGCCGATCCCTGGTATAGGCAATAAGTACATGCACATGTCCCGCTACGTGTTTAAGCTAATTACTTTGCTTTACAGATTCAGCTTCATGTTTAGAAACATGGATCTCCTCATGGCATCTGCCCTTCATCCAAACTACGGGATGTCGACGTTCGGCTCCATGGCTCCGCATATGAAGGATGAGATATCCATGAGGATCCTAAAAGAGATGACGGCGCTCGTCAGACAGGAGGAGGCCAGAGAGGGGGGAAACCAAGTTACGATGAAGGAGCATCAGGAGGTCGGCGATGACCCCTTTGCCGAGCTCTGCGAGTGTGAGGATGCAACCGAGGAAAACCGCGACAATAACCTGCAGGAAGACCTCAAAAAGGAGCTGCAAGGGTGGAAGAGGAGCAAGGAGGTAGGCCTAACAATGTGTTTAAAGTCTTGCCATGTTCTTTCATGCACCATGAGCATACCGTGTACAAGCAACTGATAATTCGGTGCATTGTAATGTGTAATTACCGAATGTGTACATGTAAGATTGCAATGATGTGTGTGTTTTTTTTCAGGCAACTGTGAAGAAGTCGCACTTCCCTGCGAAGCATAGGGCCCACTGGATAACACTTTTCATAAAGTACAATACCGGGATCCCTAGCTCTGCAGGAGTAGAGCGTCTCTTCAGCGTGGCTGGAGACGTACTAAGGCCGAAGAGGGCTTGTCTCAGTGATGACAATTTTGAACACCTCGTGTTTCTGAAGGGAAACCTCCACCTCAGCAAGAGGCTGCAGCCAAGAGGGGCCGATGAGGATGACGATGATGATGTGTAGTATTTGTATGATTCCTCTCTGCTCTGATTGTACTTTGTGGTGCGGTGAAGTCTGTCGTGGTACCCGATACATGTAGCTTGTTGTTTTTATGGTTTTTATGTTAACAATAAAGTTCTCAATTCGTGTCTTTCATCAATGCTCCTATTTATTCAATACCAGCCGATGTTATATTTTAGGCATGTACTTGTAGGTTTCTGCATGATATTATCGAGGCCAAAGGCCCAGACCAATGAAGAGTGCATCAACATAATTAATTGTTACACATGGCCTTGTATATGCATGCAGGCACGACTTCGATTTCATGTCCTCGAGCTCTAGCACTCGATGTTGTTAGAAGACATGGAATCGAAGGAGTGCATGCTTGTGCATGGCCGTCGTGTAACAAATCATCATGTAGAACAGCATTTATTTTAGTGAATTCAGTGTAGAGGTTTAGTAGCAAAAAATGAGACAATTATAGACGTTAGTAGAGACAATTTCAGGATTTATCGTTATCGGACTTTATCGTTATCGCTTATCGCTTTAACCTTTGCGTAAAATTTATCGCTTTATCGTTATCGGACTTAGCAAAAAAAATTATCGCTTTATCGTTATCGGACCCATCGGAAAATTTATCGCTGCCCACCACTGATTAAATGAATTCAAGTTGTGATCCAGTGCCAAATGTGAGATATTTGAAAACAAAGATACTCGCCAACAGAAACTCATAATTGAAGGAAAATATGTACATATATATGAATGAAAAGATAAATTTTCATACGAGCGCTTTCGTGGTCTCTAGTCATGTGTGACGACCGAATGAAATGATTATGTAGGATGCTAATTGCTAGCGTTAACATGATTTACATGACGTCATAGAAATTTACAACACAACGAATCAAACAATAGCTATGGAAGTTGACAGAAAGTGATCAACAATGAAAATCTGCTTACACGAAAAATAGCATGAATAAAACCTGCCACCGTAAAAGGCTGTATACAAAATTGTTTTGGACACACAGCAGAAGTTTGTGTCCCAAAATAAAAAGGGCTTGCAAAATACTCGAATTTGAGCTAGCCAACACTGAAAAATAAGACGAAAATTCGTTTATCTGACTTACAATAGAAAAGAATTTAATTTTTTTAAATTTAATTAAATTTTTTTAAACGTCCTTTGAATCTCAAATGTTTCAAACATACATTCCCACATCAAAGTACTTGCTCTCCCTTCAATGTCATCATGTCTGTAAAGAATAACGTTCTAAAATGAACAGACATGGTTGCTTTTCAATCATGAAAAAGTGTGAAGGGAGACCCGAAAAGAGCTGTGAGTGGGGAGGGGGAGACTAATAGAGATGCATTTTTACCACCCACTAAGTCAATTTGTGTGAATGTCCAATTTATAAGCTTAACAACAATAAAATTAGATAAACGATAGATCAAATTGCCATGCAAAAGATGTGCGGCTGGTAGGATTCGAACCTACGACCAAGGTTAACTAGACCTGTGCTCTAACCAACTGAGCTACGAGCCACTTACGCGCCTCTGTCAATTGGCAGGATCAAACCCTCACCACCACACATCAGTTGTCAAGGCAATAATAATCAATGAATAAATAACACGTCACAATTGTGACCGCTGACATTAAGGCAAGTAGCGCATACAGGTATATATCACAAGTGCACTCATGTGCAATATGTCTATTCTCAGTTAAAACTAATTATAAAAATATTGTTTCTCAATTTGAATGTCTATTTGACTATCTAATACATCCATACTTTGATCTATAGGCCTAATGTACTGCCTGCATGAGCCTAGAAGTTGATCATACCGACAATAATGCGATGATCATAATTTCATAGGTTGCTGTAAGAGGAATGAATTTACTTTCTTTGTTTCACAATTCGGCAACATCAAATGAAGAAAAAGATATCGTCAACATCTTCGATTGTCTTCCAAGAATTCTCGAGTGCTGGGAATCCTTGGAACATTTGTATTCATACGTGCAGCTACCGGTATGATGCAATTATGCACTGTGATGTGGTTTGAAAGTCAAATGGGTGTGGTAATGAGAAGTAAAGATAGAAATCAGCAAAAGGGAAGTTGTGTCTGGTTATAGGACTTGACGAACATTTGAAATTCCGCTACCATGTGGCACCCATTATTTTCTTTTTTTATTAATGGAATAATTTTCACAACTAGGAGAATATTTGGTGACGACATTGCCTACTAATCCTAAAATGATACGGCATTAGACATATGCGCATTTTCATAATGGAACAGCATTTATGAGACATATGCTATATACAAGTAGAAGTGATGTGAACTTTTGAAATTCAGTCACCGAGGAGTTTTATGGACACAAATTAAAGTAAATGAATTTCTCAAAAATTATTTTGTGTGTCATTGAAGAGCCAACCGAAGTGTCACACATGACACATTTCAAAAGAGAAATAGATCTTCATTGGCTGAGTAGCAGTCATGTTAACAGTGAAAATGAAATTTCGTTAAGGCTTGTCCTGCCCCAGATGCAGCACCTGCCCTAAACTAGGTGCTGCAGCTGTTGCATGCGTGCCCTTTTCATAAATTGCGGTAATGTTCCTTAAATTTATCCTAAATTGTTTTTAATTTTATATTGTGAATTCAATATAATTTACTAATACAATACAATTACTAATTATATTACTAATATAATACAATATAATTATATAATGAATTTAATTTCATTCATTTCTGTGAACAATACATTTGTGTGAAGATCATTGATTGTCAAAGAAATGTCATTATTTTGAGCACGCCTGGTCTGACGGACTGTCTCTGAGACTGTCTCGGAATGTTCAAGTCACGATTATTTCCAGATACATATTTTTTAGGGATGTAATAATGGTTTTGATAATATATTGAACAAAAAGTGATAGCTACAACGTCTCATCAGGAATTGCTATAACTGATTTTCAGAAATATAATAATGCTTTTACCTTACAAAGTAGTTAATCAAAACATTTGACTTATTAGCAGCTACATGTGCGCAATGACCTCGCGCAATGATAAATGCTCACTGTGCAAATATCACATACTTCGTATGTACATTGTTTGCGCACATTAAAATACTCCAAAAAGCAAGGAGAACTCTCACAGTACATCAAATGAATCAGTCTCCGCATCTGATACACAAAAGTCAGAATGTTGGAGACATTGTCGTGAGTTCTGAGTTATAATGCGTTAAGTAGTGCAACTCACATAGACACAGAAGAAACTTTGCTTCAAGATATAATGGACTTTGTCTGGTGATAGATGTCTTGTTTCAAAGAGGCACATTATTCATGTATACTCAAATTAAAACAGTTATGTTAGAAAATGAGATTAACACCATAATATTCCATATTTTCAAAAAGAAAATGTCGCTGAAATCCAAGATGACGTTGTCTACCCAACTGGTTTCAAATGAGAAGCATGTTTGGCAGCAATCTTCATCAGGAGATAAACTACAATAAGAATATTATGCTCAAATTTGATTCGTTTAACTGTCGTCGCACTTGGGGAAATTGTTCTTTTCAAAAAATCATAGCATCTTATTCATTCTTAAACATGTCATTAGTTAGCTGTCTTAACATCTGTCACTAACAGTGGATATTTATTTCCTTGTCGTCACATTTTAAAGACTAACGTTTGGTTATTATGGAGTGGTCAATACTTCATTTTTTCCTTGCGATTATATCAACAGCTTGCTCGTGTACCGCTCCATTTCAGCGCGTTTTTGACGCCTGCCTGTTCTGGAATACAAGTGCTAAAAAGGTCAGCTGGTGCGAGTCTCAACGTCTTTGCGGACAAGTCGGTGGAGAACTGGCTGTTGGATACAATGCCATTCGACTAAATCGCAAGAATTTTAAAATTGGCCACTACTACATTGGGTTGACCGATGCACTCCATGAAAGGAGAAATAGTCGAAGCGGTTGGAGATGGACCAACGGCAGCACTTCACCGAGTTCTAATTTACTTGCTTGGGACTCAGCTGAACCAGGGAATGGGAAGCTTGGTGGTCAAGACTATGTTATACAAATCCACAATCAGGGTCTATTCGGAGATGTGCATATTAGGCCAAAGGATAACGCGTGGAAAGCTGTTGCTATGTGTCAAACGAGAGAATGGCTCTCTCCATCATGGAAAGTTAGACGTTCGAGTCAGTTCACAATGGCTGAGGTTGCTGTATTCCGTGATACAGTCAAGTATGCGGGCGATGGAGGTTGCTTCCGGGATATACCAAGCAAAGATGTCACAGAATGTGCTGCCGAATGCTCAGCAGAAGAATTGAATTGGTGCGTCGCATTTTATATCATGCTGGTTCTGGCTTCTGCAAGCTGGTCCTTTACATCTGATCAAAACTTGGATGTGGGCACAGGCATTGGATGGAAGAAGTTTGTGCGGGAATAGACAAAAACAGAAGACAGACAGCTAACAGCATTGGTGTAATATAGGATCGTCTGTTTTGAATAGGTAAATGAATAGGTTAATGTCAGTCGTCACTCAAAATCATAGAAATCATAGAAATTTTTGTGATGGGCCCGTATTTGTTTGCCATGTTTATTAGTACCTTACAAATTCAGTCATCGAGTGCTAACTTGATCAAATTTGCAGATGACACTACACTTATCGAGTCGTGTACTAATTGCAATCCCAACCCAAACAACTCGTTGGCGATACAGGACTGGTCAAATTACTACAGAATGGAATTGAACAAAGCTAAATGTACTCAAATGCTCTTTATCCGCTCAAAAGGAACTACTCCTGATCCATATCCCGAGATTGTGGTTACCCATTCTACTAACATTCTTGGTGTCATAATCAACGATAGGCTGTCTTGGGATGAACATTTTTAGAGTGTTGTTTTACGTGCATCTCGTCGCCTTCATGTCTTGAGGTCTTTGAAATCGTATGTTACAAAAGAGCAATCAGTTTATGTTTTTTATGAATGCATTATGTCCATTGTCATGTATGCTACACCAGTTTTTTACAAATTGTCAAGTTTCATAATTTCGAATTTAGTGCGTCTTAGAAAACGCGTTCACCGAATAATTTGCTCTGCTACATGTAAGTGTGACATTGTCCCTGACTTTATTCAAAAGCACGAAGAATTGTCGCTTAAGTATTTCAAAAAATGTTTTCTTCCTCATCATCCGCTACACCATCTTGTTCCGAAGAAGTTTCCTGTGTCAGGTAGATACCAAATGCCTTTCTGCTATACTTCGAGACGTTTGAATTCCTTCTTTTCCCACATGAGTTTGTTAGCCAATTTAGATGCACATGTTTCCTAGATCGAAGGTTGATTTTTTTCCTTTTGATGAACTCGTGGGTAGTTCACTGAGGCTGCCGTTCACGTTTTTGCCTGAGTTTTTGCATGCCTTTGTATAAATGATGTAATTTGTGATTTTCATTTTCTCAATAAACGCCTTACTTACTTACTTACTTACTTTAGACTTGAACAAGTTTTTGTAATTTATAATTGCTTGAAAATGGACCAAGTAAAGTCTGAAACGTCCCGATAAAAATTGAAATTCTTTGCGATGAAATGGCATTCGTTTATCGTCCTAAGAAAATTGTTAATATAAGAAAAAGATCAATTTAGAAAGACAGAAAAAATATATCACATATTAATCAAAATTCAACATGATCTAATATTCAATCAAGCCTGCAAAAAGAACGACGTATTGCAAAGTTATACGAAATAAAAGTTATACAAAAAAGAGCTACAAGATAAAATGATAACAGATCAATTCGCAAGTAAACTGATATTGGATAAGATCAATAACAACAAATTAAATTTAGTAGCAATGCAAAAAGAACTGGCTAAAAATTTGTGCAAATTACGAAAAAATTTTATATACAATGAAAATATGTATATATAATGAAAAAATACAAAAAGCCAATATGCCAATAAATAAGTAATAAAATAGATATAAACTCAAGGAAAAGTCAAATGATATTATATATCCATGAGTAGCTCCCATAGACGGGAGTGAAACCGGTTACAATATCATTTGACTTTTCCTTGAGTTTATATCTAATATATTACTTATATATATATATAAGTTAACAAAGAGAGAAAACTCAAAAATGGTCCGTAAATAATTCCAACAAAAGTACGACACGGAATTATCAAAGAAAAACTCAATTTCAACTGAAATACCCGACCGGTTTCTACCTGTCACCAGGCTTGTCAAGGGCTTGATCTTTAATGTAAACTGACATACAAAAATAATTTGAAATCTAAGCATTCATACATTGTATATAACGTAGACCAAGAAATCAAATGGCGGATAAAAGCAGGATGTCATCATGGCAAAGTCAGATATCAAATTAGTAGACAAGAGCAAAACTACATGTCACGATTTAAGGTGGGTCCTAGATATTTAATGCACTGCTTCTCTTTTTGCTCGCGATGTAATTTTGAGCAGTTCGGTGGAAGCTTTAAGATCGGCATGGCATAAAACAAGGGAGATAATTGCTCAGCACAAGTTGCGATATGATTGCTTACGTGAAGAATTCGATATTTTGCATCATTTATCTGTTGTCGGTGCACCCGAATTCGTGCACGCAGAATTCGTGTCTCTGTTTAGAGCACAATCCACGTTCCAACCTCCAAAAGGTTTAAACAGCACTTTGGACAACTGCATTGATGTAATAACTGAAAATGTTGAATCACATAATTTTGATAAACGTCAGAAAGATAATTTACTCTCACATGAAAGGAAAACTTTAAATGAATTGAAAGTAAACAACAATCTGTACATCATTAATGCCGATAAAGGTGGATCCTTCGTAGCCATAAACTATGATGATTATAGACACTTTATGTACGGAGAACACTTGAACGATTATTCGACTTATCAAAAAATCCAAAAGTATGACGCTGCTTCTACTATGCACAAAGTTAAAAAGTTTTGTAATAAATTTCGGCAGAGTCTAAGGGACAATGAGCACAAATTCCTGAGCAATTTCAGTCATTGCATGCCTTACATGTATGGACTACCTAAGGTTCATAAGTTAATTGATGACTTTAACAATGATAATATTGATGAATTTGGTTATATCAAATGAAAATGCCAAGTAATTTAAAGTTCCGACTATTATCTCAAGTATCAATGCACCCACTAGTCGCCTCAGCTCATTTTATAGACGAACTTTTGAAACCATTAGTCAAGTTGATGAAGAGTTATTGCAAGGACACATTTGACTTTATATCGAAACTTCCCCACACTATATCAAATCAATCTACATTTGCTAGTTTCGACGTGGTCTCATTGTATACGAGCATTGACCATCACCTCGGAAAAGCAGCAATTGAATATTGGGTAGAAAAAAACCGTAGCCTTGTGGATGATCGATTCAGCATTGATTTCACCATTGAATGCATTGAAATGATCTTAAAAAATAACTACTTTAGATTCGAAGATGAATTTTTCCTTCAAGTGTCTGGCACGGCCATGGGTACAAAAATGGCTCCGACCTATGCCACTCTCACGATGGGATTTATTGAAGAAAAAATGTATAGTTTAATGAACACCAGTTTATCAGCTGCTAATTACGACCTGTTCTGCAAAACTTGGTTGAGATATCTGGATGACTGTTTTGTAATTTGGGACAATGAATTTGGTAGTATTGTCGATTTTCATAATTTTCTTAATGACATTGATGAAAAGATCAAATTTACATATGAAATTAATAGTCGTCAGCTCAATTTCCTAGATGTTTTGGTTTATCGACGTGACAATGTGATTGAGAGAGACATTTATCATAAGCCAACGGACAGCCATGCGTACCTACCTTTCAATTCTGGTCATCCTCGTCATGTAATACGCAATATTCCATTTGCACTTGCGAATCGTATCCGAAGAATAGTATCAGAAAATGATAACCAACGCAAAAGACTCAACGAGATGAAATTAAGACTTTTAAAGCTGGGTTATCCAAGTAATTTGATCGACAATGCGATTTTTAAATCTAATTTACCCTCAAAAACAAAAGAAGAAAACAAGACTAAAATCATTTCGTATGTCAAAAAGTATAATCCTAACAATCCAAATGTGATGAAAGAAGTAGTTATGCCAGTTTTTACCACTTTGAAGTTAAATTCTCCCTTTAAGGAATATCGCTTAAGACCATGCTTTCGACAGCCTTCTTCTTTATTACAACTTTTAAGAAAGAAAAACAGACAACACATAACAGGAGTTTCGAAATGCAACGATAAAAATGAATGTGCTGTCAACACCTAATTATCGGAACAACATTCAAATATATGACACAAAATGGTACGGAAAAAAGGTTTGAGGTCAAAAGCAATATGAACTGTGGTTCAATGGACGTGATTTATGCTATTCAATGTCGTGGGTGCAACTTATTCCATGTGGGACAGACGGGGGATACTCTGCGTGCACGAATTCGGGTGCACCGACAACAGATAAATGATGCAAAATATCGAATTCTTCACGTAAGCAATCATATCGCAACTTGTGCTGAGCAATTATCTCCCTTGTTTTATGCCATGCCGATCTTAAAGCTTCCACCGAACTGCTCAAAATTACATCGCGAGCAAAAAGAGAAGCAGTGCATTAAATATCTAGGACCCACCTTAAATCGTGACATGTAGTAGTTTTGCTCTTGTCTACTAATTTGATATCTGACTTTGCCATGATGACATCCTGGTCACATTTTGGTTGTCCGGTGACTTATGGCCAAAACGTAAATTTGCTCAAAAAGGTTGGGTTAATGAAATTTGATTTAAATTTTGCTACTGTTGGTAGATGACGCAGTGATACAAACATATTATTCTAGAGTATCGAAGCGATGCGCCGAATATTTCAACTAATATCCATAAAAATGTCAGTGTCCGGTGACTTTTGGCCATGGCTGTAGTTTTGCTCTTGTCTACTAATTTGATATCTGACTTTGCCATGATGACATCCTGCTTTTATCCGCCATTTGATTTCTTGGTCTACGTTATATACAATGTATGAATGCTTAGATTTCAAATTATTTTTGTATGTCAGTTTACATTAAAGATCAAGCCCTTGACAAGCCTGGTGACAGGTAGAAACCGGTCGGGTATTTCAGTTGAAATTGAGTTTTTCTTTGATAATTCCGTGTCGTACTTTTGTTGGAATTATTTATATATATATATATATATAAGGTACTTCTGACTTTTCCTTGAGTGCTTTTTTGGTTTATATATATATATATATATATATATATATATGTATTGACAAGATTATTGGCCAATTCATATTTTTTTCTATCATTGATGTCTTTGTTCAATAATTTTGTACTGTGCATTTTGTACGAATATTTGTATTTTGGATAAAATTCAAACTTTGCATCCTGTAGCATGGACTTGACTTAATGTTGACTTGATAATGGACACAGTTGAGTCCGAAACGTCGCGAAAAGAAATAAAGTATTTCATAAATAAATGGTGTTCATTTATAATTTTTGAAATTATTATGTAAGAACGAAAAACAACAGCATGGAAAAACAGAAAGAATATTTCATAAATGCATTAGACTGAACAATGACATAACATTCAATCAAACGTGTAAAGAAAATGAACTGAAACCAAAATTTACAAACATCAAATTAACAAAAAAACAAATAACCATCAAAAAATATCTGATCAGTTTCAATCAGGTAGTTTAGATTTGGAAATCAAGCAAAACGATCACCAGATTACAACAGCTTTAGGCATCAATTAAAAATGAAACAAGGTTCTCTATGAGCTATGTGTAAATTAATCATAATTAAATCAAAGATCTTCAATTAGTCAGTATATCAGTGTAGGGTAAATTAAAGGAAAGCTTTATGACGTAATACATGTACTTGGGCTACTAATTACAGCTGTCGCAGAAAAGATCGCTTCCCACTAAAATCACACTTCTCATGGGCCCAAAAGGAATTTTGGCCTATATAAAAGAATCTTTATGTCAGCACAAAATACAGAGAATGGACTTTGTTTACTTGATTCTGCTCATTATTTAAAACTTGGCCTTGGGTTTTGGGCTTTGACCAAAGTCTTTGCCCAACCTTGCTATAAATCATTTGACGTTTTAGATGTTGCATCAAATTGCTTTTCTCATAATCAATAATCATTCTAGCATAACCAGAAGCTTTTGATACTTATTTGTTCTATCGACGATGCGGGTTGAATTTGGGTGAAGCAAATTTCCACAAGGATATAGTTATAGAATGAAGTCTAAGTCAATGTTGCTAATATTGAATACCGCAGTCAGCTTGAGTATCAAATTCAGCAGTAGGGGCAGGAAATCCATCAGCAAAAATGTTGAAATTTTTGCTAAAACGAAATTGGATTGAGGAAAGGTGCCTGTTTGCTAGCAACTCAGATAATCAGAATAAATCGTGTCTAATAAATCTTAACTATAAAAGTTGCAATGTACTCAGGGCTGCCTTGTCGTGCATGTTTCTGAGATCCGTGCTTATTTTAAAGAAAGAAATCTCAGGAAATAATTTTATGCTTATTTTTGAGAAAAGTCCATGTTTCCTATGTAGGCCCCTATGCTTATTTTGTATTATTTCTCAATAACGTAATACTGGTATATAAAGTATTCTAAGGAGTAAAAGATCGGTAACTTGCCTATTAGCTGATCAAATTTGATTCTTTTCCGTTGACAGCACTGAGTTTATTTTTTTCTGTCTTTCACATTGTACACATAGTTCTTTTTCTGAACAATATTCATTTTCCATGAAGAAAATGGTTCTGTCAAATACACCTTGTATTCCGGCAAGTTTTTTTGAAACTCAATTTTTTGCAAGGTTTTGAAGAAGATCAGTGATATCCGAGGGGGTTGCGGTTGCAGAGAGAACAGAAGTTAATCAAGGGATTAGCATGAGAAAAAATCTTTTGTTTACGTTTGTATCGACATGTATCGACTATGCCTCTATTGCCCATCTCAGTCAATTAATTTCCTCATTCTCGCGCAATAATTTAAATATAAATATATTAATGCTTATCCTTATTTTTCAGCAATGGGGCAAATGAAATTTTTGAAAGCAGAAGTAACGATCCTGAGAACTGCTATTCGATACAACATCAATAACGCCAGAAAAATATCAGCAAATGATGCCTGCATTGTTTAATGACTCTCTGAAGAAAGGAGAAAAAAATGTGCAATTAAGTTCAATTAAGATTGAAAAGGTCTTTCTGAGTATAAAACCAAACTGAGAAAGATGCTTCGTGGTAAGCAGTCCGAGATCTCTATGACGCATGTGGATCGAGTTTAGTAGGCCTACTGGATCAAACAGTTTCTGAGAAATCTATCTTTGAAAATAATATTGCCTCATACGAGTATACCTATGTCTACAGAGGGTAATTTTTTTTCTTCATTTCTCCTTCCTTGTCTGTATTATCAAGCTTTTTTAATATGAATACTATTAAATTGTATTGTCTATGTATCGTGGGTCATCGTTATACCTAAATTATATATTGCGCGAACTAGCATTGAATCTACATGTTGCAGAGTCACTTTGCAGAGTCATTTCAACATTGTGCACTGAATGCATTTCATTTCGCAAGGTTATACACCCATAGAAAAAATTGATTGGGTTTTATGGAGATTTCTGAGTCAAAATCTCTTATATAAAATCACATTTAAGTAATTTGGTAAATAATTTAAAGTTAATTCATAGTTTAAATAATTTTGAGCAACAAGAAAATAAAGAAATTTTGCTTCCTTAGATGTGCAGCAATTGTACCCTATCATCCCAACTTGATGGGAATCCAACACAATATTTCGCCATCGGACTATCGTAGAGTCATCGCTTTATACCAGCTGTTTTTGACGATTGTGAATGATGTGACCCATCCAATGCACCATTTCTCTCTCCCATTTTTCCAGGGACACATAAATTTTAATTACCACTGTGTGCGGCTACAGAGAGGTCACATTCTTTTTTCAATCAAATGTTTTGCTTATTTAATGACGATTTCATGCTATAACATTGAAATTGACTTTGCCATGCCGTTTTCTTACTTGTTTGTTTAATTTTTTCTTATATTGACCTGCTTTTACTTTATTTTCTGTGCTGGTGCCTCATTCACTCATTTCGAGCTTAAAAGACATGCCATGACATCGCCATGACATTTAGCATCAGCATATAATTAATGCTGACGTTCATGTGTTTCAAGTACCGTATATTGGTTATGATAATAAATTTTATAAGCAAATTAGCGATGCATCAATGGGAGCGCATTTTGTACGTAGCTTCGCCATTATATTTGTGGACAAAATAGAAAATCAAACACTAAAAAAGTTGAATTTTTAACCTACATTGTATAAAAGATTCGCATAAAAAAGTGATGTATTCGTGGTACCAAAAAGAAATTCATTTCAAAATTACATTAAGAAAATACTTTTTTGTCCCACATCATGTGAAGCATAATTTCTTCAAGAAAATATTTAACGATATATAGAGATCAGTTGTAAGTCAATAAGTCAATAAATGTATACCTCAAAAGAACTTAGAAAACATAAACGAATAACCATTGATCGGATTATGTAACAATGTACGCAATATATACATGTATTTTCAAGCGTGCGGTTAATTTCAACGACAACAAAAAATGATCCGCAACCAGAAGGAAATAATCAGAATTTAAATTTTTCTTCTAAAAGTCCTCTAGCTTTTGATAAATTGTCTCTCTTTAGTAGATTGTCGTAAGTCGTTTGTTCCTTGAAGGAATTTTCCAATACACTTTAGATCCTTTGGAGATTTTGTACTCACTCAGTTGTAGTGATTCTGAAGGAAAAGTAGAGAGTGAAGGAAAGTTTCAAACATTCTGTTGGAGAACGGATACGAAAATAGAAAGAAAAAGGCTCGTCGTGGCTTTTAAAATAACTGCTTCATTCTAGCCCATCACTTGGTGATATTATTTCGAGTCATCATGCTACAGAGGCATCTACAGGGCATATTCAAATTGAATTATTTTTTGACATCAGTTTGGCCGACAAAGTTACTGGATATCTCCTAATGTTATTTATCTTTATGGATTTCTGACATGTTTGTATTATTCGCCTTTGCTGTCATAAATTGCTTGTTTGCTTTAAACAGTGAATTACACTTCAGTTCAAAACTGTACATAATACTCGCACTCATTAATGCGATATGGAGACAAAAATAATCCAATTGGCCTTCAACCGCTGAGAATGCTAAAAATGTGAAAGACCGTTGCTGTGGTAGAGCTAAGAAAACCTTTTTCAGTTTCAAAATTTGAATTTATGATGGCAATTGGCTTCAGACAGGATACCGCTCTTAAATATCATGCTAGTATAATAATGATTCAAGCTCACCTCTTCCACGACAAGGATTTATCATTTGTTGTGGCGGATTCATATCCGAAATGGAGCAAGTTCCATTATCATAAATGTTGTAAATCTTTTGTGCATGATAATTGTATATGTCTTTTGCTTTGCGCACCTTCATCGCGTTCTCATTTTTGTAACGAAATTTGGCGTTCATTCTTTTGAGTAAGTTATAATCCTCGTAGAAAGTTTCGCCTATTACAGAATCCTGTAAAACAAGAGATCAATAATTGCAATTTCTAGAACATGGTCAACATTGGTCAATACTCTTCCGGTGTCCTGGCAACGTCATATGGTTATGCAACAACGATATATTTGTTCAATGACAAATATTGTGTACATGTATAAATTTAAATATCAACGTGTAAATTCCGGTAAGGCGTTTTCATAATCTTCGACTGCATAACGTTGGCTACATTCGGCAAGCAGGTTTTGCACTTTGCTGTAATGCCCGGCCTCGAAAGTCGCAGGGAAGCATTGTCATCAAAAGTGAACTGCGGCTGCTAGAGCTTTACCCCATTAAATTTAGGCTGACACTAAGCACGATAACTATAAATTCGCAACGATGTTTCATATTCTCATTGCAACGATCTACGTATTGCTTATCTCAACCACTTATCAAATACTACTATGCAATTTATCGTTAAGTTTTTATCGCTCTATAGCTACATGACTTCATTTATTACTGAGTGACAAGACAGGGGTATGCATTTTAATCACCGGTCACGTTGATTGTGATTCTGCCATCAAAGATTGCATTTGCAAGAAAATTATGCTCGACGAGTTTTCTTATCGCTCAAGATAATCGTTCTTGTAGCGATCTCGATTATACACTTTTATCACTGAACGATTTACCGAGAAAATCGGGCTGATGTGAACGGCAGCTATGCTACACATGCAGAGCAATTATATTTCAATTCATCGTTGTAGCTATCGATCCAATGTGGACGCGCCTTTAAAATAATAGCGACAACGATTACTAAAACGATAAATTGAAATAAAATCGCTCTACATGTGCACCACAACTGCTGTTCACATGAACCCGATCAAACGCTCAGGTATACATGAATATTGTGACAAAAATGCATTTAATTATCGATTAAACCCCCTAGCATTTATAGAAAGAATATGAATAAAAATGGAAACAGTTGCATGAAATATGTGCATGAGAAAACTTATGATGAAAAGTATGCTTATGAATCTTGAGGCGTTTCAAAACATTAGATATGGCAGATGGTGTAATTATAAAGATTTTCTTGTTCTGTTTATACATTCTGTTATGAACATGTATAGGCCTACATTTAGTTGTATGAATTTAATTGCAATAGCGCCACTTAACGCCGAGGCTTAAATAAACAGTGAAAAGTTAGGAAGACACAATAATTACGTTATGTTTTCTTGTGATTATCGCAACATAGGAATCATGATTCTGAGTGCAGCATATTTCGACTTCGCAAAATAGGCCACCACAGAGGCCTAATAGCATAATTTCTGCTACCATTGTCAACATCCTCAGCAGCTTGATTGTTCAACTTACTAAATGTGATGACTGATCCTCTGTGCATTCTACTTAAGTCTATGTGTGAAGCAATTACTTCAATTGCTACAACTCGGAATGAAATGAGCTAAAAATATATCCTTGGACAGAATCTGTTTCGAAGTAACTATACAACTATACACGAATATGCGAAGTAACTATACATACTAAGATTGCGACATTCAACGAATCTCCAATGCTGCGAGAAATAGCAAATATAATTTCACAGACATGATTTTTACCCTGTCGCTGCGTTTGACGGAGATCTCCGTCATAAAATCATATTTCATATATCTATTATACTTTGTTGCATGTGCGGATGATGGAGATCTCCGTCATCATTTCATTCAACGAATATCTGATTTTCCCTAACGCTCATTGTCTGTCATGCTGAAACATTTCATCACAATACCACCCTGTGCGAATAAATTTTCAACTGATAAACTGAGTAATTTCCAATTTGTGCTTTACTTCCATTCACTTATGGTACATCGTAAAACAGGGATGTGCACAAAGTGCTGGCCTCTTAGAACACTGTCGGCATTCAAGTCTTGTCTCTGTGCGCTTACCCGATTGGTAACACACCACACACCTCTTTGACGGGTACTTCCTTTTTTGTAGGAGGAATCACTTCAGGTTTGTGATTGTCATCTGCATTTGTCAGGATTCGAGGTCTACCTGGCTTTGGTCCTTGAGTTCGTCCTTTACCTGAAATTTCAAAAATTCATATCATAATTTTTTCACACGAACAAGGTTTGTGTTCTTTACCTGTAGAATCAAACAGATGTGAAATATATTTCATCGAAAGATCTATGAAAGTTTGATCAGAACTTGTCTCGACTCTGTACATGGCATAAGCATTCAAAAGAAGCCTCTGCATGAGATGAATATCAAGCTTTGCGGTCCAGTTCATTGTTTTGCGGGTGGCGTCATACGAATGAATTTGTGCGTCACTTTGATCCACTGCTCCCATAAATGAGTTTTATTTCTGTACTGATGAAGGCTTTGTAGAGGGTACCATCCCACCACCTTTCACTCTCCGATTCTTGAAAATCACATCACTTTTCCCACTGGTATCCAATATCGTGATCTTCTTCAGTCCAGATGATTTTTTTTTCTGTGAAACAACTCATGTGCACTGCACCCTTCCTGTAAAAGCAATGTAGAAATAATGTAATGTAATTAATTCCATGACATGTTTTAATCAACTGTAATACATACCTGAAAAACTTTATCTCGTACACGACCGGATAATTATCACGGATTTCATTTGGACAACGGTTAAACCGAACAGTTCCACACAATGACGTTCTGCGACTTTGAAGGAATTCTGCAAGTCGAACAGATGTAATGAAATTGTTGATAAAGACAGAATAATTCATATCAAATAGTGGTTCCGCCAAATGCAACACAACCTTTTCTGAGAAGAGAAAGTTTTGACAACCATCGATATCTGAAGCCAGGTCCATATCAGCTTGAGATGTGTTGACTACAAAATTCCAGGTGTATGCGTATTCGTCGACAAGGGCATAAATTTTGATACCATACCGACTTCGTTTCGATGGAATATATGAACGAAAATATAGCCGTCCTTTGAAAAGGAGCAAAATCTCATCCACTGCAACATTTCTCGAAGGTAGGTAGACTTCCTTTGAAATCATTTTCACATTTTCTGAAATATAAATATACTTGATTAGACATATTATATCGGTCATAAAATCGTAAGGCTAACTCACCAATGAAGGGTCGTATCTTTTTCAATGCACCTCCGGTCAAATTTTCATAGTCTGCGAAACGCAGAAATTTCATGATGTTGATGAATCTATCCCTTGACAGGCAGCGCTCATCGAAAAAGAAATTTGTGTATAATAGTTCTGCGGTTGACCAATAGCTCGCTATCGTCGGTTTCTTTACAATGCCCATTAAAAGGATACAAGAAAATGTTTTCTTCATTTCAGCTAAAGTCACATAAGTCCAACTCTTACATCTAGATTTGCTGGTCATTTCTGTTTCTGCCAAGTAGAGGCGCGCTCTGGTGTTTGTCCAGTCAACCAAATCTTGAAAGATCTTGAATCAATCCAAATCTTGGTAAACATGGATCAGTAAAAAATGTCTCTCTCAGCTCTATTTCTCTTCATATATTCTCTGGCAAATATTTTGGATTCAAGCCATGTAAACCGTAAAATGTATCATCACTTTGATGATCCATTGATTGATCTGTTTCATGCCACATATCTGGAAGCTGTGTACTTGGATCCTCGAAATCTGAGTCGGTCTCATCACCTGAGAATTCGTCTTCTTCCTCCAAATCCGAAATGTCTAAATCGACCTCAGTAGTTGTCGCCATCATTCATATCAAGTAAAGTCGTGAGAAACGCGCCATAGTATATAACTCTAGTCAGCAAACTTATATTTCCATGCCGTCAACAGGTTTGAATCAGCATTGTGGTTGATATCGATCGAATGCTCACGTCTCCGTTCGATCTCCGTCATCCGCACATACAGCAAAATTTATTAGCAGCGTAAGTGATGCTCTTTTGACGGACATCTCCGTCATCCGCATATGTGATCAAATTTAAACGCAGCGAAAGGGTTAATCTTATGATTCCCTTCCAGCAAGCAGCTCACAGAAACGCATTAAATTTTGTGAAGAAATATTAAAGTTCTCCTTTTCGGATATTTAATTACAAAGTGAGACAATGAAGACACCAAGAAAATTTCGACTGTCTAAGTGAAACTTGACACTCAATAATCAGTGACATGCATGAAAGTGGTAAATCGAATTATTTCCTCCAAAATTTGCTAAGAATGGCATCCAGGGTGTCAACCGAAAGTATGGCCCGTTGCATCAGGTACGTGACATAGAAAAGAACTTCAGAGTCACTTACATGTAATATGAACATGCTTCACTACACATTTGCATTATGCAGTCCGCTGAGCATACTATTTGATTAACTATCAAAGGAAATAGATTCGGATGTTTTTACATACATGACGTAGTGTACTTAACACAGGAAAATGTAAAACCACATTTTGTAGGATGGTTAAGTTCGTTTTTAAACAATTGGCTCACCGATCTTTGATGATTATTGATTCACATCATCCTACATCATCCTTCAAAATGGTCCACAGCTTCCATTACATGTACTTGACAAGAGTCGAAGCGATATTTTGATAGAGAGTTTAGCTGCTTTATAAAGAAAACGACAGCCCCATAATACTTTGAGCATAGAGAAAGTATATTAGGTAGAGTGGTAACTCTGCATTTATTAAATCCCCAATGTGTATACGTTTTCGATTTCATAAAATGAACTCGAGGGGCTATAGTTGCTAATTGTTACGATATATGAGATATACAAATTTTTGCAGTTTTTAGGAAATTGCCACGGAATTGAGTGATCATGATTGTAATGCTGAAGGAATGATATTATTTTACAGATCCTCCGTGAGTAGTGGTAAAGGGGCCGTTCCAGACCACCCAACTTTTTCAATTTTTCCGATTTCAAAACTCATTTTTTCCAATTTCTCATTTCACCAATTCTTCGATTTTTCAATTTTTCGTTTTTACAATTTTTCGATTTTTTTCATTTTTTCAATTTTACAATTTTTACAATTTTGACAGCTTTTCGATTTTTGCAATATTTCAATTTTTTCAATTTTTCATTTTTTCCAATTTTTTCCGATTTCATCGATTTTACCGATTTTGGTTTTTAGCGATTTCATCGATTTTGGTTTCTACTGATTACTACCCTAACTAACTTCTGTAACTTTAAAATGAATGAATATAAAAACAAAAAACTTCTTCAAAAACTTGAAGCTCTTAAAAGCACTAAACGCTTACCATCATTAAAATATTTCAAACTTCACGAAACAACATGAATACAAAATCCTTCATGCAAAAAATATCAACACAAAATATGGTCATTCAATCTTAGTAATATTTGAACTTCCTAATAACCTTGAATTTAATGGTTCGCTTTTTCTCTCGCAAAGTGATTCAAAATCTTAAACAGCATCAGATATTAAAGAACTGATAAACTGTTCTTTTCCAATTAATGATGATAATGAAATGGAATTTATCTAACTAGTATTTTCATGCAGGACGGTTTTGTATGAGAATAGGAACCTGAATATGAAAATGAATAAATAAAATGAGTAAGTTTTCTACTTTAAAATCATTTATTTAAAATTCACTTATTTGATAATTCATTTATTTAGAATTTATTTATTTGTTTATCTAAAATTTGTTTGTTTATTCAATTATTTATTTATTTCATAGTTTACTTATTTGTTTGATAATTTATTTAATAACAAAATGAATAACAAAAAGGATTTCGACCATTTCCTAAAACAATACGGCAAACAAACAACTACACACTTCGATCTAAAGAAAATCGCTAAACAATTAGGAATAAAAAACTTTCATGTATTAATGAGAGATGAATTGTGTGAGCTAAAAGATCATAAACCTGAAGTAAGACCAATCCATTTCATAACAAATCTTCATACATCAGGACAAAAAGGAATCCATTGGTCCGCAGGACAAAAGAATAATACTAATAGTAAAAACTATTATTTTGATTCATATGGTCTTCCACCCACAAAAGAAGTGAAAGAATTACTTAGAAGTGGGACATACAATACTTTTCAAAATCAAAAACCTGGAACTACTTACTGTGGTCAATTGTGTATTTATGTTTTATGTAAATTACAAGAAGGAACCCCGTTTCATGAAATAATGTTAGAGCTAAAAGATGGTATTTTTTAGTTCGGTTGTGCTAAAGTTCTGTCTTTTGTAATTCATTCTCATAAAACCGTCCTTTTATTTCTTCATTATCTAAATCTTTAATTTCATACGTAGGTGGAAAAGTTTTATTTATTTTACTAATTTCAAATATTTCTTTCGTCCAATAACCAACAAAACCCTTTTCAAATTTATTCTTACATCTAAATATTCGTATTCTATCTCCAATCTTAAATTTTGGTTTCCGTAAATTAGAGTTATTCTCATTTTCAAAATTATTTGCAAATGTTTTCTTTCTTATCAAATCTGGATTTTTAGAAGCATTTTTTGGACTTTCTTCAATACTTGTATGAATCTTATTGTTATAATCCTCAACAATTCCTGATAATATTTTCAACTATTTTTGATTACCTTGTTTAGTAAATTTCTTAAATAACGTATTCTTTAATGTTCTATTGAATCTCTCTATTACTACAGCTTTTCCTGCATTTTCAGTGGAATAAACTGTTTCAAATAATGGTTTAACATTTCTATTACAAAATTCAGATCCTTTATCAACAAGCAATTTTTTCGGTTTTCTATAACTTTCCTTAAAGATTTCTTCAAATGCATATTTGACTGATAAATCAATTTTATTTTTTAATGGCTTCACTCAAGCATATCTAGTATATAAATCAGTGACTGTTAAAGCATATTCATAATCCTTTCCGTTTGGCATATGAATAAGATCTGCACTCCAAATATCATCTTTATTTGAACACCTTTACTTTCAATAGATATTTTGGTTTTCTATATTCCTTATGAATTTCATAGGCATAAGTTTCACTACTTTCTAAACCTTGTCCTAATAATATTTTTGCTTGTAGAGCTTTCTTAACAAGCATTCTTTCAACTCTTTCTCTAAAGGTAGGATTTTTGATATTATCTAATGCTTGTATCATTCTCTTATCTGCTTCATGTCTAGAAGCTATATCATCAAGATCTTTGTATGTCAAATCATGTCTATAAGCTGCTGCATCTGTTCTATTTTTTGATTCTTCACCAGGTTTTGGGTTGTCATTTTCATCTAGTCTTCTATCTAATCGAGTTCCTGGACCGGTATATGAATGACCAGGAAGATGTTTTTCACCCTTATATTTTGCCCAAACAAAACCTGGAAGATATGTTAATGCTATTTGTACATCATAACCTTCATAACAGTGACCATAGAGAAAATCCAATAGTTCTAGATTTGAAATTTTAAGTGCTGCTTTCTCTGATCTATGTACTGCTTGGGCAATACCAGCTGCTCCACATGCTACACTTCCTAAGGTTGCTAAACCTTCTATTATTAGAGGAATTAATGGAAGAATTCCCCCATTCTTTTCTTTCAATTTTATATTATCTATTATTGGTCTACTAATGTTCTAAATATTTCTTTTTATTACTAGTAATAGATTTTGGTTTATTGGTATCAATTATATGATTATATTTCAATTCTAATTTTTCTCTATCATTCATTTTAAAAAATCAATTTAACCCAGCCTATTAGTTCTACGAACCGCGGTTTATTAACCGATCCTAGCCATTTTACCATTAAGAATTTCAATAGAATATTCTGTATCTTGTAAAAATGATCCATAAGCCATTAATGATAATGTGGAATCATTCTTTTCAATATTAATAGCTACATCGCAACCATTTTTAATAATATCTTCTGATTGTGCACTTAAATCGAAACAAAAAATTGGGTATAGAGTCTTCCAGTCTAAAGGAGTTAATTGTGCTTCAACTCCAAATTCTTGACATAAATTTCTATAAGCATTATATCCTTCCATAACTTGTTCGTTAGGAACATCAAATCTTAATGGATCAATTGGATAACGTGTTTGATTTAATGAAACTTGTAAACTTATAATTGTATTTAAATGAAACAGACTGTTATTTTTATCAATGCTCGGTGAATCATTCTTTTGAAAAGATAGTAATAAATATCTTGATGTATTTGAAGTTCTAGTAAAATGCCAATTAAATCTTTGTTCTGAAAAGGTAACAGAACCACTAATGCGTTTCACAAAACTTACTGGATTTGGTTTATTAGTATTTAATCTTTTTGTAATAATTGTTTCAATTTCTAAACTAGGTGTGATATGCTTTATCCACCACTCAAGTCTAGCTTTATGTATGCCTTTTTCGTTCTACTATCTAAAAATATTAATTGATTGTTTACAGTACGATGTATAATGAGCTTGAATTTTAATTGACATGAAAGTTTATTATAATCTAAATGACCAAATAATGGTGATGATGACAAAATCAACAGTTTGTTTACTTTTATTATTAAAGTCACGTCTTTCTTTATATGCGCTATTATGTGTTTTATTTAAATGTTTTGCAATTCGTTCTACATCTTTAGCAATTCGTGCTGCATCTGTTCCTGTATGTTTTATTTCATCTATAGCTATACCATCATTATTATCTGGAAACCAACCTTCAATTTTATTTCTTTTGTTACTTTCACCAATTGTTACAAATCTAAACATTGTATCAATTACACCTGGTGAATCACTAACCGTTGTTATATTTTGTGTTGAAACATATAAACGCATTTGTGAAAATAATTTAGGAAAGAACTTGTTTTCTAATGCAATATTATCCGTAACAGGTAATGGTGCTTTAAAATCATCAGCATATAGAGAATATTCACAGTGTAAAAAGGAATCCGTTAAATATAAATAACTTCATTGATTATCAACTTCAAAGATTGAATCACCTCCAGTATTTCCATCTTGCTGAAGAACCAGGATTCATTGCAATTTTTATATAATCATTATTTTTCTGATTATAACTAACAAATGGCGGGTCATCTAATTTAAATTTGTTTTCAATCAGAGAAGACATTTCTGTAAAAATAAATTGACTTTTTTATTTATAACTTTATGGAAATTTTGCTAATCCATTACCTCTTATTTCTTCCAAACTTTTCGAAGGTGTTGATAACCTTGCAATTTTATTTTTTGTTTCCTCTGAAACTTTTTGTTCGTTTGCAGGTTTTTTACTTCATTCCTAAGTTTTTTTCTTTAGCTTCTATTTGCTTCCTAAGTTACATTCCTAAGCTTCTATTTGCATCAGTTCATTTTGTGATTCAACATCATTTGAAACTGCACTAGCCACACTTCCAATTGCGGTAGCTCCTTTTGCCGCAGATGTAATCAAGTCTATTATTTTTGATGATATTAACGAAACTTTCAATTCCAAAAAATATTCCATCTCCTTCTTTTTGGATTGTTTCTATGCTGTTATAATGGTAGTCAGATTTCATAGATGGTTCGTTTGCAATTTTTTGATTTGATGAAAAATGTTTAAGATTGTGTTTATAGATCACAGGCATTTTTTAGGTTTTGATTTAACTTGTAGCCTATATATTTTAGCTTTAAGTTTGCTGTTTTACTGTAGAAAACAAAGTTTTGTTCTGCAATAACCGGTGAATTCCTTTATTAGCCTGCTTTTGTACTTTACTCAATGCGTCAAGTAGTGTATGATGTGTTCTAATTTCTTTTTCATTTAGATCTAATTTTTCCTCACTTTTCTTCAAATGTGTTTTTAGTGCGTTCTTAACTTTAACAGCATTCAACTGGTTTTTAATAGCATTTAACTGTTCTTTATTTTATTTATAATTTTTCTTTAATTCATTTTCTAAATTCATTTTAAGGGTTTTCATTTCGCTAACCTCCTGATTGAGAGCTTTCACTTCATTTTCCATTTTGTTCACGAACTTCATTTGTACTGTAATGCGAGTACTTAATTAATCGATTCTTTTTTGAATGACAGTTAGGAATTGTCGCATTAATTTTTGATTCTTTGTTGAAAGCTTTTTCAGTTGTTGATACAGTTGTTAATTCTGGTAAGATGCACTCTTTACATTTAGTGCTAAGAGGATAGCGATCTTTGATTGTTCCGCTAGTTTTTTATGAAGTTTAAGCATATCCGCTTCTATATCTTCATCTTTTTCTCCTGCTCTGTTAACTTTTGCTTGAGTGTTTCCTCATTCTGTTTTAGAAACTTGTTTCTTTCGCATGGTTGCGATTTGTTGCCATACCGGTTTCAAATACAGTGGCATCCATCATCAGTGGCGATAATACAACAAACGGACAGGGTTATATACAATTTTGGACTCGATGATGAACACATTTAAAAAAAGAGGCCCGGACAGTCGCAAGGCAAGAGTACAAATTAAAATCGTCAGTGGGCATAGAAATAGAATGAGCCACGCATTGACAGAGAAATATATGTTAGCAAACATATAAATAGAATTGGTCAAACTAAAATAAATGTAAAAGTTCGGATGATGTTTGATTGTTCATGAGGTTTTGGCGTGATTTTATAATGAGTGATTCTGCTATCCTTGTGTGTTTTGTTTTTGTTAATATTTTGAATTTTTTGTCGTTGCGTGGATGGATATGCATAGAAATTTCTGATGCTGGTCTCCCTGTAATATGCTCTCGAATTCTTTTTTGCAATTGTCGTCGAGTTTCTCCGATGTAACGATCAGGGCATAATTTCAGCGACTGAGCAAGCAGTGTATGGTAATTTCCAAAAAATATCCTTCCTTTCTTCTGTTTCATTATTTCTTTGGTTCATGTTAGTTGTTGAAAATACTTTATCTATAAATGATGATTTGTAGATATTTGTTTCTTTCATCAGTGGTGACAAAGTTCATTCATCAATCTCTCAATTCTGTCGATCTGTGTATCAACATATTGTTTATTTGTTAACTCTGTACTTTGTTGTGGAAGAATAGGAAGATGTAATGGACCTGATAAAACGTCACCAGTTTTAATGATATAGTTTTCTATTTCTATTTCTGTTTCTTTTGTTTTTGGTATATATGCACCACCGCCAACGTTTGTTAACATCATTTTATTATACTAAAAATGAGCAAAACGATGTGTAAATATTGTTATTCTTCTTTTAGAAATAAAGCATTAATAATTTCACATATGAAAGAAGAACATAAGGAAGAATATAAAGTAGAAGATTCTAATATAAAAGAATCCAACGTTCTTTCAAATGATACTGCTAAAAAATATTGTGGTAATTGTAAAAATAATTTATCATCAAAAAAGTTTGAAAGACATTATATAAATTGTATATCTAATGAATCTAAAAATAAACAATGTGATAAATGTAATTAATATTTTAACATTAAAGGATTTCATAGTCATTATGAAAAATGGAATATAGGTATTCGTAAATGTAATAAATTCAAGGATATAAAAATATAAAATGTTTTTATGAATCTAAATATCAGTGTAAAGATTGCTTAAAAGAGAAACAAATTTGTGAAAAATGCAACAAAATGGTATTATGTAAACTATTTAATTCTCATTGGTGTTCATGATTTTTTCCCATTTTCTCCTATTTTATTCCAGTCCGTTCCGAAGACTATACCCATTTTTCAAATGTTCCTATACGAAATGAGTATATTCCGATGTGAAGATGAAGACCATAATTTCTTCTCGGAATTACGGAATTTGTTCCGATAACTTAAGAGGGTATAAGCAGGTTATTCCAATAATTTAAAAGGTTCCTTCAACATTTTAAAAGGTTGTTTAAATAAAAATAAAATGGATAATGCAAAATCAGAATTTGACATGAAAAGGTTAAAAAAATTTGTGCAATTTCACTGCTTAAAGGTAATTACTTTAATTATCATATTTGTATTTTTGTTATGTTTACTAAATTGTTATGAAATAATTCAGACAAAGGAACAAAAAGCAATATCCTTTTTCAAGAATCAAACTGAAACATTTAAGACCTAGCAATATTATTAGTGAAGAGTTTTCACAACCAAAGACGGAGAAATTGCATTTTATGGTTTATGGGAAAACCGGAACTGGTAAAACAACTTTCATACGTAAATATATTAACACTATTTTTCTAAAGAACAAGGATATATTTTCTGCAAACAAAAAGATGAATGGTTTACATATAAAAATGTTTATGGAAGTGAAGAATTAGATATGTTAAAAGACTTAGAAAAACTTTAAAGGAACTAGTATACAGAAAGTTTATTCATTTTTGATGATTTGGGTAACTTATTAAATCAAAAAAGATACATCAGAAATATTTACAAAAGGAAGACATTACAATATTCAAATAGTTGTATTGGCACATAAAGCTTGTGATGTAGATAATATAATTAGAGGAAATGTAGATGTATTTTACTTAACAACTCAGAATAATTCTTTATTCTTTTAAGATATAAATAGAAACTATTCACTGAATTTCGATTTTTGAAAATATAGATATATTGAATACGGTATAATTAGAGTAAATACAATAACAGAAGACTATATAGCTTATGACCAAAATATATATAGTATAGCAGATACAAAACATCAATTATTTAATAATTCAAACGACTTTGATATACAACATTATGCAACTTCAAAAACATTCAGTCAAACTAATCTTGAAGAAATATTGAATATAATTGAAGAACCTATTAATACATTTCCTGAAACATTTTATCTTTGTACTTTTCTATTAAGCTAGTATTTTTAGCTGCTACTTCCATGAAACTATATCCTCGTCAAGATCTGATTTTTCATATTCTTCGAAAAAGGAAATAGGCCTAATTCCAGTTTTTGAAAGGTTATTTTAAAATCCGTATTTCAAGAATTGATAAATAGGCTGTTCTGCTGTTGTTGTATAAAGTATGAGATTGTTATAATCTAAAAAGTTTGGTGTCGTGAGAATTTTAAATAATAGATATGTTTTTCCACACCCTTATCTTCCACAAATAACTGATAAGACTTTGTTGGATAAGTTTGAATGATGATGAAATTTCACTTTTTTGATTAAAGACATTTATAGTTATATTGTTTAGATTATTACGTGTTCAAACTTCGCGCAGTAAAAGATCTATCATTATTTCTTCAGCTCCAAAATTTATTTTCTTTTCCTTTTTCATCTGTTGTTCTAATGTTAATTGAATTAATTGTTTTTCTTGTAACTGGAAAATATATTTATGATTTTGGGATTACAATCAAACTGTAGCCAATTGGGACTGTAAATGCAGGATAGCTGAAGATATTATTTGTTAATTTTCCATTTGCATAACCACGTTCTATAATATCACAATGAACGTTTAATTGAATTTATTTCAATTATTTTAGGTATATTTTCACTTGTATGAAAAACTTGATTATAAACTTTCTTTTTAAATCCTAATAATCTTGATAAGGACCTATAAATGTTAAAATCAACTTGATGATTTTCATCTAAAGTAAGTGAAAATTTATTAACTGTTGGTTCAACTGCAAAATGTAATTGTTTCTTGTCTTTAAATTGAATACCTAATTGTCTCTTTATTTCATTTGAAATTGATTCAACTTCATAAGAACCAGGAAGAAAAGACAGTACTTTCCAAGTTTTATCTTTATCATTTGAATATTTGAATTGGTCTTTTACATCTTTGATAATATTTTGAATCGTATCAAATGTTAAAAACTAGTTAGTGCTACTTCATAATTTTTACCTTGTTCTAAATGAAGAATAGGATCTAAATTACAAGTTTGTGATGAATTAGTTGTTATAAATTTTAATGTCGTACTAAATTTTGATGAACTTAAAATACGAGGGTCGTTAGAAAAGTTCCCGGACAGAGTAAAATGAAAACTCCCAATTCCAGTAACAGTGTAATTTCATGCAAACTAACATATAACATTACTCACTGTCATCACGCAATTTCTCAATATAGTCTCCGCCTCTTGATACACAATTCCTCCACCGACTTACCAGGGAACGGAGTCCACCTTGGTAGAATTCCATTGGAGTACTTTGCCTCCAGGACTCCACCGCTTCCTTCATCTCATCCAAAGAGGAGAATCTTCTTCCTATCAGGGGTTCCTTCAAGGGGTTCCTTCAAGCGAGAAAAGAGATGGAAGTCTGAAGGGGCCAAGTCGGGCGAATAGGGGGATGTGGCAACACATCCCAGTCTAACTTCTCCAGCAAATCCTTAGTTCGCGCAGCGGTATTCGGCGTGGCGTTGTCCATTTGGAAGATTGGCTTCATGGAAATCTTCCCACGTCTTCGATTCTTGAGTTGGTGCCGCAGATCTTCGTTCACCAGCTTGCAGAAGTATTCAGAGTTGATGGTCGCGCCCTTCGGTAGGTAGTCCACCAAGATCAATCCATCTTCGTCCCAGAACACTAAAATCATCACCTTTTGACAGGATGGAACAGTCTTTGCCTTCAAAGGTGAAGGATATCCCGAGCACACCACATTCTTGAATGCATCTTTGTCTCTTGCATGAAATACGGCAGCCAGCTTTCGTCCATCGTTACGAGTCGCGACCAAAACATTTCTCCTTAACTTTCAGCTCTCGTCAACAAGGCACGGCTCATCTCAAGCCGCTTCCCTTTTTGATCTTCATTAAGGAGTCTGGGAACCCATCGAGCCGTCAACTTCCGCATGTCCAGCTCATGATGAATGATCTGGTGAACAGTGAAAATGTTCAGTCCCACACATTCCGATATTTCACGTATCGTAACGCGTCGTCATGCAGTCTTTCACTTTGCCGATGTTCTCATGAATACACGAAGACAATGGCCGGCCTGGTCGAGGGTTGTCTTCGAGAGAAGATCGTCCATCTTTGAACCTGGACACCCTCTCATAGACAGTGGTTCGATTCAAGGCTTTATCATTTATGTGTTGCCTTCAATTAGATTTTCTGAATGATTATTAATTTTTTCTAACTCTATTGTGTTTATTTATTAACGAAAGCTTTACACATGCTAGAAAAGTCGGTTTTACTTAAAATTCCTTTTTCTAATAATCTTTTAAATATAGCATGAATTTCATTGAAACTAGAATTATGACCTTCTTTTGTTGCAGATAATAATATCTCTAATCTATTTATTAATTCTTCTAAATCGTCAGGTAGGAAAACAGTTGATAAACCCGTACCTGTTTTGGGTAATAGGTATTTTAATGTTTTATAGCGCTTAAGACTTTTTGTAGCTTTAACTTTATCTAAAATAGCTTTGTATTTCAATAGATCATCTACATCATAACGTTTTAAATCTGCTCCTCTTAAAAGATCTACAAAATTTCTACCTAGATTAAACGGTGTTTTTTTCTGAAGTGAAAAGTAATTGCTCTCTAGGATTTATAAATAATTCTTCTCCACATAAATAGAATCTAGTTTGACCTTTACCATCTATGAATGATGTAGAATGTACGAATTGCATAGATTTAGGTAATTTTTTATTGATGTTTGATTCTAGTAATCCATAATCATCTATAATAGCTTTCTGTACTGGATCAGTTATGTCAATTTGTTTATTGTGGTTTGAAAGCTCTTTCTCAAGATCCATAAGTGGCTTAGAAGTTTTCTCAAGATCAGATTTAATCTGTTTTGTTAATTGTATTTTTTCTATTATCTCAGATAGAACACAAACTTTCATCATTCTATTTTGTCTATGGTTTTCTTTCATGATATTTTTCTGCTTTATTAATTCTTCTAGTTTTTTGATTTTATCTACCATTTTAAAACACAATATTTTAATTCTTTGGCAACATTGGAACACAACAGAAACATTGAAATGTGTAACTGAGTTGCAGCTTTAATGCCGCTACGCGCTTTTGTCTTATTGACTTTACTTGTTCGTACTTTGTTCTAAAGATTTTAATGACGTTTTTATTTCTTCTAAAAATCTTTATTATCTTTTTATCTTGAGAAGACATTTTAGAATGTTTATTAGCTTCTTGAGCTATTTTATCAAAAGCTTCTATCTCTTCTAAAATATTGGCATTATCTTCAATAGATCTTTGAAAGTAATAGTGGAGTTCATCATAAACTACTTTTATATGTAAATGTCTCTTTTTTTAATGATTTTCGTTTCTTCCTGATTAAAGCTCTGTCTAGAATTGTTGCTAAGGATGTTGTAAAAACACCAGAACTTGTTAAGGTTGTAGCAACTGCTGGAATTGCTAAAACCAGAAGATATTACAATTTTTAATGCACCTAAACTACTGTTAAAAATATTCCAATACCTTGCGTTATATTTTTCATTATAACCATGAAAGATTCTTTATCTTTCATATACATAACTCCATCTTTATGTTTTGCTAGGTTTGTTTCAGATAAAAGCTCTTTTTGAGTTTTGAAAGATCAGTCATCAATATCATCTTTCTTAATTATAGAAGGATATAGTGATTGCTTTTCATTAGGTGCACTTAAGGTTCCATTGATTTTTCGCTTTCTTCCATGTAGAATAAAATAATTTCAACCTATTATATGAATTCTGTTTTACATTTCATAAAATCTAATAAAATAGAAGGAAGAAAGAAAAACCAAAATCGGTAAAATCGAACAACTGGAAAAAGTGTAAAATCAATAAAATTGGAAAAATTGGAAAAATGGGAAAAAACGAAAATCGGAAAAATCGGAAAAAGTGGAAAAATTGGAAAATTGAAAAAAATCGAAAAATTGAAAAATTTTAAAAACGAAGAATTGTAAAAATTAAAAAAATTTAAAATCGAAAAAAATGAAAATTCTAAAAATTGGTAAAATTGGAAATTGGAAAAATGAGTTTTGAAACAGGAAAAAGCGGAAAATATGAGTTTTGAAATCGGAAAATAGCGGAAAAATTGAGTTTTAAAAAATGGAAAAAAATTGGGGTTGTCTGGAACGGCCCATTTAATATTACTTCCGTGTCTTGACAGTCTTGGAGAGGTAATGTTTGTTAAATAGGAATCTCGATGACCTGCTATATTACTTTCATGCTCAACCTCAAGAGCATTTTCTTAAGGTGATCATATCACAGGCAACCTATCAGCGGCAGAGAAAAATCACATAATCAAAGACAATGATTTCAATTAACCTTGAAAGATGTAAATGTGTCCACATCACTATTCAGATTCAAGAAATGAAATATGAATTTAGCGAATCATAAAATCATGCCAGTGAAAATTGATTTAAAAACTTGAAATTTCAGCCAAGAACCGTGGCAATGAGTAATAAACTGCAAAAATTTGCATATCTCACATTTGGTAACAATGCCGACGACCATAAAGGGTAAGATATGATGAGTACCAAATTATATACTGCCGAGATGAGTCTCCTATATAAGTAGTATGAAACAAGTTGGATATCAAAAAGAATGAATATTTGCTGAAAAGCATCCTAATTAAGCGGAAATCAAGCTGACTATCAAGGGAATTTTATGAATTGTATTATATTGAAAGTCTTCATCAAAAAGTCACGATATTCGTGCTTTCTTGACTGAAATTTCCAGTTTCTGATTCAATTTTCAGCGGCATGATTTTATGATTCGAATCACTAAATTCATGTTTCATTTCTTGAATCTGAATAGTGATGTGGAACCATATACATTTTTCAAAGTTAATTGAGATCATTGTCTATGATTATGTGATTTTGCTCTACCAGTTGGAGGTTAATTGCCTGTGATATGCCCATCGAAATGCTAATTTACTAAACGTTAAATCTCCAAGGCTGTCATGACACTGAGAATCTGTGAAATACCATCATTCCTTCTGCATTGCAATCATGAACACTCAATTCCGTTGTAATTTCTGCAAAACTGCAAAAAATTGCATATCTCACATTTGGTGACAATACCACCTGTATCTCCCTTGAGTTCATTCGAAAGTGTATACACCATAGACATCGAACAACAACAACTAATGACCTTAATGATTGATGTTCGATGTCTGTGGTATACACATTGGAGATTTAATAAATGCGGAGTTACCACTCTACCTAATATACCTGCTCCATGGTCATGCCGATGAAAATGCAGGGTGGGCGCTGGAAGGCTGAAGGATAAAACAAGTGATGATAAAAGGAAAAACAAGTTATTTTTTCATCCAGCTATATTTTCATCAAAGTACAATATTAGGAGTTTATGATGTCTAGGTATGAAAGATAATGTCCTTCAAATGACCACCATTTTCTTGTTTACAGATAAGCTCTCTGTAGAGCATTTTCCATCACAGAATTCAGCACATCTGGTTCAATTTGACGCACTTCCGCACGGATATTTTCCTTCAACTCCGCAATTGTTTGCGAATTGTTGACGTACACTCTCTCTCTTTCAAATAACCCCATAAGAAATAATCGGGGGCATGACCGCGGAAGCCACTGGAAGTCAGCATTTATGGATATCAATCGCCGGTCATTGAAAATGTCATGCAAAAGGGCCATCCCATCGTCAAACCGGCGGTGTGCGCGGTCGCTCCGTCTTGCTGGAACCAGACCTATTGGTTGCCTGCAACTTCCAGCAGCAAAAAGTTCTCTATCATTGTACGATAAAGTGCACCAATCACTCTCTCTGGATGTCCCTCCTCATCCTCAAAAAAGTATGGCCCGATTATTCTTTCAGTCATAATTCCACAACAAACACTGCATTTTGGTGAATGTAGACGGTGCTGAATTGTGTTTCTTGGGTTGTCAGAACCCCAAAATCTCGCATTCTGTTTATTGACAAAGCCATTCAGATAAAAGTAGCTTCGTCGCTCATAATGAGATGGATCAAGAAATAAACATTATGTCTCTTGCCAACTGTTCAAATCGCATGGCATAATTCAAGCGAGACTGATAATCTGTTGGGAGAAGAGACTGAACTGCTTGAATTTTGTAAGGAAACATATCCTAAGTCTTCCTTCAGTATTGTGCGCAATGTTGTTCTTCTGATGCTAAGTTGAATTGATCGACGACGTGTAGATGCTGTTGGATTCTGTTCGACACTTCGTCGAACAGACTCCACAGCAGCTTCTGTTCGAACAGTAGGCTCAGGTCCCCGTTTTGGAAGATCTGCCACTGACCCATAAATCGCCTCATGAGATTTCGAATCATATTCTCACTTGGAGCATCTCTTACTTTAAAATGTGTTCGATAATCTCTTTGGGTTTGAACGATTGATCTTCCATTTGAATAATAGAATTGAACAAGCTTCACTCTTTTTTCCTTTTTTCAATATCGTAACTTGACATCGCAGCCTTGATCGCAATCAATGTTGAATAATGATTCAGACTGTCCGAAAGTTAGAACAAAGTTCAGCATGCACAATTGTACGTCATGCACGTCTCCATTGCCTTATTGTTCTGCTACAGAAATGCGTGAAAGCAATCAAATTTATTTCATGACTTAATGAAATGATCTGGATTGATTTCTTGATATTACTGAATTTCATGTAAATACATCAATCAATTATATCGAATTACATCCAGTTGCAATAATACGCAAAGCATAAAACAAATTGATGCTACAATTGCAAATAATGTAAACTCCCGAACGCATAGTTTCCGAAAAAGACAGACTTTGCCTGTAAATAAATCGACAAATGACTATTGCAGAGCTTGATAATCAAATTCATGAATTGTATAATAATGAAAGTCTTCATGAAAAAGTCGCCATATTATTCGTGCACACATCGAAAGTGTACACACTAACTATCTTCGGCATACACATTGGGAATTTAATAAATGCGGAGTTGCCACTCTACCTAATATATATCTACTCTATGAACTGAATCTTTTCACACAAAAATTTTCACTGTATGCAGATACTTTTTGAGTCGACACTCTACCTATATATCCCTACTCTATGGACAGAAACTTACAAAGATCGAACCATAGACATCGGATCCGATGTCTGTGCATCGAACATCTTCTGTCAGATACTGATCAGATCTTGCTGTATCCTCCACGATCTTACAAAGATTCTAATAGAATCTCAATAGAATCTCTAGTAGAATTTCAAAGATCTTCAAGGATTAAGTAGGAATTGACGCATAGTGCAGACTTGCTATGAGATAGGATAGAAGGAGGGGAATATAAGGTTTCTTCAAAATTTGACTGAGTTGAGCTAGCTCCATTTCGAAAATTGAATACTTTTTTCGATTTAATTGATGATGTCTCAAGCTTTTTCATGATATTTTGCAACAGAGCAGCTGTTTTTGTGTCACCTCAATCATCTACATTAAGAAAGGTCTTCCAAACAAATGATTGAATGTGAAATTTAATCCTACCTGCAGACCAATCTTTTGCAAGTGACCAATGTCCGGCTCAACATTTGCCTTTTCTGATCGGAATCATCTATACGTCATATAGATAATATGACAAAAACATGTTTTAATGCAAAATTTGATTCTCATCGGTGAAGGTGAATTGAAAAACGCCCTCATGGACACCCGTAATGGGAATCCCTCTTCATAAAGATATTTCTCGAACAAAACATTTTTGCATGAGCTTCTACACGACATTAATTCTGTACTTATTTAGTTTTCGCTTTTGAATGTTCACAGCTGATTTGGTCATTAATTTGTTTCTCATGTTATTCATTCAGTCGAATTGATTCATTCAATTCGGTGCCGATGGACTTCGTTGTGGGTAGAAGATCATATATTTTTTATATTTTTATTGGGACGATGCAGAAGACTCCTTTATTGTTACTGAAACCCTACGATATCTAAGCAACTATTTATCCTACGAAATCAGCATAGTAATTTTTTCATGGCAATGGCCTGTGCACCGTTTTGTTCTTTGGCTATTACAACAGTTTAGCCGGTGCGATGTATCTCCACGTTTAATACCATGCTTCATGTTTCTCAGATTTTAAAGAATTTCTGATTCTAGTTGAAATAAGCATGTTTTTAGTGGTAAATACTTAAAAGCACTTTATTTGAAATTGAATTTACCTTTATTGTAGTTGTCCTCCTATCTTTTTCATGTATGAGGCTAGCTTATTCAATGCATTCGTCGAGGGACCGAAATTGTACCGGTACGATCAGTGTAATATCCACTTTTTTCACTACTGTAGCCAGTTATGTACGTTGTGGAATAACTGCTGTATTCAATTATTGATCAGCGATTAAACTCTACTCATATTATGTTTTTATTTTATAAAGCTACTAGACTGTGTGAGCTGGTTCAGCATTGTCCATCAGAATGTGTATTGACTCGATGCTTGCTTCTGCTTCATCTTAAGTTTTGTGATACGGATGAAGCTGTTTTCGTTGCACTGATAATTATGCAAGGTGGACCACCTGGATTTCGTTTTAATTTGATGAAAATTGTCAATTGAACAGGTGCAAACTTGGCAGTTGAAAATGTAGGTTGACACTTATCGAATCCGAGAGAACACGCTTTCAATCAGGTCGTTCATTACTACTTGATATGAACTCGCAATGTTGGCTCTGCAAAGCTTCAAGTCGAGAAAAATCCACCTGCATGAAGAATTTATCGCCTCATACCGCACTACAGTGAAGTCCAGACAATGCCATTTTTAATGAGATTGAGATCTGGTGAGCAAGCGGGCTCCGGTATTTCTATGCTAGTAGGCCGGATTGAGTTTTGAATGAGTAGATCACAACTCCTTTGACGAGTGGCATTGTCTTTCGTTCGTGGAAATTCAGTAGGAGGAAGAATCACCTAATTGGGAGGGCAATGGAAGAATGCGCCTAAACAAGACATTTACCTTTCCATCGGAGTTCATGTTTTCCTCTTGGATATAGAGTTCAGTTCGGCCATTGATTCATGTTTCAGCCCCAATGTTCAATCTTTCACCTCCTTGAGTAAACAAGCAATGTCAAATGATCAAAAATTGAGTCTCCTGATTTCATCCACACTCTAAAGCTGCCATCTCGACCTTAGAGGCAGACAGACACTTAATAATTCTAGACATCTCGATGCCATTGATTGCGCCTGTGGTAATGTTGCGTCGCCAACATAGGTCTCAGCTGTTGTGGTTGGCGGTCAATTTGATCCGCTAGATGGTCTCTTGCGCCTTTTAAGTGTTCACATTTCAGGCGACGTCTCATCATTGTGACATAAACTGTCGGCTGCAAAAGAAATGGCACTGAGTGGCTGAGTATGGGAATATTACAAAGCTGAAGTCTGCCTGTGAACGGATGGGTGGATTTTGGTAAAACTGCCATTTTATGGAAGCTGATAATACCAGCATTCTTTTAAACCCAAACTTGATAACTCCAATGTTAATACAGCAACAATTATCAAGATGTGCACTTGACCGCTAAAAACGTTCGTTGTTTATCTGACAAGCAAAAGTGCAAGTTGAGTGAGATTGTTCCAAATGTTGTTGACATTCGAAAGAGGTGTCAGCTGAACACGGACCTGGTTCAATGGTATATTTTTGATATCTAGATCAAAATTGCACAATTTTATGCATGCTGAGCATATCTGATCCGACGCAACTTAAACCAACCTCCTCCAAGCGCACGTTGCTTCGATTTCTAGGAGGGAAGTATCGTGTCTATCCTAAACATCGAAATGGCACATCACAGAATTAGACAACTTGCTCATTGGAATTGGCATACATGAATAAGCTGCGAGCCAATTTTGGACACCAGAGCCAGTGAGAGAGTGGCGTGCGTGCACACTTCGGAATTCGCACACACCAAAGCACACATAGCTGTCTGGCTACATTCAGTGTATACAGTGAGGAATGGTGAGAAGAAGATGGTGAAATCATCAGGTGAAAATTTTCGTGTGCCTGCTATTTTCTTTAATAATCAACGGAAGGACCAACATAATGGAGAAAACTTGTGCGCAATTATCTGAATTCTTCGAATCTGAGGGAATCGTGGCAATCGAAGCACTTTGATGGAATTCACAGCATTCTGGAAGCGACGCATGACTTTTTTCCTGACTCTGTGAGGTATCAGGAATTGCTTTTTGCCCACTTACTAAGTTCTAGCATATCACACTGATTTAAATTAATCTTCACTTCCAGCTAACTAAAAGAATAAAACAATCTAATTCTGTGTTACTGCACTTTACGTTTAACATGGTATTATGTAGTTAGTTTTAGTACTTAATAATTTTTCTGAGGAACCTATTACTCTCTTATTGCACATAAAACAAATGTTGAAATCCTTGCATCTTGAAAAAGTTGATGGTTAGTTCATTCTTTAGTCTTTTTCAATCATAGATAAATCACTCCGCGAGAAATATTCAATCGAATATATATTATTCGATCACACCGCACATTATAGGCCTGTGTGTTGCATTCGTAATTTCAGTACTACTTTTGCTTAATGCTAAGAACGATTGCTCATACTGCATCTGTGAAATGATTTGAAAGTAAGTGATGAGTTAATTGATGAAATATTTCACCAAGACCCGAACTTGAAGACTTTAAAATGAACCAATAATGGCAATATTCATTACTTAAGTGGAATTAGGGAATCGAGATTTTATAGTTGCAGCAGTTAGAGAATATTTGATGACGAGCACTTTCGTCTATGGGGAAATGATTTATTTGAACACGTTCAAAAATTATCAAATCACAAAGCATTTTCAGATCACAAGTACTGGTAATTCTAGGCTCAATCACCCAACTGACTAAATTCACATTTGAAAAGTATGCAGCTCACTCATCACGATACATATTAGGTATTTACGCAACTAGTGCATGATTGCTTCTTTATAGTATTCCACGAGTTAGGTATCTTAAATGCCCGAACCCGTAGGGTGATGGCTATTTAAATCTAACGAGTTCGAATGCTATGATGAAGCAATCTTATGCACGAGCTGCGTAGAGATTTTTATTTGACGACGTGCTATGATGATCAAGGACAGATTGTGATTGACATGTCTATGATTATCAAGAGTATTTGAATTGAAATTTAGCTTGATCAATCGCGAAAATATCTGTTCACAGATCTAGGCTAGATTAAGCGAACGTAGTGAGCGAAATCTGATGGTTGACGGCGAAGAGAGGCGACGCGATCGTGCGAGCCTCGGAGCTAAATGAGCTAGCCGAACGAAGTCTGCCAAGCCCGCCGGATGCCTAAGCCTCTAAAATACGACGCTGTTCACACACTCAACAGTCGTCTGGTATCCTTTAGGGAAACGTGTGGTCCCAATATCAAAGCTACCACGAACCGTCATCTTCTAAGCCACCCTCCGCCGGTGTATACAGCACCTTTAGTCTGGTTAGTACTCACCACTATCTTTCCTAGATAGCTCTTCCTCCTCTAAAAGGCAGTGCGGTTGCGAGACGACAGCTCATTTCGTTTAGTGACCTTCGCCCTGAGATACAGGGGTAGGTTGCATCCGGTCAGAAAGGTAAATACTCGGCTTTGGGCTTTCGACCCGCCATCTCAAGAGGATATCTTCCACACAACTCCCTGCTGGCCAGTGAATGAGTATGTAATTGCTGGAGCCGACCCTTCATGCATTAAGGCAGAAACGAACCCACTTCCCTCTCACTCTGAATGACAGGTGCAACTCTTTGACTACGTCACTAAAATTCAGCTCCATATCAAAGTATACTAGAAGTTCAATAAAGATCAACCAGGACATCATCGTAAAATCCGACAGATTAGCACGATGTTACAACGACATAAATCTCCCTTGTCAAAGGACAGTTAAGACTTTCACTGTACCACGTCAACCCAAAGGCCAGCTCCCTCTCCAGCAGACTGAATGATGAGCCGAAATTAATGCATCGTGAACGCCTGCCAGACAGGTAACAGCGAAGATGTTACGGGGGACCGAGATCAACCCCTCCCTCTCCGATGATAGGTGGAACGTGCTATACCACGATGGTCAGATAAACCATCTCCCTCTCGAATCCACTAGGTGATCAACCAAATACTGGGCTTCTTCATTGCGTACTTTGAAAGGTAGCAAAGTGGTGAAACGGCAAATTATATTCGCCTCCCTCTCAATCAGCGACAGGTAAGCAATCCAGTTGCCAGCCGACAAACACGAATCCCGGATATCACATCTTGCGTATCTATCCAGACTTCCCAGAGCCGCGCCGCTTTGTCGTGGGACTCTTCCATTAAGCCGACGATCCAAGAAGACTGCCCTTCTCCACCAGACAGAGGCGGATTACAGGGATTGTAAGCCCCAGAGTCCATGAATGAAAATAAATATAATTGATCCGTGTTGGCTAAGACACCATAATGACATACCTACAAGGTAGGCGTTCTGCACTGGTGACTGCATGCCATTACCACAATCACACTGGCTGTATAACAGGTAAGTGCACCCAATTCAGTGTGTCATTTCATTTCTACCCGGCCCCCACATAACGCTTAGGCCAGGTTTGACCTGCCTCATTTTCGACTCTCGTCCGCCCAATAGAAGGCATTCTCGAAGGCCACGGATTTGGATTTCACCCACTTGTCAAAGTTGCTCACAACAGTGGCTACACGCAGGCTAAAGACTTGGATCGCTTAAATGATAGGTTGACTGCTATGGCAGTACTACGTCCAGGGCTTTCGAAAGAGTTAACACTCACTAGGAGATACACTTAAGGAACTCCCTGCTCTAAGAGGTGCAGGTGAACGGCCAGCAGGCGTTAGAACAAGAAAACCGAACCAGCTACCTCTCCAAAAAGAGGGGTGGACTGAATTAATAGAGCGTCAGAACGGCAACCCTCGACTCCAGCACATCAATGCTACCTCAAGATAGTCAAGACTAAAGCATATGCTGAACCTATACTAAGGCATGACAAGAGCTCTCGTAATTGGCATAGGTTACGCTCCTTCCCATGCATTGGAGTAAATATTATTTCCCGCGCGGAATTGCTTTGCGGGTCAAATAAAGCGACATGATTTCTACAGTACATGCGCGGAGACAAATAAAGTCAATTTATATTGATTGAAGTGAACCTTTGGTGAACACTTGCTTCTATGTACGCACATAGCAGTGGTTTTCCTCCAAATGGCGGAAAGCATATCAACATAGACTTCCCCTGATTTTGAAAGATTTAGTATCCGCTAGCAATGATCGACTTTTTCCTATCTCAATAGGACAATAAGAATTCCTTTTTCCTATGCAGTTTCTAAGTTCCTTCGCGTGCCATCGTATTGTGTTAGTCTGCATTTCTAGTTAACTGAGGTGCTTAAGCAATCTAACTATGTGCTTTAGTTGCATTAGCCTAGTCAAATGACAGTTACAGAAGAAACTGGTTTTCCACCAGTTTGCATGTAGATGCGGACACTGGACACCAAGAGCCGCACCATTAGAGGTTACGCTTGGCAAGCTACTGCTAGTGGTTGTAGCAACTTCAGTGTCGTATTGAAAGAGAAAACCTAGTGTCTTCAATAGCGCCAGTTAATGCTGAAATGCTAAAAAATGTGCGAGACTAGGCCAGAAACTTATGGTTTTTCGTAACCTTACGGCTAATTTTTGTATACAGTACTCATAAAAAACACCAAAATGCCAAATACAAAAATACTAAAACCCCTGCGAGCAAAAAAATTAGATGTATGAAATCAATCTGTTCCTCTTTATCACAGTACAGACCAGTGATGCAATCTCGATTAGACTTAAATCGAGGTCGAATCGATGTCGGCCCCGAAATAAGTTACATAATATTGATTGTCTTTGGTACCGGGCACATGCATGAAACGAAAACAAAAGTTTTGTGTTTATCATGTTATTAATCACGTTGTGTCAACACACTGAAAATCTGAATATGATCTATGATAGTTTCTAATTATTGGTCGATTTGAAGACTGCAAATCTGGAAAGCTTCAGCAATTTTCAAACCTTTTGTCACATCAACGGAGTAATATGTCCAAAATACAGGAGATTTCGTTCATAAGTTAGCAACTTCAAAGATAGGAGATGATTCGAAAATGGTTAGTTTTCTCTCTTTACTTATGTGCCATTATAAGTAATTTACCAATTACTGATCTATGATGTTTTTCTACATGAACGGACAAAGTGCTCCCCTAGAGAAATTGTTGACATAACAGAGTATATCCTAACTCGCGGCTACTTTCAATTGGAGTCGGATTACATCTCTCAAGACGATGGCGTTGCCATGGGCAACCCTTTGGGTCCTGCTGTAGCATACACATTCATGAATCATTTTGAGCAAAAAGCCAAATAGCAATTTTTACAGGCAAATAAATCTTTCCGTCAGTTTGGTTAAGATATGTTGATGACATATTTTCTGTATGGGAATCCGACAAGACTTTATTGGATGACTTTCTCGACCAATTCAACGGATTGCGGTCCTCAATCAAATTCACCATCGAAATGGAACTTGATTCAAACATATCCTTCTTAGACATTATGATAAAAGGAACGTGTGATACCGATTTTTCCATGTCCGTTTTTCGAAAGAAGACTCACATAGACTTATATCTCAATGGTCATTCATGCCATCCAAATTCTGTTTTCAGAGGAATTGTGCATAGATTAGGGAAGAAGGTGAAAATTGTTTGTTCTGATGAAAACCTAAATGATGAACTTTTTCATTTAAGCAACGTTTTTGTAAAATAATGGATGACTGTAACACTATTGATATATTGCAACAATATTCCACAGCTCATAGAATAAAAAAAAAAGAAAAGTCTCAAAAGAAAGAAATACCAAGGAACGTGATCACGTATATACCAGGAGTTTCAAATAAAATCAAGAATGAGTTGAACAAGACCGATGTTAATGTTGGTTTCAAACCTCTAAAAAAGCTGAAGGAGTTTCTCGCACACAAGAGACCTTGTCCAGCCAAGAAGTTAAGCACTGTGTATGAAATAGATTGTGAAGATTGTAGTTGGAAATATGTAGAAGTGAAGAGACCGATCGAAATGAGAAGAAATGAACATCAGTAAGCGATACGGGAGATGGATGTTAAGCATTCGGAAATAGCCAAGCATGCAACTGAGGCTTCCGACAGGATACTTCTTTGGACTTCTTTGATGTTCCGCTTTTATATACTCCCTGTTACACTATCCTAAATTTCTATTCTTTTATAATGTCCCGTTATCATATGATGCTATGTCCACCTCTTGGTATGCTGTTTCAGATATTTTGAAATTTGTATATAATAAATATCATTGCTTTAAAAATGGCCAATGAGATTTTTACGGAATGTTTCACAAAATGCGCACCTTCCGAGTTCCTCTGATCTACAAGCAATATCAAAGGAAAAGACTTGTTAATTGAAGCTTTCGACCAATAACAGTTTGGTGTGTTTACTCCGACTATGCGAGATTTATTAACTCTAGCTGGGCATGATATGATAATTTTAGGCATGATATGTCTTCACATCGTTTTCTATCACAATCTATCAAGTGTTAGAAACATCTTCGATGTGCGATATTTGCAAGAATATGGTTAGATGCGGTTTGAGCAAAAATTTGATCAAAATTCTATGTTTACCTTACAGGCCTGTGATTACTCCTCAAATTCCTCAAATTTGTTTTTTAATCCTCAAATCCTCAAAAATTCCTCAAATATAGCTAAACTATGAGAAATTCCTCAAATATGACACACTACAGACTAAATGTAGGATAGTGTATTGTTTTTTGGTGAATGGCGATGATGTGTAAACTTCCAATCAATAAGATAAGATAGAATCCTATAACATGTATCCTACATCCATACTGCTAATCATGAATCACTCATGATTTATAACTTCATAATTTTCTCTTACACACCTGGTAGATTTTAGATAGCGTAATCCCGCTGTGCTAGCTAGATATGATATTTTGATCGGACACAGACCTGTCCTCATAGTATCTAGATGGGCAGACTGTTAAATAGAATCTTTCAATATAGAGGTGATAAACATAATTTTGAAAAGAACGACTTACTCGCCAATTCATTACACATGAGGAGAGGAGAACCGTTGTTTGTCCTTCTAGTGAGCATTTTCAAATTTTTAGACATTTTAAATATAATAATTTTCTTTTAAATCATATATAGCATATCAAAAATTAACCATTCGTTAGCTTGTTTTTTGATTTTGTTACCTTGACGCACTTTGCTACGTTGAATTGATCTTGTTTCACGTCGTTTCCATTTCTGCAAACTACAGGGCTGTAGATGTTCCGGTCCGTCCGGACTTATCTTGCTAAGCAGAGAAGTTGTCCGAATTTATTGTCTGTCGAACTCCTTAGTGCAATACTTCCACGTATTTAATGAGTGAAGCACTGCGATCAACCTACAGAAATTGTATATTTGAACACTGTCAGCAATTTTTTACTTCTAACTTCATAATAATGCTTAGAATTCCAACAATAAAATTCTTATTCAATTATTTTCATTAATTATCTTGACCTGTTTCACAACCTTCTTTATATCTTTCTGCGACTATAGGGTTGCCAAATGCATGCCTGTACTTCTTAAAGAACTTATAGATATCGATCTTCTATATCCATTATGTGATAGCACATAGGTAGCCCAGCTCACTTGGATTTCAGTGCTCTTATCAACTGAAGCGTTTGTTTCACTCACTCTCCTCCATTTTATTTCCGCTGAACATGAACACATCCGACGGGGTAAAGCGGATGATCCCTAAATTTGGTGTCTATCTGCCTCCTGGTCACTAGCGTGCGGGGGTTGGAAGCGCATGAAGCTCTGCTATCCCATGAGTCTTTTTGCAGCTACGTTTTCCAGGGTCTGCCGACAGACATTTATCATCCTGGATGAATTATTCACTTATAGATCGTTTTCATAATTTGCTGAAGACAGCTTGGTGTGAAACTAGTGCACACATTGCTTATCGTTATATGCGGAACTCAGATTAATTAAGACATTGAACCACATAGTCCTGGGTTGGTAGATTTTCAACCTGGGTCCACTGCAAGATGTGAATGTCAATATCTCTGCGCAACTTCAAAGAATAGAGGTGATAATCTTTCACTTTTTGCCTAGATGAGACCAACAACTTAACGGCAAGCCTGTACCCGACACTTGTTTTGTGTTGTATGAGAGAATTCATGTTCATTTGAATGTAGATCGGAGCGATATGATCAAACGCTAACAAGTAAACAAGAGCCACCAAAACTTATGCAGTATAACGCAATATTAATAAATTAGTGTGTAATGTGACGTATCCTTCATAATAAATTACTGACTTTTTTAAGTCACAAACATTCCGTCAACGATTTCAAGCTTTCTATACGTATGAGTTACTCTGCTCCCAAATTTGTCTAAAGTCCGTAAAAATTTGTCGTTACAAAACTCCAGATGCATGTAGTTGAGGATATATCCTATATTCAAAAAATTGCAGTATCCAAATCTGACACGCATCATTGAATTGGAGACGATAACGTGAGGCACAGCGATATCAGCGGAGACTGATAAAAGAGTCGATTGAAACTCGCAAAGTTCCTATCATCTGGAAGACAGTTTCAGTTAGTCCTGTACCCAAGACGAATAATCCCACACTCAATGACATTGGTCCCATTTCTCTTTTGAATATTCCAGCCAGATTACTCGAAAAGGTGGTTTTGTCTTCAGTAAAATCTACGATGTTAGAAAACTATGGTCGACATCAACTTGGTTTCAGACAATATTCATCCACACAGTGCGCGTTGGTATCCTTGCATGATTATTTAACGACATGTCTTGATGATCCAGATACAGATGGAGCGGTTATCATAACCTGTGACTACACAAAAGCGTTCGACACTTTGAAATCTGAGTATATCATTAATCAGCTGATACAATGCAAATTCCCCACCGGCTTCATACACTGGGTTACGAGTTACTTAAGTGACAGAAAACAATATGTTCAGATTGGCGCTACATTGAGCTCATAGCAAAATGTCACATCTGGCATTCTATAGGGTTCAATTCTCGGGCCGTTTCTGTGCTGTGTTGCAACCAGCTCATATGATTTTGACAATTATGATTGTCGGTTGATAAAATATGCGGACAATACTACGCTTTGCCTACCGTTGTATCAGCATGGTGGCAACAATCATGTTCTTCGAAACCATAATGCCCTTATTGATTGGTCAAATTCGATTGAGCTCAAATTGAATTTTGATAAGTGTTGATGTCTCACTGTAAGCAAAAAGTGCCTCCAGCAGATTTTATGCAATTCGGATTATTCTTCCGGTTTTGTCAGATAGCGATCTTAAAACCGTTTACTTCAGTTACATTCGTTCTCTCCTGGAGTATTGTGCTCCGGTTTTTTGTTGGCTTATCATCAACTGATTCCACCCGTCTTGATCGCCTTCAACAAATTTTTCACAAAATTTTATGTGGTTCAGATTGTGACGATGAATGTTTACCCGCACTTAGTGATCGTCGTATAACGCTATCCCTGAAGTTATTGCGAGATATTATGAATACTGATCATATACTAAATGACTTACTACCTGAATTATCCTCTTCTGGTCGATTTTTACATCCGAAACGACGTACAGAGAGACGGAGTAATGCTTTTATTTTGTATATATGTTCCATCTTTAATTCAGTTTGTAAGCGATAACTTCTACACTGTACTGATCGATTACCATTCTGTCTGAATAAACGCTTATATTATTATTATATCAGGAGCTTGTTCTGACATCCTCTGTTCGTCACATTCTAAGGAGATAATACTTGAGGCAACAAATTAAATTCGTAATAACGCGGGAAGTGATTATGACCAAGTCAATATCCCTTTGTAATATACACAACTTCAAAAAGTGTAGTGGAGTGTTGTGTGGTCAATCCTGGGGTTGCCTTCTTCGTTGTGACTTTCATGACTTGAAGTTTGGCCCAAAATCCGTGATAAAAATTTGGAATTTTTCTTGCAATTATCATACTAGACTCCGTTTCTATTCCTCAAATTTTTGCAAAAAAATCCTCAATTTTTCTCATAGGCTAATCACAGGCCTGCGTACTAAGATGCTTTCTGAATTCGAATATGTTTAGTTTTTGCAAGTAAAAAAATGTATGGCTTCATGACTTCATGGACTGAAGATATATCTTGCCAATCAGTTTATCCAACACAAAATAGCATAGGACATAGCAGTATTTAAAACAGATGTTTAAAATCAATTGCCGCATGAAATCTTATCAAATAATCTCTCATTTCAAATATTGACATCCGCTTTACCCTCACCTATCTAGTGCACTTCCAAAAGTCTGAGACCCACCTTCGAAAGTCTGTGGCCCACTTTTGGAGCCACGTGGCCCACATTGAGAACTGCTGACTTGAATCATTCAACCACAGAATTAGATGTTTTGTTAATCTGCTTCGGTTTGCTAGAAGTGTGATTAATTCGAAAAGGACGGTACATCGAGGAACCTATTAAGTGGGCCAAAAGGAATTCGTAATATCCTACAGAGATAGGAAAAAAAGTCGTGTGTCGCTTGCGGATTAATGTGAGTTCCAGCAAAGTGCTTCGATTCCCAAAATTCCTTCAGATTCGAAGAATTCAGATCATTGTGCACAATTTTCTCCATAATATTGGCCCTTTCGATCATTATTAAAGAAAGTAGCAGGCGTACGAAAATTAGTTCACTTGATGATTTCACATCCTCTCCTCGGCATTGCTCACTGTATAGTGCATACATTGAATCGAATGTTAACCAGACGGTGTGTGTTTTGCTGTGTGCGAAGTGATATCACAGCACGCACGCCTCTCTTACTGGCTCTGGTGTCCTCTGCTGACAGCATATTGTTTGCCATTTCCAATAGCAAGCGACACACGAATGATCCATTCGAGAAGGAACAAGTTGTCTAATTCTGTGATGTGCCATTTCGACATTGAGGTTACATACAATTCTTCCTTTCTAGGAAACCGAAGCGCGCAGATGAATCTAATTCTGTGCATTCAACAAATGTTTCGTTAGACACACCAGCATTTCGTTATGCTTCCATTTACGCATGCAGGTATACATAATGCACTTAGTTATCAATTGCATGATAACTTGAATTTAATTTGATAATCAAAATAATATTCGCTTATGAGCACCTTGTTAATGTTTCATAAATAAACAGTGAATTTGCAATTAAAAAAGAAACAATGTCACTAATTACAGATATTACAGTTTTATGAACGCCTTTTGCGGTTTATTGATGACTTTGGTGCAATCATCGTCTTGTTAAAATTTGCAGTTTGAATCCCATTTTACAAACAAATTCTGTTAAATTATTGAACAGTGTTAAAACATATTGTTCGCTACTCGGTACCTGTGTTCTAATTTGACATATTATGCATTATCTGAAATAATATCAAGTCAAATATCTTTCGACATAGCTCTCAGCTGTTGAATCAATCATTATCTTTTGCAACCTTGCTAGACAAATTGTCCATTCGAGGATATTCCGCATCATTAGGGTGATAGTGTTAGGTTAGCACTGGGATAGTCACTGCATTTATTTATACGATTGCCTTGCTTGCGCCATTTCTGAGAGATAGTGTTAGGATAACGTCACTAATGCGCTCCAAAGCTTTTTCGTGTCAAAGCCAAAATTTCGTTCTTCAAAATATGAAATGTTAATCCCTATTCAAGAAATAGTGTGCTTCTCTGCTAACTCGCTAACTAGTTATGGCAAATTAATTATGTGATATTTGGGGTTTAGATGATCATTGATAACAAAGGATGCGGCAGAGTAAATAATAAGTTTCGGATATGTGGCTATGCCATTTTACTATCCTATCACACTATTTGATGGCTGATTATCCTATCTTTTTCAAACAGATCTCATAATTTATTATCAGTATGCAGCAAAAGGTTTGTATGTCAGACAACCAGGACTTCACAATACATTTAAATTACTTACAAAATGAAGGGTACACGAAATACGATTAGAGAATATACTGTAAATCCTAAGATTCAGATAAAGGCTTAGTTTCGTTTCAATACTTAAAGTGAAAATTTAACATCAGTGTTCCCTCATTGCGGGTTGTGGCGAAGCTGACATAGCTCGACTTTCGCTAGAGTATTATGATTGTCTTAGTGCAGATAGCCTTCTGTTTCATTTCTACTGGTAGTATCGGGGATCGACCACACGTCAAAAAGATCATTAGTCCAAGCACTTAGCCACTGTCACAGATTTCGTAATGCTTATGTTGTTAAAACATCCATATTAATATATTTTCACACCAATCAATTTGGGTTTTTTGAAAAGGGTGCATGATTCCAAAATTCAATATAATTTAACGAGATGACCGAAGCTCTGAGTGATTCGTTTTCTTAAATTATGAGGATAAAGTACTGTGCCTGATTCAAAGCATGTTTGTCATTTCAAAATGATGTTCTATTTTCTCTAGAAAAATGGAGTTTAGTCGTCCAGAAATATCCATGATGATGTGTGTTCTCTTATCACAACACATACATAGTTATGTCAGTTCTTGTGTCATTACTACAGATTCAATCATAGGAAGCACGGAGACGACATCACTACTAATAATGTTGTTATAACACTCCTTTCTCTAGACAATGGTTAGTCAGATGGAATAATTTTACTATTGATTCTTAACAGGAGACCGCCACTGTGCTAAATAGTGAATAAATTGCACAAGTGTTCAGTTGCAAAGAAAGGACAATTTATCTAAATGTCAATTAATCTTCAGATGCTCATAGCTATTCCAGCCTCATTTTGTGATTCTTATACCTCAATTTTAAGTAGACGTGCATATCTTCTTGCCTTTCACTATTGATCGTGACCTACTCCTCTGTGGCTTAAATGTCATCTCACACCATTCAAGAAGCTCACTCTGTCTGTTGGGAATATCTGAGACACGCATGGAGTCATCGATGACCGTCAAATCGTCTATGAAAGCCTGTATATTGTTGCTGTTGTCGCTACTCCTTACAATCATTTCCATGACCAGGACAAACAGGATGGTAGAAATAGCGCATCCCATAGCAATTAATTTTTTCTAGCCAACATAAACGGGTCACACCGTTATTGGCAATGAAACGGAAACGATATGTTTCGAAATAGCTGGTGATTCGTTTAGCTTTAGAAATAAGTGAAGAAAGTGGCGGCAGATCTGAATGATTCTATGAGGTACACATCCGTAGATGTTGGCCAAAGCCATCCAGACGACATGGATATCTTTACCCTCAAGCTTAGCTTACATCAACCGATTCCATATTGTTGAGACGTGTTACAAACAACCAGTAAAACCTGGACATCTTGAATGCTGGTGTCGACAATAGCGCTCCCGAGGAGCAACTTAGTCAAGCGCGTAACCATCACATTAAACTTTACTTTTCCATCTATCAACAAAGAAACCAATTTTTGGCAGAAATAAAGCTAAATTTAAGAAAATCACAGTGTAATTAGGTACATGAGCTAAGCGGATGTGTCCACATAGATTCTTTCATACAGAGGTTATTTTATATTGGTTCCTTTTCAGCAACATTGATGTCGTCAATTGCTGCGCGGTAATCAGTTGACCCGATATGCTGAACGTCTGCTGATATCGCCGCATCAGTTTCTTTGAATGAACTCAAATGTATGTTTTTGGGTTGATTGATCAATTCGGCTTTGAGCACTCTTGAAGCAATTCCATCTGTATCATTCGTTTTAACAGGTGATGCGCTTCTCGAACCTTATGCTTAACTTATTTTCAGTCTTGGAAGAAGAGAATATGATCCGTTTGATAATTAAGTCAGACAAATTGAATGGCATTTGAACATTTGTGAAGAGCAACAGCATACTTTCATGATGTGATCGAACTAAGATGATTCGCCTTCGATTTCTATCTTAACCCAGTTGAGCTGTTTCGTTTTAAAACTCATTCTCATTTCACTTGTCCTCTTGAGATTTTCCAAAGTTCATGTAGAGGATAGCCGTTAACAGGAGTTTTGAAAGATCCGTGCATTCTTGAGTAGGTCATCCATTGTAGTAAACATTGCTTTCTTAATTGAGCTTCCCTTTACACCGTCAAATTGACACGGATCTAATTTGTCACGAACGTAGCGCAAAATATTTTTTGCCAGTTTTGTTTCATCAACACCTTTATTGATGATATTATTCAAACTCGTGCAGGCTTAAATGTCATAATATTCCTAAATTTAATTCCGATCGATATTTTCCAGATCTGCAATGAAATTTACCGTCTACATATCGTCATCGTCAGGCCGAACCCAGGTAAGTCTGCTTTTACACAATAAATATTTTATATGGTGCGATGATGAATGCATGTTGTAGATGTAGAACGTCAATGAAATATACGGTGTGAATTAGTGCGTACGAATGCATTAGAATGAAGAATGTTATTCAAATGGACTGTCCTTCATTATGTTATGAGATATCTTCCACTCCATGACATTTATCGTAAGATTAATAGAAGTAACGATTTGTTATAGATTGTAGTTATATATATATATTTGTTTACGCGATCCGATGCAAACGGGTTTTTTTCGTTGCTCTCTACAAAAATGTATATCATCGAAATATGGGAGCACTTGGTAGCTAAAACTTGAAGTAAAGAAGTTGGCGTCGAAGCTGTCGTTGCTACGTCAAGAAGTGGAAATACCAGACAATCATGGTTTCCGGAAACGATGCATGGTTGCTAAATATATTTTGTCAGACTATATCAGCATAACATCAATGATTTTAATTGACAACTGCGAGGAAAGTCCCAATGTTGTAGAAAGTCGAAATGAAGATCCTAATAAATTGGTCGTTATGTGGTTAAGATATACTATTGAAGATTTAATTTCTGATAGATGTGTCGAAAGAACTATTAGAAAATTTGTTATGTTTGATAGATTTACTCTCTATAGATAGGCGATATGATGGTTTACCGTCACTACTCCCCCATACTAAGGGCTTGGACGGTGCTGACATAGTCAGGCTTTAATCTGGAACATTGTGATCTTTTAGTCCGGATGCCCTTTCTGGCGACTTCCAATGACACTTTCGGGGCTCGACCTCTGGACCGAAAGATCGCTAGGTCAAGCACTTAACTGCTGTGCCACGGAGACCTACGGAGACGATATCATGTCACCAAATCGCTGTGATCGTATTCACCTTTATCATGGGTTTCAGCGTTCAAATTTATATTATCACGTTTCAGGTTTATTTGGTCAGTGTTGAAAAGTTGAACCACAACTATGTACCACATTTGATTACAGTCATGAATATTTTAATTATTGATATAGCCACTTCAGGCGCTTCGAGCAAATTCTTTGAGGAGCTAAATGGAATTTCCAGATGTCGATTATTGTTGTCACCACAACGAATGCGAAGGAATCGATAACAATTGACACAAAAAGTTTTTGATTTACCATCTGTACTATTCAGCAATGGTTGCAATGACTCATAGCGTTTTAAAGACATCTCAAGTTATAATCTAATTAATAGAATACTGATGTAAATAGAATAATTAAGCAATAAGTTGTAACCTCAGTTGAAGAATTGGAACAAACCTGAATAGCTGCCATTTTATCCTATATCAGGAATCATCAAGAGGCCTAGTTCACATCGTTCACACGTTTCAAAAGCACACTACAATATTTGATTATCCTATTTACATGGTGCTCGCAAAAAAAGGAGGATTCATTAATTGTTGCAGTTGCACTAATTTAGACGACTCGTCAGCAGTGTGTTAAAAGTAGTAATTAATGAATACCCGCAGAAAGTTCACTAATTTACCGATTGCTCTATCATACATGCTGATCACGATAAAACATAAGGTTAATAATTTTGTGCAGAAGGTGCCGATATCCGCCTGAATCGCATAGGCAATGTGACTCAGGCACTATTGCTAGCTTTACAACACTGTACATAGCGAAATTAGCAATATTACCTATTTGCTATGGTCATGACAGAACTCAGATTTACAATATTTTTAGGAAGGATCTTTGACAGACTTGTTCAACATTTTCCTCGTTTTGGAGGCCCTACTAGAATAAAAAGGCGACCGTTGATGAAATTTAAGGAGATTATTATTTACAGCATGTTTATGCAAGGCATAGTTCATTTTGTGATTGCGAATGTCATTTCCGTGTTTAGTAAGGCCGGAGGCTCAAAGTTGAGCAACACAAATGTTTTAAAATCAGTTATTCAAGAGTAAGACTGGTCCAATATGTTATCTGAGACTGACATTGTAAATGGTTCATTATTGTTTGCTATCAATGCCGTTATACCAAAGCATTCTTTTACAATGTCATCTAAGGATGAAGAATGGCTAACACTTCTGACAAAATATTTGAAAGACGGAGTGCGTATCGTAGAGGAGAGTGGAGTAAATGCATGCATCTCAAGCAAAGAGTTCAGCATGAAATCATAAAATGCAAACATGATTGGGCAAATAAATTAAAAAGCAAACGGAACGGAATGTGGAGCTTGATGTCAGCTGTAACGGAAAGTAGCACTGCAAGTTGTATTGACTCATTGATAAATATAATAGGTGACTTAGAAAAAGCTTTCTTCGAAATTGATGACCAGTCATCTGTAAAACAATCATCACTCAGTGTCAATGTAAATATTATTCATAATAGCTGGCGCACAAAAATTCAAGAAGGAGGTGTTCTGAACCAACTCAATTCAGTGAATATTAAAAAAGGTTTTCTGGTGATCCCAACATCTCGGCAGTGCTATATAAACAACTATCTGAAATTCTTGCCTTTCCTCTCATTCAGCATGCTGTCAATCAAAGTGTTATTTCAAATGATTGGAAAAATACAGTTACAATATCTGTCCTGAACGAAAGATCGATTATGATGACCAAGTTAAGACCAATATCGCAATCGGCTTAGCCTTCAAAAAGTTTTGAAGGGCGGCGGGAATAAGCGCTATATAGGGTTTATTCAAAAGACTTCGCAATTGGTCCCGATCATAAATGAACCGCAGAGATCGAACTCGAAGTGCTGGAAAGACATGAGTGGTCACGTCACAACTGCCGCTCCCCTGTAACGTCAAAGAACACTTCAGCGAGACTCCCACTCCAACTCTTAGTTTTCAGTTGACAAAGGAGTCTCTTGTCTAGAACTGAATTGAAAAAGTCGAAAATCCACCTTATCCTCTTGACATCGCGTCTTATGACTTCTTCCTGTTTCCAAGTGAGTGAAAAATATGGAGAACATGCGAGGAAGCCGTGATGAAAGCCTTCATCGAGGGGATTGAGAGTATAACTTCTTCTGAGTGGCATGAGTGCTGCAAAAGTTGGTTTCGGAGGATGAAGCTTTCCATAGATTATGCTAGAGACTACTCTGAGAAAATGTGATGTTCAGTTCTTTTGTAAATATTACGTGTTTGTCACATCACAAAACTTATTGGAGACCCCGGCATAGATATTAGCTCCAAGATTCCTCCAACCGTGTCTGCATTCGTTTGAAAACTTATCGTGCAAAAGATTTCATCGTAATAATGAAGAAACACAATTATATGTGAATGTATTTATGAAAAGGTTTAACAGCTGAGTACTTATTGGTGGTGTAAGTGTCGCCGAATTGGTGTGAGCAGGCTGTCGCATGGTGTCATGCAGCGTCTTGTTGACAGCGTGAATACGGCTTTAAAGTACTAATTATGTTTCTTACGTGATGTGAGCCGAAGGGACGAATCTAATGCTAGAGATTTTTTTACATTCAGAGAGGGAAAGGCTTCTTGTTTACCGGTTGATGACTGCTTGCTTGAGGGTAGCAATGTACTAATTAGCTCTACTCGTTTTTATATTGAAAATGACGTATGCCAGATGGTGCGTTGAAAGATATGGAGCGTCTACAAATAATCGTGGCGATTATCGGGGTTGGCGGAAGAATGGAAGAAAGTTGTGTTTTATTGATTAAATGACACGGTATTGTAACTTTCTAATATTGTTTACCATGACTTTACATTTTAGATTCGAGATCAACAGCTTTTTATTCATCGAGTCTTGCTTGCAAAGAAAGTTGAATTTGAAGAAATTGATATATCAGATCCGAAATATGAGGAACAGAAGAATTTTATGATCAAGACACTAAAAGACCAGGGTTTGTCGACTGTCCCTCCACAAATATTTTGCGGTGAAAAACATATTGCAGTAAGTACTTTTCATATTTTAATAGACGACTAATTTTTGGAAATTTATTTTACAAACAGGCCTACGTGTTTGTCTTTCAGATAAATAACACACGTGTATATATTGCGCTTGATGGTTGCTAGTTTTGATTTACAGTTGTCACATAAAAAACAGCGCCATTTTCGGTGGTACAGCAGTAAAAAATGGCTGTGATGTGTTTATTAAGGAGTAGGACGATGAAATCAATAGCAGGTTCCACAGATATCTTTACCTAACTCCGTCTTTCAGTCTGATCAACATCAATAATTGTTTCTTAATCTATTAGACGTCTGTATGAACTTTGAAATGGTGGTATTCATTTGCTATCTCGCTCATTCTCTGACCAATAAGATAACAAAAACTGACCAATTCTGGGCTGGGACCGGTTAGTCTTTTGTAACCGGTTAAATGAGGATTCCCGGTATTTATTTAGTTGTCAAGGTTTATCAGCAATTTTCACAGCAATTCATTATCACAATTATCGACAATATTTCATTATGCAAGATAAATCTATTCAAACATCGTAGCCGATTTTAACCGATGAGAGAAAGTGCAACCGACCAATTGAATTACTTCAAGATTCTATCGATACTCATGCCTTTCAATGGTTGTACATTGACACGCTACACATACGAAAGCTTGCATTCTCAGCTTTAAACTAGGTTATCATGCGTTTTCGGGAAAGCAAACATCGATGGGCAGGACATGTGGCGCGACGAAATGACAGCCGATGGACAACACGGGTTACAGAATGGACTCCGCGCAACTACAAAAGATCACGTGGACGACCAAAATCAAGATGGCGCGACGATTTGGAACGCAACATCGGACGCACATAGAGCCGCATGGCTAAAGACAAAGTTTCGTGGACGCTGAAGAGAGAGAGAGAGGGGTTCCTCCTAAGGGAGAGAGAAATACCCTGATGATGATGATTATGCACTCGTATCCGTGTAGGACAGAGGTCGAAATCTGATAATTGTCGATTGCAGAAGTCATTTTTGTGAGAAAATATGAAGATGTGATTGATTCATACACGGAATTCAGTGCGAAACGAAAGCGCAATTTATGTGCCTTCTGCTGATGTGTTATTTGTCAACATCGGTGGAGCAGGAGAAAAATGGCGACCTCGTTAATTATTCACTGTCGTGTCGTTTAAAGAAAGATACTCTCGATTTTATTATTAAATCGCATGACATGCGTGTTTGAGTCAAAATTTACAGTTCATGAGGCAAGAAATAAGTTTGGGATTGTCGAAATCGATGATAGGACAAGGAGGTCCCATTTGGTCACAATTGAGTACAGATCAGATACCAAGAGGCCCCAAGCATACACAGAGGCGGCAAACCGACCAACACCTGTACGCAGTCGGTTGAGTTGAACCCACGTGCCACTTGAGAGTTGATGACTTGGAGGGTGCACTGCGCACTCCAAGCTGGCAGATAAGGTTGGAGAATGGGTGGAACTGGTGATCTACTGCCACCGTGTCATCATCTCATGATCTGAGCGATCACCTGAAAATAAGTCGTGTTGGTGCGGGATCATTGTATGTTACTTGACTCAGCGGTTGTGGGATGTTGCACGGACGAAAGCAGGCCAGAGAGATGAGGAAGCGCACACGACGCAGACACCCTGAGGTAACTCTCATGGCGTCGTTCAGAACGTCGACTAGGCCGGCGTGAGAGCTGTGACACCATACGGGGATGCAGTACTCTGCAGTCGAACCCGCCAAAGATGGCGCCGAGGTGCGGAGCGCGTAGAAACGCGCTTTCCAGTTGGCACCAGCAAGACGACATAGAAAGGCGACTTCCTCACTTGACCCTCTTAACCTAGTCTTATTTCAAAGTTATAACTTACATATATATTCTCATGCTGACTTTCTGTATTTTGAATTTCACTTACTGTTTAAAGAAATTATTAAAACCTTGTTACTGAAATGTAACTTTATCTAATTTTTCGGTGTCATGACGGCTTGTTCACAGACAAGGATTATAAAATGTTGTTGCATGCATTGTATGTATCATGATCAGGCCGTCATGCAAGCAGAAAGTTTGATGAAATCACATTTCAGCAGCAAACTTTCTTTAATTATTACTTTAATCAACAGAGCTGCTGCTGTAAATCAATTGTGAATCTCAATGTGATGAACAAATTATCTTATTTCTCATTTTTTGAATTGGATTTCACTTCTTCAAATGTTTCAAGGATTGCAAGAGAATAGGTTGAGATCTCCTTAGCTACGGATGTTTATTTATTCATTAACTAAAAATTTGTTTATCAAATCCATTTATCGAATAGTGACATACCTCAACTACCCTGTGACTAATTGAAATATGTTTCAAGTTCATTAACTGATTCAATGCTTTGGTTATGAACAAGCGGATGTTCCCATTGAAAATGTCTTGACTAGACATAATGAGATCAAAACCGAAAGGAAAGCCAAGTTAGAGATTATAATTTCATGAATTTTATACATTCAAGTTAGAATTATTCATTTTGCTTCAAAAATGATCCCCTTGCTTAATTCATAAGTATATAAAGCCACCAAATTCATTTTTTATAAGATCAAAAACAAGTATTATGTACAACGCATTTCGTCTACTCTTAAATATGCGCAAGCATTGGACTAAATTTACATTAAAATTTGGATTTGCAGTTTTTGATTTTCTGAAGATGAATTTTGTGGCTTTTCTTTGCCTGTTTCTCATTTCTGAATGTTTTTGACTGTCAATAATTTTGCACATTGTAGAAGATATTGTCGAGTTGATTTTATGTTGACCTTCACCGTGAAATTCAATTCTGCATGTTTTTCTGAATTGATGAAATGGCAGTGAGGATAATGAACGCATTTTTTAAATGGAATTGAGGACTTAGACTGTCTACACTGAACTTTTATTAGTATAGAGCTAGACAGAAATTCGAGATCAAGACAATCATGTTGCGAAGCAAAGAGTGGAGTATTTTACGAATTGAAGCAAGATTGTGCAGAAAAGATAGTTTATTTCATTTTACATCTTTCATGTAGGCCCTAATGTTTTATTCTTTCAAAGGAAGTGCAATAAAAAACAAAAATTTTATAATGCGGAGAGGAGGACAGCTCATGATGTTTAGCTATTTTTTCTCAAGGAAAGAAGTATATTGAGAAATTTACTCCGACAACTTAATAAATTTGGAGTTTTTCCTTGAGAAATGATAAACAGCACCAGAAGCTGTTCTCCTTTCGTCATTATAAAAGTGAGTAGTATTTGAGGATTTTTTCATCGAAAAAATATAATTGTAGTAACCCTACCAACTTTCTAATATTAACATGTAATTTTGATTTGCATGTCTCTCCAGACCTAGCAGCTTGCGCGTAAGTATTGAATCGCTTTGCTCACACCATGACATGGACGTGGAGTGATAATGTTTCTAACGATTTAGAAGAAGCGGTTTGTGAATAATGTCTTAATTTAATCCCATAGCCTTATAATGATTGTAAGATGCGAGAATTCGTTAATTCTTCCTCTACTGATTCCTCAGGTGACTGCATTTTTTTGGTTTTTATTCATAATCGACTTGTTGTTTCTCATTAGAAGACATTCGATAATTAATCCAAGAAAAACATGTTTCGATCTTGATATTTTCAGGATTATGATAAGTTGTATGAATCAAATGAAACAGAATGTGTGGAGGAACTTCTGGAACTTCCCGGTGCTGCAGAGGTGAGTCACTGCATAACCTGCTGTACTTGACTGAATCCGTCTATTGATTGAACTCGTCCATTGAGATTGTCTCATGGAATTATTGCATCTGTCTATTCCTTCGACTTCATTTTCCAACCTTTGACAAATGATTCTTTTCTATTTATAAAAAGTGTTTCTCTAATTTGCGTGTCCAACGATCAAAAGAGAATATTCAAATGCAGGCGCAGCAAAACGCAAAGCTGAGCGAAACTCACCGCTCTGCATCATAGAGGGTGATGATCACCGCTATAGTTGAAAAGCATGTGTTTTAAAAGTTTTAGATTAAAATTATTTTGTTTTAGAAATATCTAAATGGTGACTTTTGATATAAGATTTACTTATACAAACAAATAGATAACATTTCTGAAAAATCATTTTTTTCGTAATATTCTTAATTGTTTCTTTCTAAATAACTTTTCTTCTTTTTAAGCTTTAATAATATATTCCCAGCTTTCACAAGTGTTTTGTTGATGTTCAGATGGATTTGATTGGCATTAATTGTACATTGCTTTATTGTTCAGTATCCAATAACATTCACAACCGTGAGGCACGAACAGCATGCTGTATTTTTTACTAAATATGATGAGGTTCTAATTTCAACGGAACAGCTGTTTTATCAAAGAGACAGCGGGTATGGCTGTTTTAGTGTAATGTCTTATTAGCCTGCTTTTAAACTGGGTTTCATTAAGCAGACTGCTGTTTTGTCTCTGAGTCAAAACAGTAGGCTCAAGACTCAGCAGCGACGATGGCATCGAGTCGGGAATCTCGGATTGTTCACCGTCAAAACTGCTCAGCATGGTGCTGTACTAAGTCATCAACTTTCTTGGTCCTCGTTGATTTGATGGCGGCATCCACCTTGATGAGGCCGAGCAGAGATCGCGATTTCCGCTTTTTTACGAAATTAATCTAATGCAAATATTTCAACTTTGTGCATTCAAACTCCGGTTTTTCCCGATTTTCCGTTTTTTTCTTGGATGAATGACGATCCCTCAGGCCGAGCTTCTAATGCAGAATTTTAACGATGAATCCCACTCCTATGTCTTCCAACAACATTCACTCTTGCATCCTCATTCAGCTTTGTACGCGTAGCAGCAATTTTTTATCGATGTCCTCGGTGGTGAATACCAACAGACCAATTTGTGGTTCATCATCCGAATTTCGCCTTCCACATCGATATTGGGCAAGCCTTGATGTTATATTCAAAGCGAAAGTAGATATATACAAGTGAGCCACTAATTCTAAATATCTGTCTCTGGCATTTTGCTTGACAGGCAAATACGAGGTTTTAGAATAGTTTCAAGAAATTTGGTCACTGTCAACAAGTATGAGTAGCATGAATAAACATGCAACTTTGCATACCTAAGAATCCATTCTATCAACATTGCAAGTGCTTTATTTCACACATCCAAACAACTTTTGAGGTTCCTAATACATTTCAATGCTTGAGTTGATAAAACCATAAAAAAGTTAAAAACAAAAAACTAAATAACATTTCCTTATGAACCCTAGTTACGACAGAAGTAGAAGTGGTGAGTAAAATATTAATAGAAGTTCCACTCGCGCGATTAGATCACAAAAAGCCAATCGGATAAATTAATTTGTTGTATTCAGCATTGACGGGTTTCATTTATTCACTCCTCAGCTGTCGTTCACAGAATGAATGATCTGCTAAATTTTGGTGCAAAATTTATCAATTTCACGAAGCTAAGTTATAATTATTTTCACAAAGATTAAAAAGTCAACTTTTCAGTACGAGGAGCGATATTTCTTTGTCGAGAGAGCGTAGTGATCGAGACACTGATATCGCTCAGAGTACTGAAAAGGACTTTTTAATCGAATGAAGGTAATTTATTTCTATGCATGCATGTCCATCTGGAATGTGTTAGATATCTCAGCGTCCTATTTGTCGGCCATTCCATGTGCATTAAGAAGTCTATGGCCATACTTAGAAATGTATAATATTTCTATCCATGGACTAGGAACAGACATATACTATACCTCTTCCATTAATTATTGACACAAACTGCAAAGTAGATGTCACAAATGATTTCTACGGATAAACATTGATATTGTAATCAAAGATCATTATTTTACAAAATGCAGATTTGCATTACGTTCTATGGTATTGTTAATTTCTATGCTCAAAGCAAAAGCGTCCATGGCAAAGGCATGTTATGAAAACTGCAAAATGGATGTCACAAACTGCAATATTAATTGTCACTTTTACACGGTTAGTTGTAGTCAAACGATATCAAGTGAAATATGCCACGTCGAGTAAATTCTTCCGACAGAAGTCATTTGATTAAAGCCTACGAAGACGGTCGTGATTATATCGCACGTGCCAATGCAATTGGCATCAATCGAAGGACCGCTTATCGAATCATAAGCACCTTTAAGAGACAGCACCGTCAAGAAGCTCTACCTGCTACTCGAGCAGGGAGAAGCAAGATTCTCTCTCAAGAAATGCTGGACTCTCTGATTGCCTTTGTACAAGAGAAACCGACAGAGACTTTGTTGGAGATGAGGGGGAGATTGTTAAGTCAATTTCCATCACTCCCACCTAACCTCAGTCTAACAACAATTTCTCGCGCGCTGGATGGTTGCCTGATCACCCTGAAGCTCTTGCGATCCGTGCCAACTCAATGGAATATCGCTGAAGTCAAAGAAGAGAGAGCAAAGTACGTTTCATGGTTTATGAGAGAAGGCATTCAGCGACATGCCATCCTCATCGACGAATGCGGGTTTAATGTCTGGACAGCGAGGACTCAAGGCCGATTGCCTCAAGGAGAAAGGGCAGTGCGTATCGTTGAAGGACAGAGAGGGAGGAATTTGACTGTTTGTTTAGCTGTTTCGCCAACATTTGGACTCGTGCACTTCATGTTTGTCGAGGGAGGAATGACAAAAGACACTTTTTCAAGCTTCATTAGCGAAGTAAATGCACTTCTTTTCGATGAGTCCATCTTTCTGATTTATGACAATGCTCCTTTACACAGAGATTGCCCTCAACCTCTTAGTGACGATCATGAGCTGCAGCCACTCCCAAGATATAGTCCCTTTCTTAATATGACAGAGAGGGCCATATCCTCTTTAAAAAGTGATGCGAAGCGAAGACTGACGGATCTTCGTATCCAGTCGATCTTCAGTGATCAAACTGCCGCTCGATCTGCTGGAGTTACTCTTCACCGACATCGAATGAACATTCTTAGACAGCAGATCGAGGAAGCAATGTCATCAATCACATCTTTCAAATGCCATCAGTGGCACAATCGCTCTCTTTTTTACACAGAGAAGTGCCTGAATAAAGAGGACATTGTTGACTAGTATGTTCAAAATTTGCTGTTCTTTAACATAGAACATTTGCATTACATCTACTCATCTACTATACAATGTTTATCCGTAGAAATCATTTGTGAGATTTATTTTGCAGTTTGTGTCAATAATTAATGGAAAAGGTATACTAAACATTGCAAAGGAAGACTTTTGAATTAAAATTTGATCAGAATTATACTTCAGCGTCAAGTACTTGCTACATTATATTAATTAACCAAATAGCGACTGAAAAATGAAAAGAACCGCAGAAATTCTAATAAAGAAAATAGCAGTAGTTAAAGATGCGGAGCTAGCAGCAAAATATACGCAGATCGAAGGAGTCAACTTTATCGAATATTGTCAGCTATTTGACAGAAAACAAATTACCGCCAATGTTGACAATTGTGTTATTAATAAATCGTTTACCAATTTCATATTTTTGATTCTGCATTAGGTGTATAACTCAATTGAGCATATTGCAATTCTCCTATGCTTGAAATGCTAGACTTAGGCACTTGACAAGGATACTCAACGTAATTACAATCAAGATAATACATAGAGAAAATAAAATCATGACCCAAATACGTATACTTTGCAGCATAAAAGTTCATGAACTGCAAAGTGTTGAACGCAATTGCTGCAAAGTTGACCAGGCACTGTAAAGTGCTGACCAGGGACTGAAAAGAAATGCTCATGCGCTCTGAGGGCTATGGTAATATCACCTTTTCAACACATGCATAGAAATAAATGTTCATGCAAATTGCGATACCCATAGAAACTGTTACTCACTGATTGCTGACCACAATTTCATCCGGCTGATGTCACTGCTTACTACCTTCCTAGCACAATCACAGAATGGCAGAACCGGATTTGTTTCATCAGCATAGAAATCTCATTTGACATTGAGTGAATATGAGCGAGGACTTGACTGATTGGTATATTCGTTTTATCTTTTTAGCGTACCAAAAAATCATCACAGCTGATATTACATAAGTTCATCCATGATATTAATTGATGAGTTCCAGCGACAATTCATGTATCGATAAATGCACTGTCGCTAAAGAAGCGTTTGATGTGTTTATTCATGAAAAGGCTAGGTTCTTAACCGCTTTGAAGGAGAAATTAGCCAATAAATAGAATTTTTATCTTTCTGAATTCTTCTGATGTTCTTACAACCAGTACACCGACTAAGTTCGATAATGGACTCTTGTCAACCAAATTTCAAGTCCGTCTTCCAAGTGTTGAAAAATTGGAAAATAGTTTGTATACATTGTTTACATACAAATGACGCAGTAATATTGATCCATGGAAGAGTAAAGGCATTTTACATAAGACAATACCACCATCTCATTAAATTTCTCTTCACTGAAACAACTAGCTGCTATTTGATGTCAACAACTTTTCATACAACCAACTTGGCAATATCTACAACTATGACATAATGTCCATAGATCGAATATGATCTGACAAACCATGAGATTTTTCCATGTGCCTCATTGTAATATAGGCAAGATCTATGTTGAGTTGTGTTGTGAGGTTTCTAGGATCGAGACCAATTTGGCTTCAAATTGTTGTCTCACGATCAAGTCTGGAAGATCGTTAGTGCCAATAAAGGTGAGTTGACTTATTGAGCTTGGGAAGAGAAATGATAGCAAGGAGGGTTTTGAGCATTTCTTCTGATGTTATCTAAATGCTCAGAGATTCGAGTTTTCAATGTCCTCGATGATTCTTCAATAGCATTTACCACAGTTAGTACATTTTATGATGCGTACTATGCCTTCTTTGTCTCACATGTTGTACGACAGTTAATTGGACACGATATTTTGGATGATGGAAAGAATAGACTGGGCGAGTGTAGCAACATACTGTATATGAGTTGCCGCGTATAAAAATGCCAGCTTCCCCACAGAGACCTGATTAGTAACTGTGAGATCATCTCTGATTAGAAAGCAACGATAACCCTACATTATCCAGACTTTTGAGGAATCGTTGCAACCTCTAGGAACTGCGAGTTGTTAGGCACAGAATCTCCCAAAAATGATTCGGCGAAATATATGTGTTGGGTGATGGAATAAGGGCAACAGGACCGCATGGGAATCAGTATCTTTTGAATGCAATTAATGGTGTAATTTGCCCTCCATTGCAAAAACTGTTAAGTTCAAGAAATTAGCACTACCGTGCTCAAGACTGAGGCAAGTTTTGTGATGATGAGTGTTAGGAACACGATGAAGTCTTGTTTATGTGACCAAATTCCTGTGATATCATCTTGACATCTCTTCCAATGTTTCGGTTGCCGTGGACTGTGCAGAAGAGCATCTCTTTCCCATCTGGAAATAAGTTAACAAATTGGCGCAGACATTCATAGGAGAGAAGTGAAGAAATTATCAGTTTCAGAGTACGGTGCATATCTCTCAAACTGATTTCTACAGAAGACCTTATTCTCGGTTTGGATTAACTAGCGAGTTAAATTGACTGTAATTGCCTTTGTTTTTCATCTTGACCTCCCATCGAACTGAACCACGAAGAAGAATGTGCGTGTACGGTGTGTCCAGCTTGATCAATCATAACAAACGCATCTCGCTAGAGATTATTCTGCCGACAACGTGTGGCATTCTCAAAAATCCTACCGATTGTGCTGCATCACGATGTGTGGAAAATCATGCCTTTTAATCACTGGGCATGTATACACCGCAGCAATTGACAAGAGCCGTCTTCGTGATTTACGATTAAGAGCGTGATTATTCTGGATTCTTGCGCAAACATAAAAATTGGCACATGATAATAATAGTGAAGTGGTATCTTGTTTTATCGCATTGGTAATGGTCCATTAAACTGAAGTTTGACACATTTTCAAATCTATTACGTTGACATTGTCAGTACTTAAGAAACTTTACTGATAGATTCTCCATGTAAACGCGCAAAGCTACATATTTTGCTCTGGTCATCCAAATATGTACAGTCATGATTAATATGAAAATACGAGAGATTTCTAACAGTTAGAAACAGGTACTGGATTTGCATCCCGCAATTAGGTATGTCGGCTGCTGTTGTTTTCTCAACAACATTGAAAGTCATCTACATTCAGTCACATTTAGAATCTGACGAGATGTATCTTGATAATTTCATTCTTAAGGGCCTCCGCTTGGTCACGGTAAACATTGTCTTCAGCAGGGATGAGAGTCAAATTCATCATTCTCGTGAATCACTGGAATTGACTGAAAACGCGTTTGGGGGTACGGGGAGGAAGGCATCTAATTATCTGCATGAGTTAAATTCTCAGACACATCTTTCATAATCCAGGGCTGCCTTCATAAATTCGAATGTTTATTGTCACATCGATTTTATCGTGATCATTCAGAATGCTACCTTTTCAAATATACTGTTTGATATGAAATGAGACTGCTTTCATTTCACAAAGGGTACCTTTTTTAGCTGTAAGTAGTGAAAGTCCCAGTAAGGCTGATAGAAACCAAGGCCGAGACTTAGAGCGCTTCAAGCCGAGAGTGCTTATTGGGTGCCTCAGTAATTTCCGAAGAAATAAATTGTTTCTAATTCTCAAAATGTAGTCTTTGACAACCTTGTAGCCTCCAAAATAACCTTTGACATCACAGCGATAACACGTAAGGCTCCTTTTGACAGTTCAATTTGACGGAGGGCGCCTTTTGACACCACGACTGATCGAGGGGGTCGCATTTGATTTGAACATTTGACGGAGGACCCACTAGCAAGTCATTCTATTTGGCGCAGACAATACTTGCATGTACGAACGTGATTGAACACACCATTGAGTCTAAAAAATGATTGCAAATGAAGAGACCCTTTTCGAGAATGTTGATATACCCCAAAAAGCATGTTTCGCGCGGGCCCTGCTCTCATGTCTCCGTCAGGGAAGACTGGATGAATGTTAATATTAGTTGCAAGTTGAGCTAATTATCACTAGCTGTCACATAAATATTTTCTCAAAAATTTAATGAGTGCTGCTTGATGTACGAAATAACTACCAGTTAAGCTATGCAATATGAATTAATCACTGAAACAAAATAATCTATTTTCATCCCAGTCTACACAATCATTCATCAGTAGTAGTGATTTACGATTTAGTTGCAGGTACGTGCTTAGGTTTTCAAGTCAAAGTAGCGTAATCTATTTTTCTGTAGAAATTGCATATATTTCACATAGCCAACTTAGAAGAACCCCATTTTCCATTTCCGACAGCCTGTTTTCAATAGGCCTCCATTTCGGAGAGCAAGATGTTCTCCGTGCTCGCTTCCCCAGGTAAGCGTGTGGCTACGTTTCTACATGGAGTATTGCTCATGCCATGTGGTGTTCTATCATTTTTGTAAATATTTCAATTAACTTAACACAACTTTCGTGCTGTAAAAGCTCTTGACATTTCCATTTTTATGTGAAAGTAATACGGTGTTATGAGCTTCTAATTAATATTCGTGTCTAGATTCTATGATATGCTGTTGCTCATTCTTCAGTTTTCAAACTATCAATGAAATTTTATCAACAGCTTAAAAAGAAGAGGATGGCTGTATTGATTGATGACGGTGCCAATGAGGAAAAAGCTGATGAGGAAAAGAAGGAAGATTCAGAGAAAGAAACTGGTGAAAAAGATGACAAAGAGGATGGTGACAAACAAGGTGATGAGACTGACGAAGCAAAAGCTAAATCAGACGCTGAAGATGAAGGAACGAAAAAATCAGACGCTGAAGATGAAGAAAATGAAAAGTCTGATGCTGAAGAGGGTAAAAATGATGCTGAAGAGGAAAAGAAGGAATCAGATGCTGGAGGAGATGAAAAAGAAACAGAAGGCAAAGAAGAATCAAGCACAGATAAAGAAGAAACTAAAGAAAACGAAGGCAAGGCAGATTCCAAAGATGCTGAGGATGAAGAACAGAAGTCCGAAAAAGAAGAAGCCGATGCTTCGGTATGATTTTGATCTGCATGATATGCATGGCTTTTGTACGTGTTTTTTAATCTATAAGTTATGAATTCATTGCTGATTTTCCATCCGTTACTTTTATAACGCATATTTAAAATGGCTTGTCATCACCTTTCTTATCCCATTGCCATCGATTGAGTTCGTTTTAATGTCAAATTTTTCTGCATTCCAACTGCTAATTTGCATGTCATTAACAATCACATGTGGCGGTCTCAAGGTAGGTGATCTAACCTCTTTCTTATTTCCTATTCAGTGTTAATTTGAAGTGCTGTGTCATTCATTCCCTTTTAGTTTGAACTTGAATTAGATGAAGATAGTGACGATGACGCTGTGCAGAAAACAGAAACTGATGGAGCCGATAAAGATGATGTTGAAAATGAAAAGAAAGATGTAGATAAAGATGGGGAAAATGACAACAAAGTTGATGATGAAAAGAAAGACGACACTAAGGAAAATGATGATGATAAAGATAAAGATGATGAAGATGACGAAAAAGATGAAAAAACAGAGGTAAGATAAATGAGTGAAGATCTCAGTATTCGTCTGTAAGCACAGTGAATAGCTACCAGCTTTCCGCGTATATGAGTTACATATATATTAATCATTGTTGTTTTTCAATTGTTTCATCGTTGTCATTGGTATAATGGTAGTTACATATATATATGGGAGAGTTTGTAGCCTCATGTGATATACTCCTCAGTAGTGCAACTGTATAATCAGTGAGTTTTCTTTGAATATATAGTTTATCTTTTAGGACATCACCCGAATCTGATTCAAAACGGTTAATCGTTCACCGGTCGAATATTCTCAATTTTGCATTTTTACCTTTTCTAATGTAAGATATAAGCATAATTCTATTTAAAGCATGTCTATGGTGAAAGCTTTGAATTATATGATGATTCAAAGAGTCTCTCACCAAAAATCTAGTCGATCTGAAGTTCAAGAAATTTAGCCAAAGCAGAGACTGTTGGTGCAATGCTAAGGCACTATCACCCGTAGTTAAATGTGTTATAGCACAAATCACACTGTCTCTCCTTGCTAGCATGGTTTTTGCTATATTTAGAGGCTGTTACTTTACTCCATTCGCGTAGGATGCCATTAGGACACTACCATGTAGCGAATGGAAGTGTTAATGGGTCATCAGACATAAATGGGACAACTATAATTACAACTTATTGATTAACTCCAGCGATTCACAATCCCAATTAATCGATTGCCAACTGTTGACTATTGCAATAAATTGTGATCAGTGAAGGTCCGAGAGTTACTAACATTCTTCCTAAATTCACACACGAGCCTCTTATTCTTTAAATTTGTAGTTTGTCACCCAGCATCGGCAAAACGACAATTTTTAACGATAGGTTCAGTCGTCTTGCAGGTTACGGTGCTTTGAATATCGCAAAATTCCACCTGTTTATGGATCTACAAATGCTCCTGAGTTTGGTGCACACAATAACGCAATATCTAACATTCAGTTAAGCATAGATCATAAGATCTAACTCATCTGCATAAGATTTTCCTGATTATGATTCCACTTTTAGGGAAGATTTCTCCCACAGAAGGTAGAAATGCTGTATTTCTGGCAGTAGCTGGCTTGGCTGATTTACTTTCTAAAGGGTGATGAAATCGTCATGACAACAAATTTTTTGTTATAGTTAGACAAACACACTTGTCTGTACAAAAATGATTTCCACAGATGCTACTCTGCTTCAGTAGCAATAAGACGAATGCTCCTTTGTTCAGTGAGCATGCATTAGCATCGCTGAATTACAACGAAATGCGACAAAAAATGTCGACAGAGATGACGTAGAGATGCAAATTTTGAAGGTTGCAAACCAACAATATTTTAATGGTCATCAAACTAAAGGGGAGCCTACCAAGATCATGGTCAAAATGACCATTGTATACACGTGCTTCTGACTATCATCAGTTCTTAATTAATCTCGACGAGTTTCAAATGTGCCAGAAAGTTGTCGATGCTTTGTATTATCAATTCGAGTATGTTTGTTCAGATCGCATTTAGAGCAAGTAATATCACCCTTTTAAGAAGAAAAAATCGTCGGCATCTTTCTCAATGTGATTCACTGGTTTCTCACATATTTCAATTGCTATATTTTACAGTAACTTAACCTACATGAGTAAAAAAATACTGAAGTGATCAGGTTACACTTCAGACTTTTTTCTTTATCAATGAATGCAAATCACAGAGATAGATTCATTAGCGTGTGGGTTAATCTAGAGCGGACACATATCTATCACAGCTATTGCATGCAATGGTAGCAAGCGGTAGAGATTGACATAGATATTCGTCTCTCTTTGGCTTGTGTGATTGGCCAAGCGCGCGCATTTTAGAAGTACCTCTTATCAGCGAACACACGAACTTCAACGGTCAGATTGCAGGCAGACATGTGAAGTGAAAAGTACGAGTACATACCTTTGACTCAATTTTTTTCTGTGATAAATTTGTCAAGTGGAAATATTATTCACACTGTTCGACTCTTTACGATCTAAATTTACCGACTGTGTACGCTTAATGTGATGCATTGCGTTCAATGGAAAATTGATCTTCTTGCCGCTCGAGACTACTTCTGGCCGTGACCATTTGAACTGAGGAAAGTCATCTATAGACCCAAGCACGTAGACAAGGCAATTTATCTGTGATGAAAATACTACTCTCATAATTCGGAAGTAGTAAGATCGCTAACATGAATATGCTGATGAAACTCAATAATGAGCGCAACTTCCTAGGTCACTTTTATCATTTGTGGTGATTGCGGCCAACTATGCTGGTCATAGTCAGCCAACCGAATAGATCTGTCAAATGAGTTTAGATGAATCTCCTTGGCTCTGCTCTAGTTTATCCGTGTATTTTACTTGCACAGCTTGCGTCTGCATCACGATATTATTTACTAATGAGCTTTTCGTAAAGTTTGAATTTCGTTGTAGCATCAGATAGAAACAGAATGTATTCCTTCTTATCATGGGTGAGAATCCCTTCAAGTTTTCATTTTCTAGGAAATTCTGCAAATTCGAGTCAATACTCTTTCAAAATTAATCTATTTCATCATCCTCTACTTGCACTTATAATCAAGCATGGGCATTTGAATACTATGATATGATCACCATTTCTAGCTGTCCATGATTATAGTAAAGCGTCGATATGTAATTCTAATTGTTAATATTTATCAACAAGACCAGCAAAATCACGAGGAATTTCGACCGCTACTGTCATCGCTTGTCGACATGGGAATAAACACTAGCAAGCAATGTCAACACGATATCGACAAGCATCATCGTGCTCTGTTTTCAACAATTAAAAGCTAGTGCTCTAGGATTTAATGTTGGACTTCCCTGCAGACGATTTACTACGATTGCGACAAGTTATCGACATTTCATTCAGTGTCGCATTATCAAATGTTTCATTTGTTCATATTAAATAATGAATACGTTTATGATGAATATAGGCTTTTTATATTTTATTAATCACTAATATTCTAATAAAACGGAGTCTTTTTTCAGTTGCCAACAAAATTTGCAGATTCTAATTATTCAGATTCATTTTTAAATTGTCAACTTCGCAGGTGATCTCTGAAACTTAAGGCAATTTTGTTCCCTTGCATCTAGGAGATAGTTCTCTTTGTCATAATCGATGTTTTTGCATGTTGGCATGTGATTGGGATTGGAAACAACATCTAAGTTTTGAATTGCCATCCTGTAGTTATCTGCATGAATTAAGTCTAATAAAAATTATAATTAATAATAAGTGCATGTGTATGATTCATGGTGTTTTAGCAGATAAAAATTACTGCTACACAAGGACCATTAAAAGAAACCACGTAATGACATGCACGAGGAGGGGAGTGAATGTCACAATTACAAGACACCATTAAGGGAGGGAATCAGTTTCCTCTGCATCACAGAAATGATGGCCACTATTCAGCCAATGTGAGATCTTTCCATTTTTTTGAATTCTCGAGAAATCAGCATTGTCTGTTTCAGATGCGTCATGCAAGAAAGCAAACCGGAATCGATCACGTGATGGCTGTCATAATTGGAATCGTGTTCATCCCACATGAATTTTGCAATTCGGTCCATAGACGGGAGGATAGAATAGACAAAAGACTCTTTTCCAGTTATTGTTATCTTGCAATTCCTCTTTTCCTCTCTGTTACAGGCAAAATGCTGATAACAAATTGAACTCATCGAAATAAATGCGAAGTCTTCAGGCATATGGCTTTCATGCTCTTTGGTCTTGCGATCTGCATGTTATAGGCCTGTGGCAGTTCTATATTTCCTGAGATTTTTTGCTGCTCCGAAAATATCGAACTTACAGGCAATTTTTCGATTTCAGTAATTGAATACGTAGTTCAAAAGTGATAGATTTGCATTGTAATTTGAAATGGTTTATTCGTCACGTCGCTTCCTACACGATCAAAAATCCATTAGTTTTTATGCAGAATACGATAAGCGCCATTCTTCACTTGATTTCATCATTAAAGAGTAGTCCGGATGCTTACAGTCACATTGTCGATAAAGCTCAGGCATAAAAATAAAATAAACAAATAAATGAACATTTTTTATACTCGGAAACACATTAGGTACGGAGCCTCTCTTCCACGTGGCCGAGTTGTTATTTATCTCACTGTCATTCTTCTGTGTTGAGTGGTTAGCAAGAATGCAGAGTGTACCTATTTTAAAAGTGTTCGGTTTTATCCGACCAAGTAATGAACCAATGTCTCCCCGACGCAGGGCGAACACTCTACCACAAGGCCACATCGCCGGTTCCAAGCCCACGGCTTGTTGCGCTTGTTCCAGTTATCGTAGATCATGATGATGATTGGACTTCACCAAAGTGATTGGAGAAAGATGACGTCACTCCACTACCGATAAGTAAATAATGGACCACTGTCTATTACAAAGATTATTGCTCATTTGAAGTCGGGGCAAATAGAAGTAAGATGAATCTATGGTAAATACGAGAAATGGAAAGCTAACTACATTTCCTAATGGACAAATACATCTCTTCTTGTATGTGATGATAAGCGAGAACTTCATGAACTGTGATGTCGGAGATTACAACTGGAGATGGGCCAGTGAAATTCACTTTCACGATGCACGGATTCTTTCGTCCAAGCAGTTGAACCTCCATTGAATTTCATTTCAGCAGCATCTTTGGATCGAAGCTAGACGTCCTCCGTCCTCGTAACAGCACTAACCAGGGTTCTCCATTGTCGATTCTCCGTCTTCTTCATCGCCATTCCCAATGTCGTATTCGTCCATTCTTTGATGTTGATGTCATCTTCATACAGTGCGCGACAGCAAGTTGGAAACTTTGCATAAATCTATGGACACGTATTTTTTCCAACACCTAAAAATTGTTCACTATTAGGAAATATCGACAAATTTATAATCATCTGAAAGAGAATTTTCGGATCTATCATTTGAATGTTGTTGAATTAATTGTTTTTGAAATTGGTGGTTCCTAGAGGCCCATAAACCCGAAAGCCCCAAATTTTCTTTGACTTGTTTTGACAAGCACATAAATCAATTTGAAACATCTCCTTGTGATATTCAAAACCGTCACAAAATAGGCTTTCAGAAAATATATAGTTTAAAAGTGTTTTCTCGAAGTTTATAGGCAATATTTTGAAAGTAGTATAGATAGATAATGTGGCGATTCTTTCATTTTTAGAATATTTCTTCAAAGGACCTTAAATTTACCTAACAAAAGCAGAAAACACTAGTTTTGAGGAAAATAAATGCCACCAGTTAGTTAACAGCGTTATTTCTGTTATTATCGCAACACATTCTGAAAATGAAAAAATCGCCACATTTTCTATCTATACTATACTGTATGAAGATGACATCAACATCAAAGAATGAACGAATACGACATTGGGAAGGCGACGGAGAATTGACATCGGTGGAGAACCCTGGTTAGTGCTGTTACGAGGACGGAGGACGTCTAGCTTCGATCCAACAGATGCTGCCGTTTTGACTAAGCACATTAAATCAATTTGAACATTCTCCTTGTGATATTCAATAAACCGTCCAAATCGGCTTTCAGAAATATATAGTTTAAAAGTTTTTTTCGAAGTTTATAGGCATATTTTGAAAAGTAGTATAGATAGATAATGTGGCGATTCTTCATTTTTAGAATATTTCTTCAAAGGACTTAAATTTACCTACAAAAGCAGAAAACAATAGTTTGATAATTGTGTTGATATTACTTATCTGATAGAACTGTCAGTATAGCACGAAGAAAATGTTACGGATTGATTGTGGGGAGATGGCTGTGACGCAGAAAATAAATGCCACCAGTTAGTTAACAGCGTTATTTCTGTTATTATCGCAACACATTCTGAAAATGAAAAAATCGCCACATTTTCTATCTATACTATACTGTATGAAGATGACATCAACATCAAAGAATGAACGAATACGACATTGGGAAGGCGACGGAGAATTGACATCGGTGGAGAACCCTGGTTAGTGCTGTTACGAGGACGGAGGACGTCTAGCTTCGATCCAAAGATGCTGCTGAATTTAGAAAGTGTTGAAAAATGTACGTGTCCGTAGATTTTCCAAGTTTCCAACTTGCTGTCGCGCACTGTAGTTTCTGCGAGGCCTGCCTCTTCTTCGTCTTTCCGGATGAATGGCTACCATCACATCTTTAACCAGCTCTTTCCGTCTACATGCTTGTCCGAAGAACACCAGTTTCCTTTTCACCATCTCCAAAACCTGAAACTGCACAACCATTTCTTTCAACACACTGACGTCGGTCCGTCTGTCCTGCCAACTGATCTTCAGCATTCTTCTTCAGACCCACATTTCGGCTGAAACGAATGGTTCTGACGTCGGTCACTTTCAAAGTCCACGCCTCGGATCCAATAGTTAACAAGGGCAACACCAACGCTTGTACCACACGTAGCTTTGTAACTTTCCTTCCTTCCGGACATTCGCAAGTTCAATTGTCCGTTTCTTCACCATTGCAACTCTCGCTCAGATATCCTTGCTACAGTTGCTATTTGAGCATTTCACAGATCCCAAATACTTGTAACTGTCCACCTGTTTTACCAACTCGTTTCCCACACTGATGATCTCCTGCATACCCGCCGAGTCATGCACTTTATCTTTCTGACGTTTAGCTTCAATCCTCTACGTCGTCCTGCTCTGTCAAGGCTCTCTAGTGCTTCTGACGAATCTTTCAAAACATCAATTGTGAGGACTGTCATCTGCATATCTCAGATTGGAAATGCGATGTCCTGTCATTGCAGTGCCATACTCTTCGATGTCAGCTTCCCTCATCACCTGTTCTGTGTATAGCGTGAACAATATTGGAGATATAATGCATCCTTGGCGAACGCCCCTTTCAAATGCAAATTGTCTTGTTCGAGGATTGTTCCACCTGACAACGGCACCGTGGTCTGTGCATAGTCCTTTTGAAAGTGCGACTTTGTGTCGTGGAAACCTCATATCTATCATGACTTGAAATAACTGTATGTGGCTAGGAGCATAAAACTTCTTGCTGCAATCAATGAATAGAAAACAGGCTTTTTGATCAACAGCTGTTAGTCTTTCAATCATTTCTTGGATGGTTACTAGATGATCAGGGCAGCCTCTTCCTTTCCTGCAAGCTGCCTGCTCACCTCCAGCCTCTTCATCTAACTTTGTTGCTTTAGCATAACCATGAGGAGGACTTTCTACAATGACAAATTAACGCAATCGTACGATAATTTGTGCAATCAAGTCGTGATTCAGTCTTAAAAGGGGAACAAACTCCAACATTCTCGTATCTCTTGGCCATTCGCATGTTTCTCAAATCTTGAAAATTAATAAATGTAACGCCCTTGATTTCTGTCGATCCGACCTGCTTGATGAGTTCTAGTGGTATCGAGTCAATTCCTGCAGCTTTTGCGTTTTTGCGCTGTTGGAGAAGTCGAACTACACTTCACGAAAATTACAGATGATAGGAAATTATGGATACACGAAAATGCATCGAGCTCAGTGTTAGTTGGTGTTAGCCTGGCTCGACAACTTCTGCATAACCACGTACTTTGAGGTGCGATATTATTGAAGCTATTGAGGGAGCAAGAAGCACAACATTTGGGAACAGTGGTGTCCGCTGGTATGGCGATTAAACGTCACCGGATCAATATCTTAAGTGATAAATTGCCTTTAACTATTAAAAGAGTTGGCCAATTATGGCATATCAAGGACATGAATTTCTTATGACTGTCACGTCCAGATTCTAGTATATAGATGTCCGTGATTTAAACCCAATTCTTCGTGACTTAAAGCGAAACTCTTCCATTACGCTATGACACTTCTTATTCTCAGTGACTGAAATATGTGATTTTATTGGTCATTGGCCTAAAAGCTACTTGATTCATACTTTCACTCCAAGATCCGCTAGAGACGCAACAATTCAAAGATAAGTAATATCTTCGTGGCAATAATTTTCTTGTATTTGCATTGTAGGCTGATGACGCTGGCGTGTCTGCTACAGTTGAAATTGATGATAGTGGAGATGACACAAAGAAAGAGGATGTAAGTATAGTGAATGGTGTTGATATCGGTCTCTAAAAATGATCTTTCTTCCTTGCAGGATAAATGATATTGATCTCGCTGATGAAACCATGACTCCCGATGTTTTGCTGTATCTCTAAAGAAGGCCTTTAACCAAATTTTCGCATTTTACTTCCCACCTTTTGATTTTATATCATTTATACCTTTAAAATATCCTTCTGTACAGTCGGAGAAAACCCTTAATTATTATTTCAGTTCAACTTTTGACATTTTTATTGCATATTTTGCATATCAGTATACAAAACTGATGTACAACATCTCATAATCGATTCGGATTTCTTGAATATATTGTTGCTTGTAACTCGCCCTTTTCATATTTTTCGCTTGAGTAATTTGTCAGTAACCACTTAAAAGACAATGACTGTGATGGTGATAATGCACTCATGGTGATAATACATTCCATTTTTACATTGGAATCTCGACGAGTTGGATAGATGTCTCAACCACGCAGTCATTTATTGATGTCCAAATATGCTGCACTTCAATGATTGAACGGTTCATTGTTGAGTTTATTATCATGATGAAACAACGAATTTTTTAATTGTTCTCAATGAAATGCGAAGCGACGTGAACTGACTGAATCAATAACATCCTGGATTCTTCTGGATGGGTCCATTGTGCAGTTACATTGGGTCCTAAACTTCATAAATAAATAGTGTACGATAGTATATTCATCGTGAATGACTTGATAAATTGAGGATACTTTTTCAAGCACTTGATACGCGTGTGATCACTTACAAGTTGGGATTTTTATTTCAGAAAATTGTGCTCTCGATAAGCTCTGCAGATTTAATGAAAAAAGAAGTCTTGATATAATGTCATGTTAAATACTTCCATTCCATGCATTCAAATTTTATGTTGTATTGTAGTTTCATAAGAAGACTTGCGCAAGCCTGCAATTGCAATGAAAGTTTATAGAAATAGTTAAATACCACAGTATTTCACGTCAATATTGACTGATTGATATTTAAGAACTATACAATAAGTTACGGTTAAATACTACACCTTTTCCATGTCTATTTCAGATATTTCCAAATCGATTTCAGATCTTTCCAAATGAATTTCAGATCTTTCCAAATGAATTTCAGATCTTTCCAAATGAATTTCAGACATTTCCAGATGGATTTCAGATTTCTCCATTTGAATTTCAGATATCTATCAACAATCTTTACTTTGAAGATATCTGAAATTCAATTGGAGAAATCCATCTGGAAATGTCTGAAATGGAAAAGGTGTAGTATTTCACACTTATCTTGTTAATGATGAATTTTTAAATGGCCTTGCCTGAGTTTTAGGTGCACCCGTCAATCTGTGAAAGTTATCGAAATTTTGAGAAGTGTGTTGTTCAAAGAAGCATTAATCATTCCATGTACCTTATAAGTTGGAAAAAGGATAGCAGGAAATTGGATTTGAAAACTCATACTTTCGATGAAAGATAACCTTTTGTATGAGACAGTTAATTATGAAAGCTAGCTACGTTACTGTATTAATCTCACTTCAAAGCAAAACGAACGCCCAGCATAACCACATAAGTTTACATAAAATGACTTTATTGTAAAAAGTAAATAATTGGCTTTAAGCAGCATATTAAGTGCGTGCAAAAGCCCAAACGAAGAAGTTTGTCTCAACGAGATGGCCATTGATCAGGTCACATGTGAAAAATGCGAAGAAATGTACCTTGGCAGTGTGATCGTAATTTGCACTTAGATGTTTGTATGTGGATGATTGTTGGTTGGTGTAATGTTAATAAATTCTGATGTTGGCTCGGGCACATGCACGATGAAATCCCAACAAAGACAGTTCGAACCTGAAGCTTCCGGATAGAGAAGGCCATGAGACGGTCCTCACACGCGATGAAAGAACGTCTTGCGATATAACCTCGAATATCTGGGGATTTACATTGTCCAAGCGAAAGAACTAGTCTTGGATCGACCCTCTTGGCGACGAACGGTGAAGACCGCAGCCTCAACACCTCATAGGCAAGAGGCAGGCTTAATAATTCTTCACACCGAGTCTGCATATTACCAATGAAGCATCGGCCGTTAACGGCGTTAAGAAGGTCGCTGGACGTCGAAGGCCTGTCACTTTGCTTAACTTTATTTTGCTTCTACACTCACCAATAAACAATTTTCGCGCCAAAGTACCATTTTCACTCACTTTCGCAGAAGTAGTTGATTGTGCAATATTGGCACCTACAAAATATGCGGTATTGTTTATAATTTCATGAAAAATATACCTGCAGAACGAAAACATGTACTCTGTTGTCATGGGATAGATGTACATGTACATTTGATGGTACTCGCTTCCTCAGCAAAGTGCAGTTTCTTGCAATAATAGTCAATGCATTTGAATAAATGTTCGAAAATGATAATTTGGAACTGTGACAAGAGGTTGAGTGCTATGGTCACTGGTATCCGACCATTTGCTTAGATGCTCTCTCAAATACGTAGTGAATATCCATATAGCTTATAATTCTCTTGTTCAGAGTATGAGATACAGGTTATATTTGTGCGATTACAACAAGCGGCTTTTACTTAGATCGGTGCCTGACCGAGCACCTGAAAGATGCTGTTGTCCATTCTACATGTTCCAACATAGACATAGCGAAAAAGTCGCATTTCGATGGTTCCAACCGCTAAAACTTCCCGAAAAGCAGTCAACTCAAGGAACCTACTCAACTAATAGAAGCTTGCAAAGATTGTGCGTGTATATTTTCTGAGGTATATAAGAAAGGTAACAGAAATGCAGAAGGAGTGACATATCATAGAAGTCAAATACAGTAAACGCAATGCAGTGTAGTAAATAGAAGAATCAAATATTGAGTTACATTATCAATTAAAAAATTGTAGCAGACCTGAATAGCTGCCATTTCATTACCAGGAATCATGAGAGAGAGAGAGTATGATTTATTCACGGCACTGATGCAATGCATGTGACTACTGTATACAAGGCATAATTGCAAATACACATAAAACTAGTAAGGCAAGGAAGTTAAAATGAAATGAAGTCAAGTTGCGCTCACTCCGCTGAGCTGCTGCAATTGTTTTCGAATTGCCTGCAACACTTTGTGATTGGTGACTCGTCAATCGGGTTTCCTTGGTCCTTTTGTTCCAAAAACTTGTTCCGTAATAACGTATTGATTTTTGACCGCACGTCTTAGTGGAGCATTTTGGTTGTCTGAAAATGCTTCTTCTGGATTCGATTGGAGACTCATCAAATAGCTGGAGGAAAACAATTGGTGCATATCCAGGATTACACTGAAATTTCCCTATAAAGTCTGTAGCACGAAAAGGCTAGTTTACATCTCTCAATATCAACACAATCAAAACAATTAATGTCACTATTTAAACTTAACACATGCCCAGGGTGAATTTGAGGCGAGCAATCTGCATACTAAGGGAAATTTCGGTAGGTGATGATTAAATACTGCTTTCAACACATGCAACTCAGTATTTGATTATTCGGTACTTCTATTTCCCCCCCCCCACATTTCTGTTGTTGACACTCGGGAGTTCTGCATCATCAACGATCTTCTCTTGCTCCTAAGGGCAGTTTCACTACCGTCGCAAAAGCGTAGAGTGTAAAATAAGTTCGATGAAATTTGATGAATTTGGAAAACTTGAAAAATGTGGTGGGGAAAGAATGGAAGTAACGATTATTCTATTCACATTGTTTTCGCATTGTTTCTTAGACGACATGTCAGTGGTATGCTAAAGGTGTTATTTAATGAATACCTGTTGAAATGTCACTTAACATGTTAATTGTGCGTCTCAATGTAGCATGATAACCAGCAACACCGATGGATTTGTGCAAGGGTTCCGACGAATGTAAAAAGTCACGATGTAGAATTGCGTTGATCGGTGCAAAGTTATTCACACAGAGATCATTTTACTTTCATGTCTTTCACTTGCGCTTACCCAGACAAGGCAATAATTATGTATTATCACAGAATTAAATATTTGAATCTAATTCTGTGTGTATTATCTTCGGTTATTCATAACTATTATTCAGAAATGATGTTATAGTTTCATTTTACTGACTAAAAATCTATCAGTAGAATGCTGTATTCGTATTATCGACTTTTGAAATATGAAGTGATTCCCCCGTCAAACTAAGTCGAATGACATACATGTAGTTGTTGCATTTCATTTCACTTGGTCGTCGCACATGAATAGAGACCACGAAAGCGCTCGTGCATTACTTTCATATGACATTGTTTTGATTTTGGTGTTTATTGTTATTGGGTATTGTTTTGGATAAATGAATTGGGCGACTATCTATATGCCTTGACAACTGATGTGTGGCGGTGAGGGTTTGATCCTGCCAATTGACAGAGTCGCGTAAGTGGATCGTAGCTCAGTTGGTTAGAGCACAGGTCTAATTAACCTTGGTCGTAGGTTCGAATCCTACCAGCCGCACATCTTTTGCATGGCAATCTGATCTATCGTGTATTTAATCTCATTGTTGTTAATTCATCTTCAAATGCATTGGCCATCACAACTCCTTCATAAGTCGAATGAGTCGTTCATAATGCAATCCATCTTTATACCGCGGAAGGGAGGAGGGTTCCATGGGTGACCAAGCCTTCTCTGGAAAGATATCCTGGTCCCACCAATGTGTTTGGATCCCTTCAAGTTGAAATTGTTAATTTCCAAATATAAATCAATTTGCGGCCAACTTAAAATTAAAATTACTCCAAAATGTGAAAGCCGGAGGAATTTCAAAATGACAGGACATGGCACGATGGTGTATTCAAGTGTATAGGACTGCAAAGTAGCCAAGTGAAGCATCTAAAAAATCAAAATAGCAGTTTCAACTGTGATTAAATTTTTTGTAATGTTTTTGAAAGTTTTTGTTCATGTAAGGAATTGTTTTCAAATTTGGTAGTAGCTTATTTAATATCTAATTTCTTCGGAATAAGACGAATGCCAAAATTTCATAGTAGGTCCACTGAAAAAAACTTCATTCCTTAAAGCAATCAATTTTCAAAGTAAGCTTGTTAAGACAAAGTAAAAGATGTAAAGCATGGTTGTTAAGGTGTTGTTAGAGTCGTGAATAGGCCTACATATATGAGCAGTGAGCACCAGACTCCTTCCCACTTCAGTAGACCTGTGAATTGCAGGACTCTGCAGTACAGCGCATGTTGTCATCAGAGAAATACACATCGTCCTCTACACCTAACAATGTTTCACAAAATCTACAAAATCTGTGTTGTAACCTGCTCCGACCCATGAACTGGCATGAAATTCTGAAGAATAGCCCGTCCCTGCACGATTGTTAGCGTCTGAGAGGATGATGAAGATATCCATGTAGAATTTTATTGAAGCTGACAAATTCCTCAGATTGGCTTTTCTTCGTCAAGATCAACGAAATTAAACTGTTGAACCAAATTGACAAAGAAAACACAACATCAATTTTTGCTACGAAGTACGATTTGTGTGTCATGGTTTTCAGTTTGTTGCTATTGTTGGAGGCTAGTTAACTTTGTCAGATGATTATCAAAAGTTATCTTCAAATATGTCATCGTGACAATGCCGGTGCTTCTTCCATGTGCATTATGCTCATACTATTTCAATTATATCAATGCCGAATTGTCAACTCCTGCTCTTTTTATTTTTTTCAAGTGGAACAAATTTCATGTTTGTGTATAGTTAAACCAACCGGTAGGATTTGTGTCTGCACACACACTGTGAGGGAACCACTTTCGATTGCAATTTTTGATGAAACTGAATAGTAATGGATGTGAATTTGAACAAATTTGATTTCGAGCTTCTCAGATTCTCGAATGACATGAAATAGATGCATGTATGTGCAATGCAGTTGATATTCATCTTGTAATCCTTTTAGACTCCTTTAATTGGAGTCCTAATCCCTTTATGTCATTTTTGTATTCTCATGCCTTTCTTTTAATTTTTCAGTCACGGTAACCTGTATGGTATTGGATCACGTCCTTTGAAGTTAGCTATGGTAAGTTTGATGAATGGTTTTCTCAACTTAGAAGTCATTTTGAATCTGAAAAATAGGTGTTATAATATTGACGCTAATTATTAATATACTCATGATAAATATTCTGCCTTCGCTGCTTAATCAAATACCTACGAAGAGTAATTTTTTATCAAAAAAAGTGGGATAACATCCAGTACTAAATGCTAGACCTGTTTGTACTGTTTAACACAAGCGTCTCGATATAGGTTAACAGTCACGACACATAGAAAATCTTTGTTACACACAAGCTAATCAAATGTATATGTGGGTCATATCATTCTTCATGTTTTTCGCAGAGAGTAAAGAAGACTAGCAAAAATATCTAGACTGCAAATTTATCACAATAATTTTTCATTAGATATTTATGTGTAAAACAAATATGATGACTGCAAGTATTGATTTGATAAGTGATCAAAATATTTGAAACTTTTGCTTTTTTATTCGTACACAGAAGAGATTTTCGCGTAAGATATATTTATTTGATTGAATTTTACACAAAACAGATCTCCTTTGATGAGCTTGATGTCAAGTCAAGGTTGCATGGAAGATGTGTGAAAAGTTGCAGCTCCTGACATTAGTATTCAAATGAATTTTGAAAATGAACAAATTGTAGTGAATTTACCTTTTTACAGATAATATGCAATATCATGCTGCATTGATAGTGCAGCAGGCATGCTGGTGCAATATGCATATTGGTGAGCTCAACCTTCTAAGATAATGGAAAAGATATTCTTGATAGTCCACTGATGTTGGTCAAGCCATCCTCGTAGTCCTCGGTCGTCTTTTTTAACCTTCTTACTTACTTATACCTATACCATTTAACGTCGATTATTCCATCCATGTTGGGTACGACGGTTCGCTTCTATGGCAGTTCTCCACTTCGCTCGGTCGTTGGCATCTTCCACACGGAGCCCGAGCGCTTGAAGGTCTTCTTTGATGTTATCGCTCCATGATATCCTTGGACGTCCAACAGGTCGACGACCATCCACTTGCAATTTCCGCACGCGCTTTACCCACTGACAATCGTCTTTCTTCTCCACATGACCACGCCATCTTAGGCGTCGTCTTCTTACAGAGTTACCGATAGGCTCCAGGCACATTCTTCTTCTGAGCTCTTCATTGGAAATGCGGTCGCGAGAGGAGACTCCGCACATCCAACGGACCATCCGCATTTCATTCACCTCAAGTCGCCTCAAACACTGATGACATAGCCCAAGTCTCGCTTCCATACAACATGCTGGCGCGCATACATGACTTATAGATGACTGCTTTCATTGAAAGTGCATTTGCTCTAGATGTCAAAAAGGGAGGCATTTCACGAAACCAACAACAACCGCTCCGGATCCTCGCTCTGACAGCTGCACTTGCTCCCATAACCTACCATATGTTATGAAATCAGCCTGACTTAATTAGATAGGTATAGTAATTGCGGATAGCGATGAGCAATTGCATGACAATTACAGGAAAACATTATTTGTTGCAGAAAATCTATAATTACTTGCTATATAATCTAAATTTAAGATAGAATGGGAAGAATCAAACTAAATTTTATCGAAACAGAATTTAAACCATTTTTCCCGGCCTCAGGATTTAAGCATAAGAGGGATTGATGAATGTTACATTTCCAATCCCGAATGAGTTCCGAAGGACTTCATGAACTAGCCTACAAACGTAGTCCTTATCATGGAACCACTTATTTTAGCAAACCAGTGCCAATGGGAAATCGCAAGTCAAATGAAGATCCACTATATAATTCTCAATCATAGCAATATCCATGTATCATATTCATAGCGTAAGGATGTCATTAGACATGGATGAGTCATAAAGCGTAGAATGGACTATGATTATCATAGAAAAAAGATAGATGCGTTCGTTATTTGGCTGCTGATTTTTAAGAAATGAGCCGCTATAGGCCTATGTGAACTTTCTATCATGTAATTCGATTCAACTCTAAATTCGCAAGTCCGCAATTCCTACATTTCCTACGATTTGCAAACTTCTGTTGTTTACAATTGATAGTGGCTGTTTATGTCGAAAATGAATTACGTGTTTTTGATATTTTCCATTGATATTTGTGTTGGAGAATCAACATAATGGTCTAAGGTGTCTCTCATCACTTTTTGCTAACGTTTTCTGCAATTACAAAGCAGTTCTATGAAATAAAATGATTATTTGCATAAGACAAGAGCAAGTTTATTCTTCCTCAATAAACATTATTCAACTACTTTCTCCACGTTTCACTCAATTGTGCTCTCAATGATATTATAGCAATTTCAATGTTACAGAAATGTTAGTCAATATTAATGTTGCTAACTAATGTAACCTTGACGAAGCCTGAGCAGCTGAAACTTTTATGTATATAATTTCAGTGATCAATTGAAGGATTTTGTAGCAAGGTTTTTAGTGTTTCTCTTATTGAGTGCGATATTTTTTCCTCCACTCAAAAGCAAAACTATTTTCTTAGATTAAGTTTGCTTAGTACTTGAAAACCAAGTGCATGAAAAGTTATTGAAAATTCATAATAGTGCAATGTAGAGACTGTTTCGAAACTGAATAATGTGTTATATAGTGGCTATCTGTACTTATTCCTTATGTCATTCTCTGATTTCCATTTTAATTGAAAAACAAGTTGCAAAAATAAATTGCCGCCTTGTCAAAAAATGAACAAAAAATTCAAAATTTTGGAGTGAGAACTCTGTGACAGTGGGACTTCTTTAGAATGCTTTTGACTGATTTAATCGGGTACATAATCATCCTGATAGACAATTTCAGGCATTGGGGTAGCGGGAGCGACGTCGGATAAATGATAGCAATGTGCCATTGTCATAGATTATATAATTTCATTAGCAATAATCTATTTGCTTAAAAGATGAATTTAATGAAAATATGTTTGTCGAACTATCAGCGCAATAATTGCAAATTTATATATTAGATGAGCATTATCAGCAAAAAAGTAAATTTAATAAGATTTGGCTCGTGTCCAGATTGCAATGACGGGAGCTGTATATCAGAAGCGACCCGTAGAAATCTGCAGTATCAAAAATTAAATTTGAAATGTATAGAAATGCTCAATACTGGCCTAAGCCATCCATTCCTGTCTTCAATTATATTAAATTAAGTTTATTGATGTCAGATTATGACTTGCTGAAATGAATCGTTAAGTTATATACATGCACCGTCTATTGGTCACACAAGATTTTTGATTTGTAATGTGTACACTTCATTAAATCAATTCCGAAGTCAATGAATTGACTTAATTTCATCTCGTGGTGAGTAGCTACCATATGTTTTGTGCTACGCTCTTGCCTGTCGCTCCACCATTTTCTCAGCCCGATTAAGTTGCAATTCAATTTTGTCTTGAAACTGACGTCTTGCTGGATTATTGAAGAAGTCAGCAGTATGCTTCGGTTTCAGATATGTGGAGCTGGGGAGATTAAGCAATGATGAAAGGATGCATTGCGATAAGACAGCCTTGATCCAGAAAATGCTTATTATAGGGCGGATGATTGACCACATTTATCAATATTAGGAGCACAATGAAAACGCCGTACTTGGCAGTGAATTGTTTTTATATTTAATTTTATATTGTTTTACTGTCAGCTCAGCAAAACTACCTGTCTCATGTAAGTTGCTAAAATTAAAAGTTCACATTTTACTCCTGACTACAGTCAAAGCGAGTGGAAACGGTGATTCCACTCGTCCTCACTGAATTTAAAAATGCGTCGTTAATATTGTGAAGTTGTACTGTGTCATGAAGTTTTACAATCGTGTGAACTCCTTGATTTTTATATTTCAGATTATGTATCTCGTACTACTTATCGATTTATTTATAAGTAGTAGTTTGGTCTGACTTGCCTATATTGCGAGATGAGAAAACGGATTGATCTACCATTCCTCGAACTCAGTGCGTTCACTGTTTCTGTTCCCAAGCAAATCTATCAGTTGACATAATGACGAACTGGCACTTTCATTTTTATATTTGATTTGAGAACAGTTTTATATTGATTGAGGCATTTTATTATGTTTGACAAATTTTGAAGTCATGTGTTTGCTTCATTTCGCAGTTTCTAATTTATTTTACACCCACTGATGATAATACATCAGCTACAAACGACGTTTGAATTAAACAATAAGACTTTTGTACCTTTTCAACATTCATTGAAATAGATCTTTTGAGTTGCAAATAATGTGTTATGTTAATGTTCACCAGTGCACTGCTTCGATTCAATGTGATCGTGTTTGGTTGGAAATCAAAGTCGTTCATTTCTATGTGAAGAGCATTTGGTATTTTGTCCCAATTGTTTTGAATTCAATTTCTTGATTCTCTATCTTTCCCGGCGTACTATTTCCAACATATCATAATGTTAATACAATCCTGATTTTTGTTGACTAACAGCACTTCCTGTGCGTATGCCTGTTAATACAATCCTAATTTTTCATTAACTGACAGCACGTCCTGTGCTCATGTCTGACTCTACCTATATCAGTATCTACCCTGACATGTATCAATTTGTTATCTCTTCACCAAAATTGTTTCAATGGTCTCCAGTGTTGCTATATTATCGCTTTTACACATCGTTCTTGTCAACTGCTTTAAGATTTGTGAAGAGCTCGTGTTCATATCATTTTGTCGAACGTTTTAGTATTTTTTAATGTTCATCTTGTCATTAAATGATTATTGAAATGTTGTATTTGATAAAACTTCACTGTACTTCATATCAAATAGAAATTTTAAATTAAAGTTCTGTTTTAATTCGTTTTTATAGAGCATGCCGTGTGATTCGACAATCACCTGACATTGATCGATATTGTGCTTGATTTTTGCGAAGGTTCTGCTTAAGATCTAACTGACTGCGTTTAATCAGAGCATACTTTTCATCGACACGGAATAATCGGATACAGCCGCAAAACAATCGGAAAGCCGTGTAGCTTGCATTCAAGCATGATCACCGTATAATGACTAGGTTTTGTAAAGTTTCATAGTTAAGTCATGGCGAGAGGTATTAGGCCTATTCGTAGATGGCTGGATATGTTTGAGTGGAGAATGATTGGCTTATTCATGGTTGATCAAATGCGTCGGAGTCATATCATCATATGCATCAGTAGTCTATAGCACTTCACTAAGGGCCTTAATTGAATGCTTCTTCTTGTGTTTACATGTGTATGCAACAGCAGTTTCAAGGACGTTTTAGGAGCTACTATATACATTTAATATCACATGGTGAGCACACGTGAGGAAAATGCAGCCGTTTATCAAATTTCGAAATTAGCTAATGTCACAATTTTTGCTGTACCTGGGATATGCCTTCTGGCCGCAAAAATTGTAATCGTTTGATAGTCTGTCTTACTAGGCCCCTAGGCTACTCACATTTGGTTAAAACGGGTACTTTTTAAATTATCGAACATTCCATGCACATAGACAAATCTGCGGCATTTCAAATGAAGTAAAGCTAGCAGCTTCTGCTAGGACCTGCATTGGCTTTAATACAGGCATACATAACGAACGCATGGACCCCATGGAATCATGTAGAATATGCCATATTAGCGCCGTAATAAAGCCTTTACGGGCGAGGAAATTGTAGGCAATTACCAGCAAAAGAGGCCTATGTAATTGGCCTATCTCGAGAAAAATGTGTAATTTCTTCAGTCTGCTGAGCGTATTTTTCTGAGAATTATGTATTTCATGGTTGCAGTAATTTGTCAACAAAGATTAATAAGCAATCAAAATATTCTAGGCATTCTGAATGTCGCTTTGGTCTAACAATCCCTGGTATAATAAACGTAAACAATTTTTTAAAAATGTCTCGTTTATTTAAATGTTTGCATTGAATCTGGGCAATTCGACCCTGTAAAGCACGAATCTGAATTGTTAGTTTTTTTATTCCACCGGTTGCTCTCTAATTGGGTCGCTCTGGTCGTTTAATTGCAATCAAATGCGAGTCGTTTAATTATATTGTATATGTTATAGAGTTTGTGCGAATATTGATTCTGGTTCATTCGACCCGGAAAAATACGAATCTGAAGCTGGCTTCTTTAATTTCACTCATGTTGCTTGCAGGGTATAGAAGGTTTCAATAGTCTATTTTTCTTGATAGAAATAGCACCAGCATTGATGAAATGAAAATCGTCTCGGAAAACCCGAAGTTGAAGTTTTTTTTGGTAGGTAGCCGCCTAAATGCCTTGTGTTTAGAAACTCACTTTTTGCTATTTATCGCAGTTCTGTTGCGCTTAGATTGGTTAATGTACCGTCGTAGATTGTGCTTTATGAAAGCTGTAAAAATATACAAAACTGAAGAAGAGATGTATTCTAGATCATCGCTGATAAACTCACATCAAAAGTGAACTGAAGAAAGTATTCTAATTTGAAATGACTTTCACCATTTCGATGAAAAGAGATTAAATATATCACCAATATGTTTCCCTCTGACAGTAGGCCTATCACTGCTTCATGTGTTTCACTGAAGACTCTCGATCAGAAAGTCTAAATGAATGTGAAGGCAATGGAATTAGATTGACACAGCCAGCTGTTCGCTAAGCATATTGCATAACAAGTTCTCAACTAAGCTCTCATAATGATTGTTTTTGTGATTTCAAGAAACCCTCGAACAAAATATTGATATGGCATCCGTGTATTTCTCTCACTTATTGTCATTGAATTTTCTAGTTCAATTGACTTCAGCATCAGACAAGCAAGGAAACTTGCGGAGAATAAATTGTGACAATTTAGATTCAATGATTTGATTTGCTATTTTGCAAGTCCGAATTAAACTGTGAAGTTTGAAGATTTGAAGATCACCTCAGACGTTGGAATTAATGGGTTGCTTCCATATTTTGCTCTCCGGTAGCAAATTGCTGCGCCACAGGTATTTTGCTTCAATTTTAGTGATCGCCTCTATTGCGACTGTCTTACAGATCCACACAGCATGTTGGAATATTGGTAAATCCACTTTTTATCAATCCATTATAATCGTCAAGAATTTAAACCACACAGCCCATGCAGTGATGCTCAATTGTTTTGGATGGTGACGCAAGTTTAATTTTTATGTCTTTGAACGCTAACCAGGTAGGGACGATGAATTTCCATTTTTTCGGAAGCAAATCATTGAGATGTCAATGAACAGCGCCAGTCTTCTTGCAATAAGACATCCTGCATTCCTTCAACTTTTGATCTTGCCATGATAGCCTATAGGCCTGTCATGAACCAAGACGACGATCTACATGACGACTGTGTACATTAATATCTATTGCACTTAATTTAACCTTATACTTAATTTAATTTTACTTATTTAAGTTTAAATAAAACTTAATTTAATCTAGTTTATAGTGACAGGCTGTGGTATTTCTTGCATGTACCAACCCGACTTTCAGTTAGTCAAACATAGACTTTTGAATAAGGGACTATTATACTCCTAGACTTCATTATGAGTAGTGAGATGCGCACGGTAGGCATAAATATATTTTTAAAAAGTGTAGGTATTTTAAATACTGTGTAATAGCGTAAAAACGGTGGAATGAAATCTGAACACTTCTTTCGTCATCAGGACATTCGCATTGTATTAGATCAGAAGAAAATCCAGATAAACAAAATCCCAACAATAAATTGCTCATCACATCACTGTCGGATGACCTCTATTTTAATTTTGTCTTCCTACATGAGATGCAGCACTTATGGTACTAGAGGCTTTGATAATTGATTCACAACAAATTATAAACAATTTCAATACGATTGCATTTAATAGGCAATATCTAAATTCACATCATGCAGATGAATAGACTCGAATTGTCAAATACAATTGCTATACTTGCCAGAGTAGCTCAACCTATTAGGCTCCTTTTCTCCCTTACTGGAACATCATTAAAGCACAACGTTTGGGAAGAATTTGTTTTATTTTACATAAAACTAAGATTTCAGACATACAATCCAAGAATATACACCAAAAATAGACAATCGAACTGGAGCGTCAAAACTGACAAGCGCATGACAATATTCACTAGATCACAGATTCCTTTGCAGACACCAGCAAACACAGTCAAAAAACGTGTGCACTGCTGAATTGTTGTAACATAACATCAATCATTCCATTTTCAATGTAGTGCAAATTTCTCCAAGTGATAAGAAAAAGATAAAATAAGAACATTATTAAAAATACAATGCTAACTGTATTTAGATACGAATGCGCCTATTGAATACTTAATGAAGGGAAGAATGACATTTGTACACCAGTACCTGAGTATGAAGTATGACAGCAAGCACACGCTTTATATGTCCCGTACAATTACTTCAGCTGAAAAAAATTTAAAAAAATGTCTGAATAAATGACGCAGACAGTATGTTAAAGCTGCGAATTCCTAGCGATGAACAATTGCTGGTGTAACTTCTTTATTCACACCAAGGCACACTTGCAATATGATAATACATAAAATGATACAAGTTGGAACGAACATCCGTTGGTAGATATCCCACGACCTGTAAAAATTACCTGAGCGCAAATCGGTCAAGGAAATAGATCAAATAGTTATTATCTCTAACAAACTTGCTTTAAGTTTTCGCACGGATTGGGAAAGATGTATACTGGGGACAACATGGAAGGACGGGTGATGGTGTGAACGATGCCTAAATGTTAAATACAAATGACTTAGTAGCTCAAGCATGCGAGATCTCATTTGAATAAAACTGAAACAATCACAAACTTAGGTCACAATACAAACGCTTTTTTGTTTTTATCACTGAAAATAAAGCAAGAAGAATACAGCAACAATCAGTAAGTCCTATGAAAAAAAGAGAATAAACAGTATGTGTAAAAATGAGATAACCGCTGATACTATATTTGTAAAAATATCTTCAACAACTGAAGAGTTAAATGGGAAGGATTAAAATTCATTAAGAACCGTAATCAGTCAGTCAGGAACGATATGCATGAAAGGTGAATGGTAAACGACTACAACAAAATTAACTTCTTTTCTGTCAGAAGCAAAATATTACAAGCGATTTTCAATCAAAACAATCTTATATGCTTCATCGTCAATACTAAGAGAAATGCCAGAGTAAATCAGGTCCTGAATTCCTATCAAAAGCTTCGAGAGCGCGACCAAAGAGATTGCTCAATCTTGCAAAAACAATTCACTTTTCAGGTTTGCATTCACCTGAACAAAATGCGCTACAGCAAGATTTTCATTTAAACAAGTTAGTGTATGGTCACAATTCCCGCTTCTCATGAATTAAGGTCCATCGTTAGCGATTGCCACGTATTTCAAAGCATTACATGAGGGAAACCAGGAATGCAAAAATTCAAATCGACTTCTTCAACAACTTACTGAAGATGTAATAAAAACAAAAATGATGTTAGATGGCAGTTCATTTGAAAGACAAAACAACTTTGTGACGCTAGTTCAGCACAGTTTTCATTCTTCAACATACAACAGATCATCAGTTCCACAAGTTCGATGGAAACTATGTTAGATTGAACTGCGATTCTCGTAAGGTAACGCGGCGGTCGTGTAGCTTTTTAAAAAAACTGTCCAACAGACAGACAAAATCAATAAATGCTTTATCTTTCACAGGTCTTTATATAATCTTAAAGCTCATCATGAGACTTGCAGAATTTCCATGCTGCTGTGCATGGAAGAATGTTGGCTGCCACTGGCTGCAGACGACGACAAACTGGAACTTGAGTGATGTAGAGAATGGTCAGTTAAACGGCAAAAGTTGGTTGTATCGTTGCTTGTAGCACCATTTCGTCCTGACGAAGACCTTCGACCATTGCCTCCTTCAGGAACGAAACAAACCGACGAACCACTTGATGGCACAAGTCCTTCAATCATATCCTCTAAACTGCGAGATTTTCTACCTGCACTACCAGGACTCACAGATTCTTCAGATTTCAAGTCTCGTGACACTACGGTCGAGGCTATCTGACAGTCAGTCATAAGAGGATCTGGGAAGCCGGGTGTTGAAGACAAAGGCGATGAAATGGTCGACAATTGTTTTCTGGGTGTCAATGGAGATCGCATCCGACTAGAGGATGATGACGAAGATGATGAGGAATGCGTGCTCTCATATGTCGTTGTGTGCGAAGAGCGGAGGTTTAGCCATGGTGGTCGTGTAGCCCCTGTGCCCAAATTCTCGATCGCGGATCTAGACCTTGGCATGTGCGAAGAGACGACTTGATCTGTCTGCATTGATGTGGGAGTTGTGGTCACCACCTGTCGTTTGCTATCCATCGCTGAATGACAAGGCATAAAACTGAGTTTGTCGAGGCTGGTAGTAGGGAAACGAGAGAACTGTCCGGCCGAATCGAATGTCAGCCTGGCAAATGCAGTGGTAGGCGAGGAGATCTGACCGACAGTAGCCGATCTAGGCAATTCGAGACGGCTTTGTCGAGCCGCTGTACGAGTCTGTGGTCTCAAACCACCAACTGGAAACGAGAGAGTGGACGGCGGCAGAAGTGTCCGTGGACGCATTGCCGGATTCCCGGCACAAAAATGAGATATAGGAGGGTGTTTCTTGGCGGCAGGAGGCGAATTTGAGGATTTGGCTGACTTCTTCTCTGCCGGGAAGAAACTTGGTCGATTGAGGCAAGGTCGTTTCTTTTTCAGACCTCCTTCACAGCTCAGCTGAGCAGGAACAGGATGAGGTCTGGAGACAGGACAAGGGGAGGCGATTGGTGTCGAAGAAGTGGAAGCTGATGAAGGTGAGATTGTGGAGGAAGAGGCTGTGGATGCCGTCATGACTGTGGAGCATGAAGTTTGAGACAGGAAAGAGGTCGGAGGAGTCACTGTGGACGCATAAGTCGGCGAGATAGTGGCAGAGGAGTCCATGGCCGTTACGGTCACTGGAGACGGAGTATTTAATCTCATTGCCGCCTCCTCGATCCTTTTCTCGTTCAATTGCCGCTCGAACTCCAGAAGTTGACCAAGGAAGTTGAAATTTGGAGCTATATTCGCACGCCGCTCCTTCACATACCTGTAAGAGGGAGAGAAGGAAATATCAAATCGATCGCACATTCGTAGATTCAGAATAATGAGGCATATTGAATGACTTCTGTAATATCAATACATGATAGTGATCAATAAAATAGGTTTTAGATTGCTTTCCTTAGGACTTAAGGTGAAGGCCAACCGAAATTAGCTGTCCGAAGTGGAAAGTCAGATTTCGTCAGTGCCGTTGAAATTCCAACTATAAGCAATTTAAGTCCAACACTATCCAGACCAAGATATTTAACGTAAATATCAAATGCCAAGGCCGTCCCTAAAGATCACTTCAATTAATTCACGGATTTTCACAGTGTGTACTGTATACAAGAAATTATTGTGGCTTCTGTTAGAATTTATTATACAGCACAATAGTGAATTCGATTAACATCTTGAATGCGAAATCAATAAAACGGCGCGAGAGGGTAGACATTTTCCATGTGTTCAAAAGCAAACAAGAGATAAGGTCTCTTGATAAATTTGACTGGTCCAAAAATCAGGTTCTGCAGTTAAAAAAGTACAGTACCTTCGAGCGGTCGGTGTGCATTGGTGCACAGTGAAATTTGATCGAGACCTGATCTTGTGTACGGTTTTGAACACGTGTGAATTTGAATACGGTCAGAGTTATTCTCAAGTTCACAAAATCTGCTTCGACTTCATATATTGTGAGAACAATAAATACAATTCTGTAAGGAATTTCAACTTCCTTACTACCGGATGCCAAAACAGCAGAGATAGCCATGGCATTAATAAATCAAACAAGAAAATTACTCAGATGATGGAAAGGTCTAAAAATATATAAGCAGATGTAACAAACGTTGAGCTGTATGCTGAGCTGCATACCGGAAAGGAATTTAGATCAAATTTGAATTACGGAGGGATGGGGTGATAAGGTAATTCTGTCCATTGGTAAGGATCGGGTTGAAGTCGGATATCGGTCAATCCAACAAACATTTTTGCACTAAACGTTCATGGTATTCCGTAACATTGATTATGATCAATCTTGTGATATAAATTTACAGAATTGTACTAATTGACGACAAAATTTCATTGAAACGATGCTATCTTCGGTAATGAATCGCCTGTAACTGCGATCAGCGCGAGTATTTCCTATTTTGACCAGCGGAAAACACGGGGTCTAATTATGAATCAACTTTGGCGACGAAGCCATTCACTGTTCCCACGTTAAGACATTCCATTCAAGTCACGTCTTCCTAAAGATATCTTTCGGGTGTCGTATCAGGGCTAGATAATTTTTTATCAGGAAAGTGGGAACGAATTCCACATTCTCCTGTTATTTCTCGTTCGTAAATATTGAATAAAGAAAGCGTTGAATAAATCGATTGATTACTCTGTCAATCAACGAAGCAACTGCATCCACAATCTCACTTCTCACTCGAAAACGGGGACAGATGCCTTCTGAATCTTGTTTTAGAGACAAGCGAACTTCTCTTCCTGCTTGCCAGGTGATTACTAATGCTTCTATTTATATCTCCATCCCTTCCCTTCCCCAACGTTTCTCCCTCAAGTGAACTACTTCAGCGCGCTGAATTGAAGGACGTGTGACGGGGGGATTCTAACATATCCACACACACACGCAGTCCATGGACGGCGAATTCGTCCTCGTCATAAAAGATGTGACTTCGATCTCTCCCTCTCTCGCACGCGGCATTCCAGGATCTGCGGTTTTGAAGAAAGAGAATCGAAGAGACATCTGTGCTGATGACGAAAGTCTTGGATCTCACAGAATCGATTAATCATTGAACGATATACGCGACACAATCACGCACACAACCTTCTCTTATTTGATTTAGAACTCAACGCTGATGAAGTAAATCCTTGACACTGAGAGGAATCTAAGCAACCTAAATCATGGACAAATTAAATCCCTCTTGCACGTCTACTTCCCAAGCAGATAAGGAGATTTACGATAAAAATCAAATTCCCGATAAAGTAGGATCGTCTTCTCAGGTCAAATTCCTTATTGATAATTTCAAAAAGAAACAATGGCTTCAAAAATGTCGCATCGATAGCAATTAAGACCAATATTCAGTTATTTCACACATAGAGAATACTCAAGACTTTTCAAGAAGGCAAAATATGTTCTCCTTCGTAGTTGGAGGTAACGATTTGTCAATACTGGTGCGCTATTTAAATGTAATTCGCTTCTGCTGCCGAGAGCTGAGACTATATGATGATGGATGCCAAATCAAAATGGTCTCCGTGTAAAATGGCATTCATAAAACTCAGTACTTCTATCCTTTTCCCCACAATTTCAGATTTTTCTCGCTTCTAAGTGTACAGTCTCATTTCATGAGCACCGTCGCAAAAGCGCTGGGTGCGTAAAATTCCTCTGGTTTGGAGAAAATTTACAGCACTTGCTTTGCCGTTCACTGAAGACAACAATTCCACGAAGCTCATGATAATAACTGCAACTGAAATTTGCCTTCGAATCTTATATCGACGAAATTTGGTGAAGTCGGAAAAATTGGAATATGTGGGAGGGGTGGGGGAGAATGGAAGTACCTAAAACTGTCCAAGGGAAAGTTAGAAAACAAAATTTCTATAACTAACGCTCTAACAAACATCTAAAACGCATGCTTCTGTTAAAACGTATTCTCTGACAGTTTGAAAGTAACCTTTAGCCTTATCTCCACGAACAATCAGAGGCTATTGATTTTTCAGTGCAACGTCGGGAAATTCAGGTCATTTTCGTTGCCGCAGATTCGGCTGTATAATATGATTTTTGTCTTAATATCATCATGACGGTCACAGATTCATCACCTCAAACATTGCATGTACGGAATGATAATCTTCCTGGTGGATTACAGAAGCTAAAAACTCACCCTTATGTTGCAGATGATGCCGAATTTGATGGTTTGGTAGTATGTGCTTGGACTTAGAAGTTGCTAAGAACTCTTGTTATTTAAATTTTATTTTGAAACTTTCCCTGTGATACTTTTATCAAGACCGAGTTTCATGACTGTTAAATAAAAATGCCATTTTGACCACGAATCTAGTTACTCACATAAGTATGACATAGGTGCTACGCGTCGGTCATCCCTATGGCAAAATTATAGCCAGCCAAGGCCGCGAATCGCAGATGTGAACGAGCTGAGGCTTAGACCACATATTAAGGCGATTGAAAACCACGTCAGACAAGCCAGTGAGAGCAGCTATACGGTAATGAAGTACATGGGACAGTAGAGTCACTATCAGGTAGGTACAACTTGAATGTGTAATTGAGCGGTTGATAAGAAAATGGCAAATAATTACAAAACATCCCGATAGAGGTTTGGAATCATGAGGCGATAAGGATAAAGATCACCATCCCGAAAATGCCACTGTACAAATTAACTAATGCTCTTGTCTAGTGTTGAGACTCGAGTGTAATCATAATTTCCCATGAACTTCACATCATAGTCCGGCAGCCAGAACGAGTTTCTGCAAGGAACGAGACCGAAAGTGAGACTTTCACAGAATGCTGTACACCATGTGTCTACTACGAATCGGCGCGTCTGCCGAGTTCTAGTGAGTTCCTCTTCTTGTCAGACAAGATTAAAGAAAAACACATGTAAATTCAATGGGACGTAGATTGCAGTTTTTTGTTAAAATGAAATTTTGTATGTTTTCTCTGATTAAACGAAAGGTACTAAGCCCAGAGTCATAATTTTTGGCATGGAATGTCTTCAGGTCATTTCCTATGATGTGCATGTGCTTTTATCATGCATCTAATCGGCAATGTATGTGAGAAAATGGTTGAATGTGGATAAAGTTGCTCAAAATGTTTGTGTTTGCCGACATTAAGAGGCTCGCCAAATCCAAATGCGTTTAGCTACATAGACAGGGGTGCATGAAAATGAAAGGAATTGACCTGAAGACATTCCATACCAAAAATTATGACTCTGGGCTTAGTACCTTTCGTTTAATCAGAGAAAACATAAAAAATTTCATTTTAACAAAAAACTGCAATCTGCGTCCCATTGGATTTACGTGTTTTTCTTTGATCTTGTCTGACAAGAAGAGGAACTCACTAGAACTCGGCAGACGTGCCGATTCGTAGTAGGAATAGGGTGTACATCATTCTGTGAAAGTCTCATTTTCGGCCTCGTTCCTTGCAGAAACTCGTTCTGGCTGCCGGACTATCACTACCAATCTGAAACTATCATGCTAATAACAATTTTGACATCATTCATATAAAAAAACTCTTGACGAAAGTTTCAACAACTTCACGCATCTTGTATTCGAATGCAATTGATAAGATTTAATGTAACAACTCTCGCATTGATGAAGGACGTTGTAAAGTAGTCCATGCATTGCCCTGGCGGTCAAGTAGAGTGTTGTCAAAATTTTGCACCGAGTTTGACCTCGTGATCTAGATGAAGCAAGCATTGCAAGTTGACTAATTGCATATTTGAACTGTTCGAGTACTTGAAAACCTTAATATGCATGCAAGTACACATACATACATCCGATCGAATAATACTCCTATAATTAGAAAAGCTAACTACAAAAAAAGTTGAAGGAAGCCACTAATTTGGCGGAAAAAAAAAAGACACAAATTAAAAAAAAAAAAAAGAAAAAAATAAAAAAAAAAAAAAAAAAAAAAAAACAAAAATAAATCAAAAAAAATAACGAAAAAAACAAAAAAAAAAAAAAAAAAAAAAAAAAAAAAAAAAAAAATACAAAAAAAAAAAAAAAAAAAAAAAAAAAAAAAAAAAATTTTATGCAAATAGCACACATCATGGTCGATCCGTCAGCAGAGTGCTAGATCAAAGGCAGCAACCGTCAGCTTGACCTAGTACTTGGCTTAACATGATGCACACGCCTACACAAATATTAAAGACTGTCATAAGACGAATGTAGTCTCCACGGCACAGTGGTTTAATGGTTGGCCTTGCCATCTTTCGTTTGCGTGGTCCTGCCACTAATTACAAGTATTGCAGGTCTAACGCTACAACAAAATATGACCATGTAAGCTTCCTCAAGCTCCTGGGTGGGGGAAGTCACGTTGAAGCCGTATGACAGGGTGTAGAAGACATCATGATCACAAATTAACTCAACCATTTCACACGGATGATGAAAAATCCTTATGAACATTCACCAGGTGAATCACTCACCATTGATCATAACAAACGCTATATATCAAAGCATAATGCAATATTAGGACGAAATGTGATCTAATGAAAATGACACGAGAAGCTTCATTCCAAAATAAATCAAAATATAAAATATTTACAAGTGCATCTATTTAATTCAGTTATTATCAAACAGTGAAAGTCAACTTACCTGTAAGCGTCATCAGAAGACATGTGCAAGTATTGCATTAAATAAGCTATTGCCAATGTTGGAGATCGAGAAATACCAGCAAGGCAATGCACCAATGCACGGCCACCAGCCTCTCGCACTTTCTCTGAAATTGAATGAAAAGAGATTGTAATTTAAAGCCAGATAATCGAATTGAACTTCATACAGACATCAGAGAACAATGAGATAACGAGTACATTCGTGTACACAGAGAATGACGATCAGTAAAATTGATATTTCTTCATGGAAAGAGATAAAAAAAATTTGAATGGTTGACAAATATGCGGCCACAACATAGAGGACAATCCAAAGTGACAAAATCATTGACTCAAGACAACTGAATCTGCAGTGTTTTGAATTGACACTAGGCAACCAGACCGTAGGTTACGTTTATGCGCACAAGTTGCTGCATCTCAGGAGCGAAGAATCTTCACTGGTGAGTTCAATTCACCAGATAACAGCTGATAGCTAGGTGGTAGCTCAGTTGGTTAAGTTCCCCACTTCGGTAGGAAGTGAAGCTCCAGGAGTCCTGGTGAGCTCAAGTTAGGTTGCTAACTCTAGCCTGTTATGAGTTGCGTGCATAAAGGCCTCTCCACAATTCGCTTGGTAGCATGGGTTCGTGCCTTGGGTGGTGAGTTAAAGACACATATGAGACCGAACGGTGTAAGCATGAAAATTGATCAGCATGTTTTGAGCAAAAATATTTGGATCAACGACATCAGTTTCCAATAACTACGGTAGAAAGTCAAGAAGTAATTGTGCGATTTTTCTGTCGAGTAATGCTGAGATCGAAGTTGTGATTTTTCATGTTTTAGATGCCAATTTATATCGTTCTCTTAATATATATCGTTCTTAACACCATAACGTCCGAAAATCTTGCATGTAGGATGATGTTCCTAATTAATTATAGGAACTACATTATGCCAACAGTGCAATTTATTGTCGAAAGACAATAAAATTGATTCCAATTTTTCAAAATCTGCCTCAATCTACACTATAATCAGTAATCTATTGTCTTTCAATCCTTTCAAATTTCAAAAGGATTTATTGTCAAAATAAAATTGACGAACTGAATGTGGTGGCAATGTGCCGTGACTAATGAATATTATGACATTCCGGCATTGATTAGACCGATAGCAGCAATTAATGGATTAATTCTTTAGTGCATCCATACACTCATCAATCAGTCATCTACGTTATCTTGTCCCGGTTCCACAACAGTTATTTCATTACAAGAAAGCACTTTTACCCACACATTTCCAAGACAGATCAGCGATGCACTTTGCAGGCGGCTTCTTTTACACACACGCGTCATTCTATTAAAGTGTCTCAGATCTTCTGTCATCACAATCCTTGTCACTCGTAATTCAACTTTCTTGTAACTCCATATCTACAAGGAATGTTATCTTTCGGGAAGCTTATTTCTGTAGAAATTCTTTGCTTAGTCATCAGACGATGAATGGAGACATCGTGGTAACCAAATTAAAAAAAATCACTCAAAGACCTGAAACCAGTTGTGCTTCTGAAAAGTTAATAAATAACGCTCGCGCCATATGCAACTCAATCGTGGTGGCATACAAGTGCATACGGATGCTTGAATGAGTCATCAGAAATTTGCCGGTAAAACAGAAGATGAGTCATAAACTCATCGTTCGCGCGCGTACACTACCATGGGAAGTGTGCGATATCGGAGGATTCACCTTCGTAATTGCAAATCCAGTTTTTCCCTGATTTCGTATTAAGACATGTCACCGAGGTACGTTATCATATCCCACCTGCGAAGCGATAAATGTACTTGAATTGAGTTAACACCTGATATTCAACAGATTTATCTCCGACAACTTCGATCAAGTAGATCCGTAGTTAAACTGCCTAAACTCACAAGAATCACAATTAGAAAACACAGGAAGCATTTTCGAACAAAATATTAGCAAATTAACAAAGAAATAACAACTATTAACAAATGACTACTACCTCGAGTAAAATTAACCGCTTTCAAACCACTCCGATCAGTTGTTTTTCGGAGTTTTTGCTATGCATATATGATAGAAGTTTAAGGACTGCACATCGGCCAGTGGAGTTACGAGCGGTCTCTCTAGAGGTGATTTGGTAATAGTTTTGAGTGCAGTAAGGCATAACTTCCTAGCTTGTTAGCATAGCACATTAAGTGAATTTATTTTTCGAACTAGGTCTGATGATTTCGGATATTGGATGAAATTGCAGCTATTGAGGGTTGTTCTCATTTCTCAACCGACCATACAACTCAATATTTATCATTGCAGAATCAGTCTTCATAGCTGCTTATGACACAGATATTATATTACACAATAATATTACCCCTTTCCATTTGTTTTTAAAGTTGTGAATTATAGACATAAACTGTTTTTATTGTCTTGATTTGTTCCGTTTTACTATATAAGCCAATGAAGATGAAGACGGAAGTCTTTGAAATTGCATAATTTGGTTGAATTAAATGTGTCGCAAGTAAAGAACTACTCTATATTTACCAAAACCGGACACATGTCACAACGAAATTTTATAGGAACAAATATAAAATATTTATTTCAGAAGGTTTTTTTATTAACAATAATACTCAATTATAGATATAAGATCACAATTCGTACTAAGTACTTAGTCACGCATGATTGAATTCTTCGAATGGTTAAACTACCTGAGAAGATGAAATGCAGTTGACATAAATGGTGATTTCATGAGATGGTGATAAAGCGTGACAGGTGCAGCTGTAATCCATCGATGTATGAAAGGGACTCATTTCGATTTAGATAATGACAAATGTAAATTTGGCGATCAATTTGTCAAGAGAAATCGTGAGTCATTGTAATGATGTTTGTCTGTTAAATAAATTAGTTCATGACAGAGCACCATTGTTCCCAATTCTGTGTCTATAGCATCGACGACAAGATAAGAAAATGCCCTTTGACTCGGCCGACTAATTAGGGGAAAACTAACCAAAAATGGTTTAATCTGTTTAAATATGATGACAATTGAACAAAGTTGAAGATAATGTATGATATCGCATATTGCATGTGTTGTATTACTAACACTACGAACAATAATTACGAAACCTTTAATAATGATGACTATTATTTGTAACACTCACATTGTCTGCAAAATGCATAACTGCGAATATGTTTAAGAGGACAACGATAATGTGAATGAAGTCGATGTTGAGTTACCAGCTGAGACTGGTTAGTGATCAGTAGGGCGGTCAATAAAGTCAAAAAGTCAATATAGTCAATAGAGTAAAAATAAGGTCAAATGTAGTCAAATAAGGTAAAAAAAGGTTAAATAGGATAGTAAATTTTTCAGGAATCTGGTCTTCCCAGGCGCCTAGACTTCCTAAGCGCTATTTTTAGATCTGGGTTTCCCGAACTCTTTTCAATCAAAACAAAAAGCTAAGCTATTGGGACACCAAATATTCTCGCAAGGATTTCAACGCACATAACTACATCTTTTTGTTAACTGACACTGACTATCTTCGATTGTTCGAAATGCCCAAGACAGCTGAAAGTGATGCATCCAAGTGCAAAAGAATTACTTGCCAATATCCTCAATATTTTAAATGAACACCAAGGAATGAACTTTTCTTTGGTTAAACAAAACTGAATTAGGTAAAAAGATTGGGGAAAAAATTTTACATTTAAGTCAAAATTTTAGGTGAAAATTTACTTGAAAATAAAGTCAAAACTCGTAAAATTTTTATGTCAATAAAAAACCGCCCTAGTGATCAGTGATAGTCATTGCTGTCCGAATTCAAACATGGTCGCAGTTATGACTCTTGTAGAGTGATTCTATGGAAATATAACAGCGGTAAGGATTATATGAAGCATAGTGAGGGAATATTACAGTTTTATGCAAGTGCACAATTAATACATCGTCTAGAAAAAACGTTCTCAAAGAAATGTACTAAAACATTTACTGCTACTGCTCTAGTACGATGTTCATTATTTTAAAATATCTAAAAGGTCAGAAATTGAAAGTAATCCACAATGCTGTCAAAATTATGTACAATTGTGATTGTGAAATAAAATTAGTCAAGGTTGACTGAAAAGAGAATCGTTGACTGTGCTTGGATCAGTTCATCAAATATTTCCTGCCTGTCCAATCAGCAAAACAATATAAAATCATTCAAAACTAACTAAAGTTGTTCAGAATATGTTGCTGAATGTAAACCTTAGAATAATCTTCATTCAGCAAAGACTCACAAGTCACAATATCATTTCTGCTATTAAGTTTATCGTCTCTTCTCAGCAGGAACTAGGACATCGCTTCCTATCTCTTCATGAGATACGTCAATGAATTTGGGATATTTCTCTCCGATTACTAACTGATGACGCACGTTGCGCACGAGATCTCCATCATCGAAGGTCTCGCGTAGAAAGCAATGAAGTGCATTTACACTTATGCGTCAGACATTTGGAAATGACGTCATCACAGTATGAATCATTTTTCGTTGCAGGAATGACAATGACAACACTGTCGACAATAAAATGATTACCACGTCGTCTGCCCGTCGCTATGGTGAAACAAGATAACAGGCGCGAATAACGGAATGATTGTCAGGGCTATTGTGCTGATTAAATTGAACTCAGGACTCTGATTTGTTTACTAATTTTCTTTTATTCCAGCTTTATTGATATTAGAAAGCACTTAGTCGTTAGGAACGACAAGACAGAGACAATCATCACGAGTATTTCTGTCACTTAGAAGGAAGCTTGTCAATGCATCACTTTACAGACTCATCCGGGAAACAAGCAGGCTCGCGTGAGGTCAATAATTGATTCAATTAGAGATTCCTGAAATTGAGTAAAGCCCAAACGTGTGAATTTCATTTCCAGTGACTCACCGTGTCATCGTGTTAATGACTAATGACAGCTTCTGTGCTGACTTTTGCCTCCTGAGAGAACTTGATCAACAATCTGTCCATCTCATTATGTAACTTTCGCGAAGTTCCTGCTGCCAATGACTCATTATTACTCATGTAAAACGGGATTTCCGATGAGGTAAACTTGTCCAAACATGTTTTCGGATGAAGAGTCACTATCATTCGGTATCACTATCCAGCACCATCTGGACGAAGATATTTAAACAAAGAGTTAGACTAAGGAAGCGTTTAACAAAGAAAGGCTGACGATGATTCAGAACTGGAAGGACACACATTGGATAATCCCTTTTGAGCATTTAAAAAGACTAATCATAGAATGATTGCGTCATCACATGATGAGACACGTGGAGAAATAATCGTAATGAGGAAAATGTCAAAGAATGCCGTTTGAATACAAATGATTCACCAGCCACTTCGCTGTCTGTTTGATGAGCAACAAGCATTTTTATAGAAGCGGCTTTGGACTGAAGTGATCTCTGACAAAGGCATTTTGATAAATGTACACTTGCTGAGAGTAAATACAAGGGAACATGCTTCCCAAGTTCAGAAAAGGTTACTCATAAAACTGCAGGCAGCGCTTAAAAAGAAATGACTCAAATCTGCATTCCGAGCGGCACAAAGCGGAAGTTAAGATTATCGCTGGAAGATGTGAATGCATCGTGGAAGGAATCCCGCTTTGCTGGCGATAATTCCAAATGGCGTTGATGCCAGTAAGTTACTCATTTGCATGAAAAAAGGAAAGATCTTTTACAAAGGAATATCTTATGAATTATATCTTCCGAATATTTACTATATATTCTGCAAGCAGAAATAGTGAATATTTGCAGACTTGCACAAAAAGCCAACAGAATCAACGGCGATCATTTACATTACGGCCGTAAACTCAAAAACATTTTCAGAAGACACTAAGTATTCAAAAACTACTCTTTCTATTATTCAACTCAAATACTACGGTTCTTTCAGCAAGGATAATTATGTTTAATCAAAAGAGAAGCGATTTTAGTACATTGTCTCTGTGAAGATGTCGAAAAAGGAAGTCATGCATGTAGCTGTCAAATAAAGCATCAGACGTTCCTTGCATCGCCCGAAACCTCGCTTTGGTGTGGCCTCAAGTGCCTTAGATAGTGTTTTTCTGCAAGGAATGATCATTTGGGTCCACAAAATGGAGATTGTGGTTAATCTTTTTGTATTACTTTTGAAATACTTAGTGACTTATGAATTTTTTGAGTTTACGGCCGTAATGTAAAGGATCACAGAATCAACTGGAAAAAAACAAGTTTATTTACAGCACTCACCGTGTTCTAAGTCATGACAAAGAACGTAAAATTCAAAAAGATGCGAAAGGAGTTATGAGCGGACATGTAAAAATAAATTAGCTAATATCTACGATAGAAAAGAATTAAGTTCGTTTAGAGGGTGTTATCAATGACATTATGGTCATTAGATTTTTTCTACGCATCAAATAAGCAATCCAATCATTCAGCCTGAACTTGTAATTTAAAATGAACTGAGGATTTCAGAGGACTATATTCCAGGTTAATATGCAACAATTTGCAATAATGTGAAACGTGGCTTAACTGACTCAAAATCTACTATAACAGGACATCTTGAAAGTTAGATTGCGTACAAAAATGACCTTATCAAGTCATCATATTGTATAATATTCAAAAGTGGACGTCTGAGAAACAATTACTGCTATTCCTACATATCCCAAACATATTTCCCAACAGTTGTCTTTATGATCCGAGAGATATTTGCATCGCAATTGTTTTGAACAACTACTGGCCTATAATCTGAGGAACTTGCGCAATGCAACTGATCTCAGCTTCCTATTCTGTCTACTCCAACTTATTTACCCAATCCTAGAACATCTCTAAAAGATGCATGAATTGACACATATCAAGTATGCCTGCAAGCGAAGATAAGGAATTTTTTAGATCAATCAATTTCTGAAAATGTGCATATTACGTGAATCTGATGACCACGATCATCAGTCTTCACAAGTCTACTATTGTAAAACCAGAATAGTTACTAACAAGCTTGAGCGTCAGCTCTCTACCTGTTTCCATCAACTACGGATTACAAGGACATGACCCCGTGAATGCTTCATCTCATCTAACACACAATATGAACTGCGTTTGATATCAAATTAATATTTATGTAGACAACTTTCTGCGCAGATAGCAGTATGCTTTTCCGCGAGTGCAAAGAAATAAGTACAACGCATTAATTTACAACATTGACGGATTTGCACTTTTTCAGGTATGGATATACTTTTCGCTATTACATTGAGCTATTGACAGATGAGGAGGCCTGACCAGCTAGATAATGTTCTGCTTTCTATAGCAATTTCATGTTGAAGATAGATGTATGCGTCGAATGATTTTTGAGAAATGGTAACACATGACGGCAAGTTGCCTGATGGCCATTTCTTAATTTACAGCAACATTAACACAGGGATAAGTTTCTGATTTTGATTTCGACAAAGCAGAAACATTGGTGTCCCGTAATTGCTCACATTTCGATTAAGAGCAAGTAATTTCTTTATATAAAGAAAATAAAAACAATCTCATGATATCTTGTATCATCTTAAGCGATTCCGATGACTCTAATCATAAGATAACGTCATGATACAAAAGTATTCAAAATAATCCTACACTGAAAGTTATAGACATTCAAATTACATAGCTATGAAAATATTAAATGAGTAAAAGTATGCATTCATACTGAAATCGAGACATTGGACTACAGAAAATTAATATAGAGAATATGAAAGTAGAAAAGGGGCTAAGTGCACTTTAAAGGGGCTTTAATATGCTCCTGCCGTGGACTTAGTCCCTTTTCTACTTTCATATTCTCTATATTGATTTTCTGTAGTCCAATGTCTCGACTATATCTCTCAGTATGTATGCATACTTTTACTCATTTAATATTTTCATAGCTATGTAATTTGAATGTCTATAACTTTCAGTGTAAGATTATTCTGAATACTTTTGTATCATGACGTTACCTTATGATTATAGTCATCGGAATCGCTTAAGATAATGCATTATATAAGTTTATTTTTATTTTCTCTACTTTAAGTCATTGGAAGAAAAGACTGCTTTAAATTTTTAATTTCTTTATACTTCCACAAATGTTTACTTCGTTTGACACTTATTACTCTAATGCTGCTGATTACAAGACCTATACCGCATTCCTCCTGCTAGAACTGCTTCAATCCGCTTAGGTAGCTGCTTCGGCATTACATACCAATCTAATCATAACCAATGGTTTTCGAAGCTTACGCTTTCATTAGACAGATGCTTTCAATATAATAGATGACCGTACTTAATTGTCCAACCTATTATCTTTCTGATGCTGCAAATAATGACCACAAATCACGACAGAATTCTTGACATGCCTTTGGGAACTCTGATGTCGAGATGCTATCCATTAGCAAAGAAAATGAAGATGAATTAACCGACAGATCTCGTGACATTTGAAAGAAATCCCATGTGTGGTGTAAAAAAACATCAATAAAGAATAAAGACCGACCACACACTGTGCTAGGATTCAAATAATCACATCTTGGCGCTGTCTAAAATGTCGATATTATGCCGACTATGACTCTAACCAGATGCATTTGAACTGATAAAACTAACTTTTTATGTCGCATCTATCAAACATCAGTTTCCTCAAATAAAAATTGTTTTGAACAAATTGCATATAAAATTGTGAGTGAATCACATCAAATGACGATCAACCATAAACTAGATGAATTGTGTAAGAGATTGCGTCAACATAAAAATTCTGAGGACACGAAAGTTACACGTCATTCTGCTATAAATAGACATTGAAAGTGTCTGATCTTGAGAATTAGTCATTTATTTCCCAATGAACAAATTTCGGATGAAGTTGCGTTGACTACAGAAGGGAACGTATGAGTTATAAATGCTATGTGAAACTTTCTATTTTATTCAATTAATCTGAGCAAACAGTGGACCGTGACAATACGAAGGCAATAATATGTCAGGTCTGAGAACTAAATTCTGTAATGATTCATGCAACTATGACACAACGTTGCGTCATGGAAAGTGCAGGATCTGTTGATAGCTGTAGATGTCATGTATGTGTATATTTCAGGGATGCAGACTGATATAAATAAAGATCTGGAGTGGCTGAATATATAGACTCCTGACTTCGACAAAGAAGAGACACTTTTCAATGAAATGCAGGCTATTTGCTTTCTCAATTAGCAGGAATAGGAAGTAGCCATTAGGTTCAATAATTGACAACTGGAAAATTCATTTTCATGTAACTAATGTCACCTTTCGTATTTATCATATTTCAGCTCAATATGAATGATTGCGGACGATCTTGTTAAGTAACAATTTGTGACTTATATGTGCACACATCAAAAGGTAGATGTGTACATGTTATGGGTGTTCATAAACTTCCCTCAACATTTTTCAAAAAGTGCTACATTTGTCACTAAGTATTTTCCTCGTTCAAATTTTACTTACCAAGAAAAAGAAATCCTTTCTGGAAATGCGGAAGAAAGTTGTCCACGTAACCATCATTGACCTCAATTCGATAGAAAAAGTTTTCAAGCACATGCGGCGTCTTGGGATTGGAAGAAACGTTCAGTACATGTGTCACACCATTGGCACGCAATACATCAGCATCCATGGCATCAGTCTGAGATCCAAGATACAGATGATCGAGTATGCGAGTGGGGCCGATGTTGGAGACGGGAACCGACATGGCTGTCAAAAAAGGTGACGTTTTCGTAGATGAACAACTCCCATCGACGGTATCCACTCCTGGAGAAAGCGCTTTAGGTAAAGGTACCCTCGGCGTGAGATCAAGAGGAAGAATTGTTCTCCGCTCGCACATGTTGGGATAATGTGTTTGAAAATCAACTATACCACCTGAAAAAGAAGACAGAATAGTTCGGTCACTTGTATAATAGATATTGTCGAATGATGTCTATGGTTAAGCGCCTCAAAGAAATTGCAACCGTGGTTTTGTTATTTGGCAGGCCTATGTTGGTCTTGTGTACAGCCCCATCACAGAATTAGACCGGTCGTCTCTTCTTCTGTTTGACTAGAAAGGAAACATTGCAACATGTAACGTAAATGAAATGGCACAATCTGCTGACTAAATACCATAGCAATCGAACAATGAGCAGGCAGTTCAACATTAAACACGCCAAATTGTGCAAAGTTTCAGTGACTGTTATCAACCGGATCACACTGTAAAGTGACACACACGATGTCAAGTTCTACAGAGAAGTTTGTGAACGTTTTTTAATGCGCTTGCTAACTTTTTTAAAAATGATCGGAGGACCCAACATTATCGAGAAAACTTTTGCACTATGATCTGAATTCTTCGAATCTGAAGGAATCGCGGCGATCGGAGCATTTTGAAGGAATTCAGAGCAATCCGCAAGCGACGCACGACTATTTTTCCACTATTTTTTTGCACGACTATCTCTGTAAGGTATTAAAAATTTCTTTTTGCCCACTTATTAAGTTCCTGCATGTGCCATCTGTTTGAATCAGTTTGTACTTCTAGCAAAGTGATACGATTAAACAATCTAATTCTGTGAGCCACATGGTGTTTAGCTGGCCTGTCATCTGCGATATTTTCATGAGTAACTTTAAAAAGCACGAACGTTTGGATCGTGTAGCTCAAAAATGGGCTAATATGAAGAACATTCCCAGCTTGAAAAGCGGACTTGATAAAAGCTGCGTCAAAATTGTCCAGAAAATTTCTTGAATGAAAGAGGAACATCCTTTGTCTGAGTTTTTTGATATCAGGAGTTAACGTGGTATGAGGCGTTCAAGAATTTTGCGGCTTTTAATCAGGCGTCTTGTTATGTACCACAAAAGTTTTGTTAAGCTTTCTCTACCCTCCTCATATTGTTTTGATTCCATTTTATGCCATTAGCGCCCTTTGTAATTGACAAAAAATTATTATTATTGTTGACACGTAACTCACTATAATGAATATGAAAAGCGCATTCTTTATAGCTGGAAATAATAGTGAAGTAACAAAAGTCAAGTTTCAAATTGATGAAAATGAGATAGTTTATTTAGTTCGTTAGGAAAGTTATGTACTCTTATTTGTGAAAATGTGGTTCGTGATTCAATCTCGTCGACACTCTGCTACTCCATACAAAAAAAGGCCACGAGACGACACAGAGAAAGACCAGAAGCGGACGTAGTGAAGATTAAGACTGACACCAACGCTGAGCTATAATTACATACAACATTTTTTAATTGATATAAATTAAGATCATCATCAGATCGGGTCGAGCTACTATGCCTTCAAACGTGTGAATTTTTTACCTCATGCAATGCACTCATATCAACAGCATCATGAAATGCAATCCGTCATGTGCTACATGTGGGAAAAATTTCTCATTAAGATCTAAGCAACACACACATCAAGCCGATGATTCAAGTGATTACTGTTGTTGCATTTCATAAGGAAGATGGTCTAGATAGCAATGTGAGAGTCAGGAAAAGTGCTTGGATATCAAATACATGAGGCTCGGCATGTGGCCAGCGAATTACAGTCAAAAAATGACAGGAACAAGCAAGACTACACACGGCTAAAATAACTGTCTAAAACATACTCTGGCAAAATGGCCTATGAGGTTGGCAAGTTTGCTATACTTAATATCTTCAAATAAATGACAGTATTAAACAGATTTTTATTCATCAACAGACATTGGGAAATCTACCTAACATAAGTACCAGCTTTCTTTTGACTGTCGGTCGAGTATATTTCTGCAACCATTCAATTCAAAATTTCATCTGAGTAATTATAGGTGATTCACCAGTACTGCAGTCCATGTTGATAAGTTGTGAGATGACTAATCCAGGGGATAGATTATTCCATTTAATGATAAGATATTGGCAATGAGCCGTGAATCAACTTATCAGAAAATGCAGATAAGCGCCCTGATATGCAAAAATGTTCCCTTAGCCCTTTCACACTAGAATAAATTGCTACTTTTGTTCTGTCGCATATGAGCTCCCATTCGAAAAATGGGATAAATCTCTTTGTACAAAAGGAGAACCGCACATTCTGTGTCTCTTGACCCAAAATATGACATCGTACATGAGATGACTCAAAGCGGCGATTTCATTCACTAACTTCCTTTATGACTAGCTTTAAAAGCTGACAGATAAGTCGAGGGGGTTGAACACAGGCAGAATGACTCATAACGTACCTGGCATCTCACTGTCACCTGGATGACTCACTCTAATACACTTCGATGTAAACGTTCTCACGCTTATGTATACTTATAACGACTGACACCGGAATTCGCGGGATATCTTGATATGAAAATGAGATATGATCATTGATGAATCAAGCATACACATACGATTTTGCCCATGCTATTTCTCAAACCCTTCATATATGACTCATTCGACCAATCTGCCAACAAGCGGGGTCACTGAGTGACGGAAGTAGAGAACAAGTGACATGATCATACAAAGCGTTCCCACACACTCTTATACTGAGTAAAACAATAGTACCCCTTAATCTAATGCGGAAGGGAATTCTCTGCATCTCAAGTCCTGAACTGCTTCGGCATTATGACTTAGCTATTTCTAGACATGGCAACAACTTTAATTCAAAACATGATAATTGCAGTTAAGTGTATAAAAAAAAAACTCTAAAAATAGCAATGAAAAACAAAAAATAATAATGAGCACATGACAAGGAACAGGAAGAAGCAATAAGGAGAATGCAACAAACAAATGCAGAGATAGAAGAGGTTCAAGATCGTTTCATGCAAGCGAAGGATCGATGAAGTATACATGTACATAAGTATTATATTGCAGTTCGGCTCTCGTCGAGAGATCGAAGATGATGATTTTTCTTCTAAAGAACAAATAAATATAGTTGTAACGAGACAGTATAGAAGCATTGTTGGACATGTGAATATCATCAATGCATACCTCGATCAATGTTGAAAATGAAAACATCAATAATTAATGTCAGAAAACTAATGAAGACATGGGATGGCAATCCCCACTATATGTGCAATCGTATGTGTCTGCGCCTTTAGTGACAGATACCGGTATCACTTACATTCTGAGATGACTTCTTATTCAAGTGTTGCGTTTTCACCCAGTAGATTCACTAAATTCTACATGTTTTCTGCGTTGTGCATGCATAATATTTTCCATGCAGAATACCTGATCAACAAGATCTGAAGATGACGAAATTTCTGATCTGGAAACTATGAATTCGTCAAAATTGTACTATAGTTCATTGTATAGCATTTTTTGATAATTTGTAATAATACAAATAATAGTAATATTAATAAGTTAAGCATTAGCAGTTATTGGTAAGTATAAGTTACTGAGTAACTAGCTATAATATGCTAGTAAGTATAATCTAGTTATATAATATAATTGACCATTATAATAATTGCTCATGGCAATGCTGTACGGTGATTCTACTATCCCACTTCCTTTTCCATTTCGTTTGTGGCTACATTTCCACCTGAAATGGCCGGAAAAACCGTCAACTTTCATGGACACCAGGTCTAGACTAATCTGACAGCTCGTGCTAGAGGTTTGTAAATGAGTCCATTGCAATGCATTCCAATATTGGATATTAGTATATCATAAAGAAATTATTTCGAACGGTACTACTAAACATAGGGTAAACTAGGTGCGCTATTAGAGAGCATTGCTGAATGAATCGTCGTGAATTCTCAGTTAATACTCGATTTCATTCCTATAACATACAATATTGATATTCAGTATTTTATTCGACTACAATATAGGCTAATTTTAATCTACATAGCATTGATACTGAAATTCACGGAAATCACATTAGGCCCTACTATTATCAAAATTCATGATCTTCACCATCGAACGTCACTATAGCCTGAAGAAGAGGTCCGAAATGTATCTGTACTTTGGACCATTGTGGATGCAAATAAAGATGCAGTTAAAAATGTTCTAAGTTATCCTGTGTCAACATTTCGCACGCTGAAGATGTTGACAAATAAGATCCCCAACTGATAGTCAATGCCAACTTGACTGGTCCACTTAAGAAATGCACCAGTCGCACTGTTCGTGAGAGATTGGTTCTATATTCTCAAGATGTCTCATTTAACTATCTTGCACTGGATCACACAAATGTCTCACATTATGGGACATTCTTTGGTAGGGTAGGACAATGGCCATGCAAATGCGATTACATGTTACATCACATGATTCCTTCATTACAAAACCCGAGCAAGCTTTCATTGAAGTTGATGAACAACCAATTCATTGACAACGGATGCGATTAGACTGAGACTACCCAAATCACCGTTCCAGTATGTGCAACACAAAAAAACTGAAAATTTGACCAAATGATTCTTGCTACGTCGATAATCTCACTTAAGGTTGAATTTTCAAATAATTGAAAATCAAGAAGAATGAAACAAAATAAAATTAACTCTAAAATTAACAAAAATTAATTAAGATATCACTTAATTTCTATTGATTTGACATTTTGAACTAAGAAATGATTTCACAAGTGATCTTCAGTGTTCACATTATGCCTACCAAGTGAATATGTTAATTCTAACATTCAAGCCTGCAAGTTCCCATAATATCTGTTCAACAAGAATCTCAAAAATGTTGAAAGATATCCTAACAACGAGGAGAAAAATATTGAGAATAGAGGATGAGTGTCATCTCAAAAAATTATCCCGAAGATTTTCTTGTTTGCTTTTATATCGAGGTAAAATCAATTAAGAAAATCCTAAAAAACTATTAGTTTAATTTGTATCTGATCTGTAATTAAACTACATGTTCAGTTAAATGGTCAGACAAAGAATTGTTCTTACTCATCGTAGACGATTGTCCAGTGGCGTGGGAAAAATGACCAAGAGCGACGACAGAAGGAAGAGACAAGTAAAGCGCACGAGAGATGAATAACTTATGCCAGCAAACTGATGAAAGCCGGCTCAAAATAGAGGGCGTGCTGAGTCATTCGCGCGCACAACTGATTTTCTAATAGCAAGCGCGCGTTTCTCCAATAGAATTGCCGTAATGAGTCATTGAATTCCGCGACCGCGGCGACCCTGTACACGGGTCAAACAAGCGAGCGGGCAGCAGCATGCCTCGGAGACACGGTACGTGTTAACGAATAGCAGCACGTGCGTACTCGATGGCCGTGAGAAAGATGGAGGTTAACAAGTAGGGAAAATTTATAGTCATTAAGTCGCTTCCACAAGATATTTAGCCATTAAGAAGATCCGTTTTTCATATACACGATCTGTTTTTCCACCAAGAAACGATTTAATGACTTGGATTCGACACTGAACTTGTTGAATGTCAGGATTAGGAATTGAGGCTAAATTTAGCAACACTACGTCAAGATTTCTTGTTTACTGTTACCGTGATGTTACATGAATAAATACAACGTACAACCATGAGACTGCAATTAGGAAAACTGTGTGTGAACATTTATTTCTCGAATTATTCACACATCGTGAATACAGTGGCTATTGAACTATAGAGGATGGATATAAATAAATCTGGATTTCAGTTGATTAAAATAGTAACAGGGCTTACAGATGGTAGCAACATATTATTCCTTTCACAAACTGAGGATTCTGACACAATTTACTAAATTTAGTAAACTAGCATTGCAAATAGGTCTCAGCCTCATGATTTCATACTACTGAGCAGACGTTTTCATTTGCACGATACTAATACACAATGATAACTGTCATTTTACGTTATTATAGACATTATAAATCCCTCTCTGAATTTATTATTACAAATTTATAAACTTTAGAAGACGCTAATTTATTCACTTATGCTAAATCTGCTCATGAATGAAAGTGTGGCGTGAAATTATTGACATTAGGCTTAGTAGCCCTTCTTCCGCAGTTGAAGCAGAGAAAACAGAGGAGAGACCAAACATTTGCTTTCAGTTTTATCAAGGAAAATCATGGAGTGGACAACATAAACATATACTTCCTATGCAACTCAAAATTATTTATGCTGTAATCGTTTGAGTGTGTTACTAATCATAAACGCATATCAACAAATGACTCATGATATAACTCATAATGAACCATAGAAACTATGAAGAAATGACATTGTTCAGCTTTAGTTGTTATGTGCATGACATTCCTAGCTTTGGCTGGATAGATGATTTAATCCACAAAATTAGTAAAATCATAGTTATGAAATCGAAGTTAAAACGCTATAAAAACTCAAATGGGTTTTTATCCAATTAGCTAAAACAAGAATGTGAAGTTAGTTGGATATTCCTTAAATAAAATGCAATAGCTTCCCAAAAATAAAGGCTCCTACAAGTTGCAAAATCCAAAGCCTCGTGATACGATTATGAAAATGAGTACTAGTCTGCTATGCTCATGTCACACAGATAACTTGCCTTGTCTACGTGTTTGGGTGTAGATATTTTTGCATAATTTTCACCCTTAGCACAGCTATGGGACTTGAACGAAGCTAGGGGCTACCGAATGAAAAAGTAATACTACTTTAAAAAAGTAAAAAAAAACAGACCTTCTAATCTGATTAAGTTGTTCCATCAGAAACCTGTTCGCGCGCCTCTTGAAAGTATCAAGGTTGTATTGGTCAGGGAAAATGGTCTGGGGAAGCTGATTCCAAAGCTGTGTCGTACGAACAAAGAAGCTTTTCGAGTGACTCACAGTACGCGCGCGTTCTAAGCTCAAATGATAGCATGTGAGTAAATTAGCTGTGCCTGTGCTTTAGGAGGAGATCTTTGGTTTGGGTAGGCACTCATTTATAGCAGAGCTGCTTCTACCGAAATACTATCTGTAGAAGAGACTGAGTGAAGCAACATCCCGTCTGACGGAGAGCGGCTGCAACTTGTTAGCAAGTTTTTCACCCACACGTTTCTCAACCCGTTCAAGGAGGTTAAGATGTGTTTGTAGGGCGCCGGTCCACAGATGACAACAATACTCCATAAGAGGACGAATAGAGACTACCAATTCGCTGAGCTGCCAGCTTGCTAATGGACTGGACACCAATAGAGATATGACATTAATCAGCACTGATGGTCACGGTCAGAACTTGCTAATATCGAGGGACAAGAAGACCAATTTTCCATTTTGAACGTAATGCAAATTCAAGTCTGAGTTCTGACGAGTCAGAAGATTGACGCACAGAAAACGTACACATTCAGTAAATTTAGATCGTGAAGAGTCCAACAATGTGACTAACATTTCCATTTGACGAACTTATCACTTGACAGGTCTGCCTACAATCTGACCGTTGAAGTTCGGGCGTTCACTGATAGGAGCCACTTCTGCAATACCCGTGCTTGACCATTCACGGAATTTAAAATGAGACGAATATCCATGTCAATCTCTATCGCTTGCTACCATCGCTTAAAACGACAGGGATAGGCATAGAAATGGATAATAGTACACTATGGACTTTCTATTGTATTATTAATTTCTATGGGGATAGGATTATATTCTAGCCCCGTGCTATGTTTTCCAGTCGCCAGGATAAAATTTCAATACACAGTAGACATATAGGATTTATAATTAATTAGATTAAGGCACATAGTGACATAAAGATTAGAAGATAAGGAATTCTATGGTCTCTGTCAGGCAAGAAAATCGTAGAAATTTGAAGCGGCTTCAGATATCTATATTTTCTTGCCTTCCAGAGGCCATAGAATACTTATTGTAGTGAATGCTATGCGGTATCATTTCATTGATACCTGCCCACAGTTGCCCACAGTAGCCAGAAACTTTCAGACTTCTACATGTTCATGAATCATAGCACGCAATCACTACAATAGTAATCATGCCTAGCTTTTTCAAGCATCAATGATCCTTACAGCCTCGGCCGCTATGCGGCCTCGGCTGTAGGACTCATTGATGCCTTCAAAATCTAGTCATGATTGATATATTATGTCCGCTTTAAGCTAACGCACACGGAAACGAATCTATCTCTATGGCTCACGAACACTGCAATGTCAGCAATTCTTAATAGTTATGGATGTAGTTTCTTTATCATACGCATTTGACAATTCTGCTGGGCGCCTGTCAGCTGCTGTATTCACAGAAAACTGATATAACTTAATATCAGCTCATTAACAATGAGTTCATAATAAGGTGATTAAACTAATCCTGCATTACCAAGCTCTTGACGCGATGTTCCCTGTAAGCATTACGGGTATATTAATAACGAACCTCCATTAGTGTCACAACATTTTCTCAACGCAATTCATATTTCAAGCAAATATAATTGTAAAGTACATGCGGGCTAATGATCCGGAGCTTTCTATACACGACTTCTCGATAGTTACGGTAAGTTAGAGAACGTGTCTGATATCAATTCTGATTACATAGTAATCTCGTCAGGCTCTCATCTTTCAGGAGCTGCAGAAATGAGAAATAAGTAAATGAGGAAATGAAGCACTTTAATTCTATCTCCCAAATCACAATCTTTTCACAGATCGTCCTCTCCGCATTATGAACAGTAAAAGAAGGTGGTTATTTAATTCATCCAAAGCAGACACTAGAGTGAGTATATGTAGCGTACAAAATTTAAAGGATGTAAATGAGAGCTGAGTGTTTTGCGCTTACTATAGGTCAAGAGCACTATTCTCTAGTCCTGTCAAAGTTTATCATTATTTAAAGCTTTTATATCTTATGAAGATAATTAGGCTTAAGAGGCTGTCAATTTTCAAGGAAATTGGATATCTCTGAAAGATCATATGTTTAATTTAATTTTGTTTCACTACCCAGAGAACCAGTCACTTCAGAAACTGACAACCGTGGGAGAAATGAATATATTTTATATAGGCCTATAACATTTTCAGTGATGATGAAATCAATAGCATTTTGACAGCATTTCAAAAACTGATATTTTCTTGTTTATGTCTCGTAGCTGTAATTATAGGGAGTAATATCAAGCAAATAAGGTAGAAGAAATTGAGTAGCAGAAAATCACTAATTGCCAATATAGCTAAAATTAAGGTCGATTCCCGGGTTCGGCTGCCACTCTGGTCACTAGTCACTACCATTTTTAGCAAATGAAGAAATAATTCAACTCCGATTTTCCTAAAAGCACAAAAACTATTAAAATTCAGTGGATCGCGGACAGTCAAGATAGAATTTTTCAGTGAAAATCCGCCTAAGTACCCAAATTATCCAACTTCGCGATACTTTAAAGATTGTTAGGCTTGTAGCATATCAGAAGTGATATCATAAGATATACTGTGAGTGACATCATGGACGATGATAGATGACATATGAAGTTACGGGGTCTTACGCAACATTTGTAATATGTGCGTTTTGATAAACATTTACCATCTCTGTAGATTTCACATCAACTCATGAGAATATCAAATCAAAGATAATTATTGCATTCTTCTTAGAAGCAAAACGGCAAGATGTAATGTTAATTTGAAGTTTGTACATTAATAAAAATATTTTCAAATAAAACGCATAAAACTTTAAAAAAATATGTTATCAATTCACTCGATAAAATATGACAGTTGTCACTCCATTATTTCAAACGCCACATAAGTTGTGCTTAATAGTCCCTTACGTCACTAAAGTAGGTCTAGTTGAAAGTTGCCTAACCCTGCCTATCTTGTTATCGAGGTGTATTTCTGATTCCCATTCTGCATGCATACATACATAATTATTATTATCTGATGGAAGGGCATCCGGACTACAAAGCACCACAACGCTCCAAACAAAGTCTGACTTAAGTCAGCACCGTCCAAGGCCCCAGTAGGGGTAAAAAGTGACGTAAAAAAAAAAATCCTGATGGACTGACTTGAAATTGAGGCAGCTCAGGGCGTGTACTGAAGTTTTGTTCAAGCACTTTCCTTTCATGATGAAAGAAGTCTGACAAATGTTTTGATACTTACCTATAGATTACCACGTTAAAATTTCCCACCCAATAACCCGAATTCTAGGGACACTCATCCGATAAGACGACATATTCTGCATCATTATAGTTGAAAGGGAAAACATGGCTACATCGCTTTCCCGCCTGATTATCCCCAACCCGATTTAGCGTCATCTACATCATATTCTATCAAATATTCATTCTAGTAGCGATTGAACTTGCTGTAAATCTTGATAAAGTTTGAGATTGCTTTCAGAAATCAGATGGATTTCCTGAACTGAGTGACTCACAGATAATGACATAAGGTCATGGTGCATTGTCGGTCGCGCACTACGTTCACCTTACATAATTTGATTCACAGAAAGATTTCAGATGAGTCCTCTTAACTATTACTCACACAACAGATCGTCTGACTATGAATCACTTGAGTTTTGTTTACAAAAGCAAAAAGAAGCCAACAATAAAACACTTAATCTGAAGAGCGAAACAATGCTGAGTAAAAATGACTATGAAAATGTTGTAGAAATTAGTTTTTCATTCAGATTCTTAGCTTGTGGTCCGTGGCACAGTGGTTCAGTCCTTGTTCAAGCGATCCTTTGCTCCAATCGTCGAGCCCCGAAGGTGTCATTGGAAGGAGTGGAATCCGGACTAAAAGTACCGCCAGAAAGTCCACGCTAAGCCCCCACCCTGGGAAGTATGGGAGTAGTGACGTAAAAGCTTCATTATTTCTATTATCTATGCGTGCGCTTCTTCAATTCGTGACTTCATCCCAACATTAAAATCAGGTATTTCGTCGCTTGTTCACGGAATCACAGCATCATTAATTAGTCATTTGCATTATTTCTTTTAATTATGCAAAAGTTGCAATTTCTCCTGAACAGCACAATATTAGGTTGAATTTATATTGGCCGATGCTGTTTATGTCAAAATTGTATTCACAAGTTTCCGTCTGTACACAGACCGTGTCAGGGGAAAAAGGGAGTTAGTAGTGCCTATAAATAACACATAAAAAATAGCAATCTATATCCATCATATTGCGTAAAAGCAGAAGCAGAAGTAGTAGTAGTATTTCTTTTACATAATATGATTAACATTGATAATCATTTATTATTTGAAACTTATAGGCACTACCAACTACCTTCTTCCCCAGACGCGGTCTGTGTATAGACGAAAATTTGGGAATACAATTTCAGCATCAACAACATCGGCTACTTCAAAATTCAATCTTTTAATTATTTTGACTGAATCAGGAAATCAACGAAAATTCTATTTTGAAAGCCATTCAATTTCGGAGCTTCGGGTGACTATTGCAACTATCTCGAGTAAGGCTGCAATTAGAGATACTAGAGATAGATAGGCTGCAAAATATATCAGAAATGAATGACTTTTAAAGTATATTTTCTTTACTTTCCTAATTCAGCAAAAATAAGTTATATGCGGTTTGTGGAAGAATGCTCTTTAAAGACTACGATAACTTGATAATAACGTTGAGTTCTGCTGAATTCGGTTTAAGGAAAAGAGGAGACTGCATGGAATACTCAATTTGCAACAAGATAAAAGCAATCATCACATCAAAAGCATTGACGGCATCTCTATATCTGTGGAAAATAACCTAATGTACTATTATTGCGCATGAATGCATTACTAAATGTCAAAGGAAACAGATTGCAAAATAATTCGGATTGGCCAATCCCTTAAGTAGCACACTACTGAAATCAAAGTATCATAAAAAAAGAACATCCTGTCACATTTAATTGACTCAGTCAAGGTCACATTTTATTCCAACATCGTAAACGCGATAAATAACAGTCTGGATTTAATTATTAGCCCAATACATTATATTTATCACAAAATGAACGTTCTTACTGAGCCTCTAGAAGATTAATCGTCTCATCAAGACTTGCACATGAATTTCTCCACACACAACTCTTGAAATTTTACATGCCTAGATGTATGAAGTAAGGTTTAATAACTGAAAATGGTAATATTGAATTGATGCATCTACCCGTCATCGAAAATTAAAAACTAAGTCGCTGGAATGCAGAATTGTAATAGTGCCAATAATGCATTTCTTAATATGCTTCTTGGAACACAATAATCAGCTTAGAAATTAAGTCAAAGTCATTATCAACTACCAAGAAGCAGACTTACGTTTCAACTTCACATTCGTTCAAAATTTAACGGCTTAAACAATAAAGAGAAGCATGAGAAATATGAACTTTTGCTGCACGCCTTCTAAGCATCCTCATTATAGACTCATCAACTGAGATTCTGTCCAATAGTAACCTTGTAATATCCCTTAAACAGGTACTTATGGTCTGATAATGCAAAAAGGTCTTATGTTCTTGTGGTTAAGCTATACCAGGGTGTCGACAGACTTTCGATTTTCATTTTCCCGTATATTCCCGGATATCAGCAGCATGTTTCAAGGGGTAATAAATTTCCCTTACAACTTATTGATAAATAGTAGAAGTTACGTCTTTAATGTATTCCCAAAACTTCTCTATTTACAATGGTACTGTGAAACTCTGTCACCGATGTCCATACTCTTGTCATCAAATTGGAAATCAGCTACATATTTAGCCTACATATATACTTAGGATAGTTTGGACTTCCCATGTGTAAATCATATGTTTGTTCCAATAAGATCCATAATACGGGACTAGGCTCAATTTTACGTAAATTCATATTTGTAATTTAACTGTCAACTATACAAGTTGGAGCAAATAAGCAAAACAGTTTAGCATTTTCCAAACACGGTCTCGAATCATGTCTATACATATACCATTATGAATATCAACATCGCATTTCCACCATTGATACATTTGGATAAGAACAATTCAGATGCTTACACAGGTGAATATTATTATTAATCCGAAAGAAATATTCGATTGAGCGTACATTCAATCAACTAAAGAACTATCAAAATTACGGTTGAATTCAGTAGAACCATTTTATCCAACTACATTTGTTTAAATTTTGTAATTTTCAGGAATCCCTAAAAATTTCAAGATGTCGTGACCATTTTCAAGGGTTTTCCAGGGTCGTTTTCGAATTCCCGTATTTTTCCCGGATTGTCGACACCCTGTAAACATCCACATGATTTATTGAACTTCCAATAAAGTGAATTTGAATTTGAGAAAGTATTTTAGTAGTAAGCACCTCTGTAAAATATTTGCTTTGATCATGTGAATTCGAGGTTCATTTGGGAGATACGGTTATCTGGTTACTTTCCATAGACATATGACTCATGGAGCGGTAAGTACACAGTTTCCATCTTTAAGTTGACGCATTTGCATTGACTTATTTAGCATTTATAAGGAAACACTTTTGTAATATTCGACTTATCTAGAAGGGGACGAAAGTTTTGAATTATTCTTCCTCGCGATGCAATGCAACTCGAACACCACGAATAGTAAGATTTTATCATAGATCTTTCGGAAATTGCTTTAAATCGTTGGTTCATACAGTAATTGACATTATTGACATAATTTGACAGATGGTCAATCGGCCAAGAAAACATCGAATTTCCAAAAAGGATGCAAGAAGTCGTCTACTAATGAGTCAGCATAATAAGTCACTGACTACAGAAGAAGAGTTCATGTTACCGAAGTATATTCAAAGAAACGATTAAATATTTAAACAGTGAGACTTCTCCCATATGTGAGATCGTTAGCTTCGATCTTGCCATGATCACTTCCAGAATTACGTGGATGCGGATGTATTGAAACTTATTCAGATAGCGGGATGAGTCATGAGAATTTGAATGATTCTCAATAACTTAAGTCACATATGATGAACCTCAACTTTCGATACACTTTTTATCATTACCATAAACGAATTATCGTTCAGAAATCATGATTTAGTAAAAGCAAAGTTATGAAAACAGCTTCTTTACGATGTCAACTTGATAGGAAATCAAGTTTGAAGTTCAAAATTATTTTCGATCTGATTGTTTTGAGTCATATTTCTGACTCATAAATAATCGTGAAGCTTAGTGAAGACAATTTAACAAAATGGAATACTAAGTTCGCAACTGCTCTCCACAGAATCTAAAATATGATTCCGAAAATAACAACTTCCTCGCTATAACACAAAAAATTTGGGAGGCCACTCATCTAATTTTAATGTTTGAGCAAAGGATCACAAGTAAAAGAAAAGTAGGTATCTTCATTATCAACTATTGACCTCTGTTCACAACCTCTGACGTGAAGATATGAGATTGATGACTATAAAAACTTGACTGAATCTGAGAGAACCATGGAAGTGCGTTAGATAGCAGAAATACATGAACTATGATACTGTTATAAATAGACTATGTCGATTGTGATACTATTGAATGAATCTTGGGCATCAAGCTAGCAATAAACACCAATCAAAGGGATTAGAAATATTCATCTGACACCTAACATTCATTACCGGTAACCTACTTTATTTGCAAGTTTATTTACAACTGCGTGAAACAGAAACAAAATTGTTTCAAGCTTTCATACAAAATGCATTCCAGAGGACATCTTCATGAGACGTGTGTGAAACTGGCGGAACCATCTAGCGAAACCAGTTTCTATTACTTGTTCAATAGTTGACATCGGTCGGTAATTCAGTAAGAAAAATCAAGATAATTGTCTTTGACCGAAAACATACTGTGTACATAACCGAAGTCGCAGTTTTTTTGAGAAATTTAAGTTAAAAGATAAATGTGGTCCCGTTGTGAAGCTAGCGGAACCAATTTGTTAGCTTCGCTCATAGACGCAGCATATACATTATACTTTATCACTACCTGATCCAATTTGCTACCCTGATTGCATTGTATGCTTCATTCTTCAAAACAATGGAGTTGAGAACGGCAATATCGCAACATGTTCAGTGACGTGTGTGAAGTTAGCGGAACTACCTAACGGATCCATTTTTTATTACAGTGATTCTATCTCCTGATCATGAATGTTGGGTCAGATTCCACATATTCACATTCGTTTTTGAGAAATTTAAGTTAATAGACAAAACTGGTTCCGCTGGGTGGCTCTGCTTAATTTACACACGTCTTAATGAGTTGTTAAATCGGTTCTTCGAGTTTTGAACATTATCACAATAATCGCCATACGGCACAGTCTTCCTTACTTTATGATTGCTCGACCTCACCTCAAATATCAATTGATTATTAGTGGTAGACCTTTCAACTTCGTCTAAATACTGAGAGGCTTGTCTGCTGTTGCATCCTATATTATCGCTGTCATTATTGTTAGCACTAAAAGTTTATATAACATACAGAACCATCAAATAGTCACCAATCACGTGAATGCACTTTCCCAGCAGGCAGCATCTCATGATTTGTTTAAGATGAATCGCAAAAGATGGTGATTCATGATAACCTCATGATTCATTGAGAAAAATTGTATTCCTATTCACTGAGACTATTCTTCTAAAGTATGAAATAAGAAAATTGAAGAAACATTCTACTTCTATTGATATATAATTGATGCTGTTGTAAAAACATCAAAATCTTATGAAACATCGAAAGTTAGGTTGCAGCAGTGATTATAGCATTTTTTGGATACGATTCTTATATCGGAATATCAGTGAATTTCTTTAGGGAGTCGCGGAATTCATAGATGCTTTCAAGTGCAGTCAACCAAGTGATGTAAAAGTTGCAATTTCAAAATTGTATTGGATAAGGCTCGATCTTACGCAAGCGTCCTTATTGTCATTTGGAAGACCCCTTTACCACTACCCACTAAGGGTGCTCCAAAATATTTACTTTTGAAGCTAGTGGGAACATGACTACCTCTAAACTGAACTTATCCTCCTTACAAAACAAATAATTGATAAGATAAATGCGTGTTTTAGATATAGCTATCATGATCTATTATACATTTACGGGCGAAGCGATACATCTTATCTAATGTATAAATAAATTAGACTCTAATTACTAAGCGAAGAAATCTCACAAGTGTAACCATCTAGGACTTCGTTCAAGGATCTATGAAGTAAATATCAAACACCATTTAACCATCGTCGCTCCAAATGAAATGACACGATAACCTCTGCGCAGCCAAAAATGCGGCTCTTCGAGAGTCACTTTGAAGATGAAGAATGAATGTCGAAACATTATCACAGCTGCCTCGTGGGAACTGAACCTCGCCACATTAATACGACAACAAAATCAGCGATCTTAAACACATCTGCCACTGCCAACAGACAGATCCTAAGACAAAATATGCATCATGAAATGGATGCACAAAATCTGAAAATTTTGATGTATAGTTATATCTACTAGTTATACTCGTATCTCTTTGTTTGTCATTGAGGAAACAATATAAAAAAGCTATACGGAGAGAGTAATGAAATCATTCTTTTATTACAAGGATTTTCAACTTGTACAGTACTACCTCGCTATAGCTAACTCGCTAATCCCATACCAGAATGGTCACTGAGGTGATCCTGTGGGATTCTCCTTTTTAGAGCTAATATAAGTTTACTTCAAATAATTTATATATCGGTGTGATACTGCAAGTCATGACTGGGTCGCTGCTCTGAGCAGACAGGAAAAGTGTTGCACCGTGATCTGTCTAGCAGGCGCTATTTTGTCAATCACAACTTACAAATCATTTTGTCAAAAATTCCACATTATTTGTTGTAATTTTCTTCTATTGATCCATTTCAATTTCATAACAATAAGATTGCTAGTTAGTAGCTTTAATACGCAAGCAATTATGATTTCCATTTGAAAACTATAAAAGTTAATTATCATTATCATGATGTTAGCTTGCGAGATCACCAAGGCGGAACTGAATCCTCCTGGGTATGCTGGAACAAAAAGGAGAAATTCCAAAAAATAGGAGCTGGAAAGAAAACGATATTTTTTATGATCAACCGAAGCAAGTCTCAGTCGGACCAGAATCCACACAAAATAAATTCTCCAAAACTAAGAGCGAGAAAAAGAGATGTAGAGGATTCAACGATCGAGACAAGTCTGCTACGGCCCAGAATCCAGGCAGAATATAGTCGAGAAATTCCCAAAATGTAGGAGCGGGAAAAGAAGCCGTTGATCCTTTTTATGATCGATCGGAGCTAGTCTCTCACACTGACCAGAATCCAGACAGAATGAATTGAAGAACAAGTCTACACAGAATCTAGATGTAATAAACTGGTGAAATTCTCAAAAAATGTGGGTAAAAGAAAACGCAAGTTTTTTGTGTTTCATCAAAGCAAGTCTGTTGCTCTCATCAGATACAGTTGATTAAGAAATTCATGACCAAGAGGTAGGTTCGGGGAAAAGAAAACATCGACCATCTAATGATCAAGGCAAGTCTAACTCAACCCAGATAGAATAACTTCATTCCTCAAAAGAACTGTGATTGTGAAACGGAAAACAACCCAGCATAACTCAAATATTCATCGCTCTTCTGCCATCAATGAAATGCGGCAAATTTGAGAAATTCTGAAATAAAGAAAAAATCCGAAAAACGAGATCCTAGCCGAAAAATAGGAGAAATTCCTAAAAAATTGGAATAATAGAAAAAATAGGTTAGTGAGGACTGTTAAATTTTTTGGGGGGACATTCGCGTCTAAATGTAAAATTTTGAACTTGCATCAACTGACCGTGACTTTTAAGGTCGGAGGCACACACGAAAATACAAAATTGGCACTATGGCTAATGAATTGTACCTTATGGAAGATTGCGACAGCTTGTGACTTATTCTATGTCTCTGGCCTAAGTTTAATACTTCGATATTCTAAGATTCGTTTAGTATGAGCCTATCGGCAAAATGCATAAAAACTGCGGAAGTCCATAGATATTTCAATTGGCTTTTCTAAGCCCTCCCTTTCTTCGCAAGCATGCACTGTCGAATAAAAAGATTGTGTAAAACATGCGGCAGCTTCGTCATGTTGAGTATTCATCTAGGCATGTATCCTGACACTACAACTGCGCCATATACATCTACTCGTACTGTTCAGATTTTATCGGTAAACAACGGCACTTACCTTAACAATTGCGGTAGATGATACTTAATAGAGACAATTTCAAGTCAATAGAATACATTTTCAGTAAAATAGCGGCAACATAAGCACAGCTATTATCGAGTACAATTGCAGCTATTTATCTGGAGATTTCTATGAGTTGAATAAGGCACTGTTGAACTGAATGAAGAAATAAACTTACTGAATCGCTCAAAACGGATAGAAAACTATAGTAAGAGCTATTTTTAGAACAATCGGCCAGTTTTTGAAAGCGAAGCTAAAAACAGCATTAAATCTCAAAATCTTATCACAAAAGCAACGTGTAAGTAACAGTTTCGAACTGAATCACCGGAAGAATGGTAAAAACAGGAACTGCAGCTTCATGCTCGCATTCCACCAATACGCAATGATGACAAGGTAGCGAAGCTTTCAAACACAATGCAAAATGTTCATAGGTTATCTCTAGATTTGTGCTTGAGATATTTATTCTATTTATCAAGAAAACGCAATGCGAAGATAAAATTCTCATTGTCAGGCTTAATGGCATGCATGAATCAGATCTAAAATAAGACTCTATCCGTTCGCTTTCTAGGTCAATGACGAAAATTCGAATTAAACTGATGTTGCCTTATTGTCTTCGAAACGAAACGCAACGTCACGTGATCGCTGAGTCATAATCGTTCACAGCCGGCAATAGGAAATTATCCTAACTGCAGCTTGTGAAATGAAATCACTTCTCTAGTGACAAATTTGTCAGCGTTTCAACGAAAACACCGACAGTAAATCAATCTCAATTGAATCTGATCAGTTAGCAACAAATGGAGTAAATTCTCTGTCTTCCTCTCACAAGAAACGCAATCTTCCTGAATAGATGATCAGTCATTGAAAACTTCGAACTTTATTATCAATCAACGATAGGAAATGAAAAAACGCAATTCCCAGGGAGTAGTTGGAACTCAGGAACTCAAATGAAGTAAAGCAAACAAAAAATGGGCGTAGCCGTGGTTGTATCAATGAATAACGTCCTCGAGTTTGAGTTCATGACTTGACATAGGAACATAGAATGCTTTTCAATCTGACGTGTCATCTCATTATTGATCTGCTAAATTACAAGCTAGAGCTATACAAATTAAAAAATCATGCGAAACCTTCCCGATCTCTTTTTAGAATCAGAATTCTCAACTTACGGATCGAAGTGGCTGATTAAATAATTCACCTTTCCAAAGTGTAGAAGTGATGGGAAACTGGGAAAGTTTGATACATGTACACATAGGACAGTGGTGGGCAACCAAGTTGGGATGGAGGGCCACAAGTGGTGGCCTGCGAGAGGGCTCGCGGGCCACCAATTTTTAAAAGGCAGAAATAGGTATGTTCAAAATTCATTCATTAAATACCTTTGAGGGTAATTTTAAAGAATGCTGTACTATACATGTACATGGTGGAAGAACATAGCATACTTGTATGTGTAAATGCAGGGGTCATCAAAAATTGATTGCAATTAAATTGCTCAGTCCAATCAATTAATTGTAATTGATATTTTGCCAATCAATTAATCTTAATTGAAAGTTTGACCTATCAATTAATTGGTAATTGGAATTATCAATTAACTGATGGATAATTATTAATTAGTCAATGGAAAAACATGTAGGCCTATATTTTTATAAAATAGAGCTAGCCTAGAATAATTGTATTCATATTGGAACTCGATTCAATCAGTTAAAACGCCGGTATTAATATTGTATGATCATTGTGCATCCCCATAGTTTTGATGTTCACTGATTTTACTGATTCAGATTTCAATAATTATCATCGTTTTATGAACTCTCAGCTTAATACTAGGCTATTTTATCAACATAATTTCAAATACCATGGATAATGACTTTCGAAGCTTGACAAGTAAGGGCAATCATGTTGAAGAATATACAGTAGATCAGAGAGTTGAGAGTTGTCAGATTTAGTCAGCAGAATGAATTTTGTATAGTGGATGCGCAGGAAGAAGCGAAAATCTTAGATGAATTGTAATGCTATATATTGCAATGGAGTGAAACTTGATAAAATAATTGAACTATTTAATTGATTATGAATCAATCAATCAATTGATATTGGGACATACAGCAATCAATTAATTGATAATTGGAATTGAAAACCATCAATTAATTGATATTGAGTTGAATACAATAAATTAATTGATAAATGGAATTCAGCGCAATCAATTAATTGACATCAATTAATTGAGGTTCAATTAATTTTTGATGACCCCTGTGTAAATGTATGCAGCAGTGTATTCAACAAAACTGTTATCTTACAACTGTATCTTACATTCTTAAATCTATATGAAAAATGAACTGCGAATAGGGAAAACTATTTCCGGAATTTGCTGGAGCAATTAGGAAAGGAACTATTTCCTATTTTTGTGTTGTTAAATTATAGTAATATGACCTTATTGGTAATGTGATAATAAGCACTCACGCATTTGATGACTATGTCACCTACACTCATCCTGAGAAGATATTCATTGCGAACGGAACATTTTTAAGCATTCGAATAAAAATTTTTTGTGCCATCATATTGCTCAATAAATCATTAGTTTAAGCTTTTGTAAATTCTAAAGAAGATCAACCTCCAGCCTTTTAAAGGTTAAAGTCGGATACGGCCATTTTCACATTACCGATTCAAGCAATGTCCGCCGGCCACTAGATATTAGAATCGGTGGCGGGCCGCCCAACATGGGTCGGCGGGCCACGCTTTGCCCACCACTGACATAGGAGTAAGCAACGGGCGAAGCATATCCGAACCTTTTGTCTTGATAACTGGCAATTTTTCTACAAGTACTAGTATGTTGGATGACTATACTATACTATCAGTAGATTACGCCATACGGTGATTTTCTAGCAATCCTTGGCAATACTTTGGGAATTAAGCAGGATTACTTTGTACAATAGGGTTAGGTCGAATGTTGCTGCTCTGTGCGTTCAAGATTACTGAGATTGCTGCAGCATCTGCTTGCCCACTTATACGTACGAAGCAATATAGTCGGCGTTTCTTTTGAAAATATCCATGGCCTTGGAAGCATCAGCTTCTCGACATTGATCATGAAGAAAATTTTGGTGGAATGATATTATTCATAACATGTATTGACATGTCATCAATAATTAACAGCATACCACCAAAAACTGCATCCTGAACCAGGAAGTTTTTCTTTTCAATAACGAAACAATACGAACTCTTATCAAAATCTCTAGCAGCAAATGATTACAAACTAAGCTGCGTGCATCTTGATCACAGGACTTTTTGATTTTTCGCCTTTTTATAGTCTTACGACTTCAAACTGTGCACCAAGTCAGGAAATTCACTGTTCCATCCACCCAAAGACGCAATTTACACATCAGTTGTCATAGCACAATCAATGATTCAATATCTCCTGACAATATGACTAACGATATTGATGGATAGTGGCGGGGAACAAAGTCCACTAAGTATCTGAAGCGACACCGCATAATATAAATTGCAATGAAACAGTCATTAATCGTGTGAATTTATACATGATTTTTTATATTCTTTTACAAATCATCTTACATCCAATTACTATCGCTCTTCAGTAACACTTTATTGATGAGTTTATTTGGGCGTTTAATATCATGCGAAAGTATATATCGGTACATGCAGTGAATATGATAGCATTTTATCGGTACGTATAGTCAACAAGGAGTTCAACTGTAGGTGGATTGATTAAAATTAATAAAGATTACAGCAAAGCTTCGACCTGCTCTGGGGATTGTGTTGATTGATAATATTTCTGAAATACTCAAGCGTAGTAAAGGAAGTGAAGGCTGGTATCCATGGATTGAATTTGCTTGCATGTCATATCTGGTTTCCATAATTAGCATTGAATTTTAACTTAGCATCGACAGAAAAGTCTGTGGATGAAAAACGTATTCACGGATCTTAATTGGTCATAATTGCCATTCTCAATGTCGCATTAAACTCTTACAGGAGCCAAGAGCTGTGATGACTAAGCAAAGGGCAGAACTGTTAACTTTGCATACACCTGTTATACAGGCATACTTCCGTGCACATCGCAATTGTTTGAATCTCATGAGACGTGTGCGGAATTCAGTTTACATTGGATACACAACAGATGAGATCACAAAAGATTTCTGTATACATTGTGTGACTCATATCCGCATTGAAGAACAAAAATGATCAACTGATTAAGAACGAATCATAGACGCTCTATTTCAAAAAGGATTAATTGGGATTAATTACTTAGATATCTAAATGATCTTTTAAGTATATGGTACACTGAAATGAAAATTTCATCGACTTGGCAATATACTACGTCTGCATTTCATATTTGACGTATGAGAGACACTTTACAACTTCAATGGAAGTGCATGCAAAAACTAAACTCAATTTTAGAACCTTTCAAGACGAATAGTTGGTACAATTTCAACTAAGGATTTAACTACACTGTCATGGAAACTGAAGATTTGGAGGAACACCTGAGACAGTAAAATATAAAGCCAAATGTTTCCTTCGTGAGTGCCGGATACCAATCAGATAATTTTGTAGGACATTTCGCTATCACCGAGAGTTAGTCTGTTCAATCACCAACTTCAGACCACAAGAATATCAGACGGTAGCAAAACTAGAATTTCAGGAGTTTCGGCAGGTTTTCAGTCTCCAGGACAAAAAGACGATAAGAACAGTCCGGATATTTGGTCAAAATTTGATTCCAGTTGCCATCCGCGTATCAAAAATCTGTTATCACAGTGAGAACAAATCTATTGAAACTGACTTGAAAATGGGCAAGCGAAAAAATAAATTGTGGAATACTAAAGCCGATTTGCTGAAACATTATCGATTTAAACATCAAACCTCGTTGATAGTGAACCGCGGAATGAATGTGCTAGATCTTCTCATACAAATTATATAGAAATCAAGATGACTTTAAGTTTCAGTATTATCTAAATCAACACAACGAAATCCGCATGTGAGGAAAATTAACTACTAACAAACTTTCGTTTCTAAAAACAGCTTTAGACAGGAACACATTTTCTGACGTAAAGTGGAACTGGTAGGTATGACAATTTTACTTGACCGACCTTTTTAACCGCAGTTTTATTTAGTTTGATTTTTCATGACCGATATTCAGACCGCTAACCTCAGAGTGCTCGTGTGCTATTGATATGGTCATGACAATGTCGCTCTAATCGCTGTATATGGCTTATAAATAATGGATTATTTCAACAAAATGCAACAATGAATCGATATGCTGTATATTTGATGCTTCGACGAATTTTCAAAGTAGCTGAGAACAAATTAGTGTAATACGCAGTGCAAGCTTAATTCTGATGATGTGCAATCGGAACAAGATGAACATGACGAAGATTTCCGCCTTCAACATTTACTTGACTCAGTATTGAATGGAATGAACAATGAGGTATAGAAAGCATGAAAATGTACTTAAACCTTTGGCGGAAACTGAAAGGCTTCAGGCAATAAAGTGCATCCACATTAACCACACGGGGATGAACTTTTGAGGAAATCTTAACCCTCAAAGTCCCCTGAACTCAAGAAGGATGAAAACACATGATATTCTAAATTTATTTTCGCATGATTGAAGGGATATCATTTGGGCTATTTATAGAACTGGAAGATTAGCATGGTGTCATTAGTTCTAGTTCTAGCACGGGCTTGAGGCAGTGTCAATGAAGGAGCTGTGGACAGCACAGAGATGAGGATGCTTCGATGGATCGCAGGAATATCGCTGCCTGGACGTAGAACAAGTGAGGAAATCAGAAAGTGTATGAAAGTCACAAGTATCATCAGAAAAACAAGAGAAAACAGATTACGCTGGATAGGACACGTGAGGAGACGAGGAGAGGAAAACATCCTGACGAAAGTGAGGGATGCTTCTATGGTCGGAGAAAGTAGCCGAGGACGGGGCTGAAATTACGAGATGCAATACAAAGGGACATAAATACAGTTGGAGCTGAAGAGGACCAGTCGAGCGAGATGGAAGAGAACGTGCCGAGCGGCCGACCCGACATGATTGTTGGAACAAGGGGAAGAAGATTACTTCCAGTTCTTAAAAGCCTACATTTCTGGAAATGTAGGGACAACTGAGGCATAATTCATCGACATAAGGTTATTGTTCTTTCTCAGTGATGGATTGACTGCACGAAAATACTTTTGTCATAATCAAACAGAAAGGCAGCACCTCAGATGCTTCGGAAACGTCAACCATATTCTTCTTTTTTTTACGGATTTTACGTCACTTTTTACCCCTACTGGGGCCTTGGACGGTGCTGACTTAAGTCAGACTTTGTTTGGAGCGTTGTGGTGCTTTGTAGTCCGGATGCCCTTCCTGCCGACTTCCAATGACACTTTCCGGGTTCGACCTCTGGACCATGAGATCGCTAGTCCAAGTACGCAACCACTGTGCCACGGACTGTGCCACTTCTGATATCCGAAAAAGTCTCGAATATTGAAAACACTCTGAGCGTCTTCCTTTTTTAGATTTTTCAGAGGTTTGACGGCTCAACATAACATGTGCGATGAATTTCTTCGCCAAAACCTTTTTTGGAATTACATGAGGACGCATCATTGTCGCAGTTTTGATGATGCATGTTTTAACATCAGGAAACGCAACATTAGCTTAGCGCACGAATATTAAATGCGGTCGCCATTAATAGTCAAGTGCATCAGACTGGATCACAAATCGCATATTGAGTTCAAGTTAGCAGAAATCACATTTACATGGAATTACATAAGCCATGAACGATCAATGAAGAGGAAGTAAAACAGGTTTTTATTTCCCATTATGTACATACCGGCATGATATAGGTGACCGCGTCTCTGAGAAACTGACAACTCATAAAACTAGAATCAAAGCTTAGAATTACATCAGGCGCATTAACTCGAACACTTGCCCATCTGCGATCGCCTTTAACGACTGCGCCATCAATCCAAATAAAAACCATGATGCTACGCAAATAGTGAGTGGAACATAGCACATTCAACATATGAACAGCAAACGTCATTTTCTCTTTGAAATGTTGTTTACAATGTTTAGATTGTGTGATAGACACAAAGTTCACATGAGGACTTCAGGTCGTGGTCATTTTCGAAGCATTCAAGTACAGTCTCTCAACAAGAAGTATGAATATCTCTCTAAGTCTACTGCAACTTAGGTTGACAAGTTTCGCCAGACAATTCAGCTACGAACATTGAACAATATACTCCATGATAGACAATAATCTTTCCATTAACATTTGCGGAGAATCTAATATGTCGATGTCTTATCAGTTTGAGATTAGCAATATATCAATATCGTAATTTACATGCGTCAAATAATAGAAACACTTAAGTGACGTGATGAGAAAACGTTTATGGAGGTCATATATTACGCAAAACTTCATAAAAGAAGAAGTGGACCGAACTGTAATACGTTCGAATAAACAGGTCGTTGAAGTTAACAGCAGATCTGACGGCATGCTTTCCAATAAAATAGTGCTGTCATTCTGTTGTAGCTACAGATAATATAAGTGACATGGAATTTGTTCAGCACAATTTGATTACCATTGGATCAAAATTGAAATTTAAATAGCAAATTCGGCTGAGAGACTTGCTGATGGTCTCCTGACGCCAAGCTAGACTTTGCTCGCTACACACAGTTACATAATCCTATTCTAGGAATCATTTTTGAGTTTGTTTAGCATATTTATAGTCCCTCAACATCTTTCATCTTAACCCACAAAAAATCAAAAATTCACCACCAAAATTTGCATTTCGGGATATTTCAATCTTCTTTTTCTTCTTAGCGTCTTTCTAGTAGTCTTTCAAAGTCTGTTGCAAGATATTTCAATGCTTAATTCTCATCTAAGATGTAGACTACTGCCTCCTCCCTTTAACGATGATTATACACGATTACTGAAACTTATCTCAAAAGCCCCTATATATTTCATTATGTTTTTTTGGGTGAAGGACTTCAAATATACTGAGGAAATTCAAGAATGATTCCTAGAACAAGATTATGTAGTTGTGCAGTGTGAGCAAAGTCTCTTTGATGTCAGGAAGCAATCAGCAAGTCTCTCAGATGTTTGAATAAAAATTTCAAGTTTGACCCATTTCAATTAGAATTATGCAAATTTGATGTACAGAGCATTTCGACGTTATTTTTTCGATTTGTACTCGCAAAATCACAAATGATTTTTTTGAAAAATGGCTGTCAGACAGATGTCAACGGCTTGAATTAACAACATATTTTCCTAAGCAGCAACAATCTAATTCACTGCACATATGAATCAGTAGAACATCTGGATCAGGGCGAGGTTTGGGATTGGATCATACGGCCCGCGGAGATGAGCCAAATAATTGCAATGATAGCGGAGATAATGAAATTAAATGGAATTACTGATCAATTAATTTTAATTGGTGACTTAAGGTATCAATAATCCCCAGAGTTATCAGCTTGCCGATGCACACCAATGTTTAGATCTACATGGCTCTTGGCATATGGTCAAAAACTTAATTACGCTGGATGCACGATTGCACGTGTCTCCGATAATATGCAAATATAGCTTCAAGGCAAATTCTGTTGAAAGTTGGAAGTTGAAAAGCAACAAAAAAGTAATGAAACAGTAGATTATCGTTCATGTCAATTAATTCAAATTTATCATGTATTCAACAATTACCGCTTATTTCTAATTACACAAATTTCCAGTCAACGAAATAATCAAATTGCTAATAAGTTTTAACCAACGAACCTTTCCAATCCCTTTTCGGAAGAGATAAACACTAGTCATCTATTGTTAACAATGAGTAGATAATTGGCATTGAGCTATGACGTATTCAAGATTCCTTACAAGCAGAAACACGAAGATTTCTCACCTTTGAGCATCAAGACTTCTTCATAATGACTTGACAATTTGCATAGAAGCAAATAGACGAAGTGTTCATTTGGGAGATTCCTCACATGCTCTGTGCAGTGATCGTAAACCACTACCATTGTTTTCGGATCCATCGAAATCGGCTGTTTCGACTCCACGCCTTGAAGTAGCTCCGAAACTGAAATCTGTAACAAAAACACATTATTCTAGAATATGAAGAACCTCATTTGGATGTGTAAGCACATCAAGGATGGCACTTACAAAATAGTTACACGACATGTTTTGTGATCAATTTGATACGAGTCGCATATAACGCAATTGGAAAAGAGTTAATTGATATTAATTTAACCCCAGCTTTCTCTACCCGAGGCAGCAAAGGAACACGAATAAATTCACAGACAGTCGGAAATAAGCACTGTAGGTGAAAGTGGTACATTGGCAAAATATAGAAATTGTATCAAAAATCGATTAGAGACAGAGCAGGAATTCCGGCAAAATAGGAAAATTCTCTGCTTAGTGAAGTTACATATAGGCATATTTATCAATTATTAGTTCCATGTAGAGATTGTTCATTTACATATGGCAATTTGTCGTCAATTTGAAAATCATCCGATTACCAACCTGGTAAATCTCATTTGTACATTATGTAATAAATCTACGCATTATTATGAGCATGAGGGGCATCAAGCATATACCTAGCAAACATTCTAGTCTCCTAAGCATTACTTGATGATGCTTGTCTGTGTAAACATTTGAGAATTTGAGCTTTTGAATGTAGAGATAACCCATGTGCAGGTACAAAGGAAATTTTTGGAGCTTGCAACAATGGCTGAAATCTAAAAGGAGAAGCAATTTCCTATACTCCGTGCAGTCGTGGTATTCAGTAAAACACGACTGGAATCCTCTCAAATAAACGTAGCAGTTGCTGATTTCACAATGTTTCACTTAATAGCTGCTTTAAAGGAATCTTTCAATCCACATATAACAAGTGCTCAATATCACCGTGTTACTATGTAATACTAAACTAGTCCCGATACGTTGGGATAACACTATACTTCTTTTCTCCGCCATTCTGTTCACAGTTCTAAAATTAACTGTGCTAAAAACTGTTATCTGGACTCTCTATTTTATGTCTCAAAGCGATCTGGAAGTATTAAGTTCTAAATGCGAGTACAAATACAGAACCAATTTTCGATTCTACGTATACAAAACTACAGCACTATTTTAATATATTCGCTTCATTTTTGAAGTTGCATCACCTCAAGTCACATAGATCAATGCCAGGTTGCTATGTTTAAAATGCAGTACTCAACGGGTTTAGTAATAGCATATACAAATTGGACTAAGCCGTCGATCATAATTCATTCTTTGATTTAATCATTTGAAAATCGATTCCTATCGTACTCTAGAATCACAATGCGTTCCAATAAATACAATAGAGTTGCGTCACATTATTGTACAATTGTGGGTGTTGTGCAAATAATACAACTATGGCACAACAGAGGCTTTGAGGATATTGAATGCAGTCATTCATGCAAATTGAATTTTTTATCCATTCTTGGTTGAGAAGTCTGGAGATTTTGGCCAAAGAGTAATGATCAGCAACAGTAATCAAAATTAGCATCCTTTGCTTCTGAAATACTTTGCCTATGTCCACAGCATTTTGTATATTTCAAACATAATAACCAGCAATGCTTAGTATGGCAGTAGATCAGGGAAAGTTTCCGTCCAGAATTATTTGGTCTGATTTTTGTTGCTTAATGCCACAGAACAAATTGTTGGTCGATGATTTCCAACTGGTTATAATCTATATGAGAGCCTGGTGAATTTGACAATTTCTCTGTTATCCACAAAACAGTACACGAAAATAGTTGAACGTACAGCTCTTTGCCTAAGCGGTAGAAATGACGCTTTGATGAACTAATACGACTCCTCATGCAAGCTGTGAGTCTGTCTCTGACAGTCACAATTTTTCAAAGTAATTCAGCATTCCATTAGCTTCAATCATTTGAAGAATAAACTGTTCGATTTGTTATTTAATAGTTTTCAGTGCCTGTACAATACATACATTACACCTGATGATGGTTGATACTGAAAACGGTCATGATTTGTTTTCTCTGTAATTAATTTGGGCACGCTCGCACATGACGTTAGCCTAACTCTTATTGTAAGAATTCAGTTAACGGTGTTTCATGCTATTGAGAACTAATTATTGGGCAAAGCTGGACAGGGTGTATACCAAAACTCGCACCTCAATTTCCCTGGATTTTCCCGGCTTTTTCAGGGATATTTTATCATGCAAGATACTGTCGTTTTTGGGAGCCCAAACCTACTTGCACCTGAGAGTAAATATTCGACAATTTAATGTTTCATTAACTACGCACCTGATACAAGAAAAAAACAAAATTACAATAATTCTATGGTATAGCAAAACAACTTTTATTCATCTCTTTCGAATAAGATACATATAAAAACAAAAAAAACAGGAGAACGAACAAGAAGCTTTATGAAATGGTGTGAAGAATGAAAGGTTCGGTGTGCAGAAGTTCGGTACGTAGTTCACTAGGTTAGGTGTGAAAAAGTTCGGTACGCAGTTCATTTTTTTCGCAATACGATCACCTCCTCTTCCAATACCATGAGTTCCATTCTCTGCTTCTTGATTTCTGCCTCTTTCAACGCCAATTCTTGGGCCGCCGTCTTACGCTCTCTTACTGCCGCGTCATCGTCGTCTTTGGCTGCTTTCTGTTGGGCCAGTCTGTCCTTGTACCGTCGCGATGAATTTCGGCAATAGCTTATTAGCTCTTTAGAAATCCCTATTTGACACAAATCAGCATCCTTGATTGCATCATAAATGACACGCTGTGCAACCAAGGATTCTTCTAGTTGATTGAATTCCATTGCCTCTCTGTTAACACTGAATCCGCGTTCAACTGTGGCTTGCCCGTGCTGAAGAACGAGGACACGGTTGATCAGCTTCCTTTCAGGTGACGCCCGATCATCAAATATTCCACTCCAAAACACATCAAGACGTCCATCTTCATAACAGGCAATACTTTCTTTAACCTGTTGATCACCCATCCTCTTCAAAACATGAGACATCTTTTCAAGTTACGGTCGTATGTACTAGACCCGCAGATAGTAAGAAAGTAGAGAAAATAAACACAACAGACTACACTTAATAACATATACCACCCAATACTACTAAAAATGGTAAGTTATGTTCAAACGGCAGAGCCTGTTTTTAACCATTATGTTTCGAATTCCAAAGTATTATCTTCATCTCCATTTTCCCTGTCTTTTCCCGGTTTTCCGTGTCATTTTAAAATTCCCCGTCTTTTCCCGGTCGGTATACACCTTGCTGGAGCACGAGTATGAAGATAATTCATCATTTGGCGAAATGGGATTAGGCGAAACGCTAGTTTATCCGCATATTCGAGGATTCAGAGATCACACTAGGGATAATTAAGCAATTGGCAAATCCGATAAACGTTATATTATGCTGCCAATTATTTGTAATTTTTTTAAATTCTCTTTTATTTCCCTTAAAATAAAATTTCTATTGTCATTATATAATAATAGAAATCTTTATGTCAAGAAAACAATATGAGTGAAAAATTCTTGATACACAGAATCCGCAAAATGGGATAGAATGAATTGCGTCGAACTCAAATCAACAATGCGATCTCGTTTTGTTCATTGCGAAAAAATAAAACACACACGGACAGAGTCATGAGCGGGGTAACAAGGCGATAAAACGCTGCTGGCAGATTAGAAGCAACACTGAGAATGAGTCACCGTTTAAAGAGCGGAAGAAACCTATGTTTTTATAAATGAATTAAGTTATCAAACATAACACTGGCGGTCACTAGAGGCATATTATGACTCAAGGAGAACCATACGCGTAAGTATTAACGCTTGTTATCCAAATGCTGGTTCATAAACATCACGAAAGAATACCGTTCGTTTTCTGCTGTGTAATCATGCTGGACATTGCAATATGCATTAGTCAGGCACTGCTTACGACTGCAGCCGTCTGTCGTTTACAGTTGCCGCAAACAAGCCGTTACAATAAGACGGAAAAGTTCCAATGAGTGAGGCATAAAAAGGTCGCGCAAGCTCTTTAAACCAAGTGATATCACCATTCTTCTTCCTTTTTACATCTCTCAACTGCAACAGCTTTAGTATTCCTCGAAGTTAATCTTGACAACGGTTTCGTTCAGTATAGGTCAATAAACAGAATGACGTATTTCAAAATTAACAAATAACTATTTATTCATATTGGACAACATCATTGGCTTTCATTGTACTGAAGCTACAATGATCTACATTCAGAGAACGACAACTCAGCGCTTCAAAGGCGAGGAGAAGTTCCGACACATGGCGCGCAGAATTGACGCGTATAGCCATGAATGACTCATTCTCCATCCGTTGACACGAGACGGCTGCGTTATGCCGAACAGATGGGCAAGTCGAATCATCTTATTACAGACGCATTCTTGAAAATGCTCAACCGTGGGAAAGCTTTAGGGAATATTATAACAGACTTCACATGATGGTGGGCACAGCCAAACAGGCTAGTGCATATGGATGGCTTTATGCGGAAGTAAGATCAAAGAAGACGGAATAGCGCCACAAAAGAATGATACTTATCATGATTGCTCAATCTAACTTTCCATATACATGTTGCCAGATTCATTAAATGAGCAACTGGTCAATTGAACAAAAAAGAAAGAAGAGTGAGACAAAAATGATTACCAATTCACAATAAGAGCAATCTAATATTACGATATTACTGTTTAAGTTGCAGATGCGGAAACGAGAAGCATTTGATGTCACGACACTTATCAGCCCATAATATTCTTATTCCGCTTTATTTTGATTAACAAAAAAATGCCCTGGTGATGCGACTTGAGAAATGTCAAAGGTTCCGTATAATGTAGAATTGACGTTGCTTACTCGCTTGTTCTTCAATGAAGAGAAGGTATGCATTTATTGTTTCGTACAACAAGTGATAATCGTTCCTGTTACGCAAGGGCATTAATGATTAAGTTTATGCAAAACTTTTGCATCACTATGCTATCAAAGTAAACCAATATTTTCCTCTTTAGAAATCGCGAATGGCGGAAGGTTCATTTGTAAAATAGTCTTCTAGAGTAACGCTAGTCTCATAGTGAAAATGGCAACACAGCAGATAATTAGCTAGCGTCTTGTTTGTAAAACCTACACAACAAATAATACGGTCGGATAGTAAAATATACCTCACTAATGTGTCGCCATTGTGGTTTACGATATGTCACATTAGGGGAAAACCGGTCACTATGAGCATTGTTACCTGAGTTTAAGGGGTTATAGAGATCACTAATTCCGCTCTAGGGTCATTTTCAGCCTAATCACTGGCTATCGACAAAGACGCAAGGCTCCCTATGATATTTTTCCATAATACCCACTTGACTTTGTTGTAGAGAAAATTTCTTGAGTAGAGGAGAATTTGTCATTTTCATGCTCGAAAATTGATTTTCAGTATACCATACTTAGTAGACCATCAAAGAGTGAACAAAAAAATCTATATCATAATACTTATCTTGATATTGATTTGCATGTTTTTTCGATGTACGGGTATATTTTTATTTTTTTACATATATTTGATATTTGAGCTTATGATTATGTCGATAAGATATACCAAAACTTCGAAATGGATTTTTGATGCAGAATTTTAGTTGACTATAAAGGGACAAGATTAATCAATAATGCAATACAGTAAATGCAACTACAAAACAGATTATGGTTGAAAAGTACTAAAGTATTTCCTCTGAAACAGGCGATTCCAAATGAGACTTTTGAATTATTGCAACAGAAAATCCTGATCACATGACGCTTCATGCCTATGAAACATGCACAACAAGGATTTTTTGTTAATTTCCAGAAAAGGAAACAGAAATTATATGAATGTTTCGTTTCTTCTGGCAACTTAACACTAATAACTACACCATCAATGAGCAATAGCACGAATATGTGCAATGAAAATAAAGTTAACTGATTAATCTAACGAAACGTGAGCAAGGTGAAACATTGGATATTTAGATTATAAACATTTTGTCGTTGATGCGGATTATCCAACAAGGTTGTCATATAAAAATAGCATACCAGTGAGCTAGCGTTAATTACTACAATATTAAAGTTAATTTTTTGATTGCGTTTACTGAGCTAACGAAATTTTGTGAAAAAAATTTGTGACAACTTTGCATGGATTCGTTTTTGCTTTTAACAAGCAATTTTCTTGAATTAATATTCATGAATGAAGCATGGCCATTAAATTTACGACCCGTTAAGACAAATGAAAGCTTATGGAGATTTTCTGGAATTGAAAGATAGCAATTTGGGGCATGGCATAGGCTTTGATTATATAACCTGCAACATGTTATTGCAATGTCGGATTGAATTATGTTGAGTCTTTTACCACTGATGATTCTCCTATTACCACTACGAAGAGTTACTGTCTCATGCTACCGAAGGATTAGAAAATTGCGAAATGACAAAAATTTCAACTAAAACCGATCAGGATGTTAGTCTGACGCAATGTTTCTACATTAAATAAGTATTTTATTATAAAAATTCACATACCTTATCTTGTTGCAATCGTCTCTTCAAGAGCTTGGAGCAGCTAACATTCACAGCTTTTTGAATGCTTTGGCTATTAAACTCCATCAGCGACCTGCTGTCAATCAGCAACACCTGAAAATGCGATAAGAGAAAACTTCACTACCCCTACCCTCAAATTGCCTGATTACAGCACGCAACAATATCATTTTCTTCTAACAAGTGCATATCATTCCTTAAAATGATTCTATCTTCAATATAACTGATTAAAATATAATGTGCAGCATTTCGTAGCCGCTGGAAAGAATTAACTGGTTAACAATATTCAATTTACCGTCATAAATGGTACATTATTTCTTTCTTACCTCCTTCTTCGAAACAATAAAAAATGCAAGCTCCTGAGATTCAATCATTGGAATGGATTTGTGTTTTGAACCAATTACTTTTGACGCCATGACAGGATGGCTTTCTTGACTAGAACATCTGGAACAAAAAATGAGCAGATTAAGATCAGAGTGATCACGTGTAAAACATATGCAATTGAAAATCAGCTCAACAGTAGTTAATGGCCTCGGTTAGATATTGTTGAGGTCTTCTAAACATGACAGATTCATATTAACAAATTTAAATTATGGAACAATGTTGATGTTACTAGAAGGCCTGCATGTTATTTTAAGAACGAAGTAAAAACCTCCCATTCGTACCACCAATAAAAAACGTACCATTCCTCTAATCAGACGACTTGGTTGATATCCGTGAGAAATATCTAAGTTTCCACTCTATTGGAGGACCACCTCTCCATTTAAAAATGAAGTACTTACGAAATGGTCCAAGAGACTTTCATAGACGGACCATTTTAGTAAACATTTCCCAAATCTACGCTTGAATGTGTGTTATGTTCATATGATCTATGAGGATGATACAAAAATTTAACGTGTTTTTTAAATGAATGAGGTACACGTTTTGAAGAGAGCATCGATGAAAATGCATGCTTGCTTCTTGCCTGCCGACATATAGCTTGAGTGTGGACATTTTAACACAATTCAATTTTTATGACAAGCCTAAGTCAAGTTAAAATCAAATGAATTTAGCCATATTTCTTCACCTCGGTATTCGACTTCCTAGGGTGGCAGATCTCAACATCAGTTCAAATGAGACAAATCTGTACTTTAAAAAGGCATTCCTCGAAGAGATTTTCTAGAGACGTTTATCATAAACTTAGACCAAAGAAATATGAAACATTGTTTTATCCTTGTTGTTGTCATTCTTAATTATCATATTTATAGTCCTGATACAAAATATGATAGTAGAATAATAATGAATATAATGAAAAATAACAATCTTAGTTCATGAAAAAAGCATCAGATGAGTAGATTGATATGTAACTCATGTCCAATTAGCAAACTCATCATGACAAACTGATCATAGGCCTATTAACCGTACAATAAAATACTTACGTTTCGTGGAAATCTCTATAAATGGAACAACTCTGGAATCGAACAATTTTTGTGGATCCCACGGGGATCCACTACAGTTTATCGGCCTATACTGCATGCACATCAACTTCAAATTACGTTGTTCAGCTCCTAATGGCTAGGATAGTTTGACACTTTCACCTCAACCCCGACAAGTAGACATGCCACATCCATGGCAGTATTTACATGTAGATGTAGAATAGAAACTAAGATTTAGAATAGCCTTAAGTATGAGCATTGTCACTTAAATTGGAACTTTACGGCGTTCTGTGTGCATAGAATCATTGAATATTTGCATTGGACTACTTCAGCCTTTTGATCTACGGTTTACATAGACGAGGGATAGCCTATTGAAGATCACGTGGAATCTCAACATGAGAAACGAACAAGTCCGATAGGCAGTTTCAAGTGACATCAAAAGATGCTACCTGAAATTTTTCGGGCTTGCTATGAGAAAGCGTAGGATAGAAACCCTGTAACCACCAGATATGGTGGACGATGAATGAGCAATAGGTAAACAAAACATACCATTTGTGAATACAGTATCAAGAGAGTGTACTCTATCACACAATTTTATCCAACTAACGAAATATAGAGATCAATTTGAGAAAACTGGCCATGTGATGATCCTCACGTTCAGATAGAGCATGGGCCAAAGGGTAGACCATTGTGCTGATAACCAATGAGAAAGCATATAGCTCCATACCAAAAACGCTTTTGGATGGCTGTTAAGAGATACATTGCACTCAATGAAATAAACGGTCAAATTAAAACGTCGATATTTTCCTGAGATGATTAAAGGCTACTCTGCTTTATAACTTGACCTATTTCGAATGACATATTGATACTAAATTATGTAATTGTAAGAGCAGGTTATTTAACTCCCTCTGAATTTATTGCAAGATGAAAAATATAAACAAGTAAGCAAAACCCAACGTTTCGTCTCACTGAGACAATCATAATAGCTGGTGAATGGTAGCCCTGTGACCCTGGTGGAAGGACCCTGTGACACTGGTGGGTGGGTCGTATGAAACTGGTGAAAGGTACCTATGATCTGATACAACGGCTATTTTACACTGAAGAGACCGCGTGACCCAGGTTGGCGAGAGGGAAACTGATCAAATAACTTGATTTAAAAGCAATGCTTTAGCATTATAAATTCACATTTTAGACATTTTGAATCCCAACCAGTGGGAACGTCGTCCGGATTTTTGGATACACGAATTTGCCAGGCTCGGGCCGCCGATTTTTGAGAAAATTATCTTTGACGTCTTGCTAAAATAGATGCTTCTCTTAAAATGTGTTGATGCAGGTCCACAACGCAATCTCTAGCAATTTGTTCGGTTTGCATTCATAATTTTCTCCTTAATAAAGAATGATTTTATAAACGGATTTAAATGCCTACGCGATGTGCGCATAATATGGTGCGAGAAGTTATTCATGCGAGATGTAACATAATTTCACTGCATTGTATTGGTGATATAAGCAAATGGCATCAAAGGAATACAAATAACTAATGCGAGTCAATTCTGGTTTGAAAAGCAAGCACACTTTTGCATATTTCAAGTTATGAATACATATAATTACGAATATGAACACATAGTTACACTTACTTGCTACATGCATGTGCATTCAGTATATCAAAAATTGCATTTAGTTGGTAGCTATAGGCCTATATGAACCATACAGATATGAACTTACTCACATGCCTAAAATCTAAATAGGAAAATATCTTGAATAAATCTGCAAACATGATTTTGATTATACTATTCAGGCAGGATTTGCGATTATATTCAGATGATTGATAGCTTCAAATAAAATGGTTATCGGGTCGAAAAATCTAGCCCGGTTCCCATGGTTCCAACCAACCTTTATTTAAAATTGTTTCACTCCAACTCGTCCTATCTCAACTTGTCTTGCGCAAAGCTTTCCTGATTATCCTTGCATAATAATCATGAGTTAAATAACTAATGTCATATCTGTTGTAACTCTTAATTGTGGAATGATATGCCGCTGTGAATTACCTATGATAGGATACATCTAGACAACTCTGAATACTATTTCGAATATTATCATTTTATTGTCACCTTATCTTCAATTTACATAGAATATGAAGAAAAATACTACTACCCTATAGCTTACGGAGTTGTGATTTCTTTCTGAGATTAACAAAAGTGAGCTTGATATGTTCAAAAACAAAGTAATGAAATTCATGAATGATTGATAGTTCACAATTGCATATGATAAGATAGTCTACAGTCTTCCTTTGAAAAATCCAATTGAAAGCAAATGGATCTCAAATGAACTCACATAATTGAGACGCGTTGGGTTGTCTGACGTCAACAATACCAGTAAGACATCCCTATTTCATGAAATAATCAAACTGAACGTGGCACTACAGAGGATGATCAACTTCGGAAAAATTCATTGACATCACTCAAATAATCGCGGCGTGATGCGCTCTCAGGGTGGCTATACTTAATTTTTATGCGTTTTGTAAATTTCATCGAAAGGATGCTGTTACTTCCTGATAATTGATGCCTTTTTATCCGTGAGTGTAATAATGATGGGGAAGGAAGTGGAAGTGACATTTGTTTAGTTATAATCAATCGATGTTAAAACATTGATACAGATGTAGTTTCTCGTTTTGCAATAACATGATCCAGATAGTAGATCAAAAGATACGAAAAATAACTCCATCTGCCTCCTAATCCGAACTGATCACTCATTGTTCGAAAAAGTAGGTTTTAGCATTGGCTGCTTATTTAGTTAAGTTGAAAGGCAACATCAGCAAAAGTTTTAATACATTTTGAAATTCTGTTTCTAAGACTACAATTGCAGCCGCATCGACGATGATGTAATAATTCAGAATCCACAAACCCTTCCACCAAGGCCCGGGAATGCTTGAAAATAGTCGTGTGGGCGTGAGCTACTCACATGTGTAGTCAAGTCTGAAATATGTATGTACATTTGATGATAAACTCTAAAACCTGTGATTATTGCGCCGATGACAACACGATAATGATGAGGGATTGTGAATAAAACTTTTCAGACTCTTCAAAGTTGACAATACTCCCGAAACCATAATGCACTTCATGTTCCTTAGTATTACTTACGGTGATTATATTTGTATGTACAGCTTTCTTGTCATAACAAAATCAGCTGGGTTATTTTAAAATATTTGTACTTCCTAAACCCAATTAAACAATTACTTAAAGAGTTGACCTAATATTAATTAGAGTACAATAACACTTCTCGTAAATCACCATTGAGTAGGTAAGTCAACAAATAACAGTGTACATGATAAATATTCACGGCTATAATAGCTTCGCGTCGCATGAAATATCACTTTGATCATATAGCCTTCAAGAGATCACTTTGTGGAGAGAATTAACAACTTGCATACTTCTATGATTATATTCAACTTGAACTCAAGAAATATTGACCTAGATCCAAAGATATTCAATATAAAGGGCTAGATAGGAAAGAGACATGTTTTCGCCTTCTGTGCAACGAAACCAGTGAAAATCAGCTGATATTGCAAGAATTTGAAAATATTTGTAAGCGAGCAACAAATATTACTTTTCATAGCCTCTTTTTAGTAATTACAGAACTAAGGCGCATTCAAGAAATTTTTATACATGTCTAAATGCAGCGTCCAAATTGCAACAAATAATCTATCTACTTTTTCAGATGTTTTGCAAAACGCAGTTGTAGATAAGAGCATATGTTGATACAATTCCTTCAATTAGACTTCATTGCATTATTTTATGTCAGTTGATTATTAAATCTGAAGAGCGCATGTTACATAGGAATAGCACAAATGAAAATCAATTGTTTCAGTCTTAGATAAAAGCAGAGTGAAGTTCACCTACATTCCAACAAATTCATGACTAAATGACTTTTCTGAACAGAAAAAATGAACCGTGTCTTTACTTTTGATCATACAGATTGTCTCTTTGTAATAAGTTCGAAGCCTGACTATGGTTGTACATGTACATCGCTGCTGTGCCCATCGTTGCCCGGCCAACGCCAAACGCGATTGCCAAGCTTGGCAATAATCTAACGTGTAAATGTAATTTTGCGGTAAGAAATTACATGATACAACAGAAAAAATGCACATGAATTATCAGAAAGTTTGATATAAAATTGGCATACGCAAATAAAAACAAACAACATATATTACGCATGTTATACAATTCACATTGACAACATCTTTGACATTGACAGACATCCGATGATCGATTCCACTTGGACCTAAAAGGCTAAAATGCCCTCTGTCAATTATTTGCAATACATGATCCATGTTGTAGTTTCAGCCTGGTGAACAACTCGAAGAGCTTTATTGACATGGTTCTTAGCCTTATTAATAGCCAATTGCCCAGTGTAATATTCGGATTCTCACTGAATTTCTGAATTCTACAGAGGGAGTTGTGTGTTTATCAATAATCATCAGTCTTCATGTGAATATTTTTTCTTCCAAATGGATAGTACTGGTACTGCACTAAATTGCTGTATCACAGCTCTCATCTTTAACAATTTTTTCAGAGAAACTACAGAACGAATATTCTTGAAACTTATCATACAGTATCAGTGAATTGTGCTTTACATCATGTGCCATTTCCAAGGCATTTTGTCGCATTTCACACCGTACAGCCGACAAAACAGCAATTTCGCCCCATTGTCGTAATGCTTTTTTTGCCACGATAAGGACCGCACTAAAATGGGTTCAAATTTAGGCATCTATTTCTCATCTAGCCCTTTTAAACAATTAAATATCTTTGCATAGATGATTGCCATAGGCAAGTATATTGCACGTAGAGCGTCGACGTGAAAGTGTCAGCATGCGTTGAAAAAATGTTATATGAAGGATTCAGTTTTTTGAGGAGATTGCGTTACTGCGTTTCGAAGAAATATTTGATCAATTTTTATGAATCTAAATTTTTTGAAATTATTCCTGTATTCACATACTAGCGATTTAGTGCCTTAAACGATTTAGTGCCTTAAACGATTTAGTCTTTTACCCTGATGTTTGTTCCTTCAGTGGCAGGTTTCATGATGCGATCCATAGAGTAGATATATTAGGTTGAGTGGTAACTCCGTATTTATTAAATCCCCAATGTGTGCATTTTCGATCATAGAGTAGGGATATATAGGTAGAGCGTCGACTCAAAAATGTGTCTGTATAAAGTGAAAGCTTTTATATGAAAAGATTCAATTTTTTGCGCAGATTACGTTCCTGTGCTCCAAAAAATTATTTGAGCACTTTTGAAAAAAGTCAAAATTTGCAAATTTATATACTACCGAGATGACTCTCCGATATAAGTAGTATGAAACAAGTTGGATATCAAAAGGAGTGAGTATTTGCTAGCAAGTATCCTAACTAAGCGGAAATCAAGCTGATTATCAAGGGAATTTCAATAATTGTATTATAATGAAAGTCTTCATGAAAAAGTCGCGATATTATTCGAGCTTTCTTGACTGAAATGACAAGTTTTTAATTCAATTTTCACCGGCTCCATTTTATGACTCGATCACTAAATTCATGTTTCATTTCCTGAATCTCAATAGTGATTTGGAGCCATTTACATCTTTCAAAGTTAAATGAAATCATTGTCTTTGATAATGTGATTTTGCTGTGCCAGTTGCAGGTTGCCTTTGATATGATCACGCCTAAGAAAATACTTCTGAGGTTGAGCATGAAAGTATAATTGCATCCTGTCGAATTGCTAATACAACAAACATTACGAGTACCTCACCAAGGCTTTCATATCACGGAGGATCTGTAAAATGCTGTCATTCCTTCTGCATTACAATCATTATCAGTCATTTCCGTTGTAATCCCTTCAAAACACTCAAAAGTTCCGTGTGTATCTCCCTCGAGTTCATTTAATAAAATCGAAAGTGTATACACATTGGAGATTTAACAAATGCGGAGTTACCACTCTAGCTTTCGATTTTATTAAACGAAGTCAAGGGAGATACAGGTGGTATTGTCACCAAATGTGAGATATGCAAATCTTTGCAACTTTGCAGAAATTACAACGGAATTGAATGATCATGATTGTGATGCAGAAGGAATGATGGTATTTCAGATTCTCATGACAGCCTTGGAAATTTAATGCTAGTTAAATTAGGAATTCGATCGATTCCTATTACTTTCTTGCTCAACCTGAAGGGTATTCTCTTAGGCGTGATCATATCACAGCTAGGTAACCTGCCAGTAAAATCACATAATCAAAGACAATGACTTCATTCAATTTTGAAATATGTAAATGGCTCCATCTCACTATTGAGATTCAGGAAATGAAACATGAATTTAGTGATCGAGTCATAAAATGGAGCCGGTGAAAATTGAATTAAAAACTTGTCATTTCAGTCAAGAAAGCTCGAATAATATCGCGACTTTTTCATGAAGACTTCCATTATAATACAATTATTGAAATTCCCTTGATAATCAGCTTGATTTCCGCCTAGTTGGGATAATTATTAACAAATATTGATTCCTTTTGACATCCAACTTGTTTCATTCTACTTACAACGGGGAGTCATCTCGGTAGTATTTAAGTTGGCAAAATTTTGACTTTTTTCAAAAGTGCTCAAACAATTTTTTGGAGCACAGGAACGTAATCTGCGCAAAAAATTGAATCTTTTCATATAAAAGCTTTCACTTTATACAGACACATTTTTGAGTCGACACTCTACCTATATATCCCTACTCTATGATGCGATCTTTCTTTAGAAAATACTGCTGCTAGCTATGGTTCTTAGCAAGCTGAGCTTCAAAGTATGCAACTACATGTAGCCCATCGAAATGCTAATTTAACAAACATTGCCTCTCCAAGGTTTTCATGATCATGATCATGATCATTTGCTTCGAAGCAAAGGATTTGTAAAAACACAATTCCCGCTGCATTGCTATCATGATCAGTCAAATCAGCGTACATGCCCAAAAGTGTAAAAATTTGCCTGTCTCACGTGGTTAGGCCACTGAAAGAGCAAAACATCATAATTAAACAAGCCTATCATAATCGACTTTGGGTCCACATTACTATTCAGATTCAAGAAATGACGTCTTGTGAATCATGCCGCTGAAAATTGAACTCAAAACATGACATCTCAGCTAACGCAAGAATCACAATGAAATCTCAACTTTTTCTAGAAGACTTACTTGCCATCAAACTTGCTTCATATTGCTTACAAAAGGGGTTTCATGTTGGTAGTATATAAATTTGCAAAAATTTAGCTCTTTAAAAACCGCTCAAATATTTTTAAGACCACAAGAACGTAATCTCCGTAAAAAATTGAATCTTTTGATATAAAAATTTCCAATATACAGACACTTTTTTAGTCGACACTGGTATAGAGCGCACGACTGCTGGAGCATCGATTTTATACAGGCAAGGTGATCTTTCATGAAATTCCAACAATTTTTTATCGGATTGAAGTCTTCAGAGTTCCCAAGCCAATCCAGAACTTCATATACCATGTGCACTGAGTTCTAAGTCAGGAGATAGGATCGGCGCCGAGAGAAGTGGAACTGATGAGCTCCACAATTTACCGTGAAAAATAGTGAAACATCCAGACAAAAGGTAATGGTTTGGTGGTTTCTCTGATGTTGGTGGGCGAGAAGGCCTACATTTTCTGACGAAAAATTTGATTATGACGGCTGATTGCTACATTAACTTTTTTAGCGATCACATGTTAAACTTGCTTAACAGTCACGGATGCAGCAGGTTTATGCAGATAGTAGCTACATCTTGTTACAAAGCCAAGAAAGTGACAAGATGACTCAATGAACATGACATGCAAGTGCTGGATTGGCTTGGGAATTCTGCAGACTTCAATCCGAAAAAATGTTGCCGGAATTACATGAAAGATCGCCTTGTCTCCGCCGATACTTCGTCAGCTCCACTACTCATACATGAAATCAAGAAGATGTGGTGTATTGACTTGAAGACTGATTATTTCAAGAAAGACTGGCTGACTCAATGCCCAAACGCCTACAAATGTTCATCAAAATGAAAGAATAAAATATCTGACGAAGTACTAACATGTAAGTAAAAAAAAATACAAAGCAGGAAGTTTTTGTTTTGAGTTGATTACCAGGTGTGCATTCATAAAATCGGTGCTCTGGGAGTAGTGATGAAAATTTTCCGTGGAAAATTATGGAAAAAATTGGAAAATATTGGAAAATTTTGAAAGTTTTGATTTTTTTGATTGGCCTTATAATTTGAGCGCTTCCACTGCCGAGGCAGCTACGCACCAATTAATAAATTCGGTCTAAAACTCTTAATTTCATCATTATTTCGATTAAAGTTATTGTAGCAATGCGAGTTCCGTCCACGGATTTTTGAACATTCCTTTACCACCAGTACGTGGCTTGTGCTAAATTGTTAGCATTTTTAATTATCACACAGACACCGTTTGGGATAACGTGAATCCTGCTTTACAATAGGGGTATAATTTCATGCAATGTGAAAGATCTGCAGCAAAAATACTGTACTTCATTTTGGAGTTTGCTTATTAGCTTGAAAGTTAAGATTTATTATGCAGCGTAGATCAGTGAAAGAAATTCTTCATGTGTTGATGAACAAGTGAAGTATAAGCAAACAATCCACACAGCATTCATGAGCGACCATTTTGGAAGACATAAAGACTGTAAACTCGTTAGATATTTGGTCACTAAAGATATCTGTGATGAGTAAAAGAATATCTATGATATCTCCAAACTTCTGGCGCATTGTCCGATATCTTTGTTGAGGATGCACATGCATCTTCCATTTCTAGTTCAGATAGTTCAGATAGTTTCAATTCGATTTCAGATCTGCCCAAATGAATTTCAGATATGATCCACATGAATCTCCAGTTGAATTTAAGATCTTTTCAAAGTTGAGCTTCTGACAGATATCTGAAATTCAGCGAGAGAAATCTGAAATCCATCTAATGTCTGAAATTCATTTAGAAAGATCTAAAATATACATGGAAAAGGTGCAGTTGGTACCAAAAGTTGACATACAGGGATGATAGAGAAGTTTTCGGTCTTTGAATATTACATAATCTTTTCAAACGACTATAATAAGTCTCCAAAACAAAGGAAAAAACGTCAATCACCAAAAAATAAATTTCAAAATTTTCCAATGGAAAATTTTCTATTTGAATCACTATCTGGGAGTCGTGCTCTCTACACTTTTTGTGGACAATGTATATTAGGTAGAGTGGCATCCCAGCATAAATTAAAGCCCCAATGTGTACTGTATACAGCATGGAGTAAGTATATGAGGTAGCAACTCATCTTTTAGTAAATCCCCAATGTGGAAAGAGCTTCAATTTCATTAAATGAACTTGAGTTGAGACCCAGTATCACTTGTGAGATATGCAAATCTTTGCACATATAAAGGGTTCAAAAGAAAAGATTCTTCGGGTACTTCCAAGCGATTATTATTGCGTGTGCGACGTTTCGCCCCAAAGGCTTAATCATGCACGAATGAAGATGTACAGCGCAACATTCACATCATACGACCGAAGAAAATCGATAAAGAAAATTATCACGTGAGCACATGTTAAGGTTAAAAATTCTACTGATAACAAAGATTAAAAGTACCATGAAAATTAAGAAAATCTTGAGGCGGATGTGCAAAAGTTCATATGGTTGAAAGATTCTTGTCTGTTCATAGCTTGGTTACCAGCATCATTGATGTATCTGCTTTCCAAGCTCCTTCTCTTCACATAACCTTTCAGATTTCGGTACACGATCTCCCATTCAATATTCATTGAATGTCCTTTATGGTCAGAAACAAAGTGTTCCTTCACTGCAGAGGGATTACTCGACATTACGTGTTCCTTTATGCGCGTCCCTACCAATCTTGATGTCTCACCGATATAGTATTTCGAGCACAATTTGCAGGTTATCTTGTATATCAGGTTTTTCTCAAAACAGGAATCTTTCTCTTTTTTAGAAAAGTTACATGCACAGCAATCGGCAGAGCATTGAGGCATTTCCTTAGGGGGGTTGAATCTCCGTTTTAAGCTGCTTCCGGAGTCGTACCAAATGTTCATCAGGTCATGTACACCTGTTCTTTTCATCAAGCTTCTTTATCGATTTTCTTCGGTCGTATGATGTGAATGTTGCGCTGTACATCTTCATTCGTGCATGATTAAGCCTTTGGGGCGAAACGTCGCACACGCAATAATAATCGCTTGGAAGTACCCGAAGAATATTTTCTTTTGAGCCCTTTATATTATGGAACCGAGTACGTGGAGGACTCGGCCTCAGGGCCATATCACTAACAAATCTTTGCACATGTTGAGAAATGTGCACGATTCTGACTGGTCATGATATCAATACAGAAGAAAGAAAAGTTATTCACAAATCCTTCATGTCATGACAGCCTTGGAGAGATGACATGGTTTGTTAAATAAACAATTCAATGGGTCACCTTAAAGTTACTTATTATTTTCTTAAGCGTGATCATCACAAACTACCTGCCACTGAAAGAGCAAATCATAATAAAAGAAACTGATCATAATTGACTTTATAAATGATGTAAATGTGTCCCCATTTACATCATTTATAAAGTCAATTATGATCATCACAAACTACCTGCCACTGAAAGAGCAAATCATAATAGTAGAAACTGATCATAACTGACTTTATAAATGATGTAAATGGGGACACATTACTATTGAGATTCAAGAAATGACGCCTTGTGAATACTGAATCATATAATCATGCCGCTGAAAATTGAATTAAAAACATGAAATTTCTATCAAGAAGGTCTCAATCATCATCATCATCATCAGCCTATATCTGCCCACTGCAGGGTATAGGCCTACTCTTGTCACTGCCTCCGAATGTTTCGATTTTACCAGCATTAGGTGATTCCCGTGATCAAGTCAGCATGCAGGACGTCGGGTGTCATTACAAGAAGCTGTATTTAAAATATAAGGTCGTTAATTGGGATTGAAAATTTTTTTCTAATATTTACTGGGATGAGATTTTTCTGCGGATTTGTACTACTTATAACTCGGCTTTAAGTATCATTTTGTTAGCCTTTTTGAGCCTCCTTGAAATGTCCTTGAAGGGACCATGTTCATCCCTTCTCAACCTTGTTTGGCAACAAGTCGCAAACTTTGAAAATGAGTCACAGGTTCACTACATGGTTGGTTTGGATGTGTAAGTAAACCATCTTGCGGTACGTTGTTATTAGTGGCGTCACGTATTGCGAGAATATAGGCCTTCGCTCCATAGTGAATTCCTATATTTCTGCAGCAGACAGCATGAACTGCACAAAATAATTAATTTGACGCTTTCTTAATTTCAGTGAATTCTCATATTCGTACAAGTAGGCCCACATGAACATTTAAGTCATGCTGACTACAGAATTAAATGAAATTATGTGAGAAATAGAAACTGATATTTGAATGAAAGTGACTCTGAAGTACACAGACTACCCAATATTGACTATGCTGCATGTGAATTATGATTCACTTTGAATCCTATGTGACAGCCTCTTTTTCTGAACAGTCTCATAAGCATGCAATCCTAAACTGATTGTTCGTCAACGCGACTCTTGTTTTCCTAGGATTTTTAACGTCAAATGACAATGAAATTGAGATGTTGATTTCTCACATGACGCTTGATCGCCTTGGTCAAGAAGCTGAGATCACTACAGAGAACATTCACTCTCGAGGAAGCTCTCGCAAACGCAAGACTGTTATGTTTATTACAGCCTGTCAATCACTTACATGTTTCCAAATTTAGGGGTGCTAAAACGTTTTTTGTGCTCCTCATATTCTATCCTTTGAGAGTGGTCTAGTTTTTATTTCAACACCATTAACTTCGTGTGCGATGGTTAGAGTTTTTCTGCATAATCCCTTGGACTACTGGACTGTGTAGAAAATAACCACTGTTGAAATCGCCACCATGAACAATCGCCCGAATCAGTCATCAAATTATAGAAACTTCATCGCTTTATCTTTCAGCGGCTTCTCACCTTCCGATCCGACATTCAGCCATTGGTGAATACAGACACGACGATTCAACGCGTCATCATCTTCTCCAAAATTTGGCGAAGCCACGAATATGGAAATTTGCGCTCTCTCTCGATCTGAATCTAAGAATTTATAAATATATCTTTTCTTGCATTGTTGCAATCTATATGCTTCTTTGTTTCTATCGGGAGAAGACGAGTCTAACTATCGAGCTAAGTGCACACGCTCCGCATATCACACAAATTTCTGTGATTTGCTGTGAACACATCCCTAGCGTATTGCGTGATTGCTTGAAGATCCTTCACTTAACAGCTGAGAGCTGGTGCCCTGAACGTATTTGAGAGTAGTGACTTGAAACTGTAAAGTGAATGTAAAGTTGTAAACGTAAAGATGCTTTCAAAATCAAAATATGAAAACTATTTGAACCGTTGATTTATGAGCGCAAATATTTATTTTTGGGTATGCGGCGAAGGCCTCGCAGGCACGGAGACGATGACACTGGTTGTTATTTATTTCAGCTAAAGGAGAAATCATTTTAAATTAAATATCAATTTCATTGGACTTTCTGCTTTGACGGCATGTTGTCCACCTTAGGAGGATGTGTTGTCGATTAACTTGTACTAGTGCAAATTATTGGAATGATGAAATACAAAAATAGTGTAAGTAAACCATCTTGCGGTACGTTGTTATTTATTTCAGCTAAAGGAGAAATCATTTTGAATTAAATATCAATTTCATCGGATTTTCTGCTTTAACGGCATGTTGTACACCCTAGGAAAATGTTTTGTCGATTAACTCGTACTGGTGAAAATTATTGGAATAATGAAATATAAAAATTTTAGATTAATTATCTACTCATTTTTTCATCTTACAATAGATTAATGCTCATTTTTGTGTCATATACTTCTCTACTATGTGTCGTTATAGAGCTCTACATGGTTTTATGTTTTACATCATTGTTCACAGTTTGTCTGCGTTTTACTATCTTAATTCGCTTATGATGTATTTTTGTTGGTTTCGGACATCAAAATCTAGGAGCAGAATATCATAATGAACCTCATCTACGATAGTTTTGAATACCACTGGATGTGATTGTTATTATCCATTGTATTCAAGATTTAACCTTGTTTGAGGTGCAATCAACCTGAATCCCGATGTCTACGTTTACAAAACTGAGCTTCAGTGGACTCAATCTAGGTAAGTTTCTTCATCTGAGTAGTTGTTATTGCTTATTACATGTGGTTACGTAAAGGCCAACGCAGATCTCGCGGACTGGATTCGGCCACCACAAATCGACCCGCTACATACGGTCAATACACTGCGGGCCGAAGTCGACCAGCCGAACCTGGGCCGACTCGGGCCGAAATTGTTCGCCGACTTCGGCCCAGACTTTGACCGACTTTTCGTTTGCACAGGGGAAGGCCTCAGTATGACATTTCCACCACCTTCTGTCTTCGGCTAATTGTGGCCAGTTAATTATGTTGCAGAGCAGCACAATTTCTTCATGCCACTTTCTTGGTGGTCTTCCTCTTCTTCGTTTTCCTTCCCATGGTCTCCATGTTGTTAATCTTTGGGTCCATCTACTGTCTTCCATTCGGGAAATGCGTCCTGCCCATTACCACTTTCTTGCCATAACCATTTGTAGTGCCTTTGTTATTCTTCTCACCCATTCGTTCGTCTTCCTGTCTATGAATGCTATAGTCTTCAAAATTTTTCTCTCCATCTTCATTTGTGTAGCTCTGATCTTCTGTTCCGTCTTCTTTGTCATTGTCCAAGTTTCGGCACCGTAGATTAATGCTGGTATTACACATGACTCGAGTCCCTTCCACTTTAGAGAGAAAGGCAGACTGCTGGTGAAAATGTCTCGATGTTTCTTGAAGGCGTCCCACGCTATACCTATCCTCCTCGATACTTCCTTCTCTTGGTTCTTTTCATTGAGGCTGCATTGCTGTCCGAGATATATGAAGTCCTCGGTTTCCTCGATCTCTTTCCCATTTATTTTTATTTTCGACCGTCTACATTTATAAGCTGTTAAACATGCACTTTGTTTTTGTGGTGTTTATTCTCAGACCGTGTATTTCACTTTCGTTGATTAACTCCTTCATCATGTTCTTCAGTTCGTTGGCTGACTGCGCAATGATGACAATGTCGTCCGCGAATCTTAGATGTGACAGACATTCTCCATAAATGTTTATGCCTTTCATTATTTTAATCTTTTTGCTTTCGCCGTTAACGTTGATGTTATAGAGCTATCTGTATAGATCTTCTTTAGTAGCTCTGTATAGTTGTCTTGAACTCCTTGTAGTCGTAGAGCAGTTAACGTTGATTGCGTTTCGATGGAGTCGAATGCTTTTTCATAATCGATGAATGCCAGACATAGAGGTAAGTTGTATTCGTTTGATTTCTGCTTGAGCATGCTTAGGGCATGTATGTGGTCGACCGTTGAGTATCCACGTCTGAAGCCCACCTGTTCCCGTGGTTGTTGTGTGTCCAAAGTCTTCTGAATTCTGTTGGATATTATTTTCGTGAATAATTTCTAAATATTTCACAACAGACAGATTGGACGGTAGATCAATTCTTTTCTGTTTCCTTTTTTAAACAGCAATACCATATTAGCGTTCTTCAAGCTTGATGGAATATCTCGTTGTTGCAGACACTAGTTAAACCATTTTGTTAAACTTTGTATTATCACTTCTTTACCTTCTTGTAGTGTTTCAATTAGGATGTTATCGCTTTCTGTAGCCTTCCCTTTTTTCATGTTTTTGAGAGCTGCTTCAACTTCCGCTTCCATGATCATTGGTTCGTGGCCCTGAGTAGTGGTGATTTCTGGCTTCCTGTTACTTTTGTAAAGTTCACTGTAAATTCTTCAATTCTTTTGAGTATTCTATATTTGTCGGTTAATTCGTTTCCTTCCTTGCCGTTATTGTTTTTTGTCCGGTTTTGAACGATCTTTTCGACTTCTCTAAACTTTTTCCTTGCTCGATAGTTTTTCTTTCTTATTCTTTTCTCTCTCTGATGTTCTTCCTGTTAGTTTTACATAATTCTGCATATTAAATGTTGTTCCTTCCAGCTCCGTCTCTCTTCTTTTCTCTACTCTTTTTCATTAACTCTCTAGTGTCATTCACCATTGCGCTTTCCTTTTGACGTGCTGCATATGCTGTCTCTTGTGCACATTCTCCAATAATCTTTATCATTTCTTCTGTTTATTCATTTAGGTCGTTGTCATCCTGCAGACGGTCAAAGCGGTTTTTCAGCTTTAATTGGAATTCTTCTCCCTTCTCTTTCAACGTGTTTAGTCCACCTTCCTTGTGTAATTTCTCAAAAGTCTTTTCCTTTCTTTCCTTAGATCGATCTTTATTGTTGCGCTCAAAGGTCGATGTCGCTTCCGATGTTTAGCCTGTTCAATGCTGTAACGCTTTGAAAAATATACGGAGTATTAGTAATTATGTAGTCGATTTCTTTAAGTGTTTCTCCGTTTGGACTATGCCAGCCATGTCCATCTTCTGTGATTAGGCTTTTGGTAGAACCCGCTCATGAAGAACATGTTGCTTGCCTTTGTCCATTCAATGAGTGTTTCTCCACTCTCGCTTCTTGCGTCGATGTTGGTTTCTTGCGTGTGTTGATTTTGCTCACCTTCGCGTTTAAATCTCCCATTATAGTCCGGGAGCTAGCGTGAAGTTGTGCAGGGAACGAGGTAGTACATAAAACTTTCACATAGCATAGTAGACCTCTAACCTACTGCAAAACTTCGCGTCTGCCGGATCAGATCATTTGCTTTTCAGAAATAGAGAGGATAACACAATCCTATGTATTTCCAGTGGTAAAATTGTGACATTTAAGGTGTTGACTACATTTTTTCGAATTTTTGCTCATAAAAGTTACACAAATTGATATTTTGTTGAACTGGTTATTATAGAAATCATCTACAGATCATGATCTTTCAAATGAGTTATCATTCAGTGACAGAGGATGAAGTAAAGTGTACAAACAGACACTTTTCGTTGGTGTAACTGCACATTTTAACATAGAAATTTCAGGAAAATTGTTGATATACTTTCACGAAAAGTGTCTGTTTGTACACTTTACTTCATCCACTGTCACTGAATGATAACTCATTTGAAAGATCATGATCTGTAGATGATTTCTATAATAACCAGGTCAACAAAATACCAATTTGTGTAGCTTTTATGAGCAAAAATTCGAAAAAATGGAGTCAACACCTTAAATGTCACAATTTTACCACTGGAAATACATAGGATTGTGTTATCCTCTCTATTTCTGAAAAGCAAATGATCTGATCCGGCAGACGCGAAGTTTTGCAGTAGGTTAGAGGTCTACTATGCTATGTGAAAGTTTTATGTACTACCTCGTTCCCTGCACAACATCACGCTAGCTCCCGGACTATTATTACTGCGAAGTGTTCCTTTGGCATCAGTACATCAAATAGTTGATCGTAGAATTCTTCCACCTCTTCATCCGTGTGGCTTGTTGTAGGCGCGTACACTTGAATAATTTTCATACAGAATCTATCGTTGAGTTTCAGTCTCATCATTGCAATTCTTTCGTTTGCGGATTTCAATTCAATGATATTATCCGAGATTTTCTTATTGATTAAGAAACAAACTCCTGCTTGATCATTCTTGGATTTTGTGGTATATAAGAAATGTCCGCTTTTTAGCCTTGTATATTGTTCATCTTTCCTTCTAGTTTCAGCCAAGCCAATGATCCCATCTCACATTAGAGTCATCTAGGTCTTTAACGCGGTCATCACTTTTTAGTGTTCTTACGTTATACGTGATGATGTTGACTTCGTTCCGCTTCTTCTTCGAGTGATGACAATTTTGAAACCAGTGATTACTAGTTTATTATGATCACTATAATCTGCCACCCCCTGTGCTAGACTTAACCATTCCAGTGTCACCTACTTGGCCTGGCGTCTTTGTACCTCTGGGTACTGAGGGCCTCTGTTTTGAGCGAAGTTTCATACTGGGGTAAGGCCAATAATTTTCCACGCTGCTCAAGTTGCGGGTTGGAAGTATTTTATTATCATTAGATTGAAGTATTTTATGATCATAATTTAATAACCCCGGTCTCCAGTCAGCTGGCCTCCAATAAACACTCGGTCTCAATGATCGAATATTTGAAGAACTATCCAAAGGACAATCCAAATATGCTAGAAATGTTACCTGCAAACATGCTGGCACATCAACCATCAGGTGAATCCGAAGATGATGTTTTGCGTTATAGACAAGGACTCTGACTGCTGCTGGTGTGACTCAGATAAAAGCAATTGATGGTATGTCCTGACTATTTTTCATTTACAGAAGATATGCGATTATCACGGAATTCACTCCTGACATCCTAGCGTAGATGGGTTAGCCAAGATCGCAAAAAAAAATCTAACTTGCACTGTGTAAAAAATGTTACGATAAAAGAAAATAAATTGAAAAAGATAAATTGAGTGAAAGGCCAAAAATAAATTCAATCTAATTTCGTATTCTCAGTATGTTTAACCATGCACTCATTGCACAGATATCATATTTATTCTTTATTTATTATATTTATTAATATTTATTCTATATTGTTTAAGTCTGTTTATATTTCTGAATGACAAAATGAAAACAGTTGCTTTTTTATGAAGAAAGTGCAATTCAATCATAATTAAAACAAAGATCTTCTATTAGATAGTATATCAGTGTATGTTATATGAGAGGAAAGCTATAGGCTATAAAGTAATAGATGCACTTAGGCTAATTATTACAGTTACTATTGTACTAAAGAATCGCTTCCCATTAACTTTCCGTTTCCCACACTTCTCATGGACCCAATAGAAATTTTGGCTTATACAAGAAACTCTATGTCAGCAAAATACAAAGAATGAACTTCGTTTACTTGATTCTACTAATTTATTGAAACTTGGGCTTGGGCTTTGACCCACGTTTTGGCTCGAAACTTGTATTGGGTATGCCCAATACAAGTTTTTGCCCAACCTTGTCCATATGGGGACTTGACTTACTTAAGTTCCGACAGACGGGCTGTCAGGTTGGGTCCCACATTGAGCGTCTGTATGATGTCCATCTGTCACGATGTCGTAGCTCGATGCAGCATTTCCTGTGCTGAGATATGGCTGTTGGCTGATCTAAATTGTTGCCACCAGGTGATGCGAGGCTGACCTCTTGGTCGTGTCCCATGCTCTATTCCGTGCAAAATCATCTTGGGCCATCGCTCCTCGTGCATTCTTTCCACATGTCCGAACCATCTTCTTTGTTAGTCTTCAATGACATCCACTATACTTCTCCATCCTCCCGCCATTTCTCTCACTCGTGTGCTTGGACCTCTGTCTTGCCATCGGATGTTCAGTGCTCGACGTAGACAGTTCATCTCGAATGCTCTCAGCTTTTCTCTTTCTTTGCTCTTCAGGATCCAACATTCTGATCCTTAAATCGCTGTTGGAATTACGATGGCGGTTAGAAGTATGAACTTCAGTTGTAGAGGTGTGTGCCGGCTTTTCCAGAGTGTACTGAGTTTGCCTAGTGATCTGTACCCCATGCTTTCTTACAACTTTCCACGTGTCCCCATTTTGTGAAAAGAGGACACCAAGGTATTCAAAGGCGTCAACTTCCTCGACCATGACAATGCCCAATGACATGCGGATTGTCTCCTCTCCCCTGTTAAACACCATCACCGTTTTTGTGACAATGATTTTCAGCTTGTACTTAGAGCATCTTCGGCGAACGCTATCCGTCATTGTTTGGAGTTGCTCACAGGAATCGGCAACAAGGACGATGTCGTCTGCATATTTTAAGTTATTTATGCACTGTACCGTCCTCCTCGTGTTCCTTTAAGATCTCTTTCATCACATATTCCAAAAAAATGTTAAAAAGATGCAGTGAAAGGGGCATCCTTGTAGAACTCCTCTTCTCGTTGGAAAATCGTCTATCGATATCTTCCCCTTTCTGACTGTCGGTACTGTCTGATTGTTCCAGAGTTGTAGGGACTTATGGAGATTCAATTTGAGTTACAAGCTTTAGGTATTTAAATCAGCTTTAACTTTTTCCAGTTCATCAGCCTACTTCCACCACATTAATCCCTATGTTGTTCAACCACTGTCTCCTCATGAGATGTGACGTATCACTTCATTGCATCAATTTGTATGAAATTTCATTCAAGAATGCTAAGATTTTCCGGATTCTTATATTTGGTAATTACACATTTTCAATGTGCATATATTATTATACAGTATAAGTATAGATGGAGGATAGTTGCTTGCATCTTCCAGCTTAGTTTTCGAATGAAGTATTTTGATATGTGATATTGTGTATTTTGATTCTACTTCCAATGCGCACCCGTCAGGACTACGGACTGCATTTGCTATTTCGGACCTTTACGTGTGCTATAAACACATGCACCTTATCCAAATTTCATGCAGAAATGGATATTTTTACCAACGATTTCTGCATTCAGCATCATTGTTAGTTACTTTTTGTTATATCTGGACAAATCATTCATAAAGAGCATGTAGCCTAATTTTGAAAATGCATTACATATGCATGTATTTCAAACCTTTTATTATTCATTATTATTAAACGGACTCTTTCATAGCTCTGATGCGAACCACTTTCCTTAACAGTGCATGCTGCTCAGTTATTGAATACGCATAGCTACATGTATAAATAGGACTTTCTAAGAGACACGCACACTTACTTAGAATATTGCAAAGCAGGTTCCATCGACTTCTCTGTGGCCGACACCACACAGACTATCCTCAACCCCTTGAGAAAAGAAGAAAGATATCGGCAATGAAATTGTGAACATCTGCATGTAATGAGAATTTCACGGTATTTTGAATGAATTCCTCTGTGACATTTCCACGACGGTTCATATTACCAAGCGTGTCTGATTTCGCAGACTGATCTCCTTTATGTTAAATAACAATTTTTCTCAACGAATAGTTTACGCGGACGAATAAACAGTGAAGGCATTTCTACTTTATGTAATGAATGCAAGCGTGATCATTTTTCTTGTGTCATTTTCTTATTTCACAGCATATAATGCGGGATTTTCATTAATCTGGAAAATATGCGCATTGCCCACATTTTATTATTAGGGTGACCATCATTTAACCGAAAAAGCGCAAATTTTAACCTTACAAATACAGTCCATTTATCATAAATCTAATGAATAGAGGTCGTTCTTAATTATCCCCGTTGCTTTCGCAAATATTCAAAATACAATTCCTCAAGCAAATATTATAAAACCAATGAATGAACGAAATGCTTATTTCACGAAACAGACACGAAATACACGTAGATAATGATAAGGTTATTCAACTATTACTGAAGGTCAACATGGCACAATATGCCGGATTATTCGGAAGAAAATGCCTGTCATTCCGACGTACATGCCTCAAGATTGAGAAACCTCTTTCGACTGCGGAAGAAGAATTCGAGCATCCAAATATGATCTTATCTTGTACGGATCGTCTTCGAAGGAGAGAGAGAGAGATAGCTGCTCTGATGCTGTAGGTGCTAGATTTGGCATTCTTTGTAAGATCGATTACAAAAAAACAGAGAGTGATAAATTCATGAATAGGTTGCTCTTTAGGCAAATATCATAGCTAATGTTCGACATTTCCTAGATTTTATCCGAGCGTCACTTTTTAACCTTATTAGCTTATGGTCACCCTGCGTATTATTGTCATTATTCATCAATATATATGAATAATCAACAATAGAATGAAATGAAATAAACAATAGCTCAAATTGTGTTTATATCAGATCATATTATATTATATCAAAATGCAAAATATGTGCGGCTGGTAGGATTCCAACCTACGACCCAAGTTAACTAGACTTCTACTCTACCAACGGGGCTACGAGCCGCCTACATTGCATAATTTTTTAATTGATCATAATTACCGAACCATGAATTTGAGTATGAAATTACTCTCTCACAAAAAATCTCATTTGTCAGTTTTAGGTTGAATACTTGATTCATGGAAATAAGTAATCAGTGTGTTCATCTGGTCAGTGACGTGGATCAATATGAAGCAAATTAAGTATCATTGTGATAGTCGAGAAAGCGAAATATATTATGTACAAACTGCTAGTCTTAATGTATTTGTGACTGATGAGGAGACCAATTAAATTTCCCTTCATTCAAAATCAGTGCATTAATTAGGATCATGTTCCTTTTAATAATAATGCGGCGAAGGTAGATACAAGGCAAAGGATATACAAGGAATTTTTTAATTAGGGAATGTCTTGACATTCATTAAGTTAGCAAAGTAGAGATTAAATTAGAAGTTTTTATTGCTAAATTCATTTGATGAGTATGATTATTTGAGCAATTTTTGATATACTCAATCTTGCGCTATTACTCGCATTAAGGTTACTCCATTGATAGGCCTACATGAATTTAGTGGCCAGCACAATTGCTTAGCACATGTCTGAAACAAAAGGGTTTGAAGGATGGAACGCAAGAAGTTAATAGTGCACGTGAAGTTTTGAAAACAAAAGCAATTAGAAGAAAATAGGATAATTAAGCTTTAAGTTGCAACCTCAGTTGAAATATGGAGACAAACCTGAATAGCTGCCTTTTCATCCAATAGCAGGAATCAGCTCAGGTCTACTCCTTTTCCATTTCTATTACATATATTTACAAATGAATTTCAGACATTTCCAGATGGATTTCAGATATCTTCAGAGTTGAGCTTCTGATAGATATCTGAAATTCAATTGGACAAATCTGAAACAGAAAAGGAAAAAGCCTAGTTCTCATCTCTCAACATCGACACAGCTACCTACTTTTCAACAAAAATATTTATTAATTATTACTGATACAGTAACTAAAAAGTAGTGTTGTAAAAGTAGCATTTTACGAATACATGCAGAAATTAACTAATTACATACCTCAAATCGAAAGCATGATGTTTTTTTCTCAGATGTAAAATACGTAGAATTAAAACATAACAAAATTTTCAAACTTTTGTTCTGCCGATTTCCTTCTTCTCAAGAACCTAGACAAGAACTTTTGTCCTGTCTGATCAAAGATGTGTAATCAGACTTCAGAAATTATTGAGAAGTTTGAGAAAATGTGCATTTCAATCTCAGTAATGATAAAACAGTATAAGCGTAATTAACACCTTCGTGGAGACGATACTGTTAGTCCGGTCACCAGAACGAGTTTCTGCAGAGAGCGAGGCCGAAGATGAGATTTCAACAATATGATGTCAGTGCACTATGACTACTACGAATCTACGTGTCTGACGAGTTCTGCTCGGTTCATCTTCTTCCCAGACATAATCAAAGAAAAACACATGTAAATCCAATGACTGATGCTTTCAGTAAAAAAGAGATTCTCTGTTTTCTCTGATTACGGTATTTGAGAAGCACTAAGTTCAGAGACACAATATTTGGCATTTAATGTCTTCTTATCATGTGTTCATGTTATCATCATGATTCTGATTGGTGATGTATGTGATGTACAGTCTGGAGACATTAGAAGGCCTGCTTAATATGAAAGTGTTTGGCCTCATAAATAAATGAAAAAGAACAATTGAAGACATTCCAACATACCAATATTATAGCTCATATGTAAGTACTTTCACTTAATCGGGATAAAACATTGAAATCTCATTTTTACCGAAAATTTCAATCTGCTTAATGCGGGATTTCCTTGTGTTTTACTTTAATCCTATCTGACAAGAAGTGGAAGAGGATAGAACTAGGCAGAGATTCATAGTAGCCACAGGGTTCTAAGGATAGTGCACATAATTCTCTGATATTTTTCGGCCTCGTTCCATGCCGAGGCTCTTTCTGACCATCGGATATATTTAAACTCTACTCCATGATCCTCTGCATCCAAAGCAGGTTCCTTGTTGCTGATTATTCAAATTGTTCAGAAGATACAGGGCCAAGAAACAAATTCGAGGTAGTTTTATTTAATTACTGCACCTTTTTTCAATCTTTGTCATTTCTACTGTCTTTCTTCCTTTCTTTATTTCTCTTCATTTCTTGTAAAAATTCTTAAAAGGCAAGACTTTTTATGTTGCTGACTTGGGATCACAACAATGGGAAGATTATGGATTATTTGGAGATCAGGATCACAGCCAGCCCATGGGACATGACCTTTTCACCATCGAGGTTTGTGTGAAGGTTGACGAGTGTAAATTTCCAGGTTCTTTTGCCCACCGTTCCTAAATGCAATATCCCACTTAGTACTGGCTTGAATATAGTTTCAGTCCTGCTTGTTAGATTTGATAGTCGTGTCAGGGTTAACAGCACTTCAACTTCCTTGGAAGTGGTTGTTACGCATGTAAAGTAAATCCTGTGTGAACACTTGTATCAAATATTTTTGGTAAGAATGGGTTTGTCGCTCGACTACAGGTCTGGTTTTTTTACACCTTATCAGATCCCTTCTGATTGGAATGTATGATTGACCTCCTGTCAAGGCAGACCTACATTGTACATGTACACACCGTTGACTGACAATTGACAGACATTTATCCTACAAAATATATTTTGTCGGTCATTGTTAGTTCTTGTAAGATGATTGCCACTGAACACCAATATGTGACAAAAAGCTATGAAAGGAATAGCAATGAAATATAGCTGAAATTTTTTCAAAAATGTAGGTAATTAATAAAAATCATGGCTTTGCCACACAATAATACAGATTGCCCAAAAGTCAAGCAATCACTCATCGAAAAAATCAATTAATATTCAACAGTTTTTGTTTAGTTAATTTGCATACAAAGAAAGCATCTGTTTCGATGTCTGTGGAGAACCTACAAATTCGTCGGACATCGCAGGATATTGGAGGAGACAATCGTCGGTTGATTTTGTCACTAATTTTGTAGGATAATTGTCGGTCTACGGTTTACAGTGTACATTTTGTTCATATTATTAGGAGCATGTCTCCTCAATTTTGGTGAGGTCTTCCTTAAGTCGTTTTGAGGACAAGGTCGGTGCGACATAGGTTGGAGGCTAACCCTCGCCACACGGGGGTGTTTTTCCGAACGTGCAGCACTGGGGGGAGGGGGGGTGTTGATCTCCCAAACTATTGCACCAATTTTTCCATACCACACATCAATCGATTGGGCATTGAAAGGAGTTTCAGAAAAGCAGCATCTGTTTTATTTCTAAGGTCATCCCTGGGCTGAGGTGAAGGTCAAAGGTAAAAAACCGACAACTTTAAACAAATTTCCATTCGATCACTATTTGAAATGGGAAATGGCAACATAAACTAATAAACAATGCACTAATCGAAAGATCTGGTTAGGGTGGTTGATAAACGATGATCATTAATCGCTCTGAGATTATATCATTGTATTAGATGAGGTCAAATCATTCAAACTTTTAGTTCAGCTCAAATACCACTAAAATCGCACATTTTAGTACTTAATTTCTGCATGTGAAGAAACAACCCATTCGATGACTTTTATCGAGACACTGAGGCTAGAAGCAATATGATTCTGAAAAATTTCAATATTTGCTGATTGAATTTCAAATTTCAAACATGCATCATAATAAGCAGATAATTTCAAATTCACAGATTTTGCATTTGTGAACATCTCTATATTAATAGGAAGAATCCCTTTTGTAAATTCAACTAATTTCATCAAGAATTAATGCCACAGTATACATTAGAAGTAGACATACGTGACATACACGCATATCGAAATCAGTCAAGATATTCCAGACATTCAAGTTTTAAAATGTTTCTCACACCAAAAGTATTGAACCAAATTTATTATCCTTCTGTCAAAAGCTGCATAATACTTAGAAAGTGAGCTGTTAGAAATCTGGTGGCCATAGCTTTCTTGGTTCAAAAGATATTCAAAAAATTCGTGAGGGTGGGGCGAAGGTTAAGGTCCGAAACAGCCATTACAGCAGTCAGATGGCTACAAGTTTCTGTGGTATTAGTTGCTTCAGCTAATCCTTGTGCATGATTGAAGTCTGTGCATTTTCGTCCATGTCAGGATAATATATTTAATGATTTCTGCTTTCTGTCAGGAATGTCTGAACACATTTATTTTTAAGTGCTTGAATCGTAAATTTTAAGCATTGATTTGATTTCTACATCTGTTTAAGCAACCAATTTTCGTTTGAGTTCCAATTGTTTATGTTTCTGCCATTTACCGCATTTTTGCATTCTTTTAGGATTGTCATGTTTCTTTACATTTTCATGTTTTCTTAGAGATTAGGCATGCCCTTTGACTTTTAGAGCAGGTTTTGAGGAAAAACAATTATTTCTTCACATTTATTTATCGAAACAGCGCACATAAATACGATGTCAATGAGCGAATAGTAAAATAAAATAAATTCATTTGAATTGGAAAACGCATCTTTATTGAATTCAACGTACTCAACTATGTGCTTTGGTCTAATCGGATAAACAAATAAAATGACTTTTGTATGGATAAATAATGAAATATACAATGTACAAGAGTGATGTAATAAGTGTACATGACAATAGAAAAATCGACTGAACTACTTCTCAGTTTCTAAGAGAATAGGTATTGACTATATGAGGAATCTAAAGTGACTGAGAGAATCAATGACCAAAAAATCACTTGACACATTGTTATCTATCATTTTTCTGTGTTGTGCAAATTTATCAAGTAATCTGTTTCAGGGATTTGACCGTCACACGAAGAATCGATTTGAACGTTGCATGTACATCGGGTTTGCGAGTCCGGGGAACCAGAATGATTAATGAATTCTGTGGAATTCGTATGATGGCCCGGTGAACATAATGACACATCTCCTTTATCGTGTTCGTAATACCATCGTTTGATTCGACTAATGTCATTACTTTGACTGTGTGACTCAATGTTAAGTTTGTTTCGCCGATTCAGTGTATTGTTTTGTGAGGGTGGTTTGTCAAGAGGGGTGGATACCAAATTTTCTGCGTTTGAAAATCCATCAGTTGGAACACTATAACGATATTTCACAGAATGAGCAGCTGACTTGATGGTTGTGTTGGTTGTTGAAGTTTGAGGCCAACAGAACATACTCAGGTGGTCTGAGGAGACTGGACACATACAACCAGGCAGTGATGGAGTACTAGGTGTTGCCTCTGCATTATCATATAAACCATTCGTCGAAAGGTACAGAACCTTCTTTGGCGTGCTCTTCAGAAGATTTGGGAATGAAAGTTCTGTCTGAGAACTCTGAAAATATGAGAAAAAAATATTTAAGCGTTGAAGCAACATGAGACTAAGATTTGATAATAGAAGCTATTTTATCAACGCATTTTCATCCAAAAGCTTCATTTTGAAAATCAGTAGCTCTTGTTAATTGTACACAACACACAAATTTAGGCTAATGATGTTTAACCTTTCCGAGTGTACAACTCAAAGAGCGAACAATGAAATGTGTATAGTAGGAAGCTTAACAACAATTTCGATTCGCCATTGTTCAAACAGATGGAAGTGGACGCAGGTGCACCGAATTTTGATGAAATTTTGAACCCTTTGATACTTTTGATAAATAAATGCTATTAAATAGTGTATGAGACAAAGGTGTATGCTACATAAACTATTGTCGATGCCGATGCAGAGATTTAAAAAAAATGCCGCCCTACATGCCAGCTTTTACCGAAAAAATCTCACATTCGTAAGTCGTGTATTATTGCTTGATTGTATATTGTTTTCATTGTACATTATGATCTTTCAGTTTAATTAACAACACGAACTGAGCCAAAATTAGAAGTGACATTGAAATCGTAGGCGTTGATATTTTTAAGCACATAACTCAGTATTATTACATTTCTCAATATCCTGAAATCAATCGACGACTTTCTCAGGTAATTAGACAATCAGCTCTGCCAATGCCAGAAAGTTCATGATGAGAATCTTCATACAAGGCAAAGTTACTGAATAATTGCGGGAGCTCGATGACATTCGTGCCTGCAAATTTCCGAGTTAGATCCTTGTTAAATGAAGCAAACTTCTCACCTGGCTCTTCCTCGAATACCTTCCATCTCTGGCCTTCCACACGAAAGATTTACTTCTCTGCAATCTAAGAAGAGCGTAAGTGAAGCGAAATTACTATCTACTGGATATTTTTCGAATGTTAAATTCTTTGAAAAAACAGAAATGAAAAATATCCAAGCAATAAAACAGTGTATCTTTGGAATATGTGAATAAAGGAAATTAAAACAGAGATTTCATTTGTTTATTGACGAAGAAATTATCAGAACTTAATAGTATAATGGATATTGAATTAAGTAAGCTGTGAGGGCATTTCATGGAACTATCAATTTGGACATGACATTAATGATTCAAATCAACATCATCATTCAACAATTGCCGGCACCATGCATTGGCATCTGAAGAATCAATCATTTATAATCAATGTAATTCTTCTCCGACAATTTAACGTTTAATAAAAAATGTTTGTGAAAGCTTACGGTAGGTAAATTACAGCATAATTTAGCTACTGCTCCAGATGTCAATGACAACAGGTCAAGTAAAATTTACTTAGGGTATGATTAACTTGTCATTTGTCATAGTACCGGATATTTTATAAATCAATTGATTTAGTTTGCGTTAAATGGGGGTTCGGACATTATTATTATACAATAAGACAGTAGATACTGAAATTAGTTGGGGTCATGATCTCGCAGAGATCTTTTTCCTTTGACTGCATGGTAGAATTGATCTTCTTGGACTCATTATTGACTGTATTGTTATTGACATTATTGATACAAGCGCGTGCCTGTTTATCAAACTACAACTATGACTCGCGCCTGTGGACACATGAAATTCTGTCACATCTCGCAGAAATTGCTTTTCATCACTTGTTGTGTTCAGAACACGATTGTCTTTACAGTTGCGGCTGATGAATTGAAATAAATAGAACATTTTTGTCATAAATGCTTATCATATTAACGAGAGCATAATTTAGTTTAATGTTGCTTGAAATAGAAGCTTTACACTCCAACTGCTAACTATTCACAGGCAAATGTATTCTCAATATTTGATAATTCCGCCCTTGGTTGCTATTGCTACAAAATATCTGTAACGCTTTGGATAACACGAGTTTCTCGCACAACTGTCGTGTTTCTTCTCGAATCCAGATTACTTTGATTGCATGTTTCAACTCCTCCAGTCACCCGAGCATTTTCTTCTTTCCGGTAACCATTTTCTAAAGATTTTCTATTGAATTTGACTCAGGAAAAATCCCCTCCACTAGAGATGTTAAGCACCATTTTCGTCAAATGACCTTTCACATTTTTTCGGTGTGTGACACGGTGCTGAATCTTTCTGAAAGGCTGCACATCTGTGAACATGCATACAGGCGTGCAATGTTTCACAAGAGAACGCTGATGGCTGCATCCATGCTCTCCGTGATGCTGGCGATGAGCAGTAAGTCGATTATGCATGATATCTCTAAACTTTGTCAACGTAGAAATCTGAACAGCCCTTGTATTTAAAAACACGTAGCGCATTGTGTTTAGATTCGTATATCCGTGCGTATATCTTTCAATGTTGAAATATTGAGCAGCTGTATACCGATTTGGCATATTGTGGTTCAATCATAGATAACCTTAGCACAATGATATTACAATTCAGATCTCAGAACCGCAATATGCTATATCCTATGGCAGATATCTGAACTGTTATATTACACTGCTGGAAGAGCAGTTAAAATTCCTTTCCAGTACGAAGTCCATGTGCTGAATGGTAATTTTCGCATCAATAGTAGCAGCATTCAAGATCTCCACACTGAGCTATGCTGGTTAGGGCAAAATTGTCATTTTTCTGAGGATTATCAATAATAATTTACACTCTTTAGCAAAATTAATGTTACATCAGTACAACTGTTGAAATATCTCAGTGTCTGCAGCCAAGCAGTTAAATATCGTGACATAGTTATCGCTGATTATTGCTTGTTCATTTTTCAGATGATACGAGTTTATGGTCATGGTGAATCGACAGACTAAAGACACAGTGATTTTCTTAGGGGATGTGCAGTTGGTCAAAAGTGAAAAATAGCTTAAAAACCGAAGACGTGTGCGCCAAGATAGACTCTCTGGCGTTGGCAAAGAGAATTTGGTATTAAGAAATATAAAAATGGTATTCGATCATGACGGAAGAATCATGACATTTCGAAGTAACCGACGTCTAATCAGACTGGCTGGAATTCGCAGATTATCGTCTGCAAGATAGCTTGTGTGTCTGTGGTGCCAAAAGGCTTCAATGTGGACAGTACATCGACGTTTGCGTAATTTCATCTTTTAGGATGGTAGTGCACCAGCTCACACAGCGAGTGTAGTAAAATTCTTCCAAGAAACAACGTGCAATACGATCACTGCCCTGTCCTTCCGGCAGCCCTGACTTGAATCCCATAGAGCATGTGTGGGATTTAAACGGTGGGAATATCAATTGACGTTCCACTCCCGCAAAAACAATAGAAGAGATGAAACATTGGTTCCTGGCAACATAGCAATTGATGCCACAATCTATTGTTGACTCATTGATAAAGAGCATGAATGATCACAGCTCGTGGAGGTATCATTCGATTCTGATTACCTATTGACTTAAAACATCTTCAAAATATATACATTAGTTATCGCAAAATGTTCTTTTCACTTCAAGGCATCAAAGAACAGGCATAATATTACATTATAAGACAGGAAAAGAAAAGCAAATTAAATTTCACAAGTGATAATACCGCAGGTAACATTAATTTTGCTAAAGAGTGTATCTTGCATTTAGATGGAAAGGTTCGATTTAGGATGAACTGTTGGTCAAAGGGTGAATTATAATTTTATAAATACTTGGATTATTGGGATTTAGTATCGTCATAGACGTTAATAATTTATCATATTTCGAATCAGATTTTGATTTATTTAAAAGTTTTAGCTACTTTAGTTGTGTCATCAATTGAAGGATAGTAGACTTTAAGGAGACTTTCAAACATCAATAGTTAAATTCTTGAAATTGTCATATTGCTTGTGAATTTTCAAAATTTTAGTATATTATATAACACATTAGGGCCTGCTGTATACTCTACATATGTATTATTTATGCATCACATCATTTGATCGTTGACTAAAATTAGCAGTCATTCGCCTTTTTAATGACAGTCTACTCTTGCTCAGCAACATGACGATTTGACTTTATTTTGTTCAAATATTTGCCTATTCAAACATACTGCATTGAAACATTTATTAATAGGGAAATTGAACGCTGCGAGTATTTCTCTCAATCTTAAGTTTTAATTTCTGATGAAATTCTTTAGCCATCATTCTTCTCACCAATTCGTGTTGACCCTTCTATCATTCTTCTATTTATTCAGTGTGCATACGATATCCAGTGAGTTCATAAAATTTGATTTAAAATTTATTGTTTTCCACACAATGATTTCTGCTTTCGTGTGACAGTCTTTTTCCACAGTTTGCATTCATTTCTATTTGTTTTATATCTGTCATCTCTTTATTTCTATGCCGGTTCTTGTAGACATCAATTAAAATAGGAATGCAGCCTTTGAACCTCGAAGCAACAATGCACAGCGATGATTATCATAAAAAGTGGACCACCTAAATCTGTCTCAATCTAATGAAATTTTGTCAATTGCAGGTACAATTTTGGCATACGGCTCGTATAAATGAAAATAGAGGTTGAAATAAAATTTTTTTGTTGGTTAGTGACTATATAGAGTCAGTTAGCCCTTAAAAAGGTATCTTTGCTGGTGGTCTCTTATATTTCATAGTCTTATTAGAAAGTTTAATCACTTGACGAATTCGGAATGGTATGATTCGATCAGGCGGTTGATTATCGATCTAGACCCTCCCACTATTGCCTTAGCAAAACTTATGGTCGAGAAATACCATTTCCAGGTGGAATTGATCACCTCATACCGCGCTTCATTATACTCCAGACATTTTCAATGGGATTGAGGGCTGGTGAGAAAACGGGCCATTTCAAAGTTCGTATGTCGGCTAGAGTTTTGAATGACTTAGTCACACAAGTCCTGTGACGAGTGGTATTGTCGTCCATGTAAATCCAGTCGGAGGAGGGATCGCCCAATTGCGAGGACAATGGAAGAATGTGCCTTTGCAAAACATTCACATATCCATTGAAATTCATCGATTTTGAAATGGAGTTTATGATCTGTAGTTCCCAACATGCTACTGTGATCTTAAAAAGAACCAGTGTAGATCTGTTGAATATTATTCAAAAGTCTTCACCCCAAATTATAGCTGGCAATCGATTTCTTACAGACTCATGAAATTTTTAGTCATCAGACCCTTAATGCTGAAAAATTAGCATGTTACTATTTTTAAGGAAATTATATGTATTACAAATAAGGCTATGCTATTTGTTTGCCTCTCGGCATGAAGGGCTGCCGTCGATGAAAGTTGTTGAATGGAGATATCCTCGTGTCATTGTTATTAGGCTATAATCTTGTCACGATTTGAAATACGATGATTAGAATAACCAAAAGAAATATCCTTAAATTTATGCATAATTTTGATCATTGAGGGATAATAGCCGAAGCAATTACACGATGAGGATGTTATTTAGATACTGAGCATGCTTCAATCGATTGATCGTCATCAGTGGCAAATTAGCAGAGCGGTTATGAACATAGTCCCCAAATTTTAAATTCATTCTTATTCTCTTAGATTTTCTATGAAGATCTAGCTATTTACGGTACTTCATATGTATTAGTATTATTCTTTAAGTCTATTAAGCACTGTTTACAGCTATAGATCATCACAGAATATTCAGGAAATGAAGATTGAGTTCAAAATTTGAGACGTGTTTCCCTATTTTGTTATTGAAGGCTGGACGATAATAATTTAACAATGATAATGTCTTGGACACATTTTCATTTTTTCATCGCTGTCGTCTTGCGCAATCAATTAAAGAAAGCCTCATCTTAATCGCATTTGGAGTACGCAGTGGTAATTGACAAGAAAATACAAGGTACGGTACGTAGTCTTACGCGCTTAATTATCTCATGAAAGACATTTTAACATGTTTCACACAATCAGACATTGACGGACATGCATTTCACACCTTTAATAAAATAGAAACCGTTGAGAATTCAAGTGAAACAATCAATTCGCTATCCAATAGTTTTGCATTAACCGGTGAGCATATAATATTTTAATTATTTGGTAATTTATCCTTTCCTTCTTAGATCTCTTATAGTCTCAGAGTAAATTATCCAACTTTGGAATGGTTGACCAGAATCAAGTCGCATCTATTAGTAGCTGTTGTCAATCAAGTCGTGTGAATTTAAAAAGTGACAACCGGGTCTCCTAGGAGATTGTACGAAATTAGACCTGAAATGAGAAATCTTACCTGCATAAGTAGCACAGCACAATTATCAACATCACAAAGACAGTTGTGGCGATACTGATCCCTGCGTGAAGCAAAGATTTCTCGACTGCCATATCGCAACCTGAAAAGCGAAATAATGCAATAATTTGCCCATTTAATATTATAACTAGAATGGGAACCTGGTCGGAATTTCCGGCTCGGGTTCAGTCCACTTTTTCAATTTAAAGGTCGGGCACACATTTTATTTAAAATTATTGACATTTGAATACAATTGTGAATCAATTAAAACGCTCAAGACATTGATATGGTGTGAGAAATCGCAATTGTAAGATTTCGTTTTATGACACGCTTACATTTGATGGTCACATTATGGTAATGTTCGAAAGAAATATTGAATCCGCAAAAGACCGTTAATGATCATTTCGTTGAACATTATTCCCAAAATCAATAAATCACGAATGCATGGTGCTCTGTTGATAACTATTTGGTAATGTTATGGTTGGAGAACACTTTTCATCGAAAAAATCTCTTGAAAAGCAAATCTGATCAATGTTGTAAATAGTCAATAGCATTTTTCTTAAACTCTCGACGTTCTCCTGAACAACGCCAGAGGAATAATTATATTATTTATTAGGCATGTATTAGGAACCTCAATGAAATGAATCTCCGTCTTGATTATACATGTAAGGTAATCATATAGTCTGGGTCTCTATACCGCAAGACCCTTTTCTCAGGCGAAACTGGCAAAGTGTGACTAAAATAAAATACATTATGACATTAATTTTAAATAACAAAAAGTAAATAATTCATACTTTCAATATGTTTACCAATGTTACACGAGTTACTTTATTGTAGAGTAAACTCTTTGAGGCCTCATAGACACCGATAAAATATCATGTCCTTTGAGCACCCAATGTGTCTTCATGCAGATAAGTTGATGAAATATTGTATTCGGATTCTTTCGGCAGATAGGCAGGAGAGTAAATTCGGTGTCTTTCATATATTTCTTTTTCGCAGTTTCTTGCGTGTTGAGCTTCGACGATGCCATACAGCGATTTGAATGTGAACAATCACCAATATCTTCGACATCGAATTGTTAAAATAGTGCCCACTGATGAAGAATTGAGAAGTATACGGACACGCCTGGATGGACGACATCATCAGAAATTTAACGGAGGATGAAAACTATAATTCTTTGTTTTAAATCAGTATATGACTTTCAAAGAACGCTTGCCACGGAATCCCACTGCATTGCGATTTCAATTCAGAGTTTGCAAGACTTTCGTCATAGGAATATATGACCTAATAACTGACCCTCTTTCCACAAGAGTTGTTCTATCATATCATTCTTCTATCATATTTTTGGGTATTTTAAGAATTTGGAGACGGTTTGTGCTAAAACGAAAAACGATGTCACCATTATTCTACGAACTCCATCAGTTGAGATTGGAATCTTTTGTCAATAGTTGTCTTGTTTTTATGCAAGCAATTAACGAATATTGGACTCAGCGGATTTAAATGATTCCCTCATATCCGGAATATTTCTTGAGGCCCTACAGAAAAATGATGTATGTACCTTAACAGTGGAGTAACCTTATATGTTGGTCTATTCAAGCTGTCTACATTGGAATGAAATGCCGATTTTGATATAAATCATGAAATCAAAAAAGTCAAAAATATTTGGGAGAACGGGATAGGGAATGACGTTGCTACTGATCTAATTTCACGAATGAGGAAACGCAATATAACAGTGTTATGATATGTTCACAATCCCTATCACGCCTTCGAAGCTTTTCTGCCTATACTATGCGGCTTGTACCATAGTGGATGCAGGTATCTGTACTTCCTTGCAATGTAGTAGGTCTATATGCTAATAGTCCAACTTCGGCAAGATTGCACACATAAAAGCAAACTTACTCAGAATCACAAAATGGTTAATATTTTTTCCGCCGCGCTCTGTATCACGGTAAGCTTCAATAATTTTCAGACATTTACATCGTGATTGAACATCAATGTTTAATGGATGAAATTGATGAATTTTTTATAAATGCTTGGTACTGTCGTGCAAAAACTCTATCGAACAAAATCACTGTTGAACAAAAGTGCCGTAGAAGATAAGCACGAATATTTGTCGGAGAATAGTACTTAAATACAATTGAAGCTTGAAATGTAGGCATTGAAAATATCTATTCATATTCTATATTATAAATTCAGCGTTTTTCATTGACAGAATGATACGGAACCAGAATACTATCCACTACTTATATGTTGATTTCTGGTGGATTTCCAGATGTTTGAGGCAGTAAGAAGCCAAAATATAATTTTGAAATATAAATTTGCATTGGAAAAGTAATAGTTTTCATGACTGAATTTTAGTTTATCTAGGGTATTAATCTTCTACGAATCTTTTCGTCAGCTTTCATTTTTTAAGACGCTCCAGTTTTCTTGTCAGACTCGAAAATGTTATTTCATAAAATTTATCTTGACGTAGAGAATTAGATTACTTGAAACTTTCCAACTAATGTATCAATTTTTAGAGTTGATATTTTTTTGAAAAATTTCAGCTTATGTTATATAAAGCATATTTGAGAGTCACATTCTACATAATATATGTTATCTGTGAGAGTGAGTAGGATAATTGGAACTTTATGAAATAATGATACAAATAGAACCAAATCTATTAGTCACAAGTGCTACAATATTTCATTTAAAAGGATGTTTTGATACAGTAATTTTATGCGACCTAGAAGAAGACCAACTTGGCATGCTGATCTCAGTAATCAATGCATACATACAATCCAAATAATAAAATAATACCCACTTCATGACTACTGCTAGTATTGTACGAGTATTTGGATTAAGTTTGTCAAGTTGCTCCACATTGGATGTGGTGTATAGCCACAGACTATGTCATGACTTATTAAATTATACATGTATATGGACACAACACGACTGCAATGATTTGGAATTCCCTTTCCAAAAGAAGTTAGACAGATTGCTGCTAGAATTTTCAGCAAACGATGCAGCTGGGAACAACGATGAGGGTGTGGTTCCAAAGCACATATTTTCGACGATGTTTGTATGAACGCCAGTATCAGGGACAACTTCTGACTATGATTCACAGTTAAATATGTGCATGGTTTCCCTTTATCGCTTTCGAGATAATGCAAATTTATGGCGATGTAGTGGTTGAAAAATACCAAGAAGAGATTCCCTATTAACGCAGTTTTCAAAAGTTTTTTTACTGTTGTGATATTCGCAAAGATGCAGCGGAAGCTGGTCCATAAGATAAAGGATCACGGTGCATTCAATGCGCACGATTTTCTCAACTGCTGTAATAAAGCTACGAACTGTTTCCTATTTTCCATTTTATTTATCAACGAATGAGTACAATGCAGTCTTTAACATTTTTGCAACTGAATTTCGTGAAACTGAACTGCCGGTGCTCAGCATCAAGAAGCCTTAATAACTACAATGTACCTTAAAGATGATTAGGGAGACTATATCTTAAAAATATGTGACAATGTGCAGAATTACTTTCCACCTATAACTCCTACAATATCATCTGCATAAGAATCAGCACAATATGATCATGATCATAAGCCGACAGTTACGTGGTCGCTGTCTTCGAAAAAGCTTCTTCGCTACAGATGCCTCTTATCGTAGAATTTCCAATCTGAATTCATTTTTTCCATGTTAGCTGCAGAAGGTCAAAGTCATGTGACAGCTGGCTTCTTTCGACATAAAACTCAACAGCGAATGTTTTAAGGAAAGATGATTTCTTTAATTGACCAATAAAGGCTTCACTCGTTGATTTACGAAGGCATGACCACTGAATCCTGAATTGTACAAAATGTCATCAAGAAAATCGAGAAGAATTTATCAAAGAATTGCTGCATGAAGCCCCTCTTCCTTGCTTGGTCACAGTTTTGGTATTTGTGACACAATTCTAAATAAAAATGTTTGCCTCGATATTGACTATTTGAATTTCTCAAAAAACTTAAACAAAGAAAAATTATCTTTGGTAGCAGCAATTCTCCTTATTAACTGAGTCAACACTTGTGAAGCACTTGAGCTAGCTTACATCAGCCCATACTTATGTGGTAATGTTGTCAACTTTAATACGGTTTTGATAGATTGCATATGTTAAATTGATTAATAGATTGTCACAGATTAGTCTCCTCACTCTCTGTCGCCGTTAGAAACTGCAGATGCAATAGTGATCAATGTAATGTCAGCTTAAAATGCTCAGCATGATCGAGTCTTATTCTCAAATGGGTTGTGCAGTGATGAGCTTCGAATTCGGATTCAACATTCAACGATCCAGTACAATGTCTACTTTTTACTTTTTCCCTTCGACTCGCATCATATCTCATAAGCATCGCATTAGTTTCATTGTATTTTTTATGGCTTATTATAGCATCTATCTCTTCAAAATATTCGAGTATTTCATATTTTCTATTTTTTCTGTTTTTCCTATTTGGAACGTGTCTGCTTGCACTTAAGCACAAGATGTAGTGAATCCTTCTCCGTTTCAGAAATCCAGCAAGTCACTCTGCCACAAAATTATGTCATTATCACAATATAGCCGTCCGAATGAGTTCAATTCTTAATTTAAATAGTTCACTTTAGCAGATGATGTTTTCAATATTATCTGTATGCTTATTTCAGACAACATATAAACAAGTGAAAGTAGTTTTGAGAGTGATACTAGGATCAACGATGGTTTTCAGAATGAGAAAAGTCTCAAGCAACTTCTTTGGAAAATGAGGGAACTCCCGTGGCGTGTCCATATATTTAGGATTCCATGGTATAGTCTATCACATTTTACTGTCAATTGAAAAAGGAGGAAAACATTGATAGATGATGTTAGGTTTTAGCGTATTCATTAGCATACTTACTCACATTAAGGATTCGAGACGAGGTCTGCTATGTTCCCGATGGACACGAACCCTTGACCGCAGGGTGTCGCTCCTTTTTAGCCCACATACAGATAATTGTAACCTGACATAGAAAAGCGCTTATAATGCCACTTGAGGAACAACGCATGTTTAATTTCAAAATGAAAGTTAGTTCAATATTTTCTGTTTTAAATTTCAATTCTTTATCGATAATCAAGTATTGGTAGCGGTATCATTACATTTTGAAGCCGCAGTGGTCACGATTATACATGAGCAATACACGTATTGGATATTCAATTTTGAATAAATTCATTTGGACATTGAGAAGCCTAAAAGATAGGTAGAAACCGGTCGGTCAAAATTTGTTGGATTTTCCTTTTGTACTCGACGTGCATTTTTATTTCATAAATGGCATTACCATTTTCAGTTTAAACTTTTATACAAGTATATACACCTCATCGTAATCGATTGATTTTAAAAGAACGCTAAAATGAATCGGTCCCATAGTGAAACTACTTCTTATCATAAAGTAAATCAACATAGGTAACTTTAAGCGGTAGGATGTATGTATTTAAGAACTGCTTAAAGATCTCCGTAACTTCTAAGCATGGGTTTGCACCAAGGGCGTAGCGGGCTTCAGAAAATATTTTGTGTCCTGATCAAACTAATATAATGGAAGACATCTCATGCAATTATTTTCTTATTTTTCTGGTTTGTGGCGCAGATATAAATTCAATATTAGTTTACTAATGGCGCTTTATTGAAACACAAAAAGACTGTTTAATGATTTTGGCTGTGTGTTTGTATAAATAATATGTATTAGAGAATTCAGCAGAACGTCGACAGACTGCAACCTCTCCTGATTGTTTTTCGTGAAATCCGAAAGTGTCAGTTACTTCTTTGATTGTTGTGGAATTGTTTTCCATTTTCTATCGAAGGTGATAATATGTGTCATGTTTCACGCGGTCTGTTTGAAGAAAGTCAAATGGAGAGAAGGATTTCTTCCGAATTTGAATGACTTGAGGTTGTGCGTGCTCGCTTTCGATAATAACGCATTATATTCATGAATCCTTGAAAGTTTGATAAAAAGTAAAGTTGATTTACAACATCTGTCAATAGAACACTGCCTTCACATAAGTCAACAATTCGTCAGATGGAAAAGTAGAATCAATAAGCTACAATTTCAAAGAGTGCCTTTATGAAATCGTTTAAATATTATGTAATCTTAGATAAGATAATGTTAACGGAATATAAATTGTGAATGTAGTTTAGAAATTCAAAATTTTTCTTTGATGAGAGTTGTGAAAGTTATGGAAGAAATCAAATTGAAAATGATTTATCTTCCACAAACAGATTTGAAAATTAATTGTGATTTGTAAAACTGATATGATTATAATAAAACAGATCTGTAGAATTAATTTGATTCTGATTGCGCAAACAAGATCCGGTGATTTATAGTTATCAAAAGACTGATAAAAGCATCGGATTTACTTGCCGATTTTTTTAAGTTTTTTGTTATTTAAATCAAGCAATTAATGACAATATGTTCAAATGATCGTGGTGAATCTGCTGCCTGCTACTATTGTCATGAAATATCAAAATACGATTATTCTATAATAGATATATACGATTATACGATTGTTCTCACATTTGAAATTATCCTGAATGTTCTTTTTTTTATTTTCCTCTGGGGATTTGAATTGCTAACCTACTACTTGACCTAAATTAAGATAATAGGCTTCGAATCATAGGTCATGGCGGTCATTGATGAGCAAAATGCGTAGAGAGCAGTTTTTCGCCTTAGCATGGGACGTGCACGGCCCTGATTTCAAACAACCTTATCGAAACAAACGAATTGCTTAAATAAAAGAAACTATTGATCATAATCAGAGAACATGGGTTAATTGATTGTAGGAGTTTATGTGAATGGTAGGGACCTACATCTACTTGTACAATTACATGTCTCAAAACGAACGAAAAAAGTTTTATGTAAAAACACGCACTTAAAATTAAGTTATTTCGAAGATCAATGTATTTTTCGAATCTTCAAAACATCAGGTTTTGTTTTATAGGCGATCTATTATTTTTCAAACAAAAATGGCTTAATTTGAATGACTTTTAAAAAAAGCAAGTTTTTAAGTCACAAAATGTCCTCAAAATGCCTTCCACCAGCTTGCAGTTCTATTCAAGCATTATTTTGCTTGAGGCGGGCATGATTTCTGGCCCTTTCGATTGTTCCTCTTCCTTGCAGCCAATTGCAGCTGTGACGTAACTTCTGCATATGCCTCTCGTCTCTCTCTCGAATAATGACTGGCGTAACCCATGAATTCATGAATTCTTATAGTCAACTTTCATCACTCGCAACGAAATCAACAAATGAGACCGGTATTCCAGCTGCACCCGTTTATCGAATTTTTAAGCGCATGAGCATCTGACCTTATAGACTTCAGTTGCTTCATGACATACAACCAGCTAATTTTAATCACCGGGTTGAATTTGGACAGTGCTTTTTGAGAAACCAGGATCTCCTACCTAACATTGTATGGAGTGATGAAGCTTTCTTCCATCTCGATGGAGCCATAAGCTGACATCATTGCCGGATCCGGAATGAGGAGAAACCTAAAGATTTTCTAACCAAGCCCCTTCATCCCGAAAAGTTAGGCGTGTGGATGTAATTCAATGCTTCATTCATCATCGAACCTTTATTCTTTGACAAAACTTTGAATTCAGAAAATTATCTCAAAATGTTGCAGAAATACTTTCGTCGCGAGTTGAGTAGAAGAAGGACACGATCAACAATTTTCATGCAAGATGTGCTTCCGGCTCATTATGCAACTGAACTCCGGCGATACTTTGAGGCGACATTTGGAGCTGACCACGTCATCTGTAGAGGGTGTAAACGGCATTGGTCATCACAGTCACTGTATACCTCACACCAATGGATTACTGGTTTAGGGAACCCTGAAGGCTAAAGTTTTTCACCATCAAAGCCCGAGAAGCGTGGAAGATCTTCGTCATCGCATTCAACAAGAACGCTCACGGATAACCGTTGAAGAATTGAGAAGCACCATTTTTTCTTCTCTGCGACGTGTGGATTTGATGCTATAAGCCGGTGGAAGGCAACTTGAGGACATTTTGTGACTTGAAAACTTATTTCTTTAAGTCATTCGCATATTTTGCTATTAATTTGCAGATTTTAGAAAGCGTCTTGCGTGTTGTTGATAAAAACGTCACAGTTCTGATATTTTGATATTTAGAATATTAAAAACTTCAGTGAGATTTTCTGCGGAAAGGTTTCATCGCACATTAGCAGCTGAAATAGACAGCATGTTTGCTGGACTTATGCTTAAATCATTGAATCTCCCTTATTGCAAAGATTCGAACCCCTCCTCAAAATTGTAAAATTCACTGCTTATATGAGTTCATATATATTTCTATTTACATAAATAGCATTTGCGCTAGACTCTACATGGTCTCACTAGATTTCTTAAATAATCATTAATTGGATTGAAGAATCCCTGGAGAATAAGATCGCAAATGGAAAATGAATAGTTAGGCCTTACCTCTGATTGTACTCGGCACCCTGATTGTTGTGAAATTGTGATATTGCAGACGTATTGGAATAGAGCGTGGAGTTGTCGCTATTGAAGGCGCAGAGGTCACTGGGGGAGGCGGCTGAACGATGAATTCGTGCTCACAAAATTGACCATAATAGGGGTATCTGCATCTGTCGGTTTAAACAAATAGATCAAAAATCTTCAAACTTCGAATGAATTGTTTGTACAATAGGGATGACAGATATTGATAAATTTCCGGAATCGTCCAAAATTGCATGATTGCCAATTCATTGGGGTTCAATCGAACAATTAAGATACAAACGGAATTCAGAGTCCGCGATGATAACGGTAGACTACCTAATGTTTTGTTTTCTGTCCTCAAACTTTTAGACATCCAAACGAATAAATCAGCAAATTCACACAATGACAAATTTGCCGACTTTTATAAGAAGAAGTTTCAAAAATTTTCATTGCTATACTTAACGGTCAACCCAAAAATTACAGAAACTTGATCACAAGAAATTTTGCAAAGAACAAATCGAGTCAGGGTACAAAACTCACAAGAAATAAAACTCAGATAGGCACTTTTGCAACATCATAGAAAGTAATAGCACAGCGCCATTTTTTGCGCGAGCCATGGAGACATTGCCTATATCGAGTTTTCAATGATTAGGAAATATGCACTCTGGGTTATTGCAAAAGACATGAAGAAGCTTTTTCCAATGATCACACATATTTGGCGATATTAAAATTGAAATGAAAAACAGTATTCCAAAGTGATGGATCAGGCACATATATGCAGATGGCGGACAATGCAATCCATTTCAATGTCCTCACAATTATGCATACACGTATACATGCAATTATTTTATCACTCTCATGACTTGGAGCTAAAATCAACAGTAACATGTGTAGATAGATACATTTGATTTTGGGATGTACTCGCGAAATACTCAATTCCAATAAAAAATTCAATTTTCATTCAAATTTCGCTTAATCTCAAACCATCATGCCTGGGGGAAGCTGTATTACACAAGATTTACAGGCTTTGAAAGCATTTTGATAATGAGGATGAAATTATGTGAATAACATAAATGAAAGAAATCCTTGTAGGTTCTTAACTGTAAAATTCTACAGTACATTGAGAGCTATTTTTGAGAGATTACAAGATTTTTGGAATTATATTTGCATACAATTATAATAATCAAACGAAGAATAAATCTCTCCCTCCGGCATTGGCATGATTCAGAAGTCAAAAATATCGGCGATATCATAAATTTTACCTCAAATGAAACAAAATTTGTTCAATGGAAGATAAAACGACTGCAACATGAATATACTCGAAAATAGTCAAGAGGCAAGTTTATGATACGAGAGCGCATTTCTGTAAAAAGGAATAACTGAGTTCCTGACTTGTTATAATTGCTTTTGCAAAAGTTCCAAGTTTGCTGATATCAACATAAATTGCTGCTTGTTACGTCTTATAAAATCTTGTTATTGCTGCATTTCCAAGTCGGAAATGTTTTCGCTCGACATAATCTTATGTTTTGACGGAAAAAAGCAAATTTCACAAGCAACTTGTTCATCTGCAAGCACATATTAAAAAGACAAAAGTAAAAATGATGAGTAAGCTGTTAATAGCACAAATAATATGACATTAAATGAATTAATAAAGGGAAGTGCGTGTTCTGTAAATGAAATAATTTCCATCACGTGCCTCTTTTTTCTTCTGCACATTTGAAAAGTTCCTGTCAAGTTATATGCAACGCGTATATGCGACAGAACATTAGCAGATGAATTATTGATCATAAACAACTTTTCAGGTATGTAAGTTGAAATAAAATCAATTAACAAAAATGCAATTTGCAAGATGTGATTAAATAGCAGGGAGGAATTAGAGTTAGGGATAGAGAAAGGGAAGGTACAGTTCTTATAAGTTCAGACGCAGATATTTCAATAAAGTTCAGCATTCTGCATCGATGCTTGCGAGATTGTGTACAAAGTCAGAATGTCAAGAATTAGATGCTTACTCCTTATTATTAGTCTTCTGTAATTTCGTGGCTCAGTGGTCAATGATATATTCTGACAAAGACAGAAGTGAGGGGCTCAAACCTACACATCAGTGAAACTGAAATTCGGGAGGAGAAGAACCATGATATCTCCATCGTCCTGTGTCTAACTCGACCAGGGTTCAAAAATCATTTGATGATAAGTTTTTATAACAAAAAAGCACATTTTATTCATTTTGTTACTTTTTTATACACTTTTATCCAAGCATTTTACACCCCTTCAGTAGATAACCTATAAAACAACCTTATAACGTCGCTAACATGCCAATGGTAAGTTCAACGTCGCGTGTTTCTATCACATTACTATTTACCAGCATCGGATATTTTTAGCACAATGTTTTGTTATTTGAGCGCAATTTGTTAAGAAAGACTTAGAAATCATAACTGAATAAAGTGTGTATTAAATAATAATTGAAATGTAAGTCTTTCAACGCACAGTGCGTTGAGAGACTTGCATTTTAATTATTTCTAAATACATATTTTATTCAGTTATGCTATTTTTAGTGGTAGTAGCCTATTCTAAGCATTCGTAATGGCCTTCGTAACAGTCATCGTAAGCATTCGTAACAAGTCATTTATAGACAGCAAGACTATTGGATAAATTGTCTTCAATATATCATAGGTATAATTATAATCAAGGTAGGTTTCTATCAACCAGTCTGCATAAAACTCATAAACCATTGTCATGAATTACATACAATCAGCGTCATAATTACATCTGAAACATGTCACATCTTAAAATCATGTTTAAAAGCACGTCTTTAAATACCCATATTTGAAACAAGGTATAGCAGCCATGTTCATAATACAGTACAAAGACTCATATTTAAATATACGGTTTTAAAATTATCCTTGAGACATTGTACAAAGCACGATTACAAAACCTCACGGTCTAAGCGCAGCTTTAGAATATGATCTAAAGCTGGTTTTTAAGTCCCTCATATATATACAAGAAAAACGCCCCATGTGGTGGATTTTTGTGCTTGGAACAAGCATAGCTTTACGCTCGCATTTTTTACTTTATCCACCCGGTCTGATTTCGCAGCAATGGAAACCGCATGCAGGCGTCCTTGGAGAATTGATCGAGAAGTACAATGCTTCTAGCTGTCACGAGGTCAAATAATAATGATGCAGTAATTGTACTTAACATTATGTACATGGGACGACCAACATTATTGCATAAAGGTACAATTAATGACTGAAAAACAGGAGAAAATACTAATGAAGGTTTGTGACATGTTTCATCAAAGCAAACATTTATCAGTTTGTTAAATAGATCTCATATAGAGTGTCATTATTCGAAAAACTAAAGCAAACACTGTTTTCAAAATAATCCATGCTTTTTTTCAAACCCAAAAGTTTAAACCCGACGCTCAAAATCCACTTTGCGTATAGAGCTAAATGATTTTGCAGTTTGCGATCAATACCCGTTGATAAGATCAGTGCATTAGTCTTCTGAATGGGTCAGTGAGTGAGTGAGCGAGCGAGCTTTTCAGCCGTTCACTGGATGGGTGGTGAGCAATTTAACTGAGCGATCACGGTATTCCAACTACTACTGGTGGTTAACTGAGCCGATATTTCTCCATTGCTTACAATTCGCATCGATATTTGGATGCGCGATTTTATTGTCTAATTCTACATATCCTGTAGTTAAACACTGCAATTCATATATTCTGATGCCTGAAGTATGTAACATTGCCAATAAGGTTACCTTAAATCACAGCGTTAAATCTAATGGTCAGTAGTAAAGAAGTCGAGAAGATTGATATTTTCTACTCATCGTTTGGCAGTTTGACGCATAGGCTACATTATCATACAGAGTGTCCTAATAGAAAAGCAACCAGATTATGCAGAATATTCAAAATATTGCTTGAAATTAGCAATTTTTATTATGCACAACAATGGAAACATTTCTTTGCATTTCTTTGCATTGACGGTATAAACATAATTGATGCAATCACTTCCGCAGCAAATTTAGCATTCAATAAACTGACATTCTACAACATTTTTAGTAACTAATTTAGTAAATTTCATCCATTTGCATCATTATTTTCGAAATTATGAGCAAAGTCATTGACAATTATTAAGTTCCATCGATTTTCTATGGTTCACGTCTGCAATGACCTTGGACAATAAATATTCTCAATAAGTATTTTCACATAAATGTCATGAACTAAATCAAAAGTGATGTCAAAAAGCGTTATTTTATCTGTGATTTTCATGCTCATCAAGCATTTAATGAAAATGAGTCTCGCAGAAGTGAAAGTACGCAGCTGTAGCAAGCAATTATCATGTTCATGAAAGTGAACTTCATGAATTCAACTTTATTCTAAAGCGTCGTCTAATAATACAAAACTGACATTTCTATTCCATATTCATATGCAAATCACGATAGAAGGCGAGTCAAACTATAGATACTTTTAGCAGTTTGAGCAGACATTTTCGAAATTGATCACATATCCATATATTCATTTCATTTCTGTTTTTGATAACGATGACTGAATTTCATTGATAATTGATTACATCGATGATTGACATTCATCTCCAACTTGTTCACTTATTGTCCTTACAACTGAGCTCAGTCAGTTTAAACGGACTTGTTTTTAGTCATGAACTGAAGTTACATCGAATTCTTAATTCTGCACAAAATAGTTAAAGAAATTTAGCAAGTTAATTGCAGATCCAACAATTTATACATCTTGGTCTGTCTAACGCCAAAGCTGAGTATGGAATCAAATGAACGCATTCAAGGCTAACCATTGAAGCTGAACCTCAAGATCGGTAATTACTTCAAACATCGTTATTTGAGGTTGAATCCGTCAGTGCTGAATTGGAAATATAGAGAGGAATCAATTTTGATGAGATTCTTTCCTGTAGGCCTATCATCGAAATGGTTTCTTAGAAAGAAATTGTGTGTTGCAGAATATTTACTTCAGATACTTAGGGATACATACTATCACTCTAAACCAGCACCTCCTAAATCACACACTAGCAAGACACACTATTAAAAATAAAAAAAAAAAATCCAAAAGCGAGGTTTTAGGAGGCTAGCGCACTAGTGTTATTAGTATAGTTACGTCGTCAGCATTCTATCTTCGCAACCCCCTAAAACCCTAAAATTCTAGTATTAAGGGAAGGTTTCTTCGATTTTATTCGTACACATTATATTTTACAGCACCCGCGGAGATTGATCGGATAATGATATGTAGCGGAGTGTAGAGGAGCGAGCGAGCGAGGGAATATACACTATTGGAGGTGTGGTTGGAGGGTATTTGCAATGTCTGAATTGTGCGCTCGTACTTGATAAATATGCATTCACTAGAATTTTATTACTTTTGTTATCCTCCTTTTTAATGCACAACAGTTACTACCGATAAATCTTTTACAAATGATTAGAAGTTGGAATTAGGAATTGGGGAACTTAAAAATTCATCCAGGAATCTCGGGATTCAGCAAAATTATTAATGACTTACAAGCACATCGCCCTTCAGCATGTTTAGAGGATGAAAATCGCCAATTAATAGTCCTGCCTATGCAGAATTTGCTATAATTAAGATAATCTAATGCATTAGCATGTGTCATGCGTATCATGAGACATCGACTCGCACAATGGGCCTATATCATGGTTGCATGTATTATTTTGTATTCTCAATTCACTTATACAATGTTGCATAATTTTCGGATATCTGAGTCAATTGCATTCCCTCCAATAATCGAAATGACTAAGCCACTCTTCCAGCTTGTCTTGACACACATGTGCTTTGACAGCAAAGTATTATTAATTTACACAAAGTCTACAAGAATTGGTATTTCAAAGAGTATTTGAAATTGTCAGAAATTTACGATTTGCCTATGTACGTGTACTGTACATCTATTATCTACCACTTTGGAAAAACCAAAAAACTGAAGCACAGATTGATGAAATAGTTGAACATAGAGAAAACACTTTCAAAAACATGAACGAGAATGGCCAAGCCCTTTAAATTATCAGCCATCGAGTAAAATGAAGGCCGACAAACGGTTTCATAGAGTCTAATATCACATGTGCTATCGCACCACACATGAAAGCAAGTAGTAATTGACTGTGTGACTAAGTTAATTGCTTCTGGCTTATACTGTGGTGATCTACTGTTGGAAAGAATTGAAATGAAAGCATTTGTTAAGTTTGAAAGAAGAAAGATCATAATTCTTACTATTTTCTGTAAATTTATATTTATTATTTGATTTTTTATTAAAGTTTCTATTGCTTCTGTAAGTAGGCCTATCTGTCCTTTCAATTAGGAGACATAGGACGAGAATATATAACAAAGCATGCATGCAATGCTACAATATACAACAATGAAATAGTAATTCAAAGAAATATCGAAAGACATTTTGATTTCTGCGGCAAAATATAGTTTAAAAGCTACTAAATTATAAGTAAAACATCCATAAATGACTATCTAAATAACAACCAAATCAATCTGGGGATTTCAAGTTTTACAAAAACTCGCGGGATCCCGGGATTGTAATCCCTGTTAAATATAATCAGAATGCATGAATTTTGATATTTTGACGATTGAGCTAAATATATTTATCAACAGTCTCCGTGGCACACTGGGTAAATGCTTGGCCTAGCAATCTACTGGTCCAGAGGTCGAGCACCGACAGTGTCATTGGAAGTCGTCAGGAAGGGCATCGGGACTGAAAGACCACATTGCACCAGGGAAAACAACTTGCGAAGTACAATGTGCTTCATTCTATCATACTTATAAAGTTTAATAGATAAGAAATAATGAAATATACAGCAAAAGAGAAAATTATCAACAGATATGATCAGGAATTAATGTGATGCCGCGTCCGTTACATAGACTACAGATAGTCTATTATATATTTGCATTTTTACGTTGTCAGGGAGAATTTTCCAGCTGATAATTTCGCGAAAATGTCAACATTATGTCCATTGCGAAAATACCATTTCAAAGCTAAAAATCATCTTTTCAAAGGAGCCTGCTGCTTGCTGACCGATCAGTTTAACCTATGAACATATGATTAGATATTTTCATGAAATTTCGTATGTTGAAAACTTCCTGTGACATTTCTTGTGGTTTTATGGACGAAATACACAGACGCATGCGCCACATTCACTATTGCATTGCTTCACTTCTTTCGGGCAATAAAGTGTTGCACTTAAATTACTGCTACCATTAAAAAGTACATTTATTTTATCTTGCAGACTAGTCGTTCTCAAAAGGAATTCATTTTACAGTCATTAACCTAATCTGCATAAGGAACTTTTGAGAAGAATAGTCTGCGAGAGTCAGACGAGAAAGCACAATTCGATGCCTTTTGTCTTTCCTTGGAATTAAAATTCATAGAGCATTCTGAATAAATTCATTAGGATAACCAGTGACCAAAAATCTGTTGATCGACATGTCTACAGAATAATTATAATTTTCTTCATTAGTCGATCTTGTTTTGATTCTGTGTAATTCTCCCATAGCTGTGACCTTCTTTTGTGAAGTGAGTTTATTTGAGGTTCACGGATAGATTGAACCACTGTGAAAATCTTCTATCACACTTGTTTGATTGCGAAATTAAAAAGTATGATATAGTAGATTTCATATACGGTATTTGATTGCGAAATTAAAAAGCATGATATAGTAGATTTCATATGTGGTATTGTATGACCGGATTTGATAATCTTGAGTGCCATTTCCATACATCTTTGATTTCGCTACAGTGCCAATTATGCAGACATTGCAACTAAAAAGTCTTTCCAATATATTAATCAAGCCTATCCATTCGTCAAGAAAGAGATTTATCATTAAGGGAGTGAAACTGTGTTAAGATGCATGCACTCAATTTACAAATATGAAAAAGCAAAATTATGGACATTCAGAGCATTTTGAAGAATGAAACTTTACGCATGATATTCAAATACATTATAATGCTTCTGCCACAAGACGAATCATGCAGTAGAAAATGGATGATGAATATATTAAAAAAACATCAACATTTTTGAAAAACTTTTTAATAATAATTTTTTAATCGGTGATTTAACACCCCTTTTATCATGATTTGAAAGAATTTCTCCACGTATCCGGAGTGCAGTGAAAATTACCAAACAAATTTGCGAAAAATTTCCAAATTCTCGAATACAAATTTATTATTAACAGCGAAGCGTTTCTGCTTACGCCTTACTCATGCGTGATTCAGCTGTCAAACTAAGAAAATCGCCACCAGTATTCCGATAAATTAGTAAAATGAACATGCCATAGACATTCATCAATGTCATGCAAACGGCTAAAAGTAAATAAAAGCAATATAAACAGACTACTAATTACAAATATAGAAGTAAAGATGAAGAACAATATTTACAGTCAAAGAGATTATGCTCGGTCAGAATTTATCGAAACAGTGGTGGAATTATTCATGAAGCAGAATAATTTATTATTGTGTTGCATCTGAAGTAGCGCCTTATTGCCACCGTTCAATTAACCTGTTGACAAAGTTCAATGAAACGACCAAGGTACAGTCACACTCGTGATAGATCAGTTGACTGCATGGGTATTTTATCCCGTGAATTAACTGCTACTTCAATTTCAGCTTCGAATGGACTGAAAGCATCAATGAAAGTAGAATTATAATACTGTCGTCTGAAATTCAGACCCTTCCACTGAGAACCCAGTCTGTCAGACTCGCTTGAGTTGTTAACCGACAATGTGCAGGTTTACACCAGGTTTCAACGGATATTTTACTTTTCAGTTTGCATGCCTTAAATATTGAATTTAGAAGCATTTTATGTAGCTAATTCCAACATTATAGGTTACATTTCTAAATGCTTTCTAAACTGCAGGTATGTAATCGAATAATACTCTAAAAACAGACAATAAGAGAACTTACTCGCATATTTTCTTCCTGTTTGTTGTGACGTGACATTGACCATTGAGGCAAAACGTTTGAGAGCACACAATTTTTTCTCTTCTACTCACTGAAATGAAAGTATGCTTAAAATACAATTACTATGGAATAATTTGATCATGTTGGTGTCTGAATTCATTAATCTGATGCGTGCTTTATCGAATGATAAAACATATAGGCCCAATGAATTTCCAGTAAATAATTCTAAGTTTAATACATCATTAATCTCTTCTGCATCTTTGTGTGGCAATTTGATCCATCGTTTGTCTCATTTCATTTTCACTGTTAATTACATTTACGATATGGTTTCAAATGCTTACTTGGATATCGATCCCCGCTACTTCCTTTAATATCGGCAGCAACAATTGTGACGGAATATTTATTAACTGAATTCAATTGCTATAGCAGCTGATGTGTGGTGGTGAGGGCTTGATCATGCCAATTGACACAGGCGCATTTAAAAGGCTTGTTGTCATGAAATGAATTGTTTATCTGAAGTTGACTAGACTGGAAATTGACTCAGGGTCGCGGCACAACCGGGGGAACTATGTTAGGGCATGAGCCACCAATGAAAAGGCCAGAATTACACGTGTGACTGATTCTAACCCAATGATGCAGTCGTTGACAAGTGTATCTACATGTACATGTAAGTGAAAATGCACGTGTCTTTTGTGCCACTATTGGACATAGAATGAAGCTTAACTTCCATTCTAGAGGTTTTATCGGTATCAGTTTCTATGCTTGCAGCTCAGTTGATAGATCGACAAGTCTAGATAAACTTAGGTCTCAAGCTATAACCGTATATCTTTATTGTAGCAATTTGATGTATTATTTATCTGTCATTGCTGCCCATTCAAGTGCCATTTCCTGAGACTTGCCGTATATCATGAAGTATGCGTTTGTATTGAAAACAGAAAGTTGTTGTGGTCATTGAAAGCTGTTCGACTATTTAACGATATATCTTCACGGTCGTAAGCTTGTTCAATTTCATTAGCTCATGAAATGGTATCAATGAAGCCTTACATACAAGTGATTTAAAGGACTTTTGTATACATGTTCTTTCGAAAATCGAGAATATTTGTAAATTTCTTACAAAATTAGGCATCTTAATCAATTCAAACTATTTATAGATCATTGACAATGTGCGAATGAAGTTGTAATTAACATGTTCATTCACCCACGAACTGTTGCATGAATAATGATACTGTCATACAAAAACCGCTCACAATGGATTTATTGGTCACAGGTAATACTGTCAGTTTTATACTATTAATAGTGGATTCCAAGTATAGAATGGACAGATTACCATGCCTCAAAATATTTTTGATGCATTCGGTTATTTAAATGTGCAGTTGCTGCACATACTCTGCTCAATATATATCAGAGATTTTAGTAGACTATTTACAATTTACATACATTTTCATGAATCTCCATCTGAGTTGTGTTCAGCAGGGACTAACTATTTCAAAACAGTCAAGCTTTATCGTTAGACGTTTTCATGCGACAACTTATCAAAATAGAGTTTATCAATTCCATTTCCAACACGCAATCAAAGAATCAATTTTACAAAAAGTGAAATTTAAAATATAGACTGAAATTTAGTAACAAGATGATCCAGTAAGTAATAACTGATGCTGCCATCGGACCGAGCATGCTCCATTCCTATACTACAGCGTTTTGTGGTACGATTGAATAATAATAGGAGCAGAAAAATTCAGAGGAGGCTCCTGGTTTCCCCGGGTTTTCAAAGCTAAAAATAGCCTGCGGATAGCAGAACAATGTTGGATTTGGGTCCAGAGCTCGAAGGCCATCAGAGACGACTTGTACCCGTGTTTTCTTTGCTCCTTCTCTTGGTTTTCTGCCTTGGACCTCAAGCTGAAAGGATCTTTTCGTCTAGCTCTCCTATCTTCTCATATTGTGGCTATGCAATTGCAGCATTCTCCTTCGGAAATGCCACATGTAGTCGGCCCATGGCTTCTTCTCACCCATGACCTTCTGCTCCTTCCATCTTCATGACTTGTCACATCCACGCCTCACTCCCGCATATCGTCGCGTTACGAACAATTACACCTACAACCTCCCATTTTCAAGTTCGGGTTTTAATGTTTAGACCGGTACGAGTTCGTAGTTCCCCCGCCATCCACAACCCACTCTACTGTTTAGTATATTACTTTTCTATTGAACGTCATCAATGTTTATAATAAGTAATGTATTGCAACTGACAACTATTCTATGATTTCCTTATTAACAGAACTGCAAGGAGAAGCTGTTTTGTGACTTGTTTTCAGACGTTACAATAAAGATAATGATTAACGACTGCCAGGGTTGCGGCCCGCCATTAGGTTGAACCTGATCCAATGTCCCGCGGACTGGTTGAGGTTGCCGACTCCTGATGTGCAGAAATCTAAAATTCCCCTATGATATTTGAATGAAACAGATTAATGAGACAGATAGATGAAACTGTGTACCAGAATGCGCTCAGTGCGTCTATGAATATATTGACTAATCAAATACATTCATTGAATCGTAAATGAATTACAAATAATTACCATAAACACATTGAAGCTAACAGTAAAGCATCTATAGCAACTATAAAACTCAGGTGAGATGCACACTGTGGATAACATATTGATGATAAAAGTTGTCTTGCGCTTCCTTCTACCTTAGCTTCTGTCAGACTCTCTCTCTCTACTTGCATTTATTTCTTATCAACAAAACGTAGAACAGATAAGTAGTTTACAGTTTGCATTGACGTATTGACATCAATTCAGACACTGATTTCGACTAAAAAATGATTCTCAAATTGATTGCTAATATTCACCATTTACTCAATTTAGAAGGAGTAGCCGATAATCCTCCACTTCCCATTAGCTATTTTCTTCAGACTTGTGTAAAATACATTGTGCTGATTTACATTGTTTCTTAGCTACCGATGGTTACCCAGGTTCTGCGTTTTCTCGATTCCACAGGTATCAAACCCGTCCCAAAATTTAGTTCGAAAAAAATTCTGTTCCGTTGGCACCATAAAAAATGGCACACTAAAAAATCCAACAAGTCTCATCGCCACGCACGACAAGAGATCTAGTTTGCTAGCAAGCACATCAAAGAAACGAAAATGCGTGAGAAATTTTATAGGTAAATATTTTTTGATGAATTTTAGAAATCTGACCGATCGACAGACTTTCGTCAATTACTTATGAAATACAACTGATTACAATTCCAAATTACTCAGTTTTTTCCACTACATTTCAATTACTTTGTAATTACTTTACACGGAGAGAATTGTCAGCATTAAACTCTGCGTTTCCTCGCCACTTCTTTTTTCAAGGCGGATTTGCTTAGGTTAATTACAATTGCTCCCCGGAAAAGCAGACGACGTTTGTAGCATTGATATTAAATTACCACCTTCTTAATCTCTCCAAGTGTTTTCGCCTTATATCTCTACCTTAATTCAAACAGAAGATACAGGATTGGGATGTTGAGACTTCTGGCTTCTAGGAGACTTTACTATGCTCGCAATTACATTTCTGCTATGATATAAATTGATTTGAAGATTTCAACTTTGGCATCACAAAGGGGAGTAGCTTTCTGATCTGCATTTTCAGTTCAGCAATTAAGATGAAGGTGAAAGAATATCATAACAGCGGCAATTGATCTATATTTTGGAAATATGTTTGGTCATAAATTTCATTGAAAAAAATGCCAATAGTTGTACACCAGGTACACATTTAAGTATGGTAACACATCTCTGACGATGAGAGTCAAATAATTTAAACTGCGGAATGAATATTAAGCTGTACTGATTGCAAAGTAATTATAATTACTTCTAAATTACATGGCAAATTAATATGTAAGTGATTACAATTACTAATTACAGTAATTGTAATTGCCATTACGTTATTGTAATTGCAACACAAGTCTGCCAATTGATAATCATTAGTTTTCATATATAAAGAGAATGACAACGATTAAGTCAATAAAATACACCACACCCTTGATTCCCCGTCCGCACTCGCTTGATCCGACGAACTCGCACCTTCTTCACTAGGCCATACCGCGACGGTTCAAAAGGATTGCGAGTGAAGGCAGTAGTCATCTCCAAGTGACATCGACAGCTTATTGTCCTATTATTATTGACAGAATGCCACCAGCATTCACATTGTAGTAAATTGTCAATTAGAATGTTATAGTTGTAGCGAATGAATTCAGATATCTAAATGTAATTTTGTTGTCACTTTTTTCCTACATCTTAAAAAGTTCTTTGTTACTACAAACCGTGTATTTCTGCAATCCTCGGACCTTTTATATACATTCAAATATTTATTTGGGTTTTGACATAAAAATTTCTTTTTGGCAATGAGGAATGTATTCTATCTTGTCAACATCAATACATAATTAATTAATATAATTGTCAATATTAAAAATATTGTCGTGACCTCAACAGGGCAATGTCAACTCCAGGTTATAATATATGCTGACATGATCTTCTTCATCTGTTCGATTGAGATGGATTAATGTACATTGTCCTTATTCGACAGCAGTGTCCGAATTACAGTTTTTCGTGCTGCTAAATTAGATTGCGATGGTAATAATTTAGGAAAGGCCTAATCATGTTTCAATTGAGCTGTCTATATCATGTCTACATCAACATAGCGATTTCATCTAGGAAGCAAGTTCTTATTGGAGTCGTATTGACTTTCTAGTGTTCCGCTGGAAAATTGGAAAGGGTAGACTTAATTAATAATAGAAGAATCAGTTGCGTTTTCAGATAACTTACTCTGCCGATAACATCGTTGGTTAATAGACAATAGGAGAAACATACCAATTCAATGATTGTATTGTAAGCTGCACGGCAGCAATACTATAATTTTCATGAATATCTTAATATATATGTTATCTTTCCTCTGATTTTCATCTCAAGTCAACGAAGTACATTTTTTCCATTTCATTTTTGAATTATATTTACAAAAAATGAGTGTTTTGAGATTTTGAAGCTGTAAGGTAAATATGATATTGTTAAATCATTGATGTAGTTTTGATTTATTTTTGTTCAGTAAAGTTGCATGTTAGGTTTCAACTTCCATTGACCCTCATTACAAGAAAACATTTGCACCACCTTTTGATCCATTGTTTCTGATTTCATATTGCACTCATGTCTTAAATCATTTGCACATCATATCATGAAATAATGATAATTAGAGGCCCATTAACTGCTATGAATTTGATAATAAAAACCATTATACAAATAAAAAATCTTTGGCATCGATGCTGTATTCATACAATCTGAATCCCCCATGATCTGAATGATTGCAAATGAACATATTCTACGGAATTTTATGTCAGCCGTATAGAAGATTTCTAAAGAATGGCACGACAAAGTCTGCATAATTATCATAACTTGCTGCAAAGTTGCAGATTAATGATACTCTGAATGTATATGATTTTGGTCTGAATAAGACAGACGGCTTGTTGATTTTTCAATTAATGACAATCAATGCAATTTTCTAAAAAGAATCATTGAGACGTTTTGAAAAATAATATACCGGTATATCTTGTATCAACAGCATCAGAATTTACATTGTTAGTGATATTAAGGATCCAAACCTAATTCAGAAGACAATGAAACGATGTCGAAGTTCATCAATAATCAGCTAGTAATTGATAAGCGATAAACCATGCGAATTTTATTCTCTTGGCGATCATGGCTTTCTTGATGGATTACAGATTTGTCAGAAGATTTATCATGGGTCAACAATGAAATCGATTGAAGTTACATCCGCTACTTAGTTAAGAGCATACACAAAACAACTGAAGATCATAGCTGCATATCATGTTCAAGAATTCATGAAATGGTAAGTACATTCGTCAGTGATACACGACTACGTTGGAATACTGTATGAGCTTTATTCCGGTTTATGCTACATTAAGGAGCATTGCATCAAAACATTGGAAATTAAATAGGAAAAATCCTCATCGGCAGACTGATAAGTGCGTCTGCTTACAGCGGCTCAGTGCTTCCACAACGGACGATTCGGAGTAAAAGACTTTTTGTTAGAACGTTGAAATCATCTGTCCTAGAATTTGGTCAAAGCTATGAATGGTTGAAAGTGCAACGAATTAATCAAACAAAAGTCCGTTTTGAAATTGATCCTTTATCATCATTTTGCTTTACATAGATTCAGCAGTATAGTATTTTTCGCCATTACTGCAACAATATTTATTATGATACCATCTAATACAATATAGCAAGTTACGATAATGTTGTAATGAAGTAGGTGTCTGCCAATATAATAAAATGTATTGTTTAAACATATAAAATAGAAAAATAATAGCAATATTAATGATAATGAATTTATTCCATACGATTTAGGAGCCGGCAGCGTGGTCTCGTTAAACTAGCCAGCTACAGTTATGACCATAGAGTAGGGATATATAGGTAGAGTGTCGACTCAAACAAGTACCTGTATACAGTGAAAATTTTTATATGAAAAGATTCATTTTTTGCGGAGATTACGTTCCTGTGGTCCAGAAAATTATTTGAACAGTTTTAAAATGTCAAAATTTTGCCGATTTAAATACTACCGAGATGACTCTCCGTTGTAAGTAGTATAGAACAAATTGGACATCAAAAGGAATGAATATTTGCTAATAATCATCCAAACTAAGCGAAAATTAAGCTAATTTGCAAGGGAATTTCATGATCCGTATTATAATGGAAGTCTTCATGAAAAAGTCGAGATCTTATTCGGGCTCTCTTGGCTGAAATTTCAAGTTTTTAATTCAATTTTTACCGGCATGATTTCATGATTCTCTAAGGTCATGTTTGATTTCTTGAATCTGAATATTGATGTGGACCCCTTTACATCTTTCGAAGTTAATTGAAATCATTGTCTTTGATTATGTGATTTTGTTCTGCCAGTGGTAGGTTGCCTGTGACATGATCACGCTTAAGAAAATGCTTCTGAGGTTGAGCATGAAAATGATAGTAACATATCGAATTGCTACTTTAACAAACATTAAATCTCCAAGGCTGTCATGACATCTGAGAATCTGTGAAATACCATAATTCCTTCTGCATTCCTGTCATGATCAGTCAATTCCGTTGTAATGTCATCAAAACTGCATAAATGTGTATATCTCATATTTTGAAACAATTCCGATTGTATCTCCCCTGAGTTAATTTAATAAAATCGAAAGTGTATGCACATTGAGGATTTGATAAATGCTGAGTTACCACTCTACCTAACATACATACTCTGTGGTTGTGACAATGGAACAGTAACAGAAAATACGAATAATGGAAAAAAATTACACTCTGAGCAGGTGCTACGTTGACCTGGTTGGAGCCCAACGCCAGTGTTATAGCGCAATAGAGTGAAGAGCCAAGGGAGAACAGGCAGCCAGACGAGAACTCTACTTTTGAAACTTCCTAGAGAGATACTACGAATGGCCACTTGGAATGTACAAACCCTTCATCACATCGGTAACCCAGAGCTTTTATGCTGTTCTCTATCGATGCGATTAGATGTCTGCTGCCTACAGGAGTCCAGGATTGCGGGACCCTGTGAAGTGAAAGCAATAATCCCGAAATCTAATCAATCACACAGACTGTATTGTCGCACAGCAACGGTGTAAGAAGTCACCACCCAACGTGTGCTAATCCACTTGCACCCACAGTCGAGAGACTGGCAAGCATGACAAGTGCGACTTCTTTGCATTGAGCCGATTTCTATGTAATTGCAGAAACTCTACCTTAGCAATTGAACAATTATAAAAATGAATGAGTTTCAAAAATAGAACCTGTTAAGCTCATTCCCTGATACATGACGGCAAGATATACAATTCAAAGATTTGAAGACCCGTCCAAACTGCTGAAATCCAAGCAGAAAAGTTCTTGGATTGCGATGTCTAAAGAGAAAGTATTTAAAGGCGTGTTGTAATTGATCATTTTATGTCATAGAAGTCCATTCTCTCCATCATAGCAATGGCAACTGGAAGTTAATCATGATGCTAGCTACAAAAATAATAGAAAATGCAGCCATCTTGGGTCGAAATTGAGCGTTATGAGTCCATCACAAGCCGACAAACCAATTAGATAATGAAATTCTACCTGTCGATAGTTTAGAAACGGTTTCAGAAATCTTTGGTCACGCGATCCGATATCTATGATTCATGCACCTTATACATCTGGGAAATAATGTTAGTTGGGCAGAAAACTGTGGCGACAATTCGTACAATCGTTCATGGTGTAACCTTTAATTGCAGTAAAGGCTATGCTCTGAAAATCAAGGTGTTGGTATTGTGATGAGAGCCCGACTTAAGGCAATTTTCATTGGAGCATAAGATGAGCCCACAACAGTCATAGCTGCCTGTGCACCTGCAACTGGAGCGTCAGATGCGACTAAAGATCTCTCCACAGAACTCACTAACATCATGCAGAATGTCCAAGGAAAAATTTTCTTTTTGTCCTTCTCGTCATGGTTTCCAGCGTAGCATCTGAAACTTCGGTAATGGAAGGACAATGTGAAAATGGTAGACATCTCCTGGACATGGCTGCTATAACACATTTCCGACATGAACTAGGCCACAAAGTGACATGAGTTTCTCCAGACGAACTAGCGAAGAGCAGAATAGATAATGCTCTGGTGAGGACCAACCAAACCAAGCATCAGGGACACTATCTCCTTCTGAACCGCCCGTAAAGCGGTTCCCTCGGACCATGCTTTAGTTGTAACAACGGTTGAGATCCGATTCAAGATGAATCATCAGAGACGGAGTCACCTCAAACTAGCGGGTAATTAACTACAAAATTCGGCCAAGCAAGAGTGCGCTTTGCTGAACTTCTGGCTGAAAACGTGTCATATTTCTTCACAAATTCAGAACTCTCCAGCATCAATGAGCAATGGATATATTTGCAGCGCGCCATCAAAGCGGCAGTCGATAAGACTCTAACTAAAAAGAGAAAACTCCTCCAGCAGCAATGGATTTCAGAATCAGCAATGCAAATGACAAAAACCGCAAAAGAACTCAGAGCATGTGAGTAGCTCAGAAAATCAAGATATACAACTTGCCTTGAGACAAGAATGGAAAATTACAGGACCACTTCGCAGCAGCCATCACACTTGGAAAAACAGCTCGAAGATAATATGAGCAATTTGGCATGCTTCTTCAAATTTCCCACAGCTATCTGAGCCCCGTGATGGTCTCGGACATATGATTGGTCAGCAATTCTACCTATCAGAAAGGACGTTGAATCTGCTCTGAAGAAACTGAAAAGGAATTAGTTTGCAGGCGAAGCTGGTATTCCCCGAACTCTGGATCAATGATCAATCGATTGGACCTCCCCACCATCTTTTATGCAGATATGGGAAAAAAGAAATCCCAATGGGCTGGACCCTCTCCACAGTCACAGCAGCTCATGAAAGAGGGACCAATTTTAGAGCCCATAAGTCTTCTGGACTTAGCATCTAAAGTATTGAAGAACATAAATATACCTCGCATAAGACCAGATAGGGAGAAACGGTGCCTTGATAGCCAATCAGGATTTCGACCAGGAGGAGGTTGTGTAGATCAGTTGCTTAGCCTTCGTCAGATTATAGGAACCCTGAAAAAATTCCAACAACCCACTACGGTAGCCTTCATCGACTTCCAAGCAGCTTTCGACACTGTCTTCAGGGAGGTGCTTTGGCAGATTCTTGAATCAGATAGAATGCTTTCGAAGTTGTTTGAAATCATAGAAACGTTGTATCATCGGTCGAATGCCTTTTGAAGCATAGAGGACAAATGTCATCTTGGCTCTCTGTGAATTCTGGTGTAGGCTGAGGCAGGGTGCTCTGACATCACCCACACTATTCACTGCAGCCATCGATTGGATCCTTCATTTTGCCATCAACTGATGCGTGAGTCGCGCTGCCACCATCGATCTCAACCTTCAGGTTACAGAATCGTCCTTATCTGTTTGGAAGCTCCCCATGTCAAATATTTGACACATTAGTGAAAAGCAAAATTAGCTAGTCTCGCGCGAGCGCTTTCGACGACCGTCGGCCACCATAATCATGCGCGAGTCTCTTAAAGTCTCCTAAAGTCGGTGTCTTCACAGCATGTATCAGATCTGTGTCAGAAGGTGACTTGGGAGTTTTTAGCATCTCCGTCTTAAAACGATTGGGGAAACGTGCTTTATTTCCCAACAACGGAAATAATAATGACAATTGAAGGCCCCTTTCCATATGTAATCATAGCATATGCGAGTACAATCATTCCAGTATGAGTAATTACAAACTTCTGCCCACGTCCGACATAAACCATCGTGCATGGTCACGTCCGCAGCCGTGCTTTTGCAGACTGCCCCCAATGTACCACAACTTAAAGCGAAACTCATTTCAATAACAATATGGGATGATACTACACGTAGAAGGATTATTATGTTTTCCTTCCTGTACAGCAGAAATTTGTGAGTTTCCATAAACCATTTTCGTGTAGATAAGTGATAAATATCATAATCCTGATTATTAATTACATTTACTGCTACTGGAGTGATAAAAGTCACGAAGTTGTTGCTCTATCATTAAAATAGATAGTGGAATTATATATTTATTTAGATATTTGGCGAGGGATGGAATAGTGTGAAGTGTATGCACATGCTGTAGCAAATTAATGAATTCATTTCAATGTTACTGTAAGAATCGTGTCGCTGAAACACGTAGGAAAGTGTTAATTTGCTCAATTGTTCGTGCGAAGAAACCTGACAACCTTTAATCGAAGGTAACTGCTTAATTTTGACATTGATGAAGTAGTCGTCTTCTCGTGAGTCTAATTCACAATAAAGTGAATTCTTTACGTCATCAGACGTATAATGTATACTCTCATATGCATGTGCGCAATTATCTGCGACTGGTTGGCAATCAGATCTTCAATCATTTTACGAGAGATTCTTGCAAACCAAGCTATTTAAACCTTCGATTGATTCGAAACGTGAAAAAATGCCCCCACTAACATTGATTTCACATCTTCATCCACACGGATAGCTGAAAACAATTCAGAGGGATTTTCAGATGTTCTGAATACTCTATTATCAATGACTGCTTTTATACTGTCAATACAACATTGATATTACAGAATAAAGATGCGACACCTGAAAACTGGGGCCAGGCAGCATCGCAATTAGACTTCTGATTGTGAATGTTGATGTCAGATAAGCAGGAGAATATTTTACCTTGAACTTTTATCCATTTCTTCAAAAATCCATTCTTGCTTTCTGCGTGGCATGCATATCTTCCGGAATCCATTTTTCGCACATCTGTTATCTTCAATTTTGAATATCTTCTGCAAGTAAAAAAGTAAAGTGAGAATAGAAACAGATACATGAATACTTAAATACATTGTTTCATGATCAAGGGGATGCAAACGCTAGCGTCTAAACGGAATATATTTTGACTGGCATTAGCTTACCTCTAATCGAGGCAATCAGTTAAAGATTTTGGTTAAACTGTGAGCAGTCAGAATGCCTTCAGCAATTATGTGCTTATCTTGGTTAAGATACGAGTTCAGATATTGACTGATAGGAGGCAATTTGTGCAAGTGGGAACGACGTTCAGTAGTTTGGTGAATGTCACGTCAGGAATTCCACAGGGTTCGATTCTTAGGCCTTTCCTGTATTCCCTTACCAGTAAGGACTTTGAAATAGATTCACCTGATTGTCACTTAATCAAATATGCTAATGACACGACTCTCTGTTTCCGTCTGTTAAGATCCCATGATAACCAGCATGTAATCGCACACCACGAGGACCTGATTTCTTGGTCAAATTCAATGGAGCTTCAACTTAATGTAGCGAAGTGCAAGACGTTGACTATACCAAAAAGTTCTAATGTGATTGCTGCGAATATTCCTCATGCCCATGCGGTTGATACACTGTGTATTTTAGGCGTTCATTACAAAACAAAAGGAACCTGATCGAGTCATGTGGAGCACATTGTAAAATGTGCATCTCGCAGGTTTTATGCACTTCGCCTTGTCCTCTTGACTCCGAATTTGAAGGCCGTTTACGAGTATTTCAATTTAGTTCAGTGTGTTATCGAATATTGTGCGCCTCTCTTTGTTAGACTCTCAGTTTCTGATTGGAATCGACTTATGCGAATACACAGCCGTTTCCACAAAATCATGTGTGGGGGAAGCTGCAGAGAAGAGTGTCTACCTTCTCTAGAAAGTATGAGTATAGAGATCTCAATGACATTTTTTAGAAAAGTTGAACATGATGATCATATTCTGAATGATATACTTCCAGAAATGTCTTCATGTGGCCAATTTTTATCGAACCAAAATCTTACTTTTAAACGAAGTCAATCTTTTTTCCCACCCACTGATGTGCTCATTTCATAATTCTTTGCATCGACGATGAATATTTGTATCTTGCAGTGCCGATCGATTTTCATTCATAAAACATAAACGCTGATTATTATTATGATATAATGTGTATCGGAATGGATATGATTTCCCTCAAAATGACTTCAGCGAAAATGTTAATCTATTTGAATTTCTAGACCGATATAACCCTAAAAAAGTTGAGTTTTAAGGTCTCCAGGATCTCTATTTGTGAAGCGCTTCCGTCTTTATATTGATTTCGTGTGAATGGAGCATGCATGCGATATAACTTTCATAAATTACATTTTTGACAAAACGACTTCCCATTAAAGCGTAATACTGCATGCAAGACGTCATAAATAATCGTGTAAGATATAGCTTGATGCGATCTTATAATTATACTGCATCCTTAGTTAAGGTTATGTCGGTGAATATTTAGCTAGGGTAAAGCTCCTTTCCTTGGATAAAATAATGCTGGACTCAAATTATTGATCATTGAAATAAATTGATTGTTTGTTCCGATGTCACTTGAATTTCGATTTTTCAAACCAATGAAAGCTATAATTTCGATTGGGAATTGGAAGTTTGAAGACAAATTTGATGTAGCTCTGTCAATAATATTATTATATTATCGATAAATGATGCAATTTTCATGGTCATTTTTTTAATACTGATTAGAATTGATCAAATAGAAAGATGAGTCATTACTCATTTTTAAACTGTATGATATTTCAAATCAAGACATGAAAACTTATAAAGTTCAGCAAATTGACGACCTTTCGTAGTGTAGTTTCAATCGCAGAGGAGGATGCAATAAGTCATTCATCGATAAATCGGCTTGATTCAATTACATCCCGTTAAGTATAGATGAGCGCTTCCTACGCAAAATGTTGGCGAGCAGTACTTTAAATAGTGATGTGAGGCATAATGCGGTATTACGTAATGATGAAAATGACGTAGTGCCGATGCAATGAACCTGTTGAATGTTCGTTCTGTGTCAGAGAAGCATGGGTTCAAGCCTCTGTCGGATTGTGTTTTCTTGGAAAATAATCAGCACCGAAGACTGGGCTACATGAAAGCCGTTAGCCTCTTATGCTCGCGGGGATGGAAAAGTTTATTTAACAGCACAAAAAATTGCATGATGATAATGATTTACATATATTGGAAAAAATGATGCGGAAATACGATTCGAATGCTTCACTTTTTTGTGATTTCTTTGATCAAGTTTTCGGACGAATGGATCAAATTGATAATCATATAGCAACGTTCTTTTTGTAATTACAAGTGCTGAGTGGAAATTAAAGAGATTTTCGAAAGTAAATGTAAATTTCTGCTGGAATCTCAGGTATATTGAGCACAGAATAATAATAATAATGATATTGATAATAATAATATACGTTTATTTTTTAGAATGGATAATCGATACAGCACAAGGAAAGTCACATACACTTGTAGAAAGCAAAGAATATCTTAGACAATGGACTTCGATGCTGATGTAAGTAATATTAAAATGCAAAAAAAGAGAAATGCAAAATAAATAATATAAGTAACACAGAGAAACTGGAAATGTAAATTTTCATCGTTCATGTAAATTGTTGAATAATACGCATGCACAAATAAAAAAACACCGTGCAAGACGTTGAGTTCTGTGTGCTGGGAGAATAAATCTACCAGTAGGAGAAACAGCTGGTAAAAAGTCATGCAATAAGTGATCATCACACATGATTTTCTTCAAAAGACGTAGGGACAGATTTTCACGCCTCAAGTCGGTAAACACTCATCACCACAATGTTTTCCACACACTACTCGATGAAATCGTTTCTGAAGTATGCAGCAACTTTGCAGCGAAGCAATCTAATGCATCAGAAAAAATTGTGAGGCATGATAATCTGCCCATTTTAGACTATAGGGATTCATTTTTCGCAGACAGACTTGAGTCAATTACTCATGAAATGTAATTGATTGCAATTATTACAGTTATTTACTTAAAACTGTAATTGGTGACAATCTCTATATCAATGTAATTAATTACAATTACAAATTACTACGTTTTTTCAGTTACCTTTCAATTATATTGCAATTATTCTATAGATTTTGTCAGTGTTGCACTACACGTTTTCCCAACATTTAGTTTTCCGGACGAAAATTCCAAGGTTGATAGCGATTGCTCCGAGGAATAACAGACCGCGCTTGTAGCGTTGATATCAAATTACCGCCTTTTCTTCCCTCCCCCCCCCACTGTTTTTGAATTACATATCTGCTGAGGTTCAAACTGAACACACTATACCGACATATCGAGGCTTGTGCATTCTAGAAGACTTTATTAAATTTGTACTTACACATATTCTAAAATCTAAATTGATTCAAAAATTAAACCGGGATTCTAGAAGAATTCATGTGACCTTCTTTTTTTTGAGGGGAAATAGTGCTAGTTCTCTGATTAAGATTTTCCAACCAGCAATGTGGAATCGAGGGGGGGATAAGAAGAATATCATTACACCGGTACTTGACTCTGACTGCGACAACACGCTTCGTTGATTACACCGGCACTTATTTTTGATTTTGACCATACATACGTTTCGTCGCAAAGTTTTTGATTTTTTATTCCTGTAGTTTTGGTATATAAAGAATCATGCTTTCTATTAAAATCTCTAATACTTATTTTAGGACGGTCTCTTAATTTTTTTATAATATGCATATGATATGTCAGATATAGTCGCATTGGTTAACAAAGTCTATCAAGTGAAAGGATGCGCAGCTTTCGATCAATACTTTCAAGTGTGATGCAAAAATGGTCGATTTATTCCAGATACAGTGTGACCTGCTGACAAAAGAAGCCTCTCCTGGACATTGCAAGTCGTAGAACAACTTCATTGTACTCTTAGAATTGTGCTGTGATAAATGTGCTCGATCAGATTCGCTGAAAGATAGAGATACGACCCTGTATGAAAACGCTGACGAATGTTTACATCGATTGACAGAATTTTAGTGAATTTTAGTGCTTAGAAATTACCTTAATTAGAATTACGAAGCAAGTACGTAGATTATCACTCTTAAAGACAGAACTTCTATTGAAAATGGATTTGAAAGTTAAAAGAGTCGGAAGTATAATCTAGTGTTTTGTTCTCGATAGTGAAGTTTTTGGAGCTTCCATGGGAAGATGCCTACTAAAATAAACCTTGGAAGCAGCTTCGGCTTGTACGAACAATACCTGATATAGATGACTTTATTTATAATTTTTCAACAGACTAGTCCATTCCTATTGCGTCAGCCCTACAAGCAAATGAAATTCGTGAACACATGTGGATTTGTTTAAAAAATCAACGAAGAAACGAAAAAATGCGAAATTAAATTGGTTAACTGAGGCAGCCAGTCTCTGAAATCAGAGGCCTAACCCTCCTAAACAAATCCTTTGTGTACCTTTGTAATATGTAACGGTTGCTGTAATTAGCAGAATTAATTGTTTCATTCATCATTTCAGACACTTTTTAAAGCGGAAGTTCAGTAAGTTGATTGGCAGTCACTCGGTAATTGGCATATCAGCAAATTCAAATATCAAACCTCTGCGCACCGACCATTTTTGCATGATCTTAAAGCTCTGTCGAAACAATTGGTCATCCATGCAACACTACTATCCAGACATAAATCAAAAATGAAATAACTCAGAAGCCAACATTGAATTTTCTTTAGAGGTGCATAACTACAATATGCAAAAAATCGCAATTTTGGTTTTGCGGATTGGTGAACGCAATGAATTGATTGCAGATAATAAGTGTGTTCGTTTTGATTTTTGCTTACTCCCAATTTTGCGTTGAAGCCTGATGGTGCACCACCTGTTGCAAGCAGGCCTATGGGCATGAATTACGTTTGATCCGTGCAGCATGGCGAAGTAGTTGAAACAATCGACTGCTTTACTTTCCCGTGATTGAGAAGTTTTCATAGATTTTTTTCAACTAACTGTTAAATTGAAGTTGAGCTTCTGTATTTTTCGATTTTATAATTTTCACTTTGCGTAACTATGTATTCCAGCTTATTCAAAGAAAAACCGATATCTTGTAGACGTCAGTTATGCAGGTCTTGATAAATGACCTACAGTTGGTTGTTCTTAATCTATCTTGGGAAGCGGATGCGGAAGCGGTAGTGATAAAATTAGATTGTTTACACATCTCTGGTTGCTGTACCGCAGTGCAGCTTACAAATCTTGTTATGTTTAGATTATAATATGTCTGACAAGCACTTGCTCCGTGTTGTTTTGTCATTTGCTATTGGATTTACATTCGACTGCCATGTTTCCAGGATAAATTGCTTAACGTATCCTGGAACTTTAATTATTGTCATGCTTATTTTTGTCATGTTTGATAAGCAGTTAACTTGAGATTGTTGGCATGTGATTGCAAATGATAATCGTCGAATGATATTCATGATATTTCTATGACAAATATATTGAATCTATTATTAAAGCAAAATATCTGTGGAAAGTGCACCCCTTTCATTAGCTTGAAGCTGCACCCATCTGTAATCAGCATCTAATCAAATTTTGAAATGTAATATCGCATTCGTTGACTTTATGTGCGCATCTGCAGACGGCAGTGTATCAATTTCATTCTGCAAACATCGAATTTTTATTCAAGTCACGTCACAAGGTCAATCTGAAATAATTGCCTTCCAGTTGTCAAATAAGTTGTTTCCATTAAGATGAAATTACTTCTTCGTTAAATCACAAAATTGTGTGGGAGGAATGGGTCCCACGTGCTTTAGTTGACGCTACATGCCTAATTGTTCTACTGCAAGTAATGTCTAATGGAATACATAATTATAGCACGATTGATCATCATCTTTCGTTGACATTTTTGTTGCTAATTTCAAAATGCATTTCGGTAAATCCAATGAATGAAAACCCCAATTTTTCTCCAAGTCTATCTGTTTTTAAAGACAGAAGTCGTAAGTTTTGTAAAAAATCCAAAAGGCTTTGATGGATAGACCAACTAAAGATTTCCAGAAATCGCAGAAGCATTCAACAAATGAAGGTTTTTTCCCGCCTTTCTAATGTTACTTTATAAAAAGTGAAGTTTCTAGACTTCAACTCATAATATCTAAGTCTTTATTTTTTCTTTGCCAATCACCAAAATCACTGAAATCACTAAAAAATGCATATACATTACATAGCTGCAATGAAACAAGCCTTAATCCATTACAGTTTAGTCTTCCAACGAACAATGGATATAAAATTGTAAGACTGCATGAAAAACTGTTTACGAATGTGCCAGCTGGTTTTGGACTATGTTTATTCCAAACAACGGTAGCAGCGCTTAGTTTTACCTTTCTGGACCTAAAACTATGGACGGATGGTAGATAAGAACGATCGCAGAAAAAATATGAAAGTAAAGGCCAAATTTTAATAAACATGAGTACAACCAATGAGTATCTCACGTTACAAGAGCATTTCTTGCGAGAACGAAAATTTTCTCAAAAGAAAAAAAGAAATAATGCTAAAATAGTGGAGTAAAATATAAAAATGTCGTCCTTGAAAAGGCTTGAATGATATCTAGCCAAGTAATCGCCAATATGATGCGCGAATGCGAGTTAACCGTAAAGCTCGTAACTCTAAAATGCTAATGAAATTTTAGACTATGCAGTATTAAGTGAAGCATGCAGCATTATTTCTCTAGATTCAAGAGAAAGGTAGATTCTGTTTAGTGACAGAAAGCTGTGATGGCAGTGTTTTGACATTACTTACCCAGAAGTTATATTTCCAACTTCATATAGAAGTTCTTTGCATTTAAATTAGTGAGTTTAAAAAAATGTTTCTTGCATGTATTGAGATATAATTGTAGCTCCTCGTACTATTGTCAAGAACTCAATTTCATTCAGAAAATACAATACCGCACATATCAAAAGTCAAACAAGTTTATTTCAGAGACATTGGAAAACATGAGCATGTACGCTCACATATGCATAAAAAACGCAGCTTCTTGAGAGAATATCCTTCCAATTGCAAATGAACTCTGCCTATGTGACTTGAAACACTCGACACTTCAAGTAGACAAAAAATGGACTGATCGTTCAATAATGATAGCTGCAAAATCACTGTGTCTTATGTGACAACATGTATATTTATGTTACGATTGCTTGCGACTTTTGGTTCAGCAATGTCCAACGTGATGGACAATGGACATAACTGAACGGGAAACAGGAAACTTACAACATAGAAATCAAGGAGTAACTTTTATACGGTTCTCCTTTCGTTGAAAGCAAATACCTGAAGTCGCAAGCAATGCAACCATTATGACCCTCTGTTGGTCTTGATGCAATGATGAATAGCTTCGTGAGCTGCCGCACTCTCGTTCAAGGCAATCAATTGTTGTATCAGTCCTAATCGTGCTTCAGTTCTATATTTTGCATTTTCTTCAAAGAATAATTGATGTCGCATTTGTATTCATTACAAATGCAAATGATTATAACACACACTTTGTTGCAGAAGTAGCGTTGCACTTTGGTTTTCCTTAAATTATTCAGCCCTGAGGACGTGCACCACACGCTTACACATCCCAAATAGCCAGTAAAATTTATGACGCGTTAATAGGCCGTGCAGTGCTTGTCTTTTTGAAATGCAGCTATGAACAATTCAAATAGCTGGGCCAGCAGGTCTGCGTGTATTATATTTGTAAAAAGCAATTGTCACAGATCGATATCAAAATTTGAAATTTGACCACCATAGATCTTTCTCCATTCTCAAATGTGTTGAATGGTAACACATAGAAAGCGAGATATTGCATCATACCTGAGAAAAAATGAAACAAACTTCAATTCAAGCTAATGATAGTTTGTTTCATTAATTATGTCAATGAGTATATTACATAATTTTCTATATGAAAGCTCTGTTGCTTGGTACTTCAGAATGCGCAAACAATTGCTTCAAAGAATCGCGACATGGAAGATTGGAGGAACTTTGCTTGGTTCTTGTGGTTGGATCTATCAACGAACTCCCCTTCACTGAGCACGCGGCAGCGTGGTAGCCTATTTAGTAGCAGTGGCTTTGAATGCTTTCTGAACTAGAAGGAAAATTGCATCATTTATGCATTTTTAAGTTTAATGTCTGCTGTGTTGTGGTCATGGAAGATATTGTCTGTCATTTGGACTTTAAAGGAAGTAAATAAATGCAATTAGACTTTCCATTATTGTAGTGGCATGAATATGATAGAAGTTTATCATTCACGGCTCCATCATGCGCTCTATGAAACGAATAGAAAATGAATTGAATGTTTCCGTGGGTACTTCTGCGTGCTATGAAACCATGGACTACAATATGGTGTACATGTATAATGCATGTACATGTCGTTTGTCTCATTATGCATGCATGTATAATGAGATATCAAGATCTCAAACATTTAAGTGAAGACTTGGTGAAGACGGATACATGTACCCTGACACTTTATTTTGGAAACTTGATGTGTTTATGTATATTCACTGGCACGGAAATTATGTATTTATGACTCTGTGTTGTTTTCACAATCATTTTTCCTGAAACTGCTCGAAACATAGCGAATGCCGAGTACATACTCGTATGTAGCCTCACCGTGCAACTGGTTTGTGTAAACTAATCAAACAAATTAATTTCAGAATCATTCATCGGCTTTCTGATCCTGCCGCTACGGATTTAGCGTTCTCTTATTTTTAGCCGATGCTAGGTGTAGAACAAATGAAACCTTAGGTAAATGAAAACGCACTTCGCACTACATCAATTATAAATTTTACTGAACTGTGATCTTTTTAATTATAGTACGTGAAATATAAAACCAAGCTTTAATAGTTCTGATTAACTTTCGTCCTAAGGAGAGGAGCGCATGAGAAAGTTTCTCACTGCCATGAAACGTTCAGATCAAGTGAGGAATTAGTTATATGTCACTGATACTTCTAAGGTTCTCACAGATACACTGTCCACGGTATACGACTCAATTCAACATGTGGTCAAGCGGAATCAAATTGCATCATTCATTGAACGTCCAGCAGATTTTCTCTCCGCAGTCGCTAGGTGTCACTCGCATCCGTAAGCGGTGCTGCCGTCAATTCAACTTTAAAAATCAAATCAGAAATGAAGAACAAAAGTTTCAGGAAAATTTCATTTTTATACCAGAAATACTTTAAATGATTTATGATCAAGATTATCAGATAGTAAGATAAAGATGGTGAGCTTGAAAGGATAACCCATCATGCCATGTTGAATTCGCATTTAGTCATTAGTATGATTGGTAAAAAAATGAAAACAGAAATAGCAATATTTGTTTTCGGAAGTAAAATAATGAATCACAAACTAATTGTTTCCTCTATCAGAGTTGTGTTTGATCTCGTTTTAAGAGAACAGATTAAGTAGGCAAAAAAATAGTAACCATGAAATGTTGTCTTCGGAGGAGACGTCACATCATTCTCGTCCTCTAGTGCTAAATTGATCAAAATTCCAACGTCGAGATAAAAATGCGCAATAGTAGGCTTCTAAATATATAAATACATGCAGACTTTCAGTTACTATCAAACTACTTTATGCAGGTTTAATTCTCTATTAGTATTCTCACATAAACGCAACAACTTTACATTAACTTCCTATATTAAGAGTATTCGCCTCAAAGTACGCTGGGTTCAGTAATTACATTGAGATGAAAATTTAATTATATAAAAATGATCAAAAATTTTATTACACAGAATGTTTGCGAAATACTTGGTTATTCGATATAAGAATTACATGTAATTAAAGGGAGGATATTCTTCGACGCTTATGAACACTTTATTACAGGCAAAGCAAGCTAATATTTCGTGACAATGCAGATCCCATCGTACATGCAAATTACTGCAAATGCTGCAAACAATGTACATTTTTCTTTTTATATACTGATACCTGTATACAATTTTCGCGTACAAACCATATCTTTTATCTTGGAGTGTATGTCAGTAATGTTTACACTCTGCAATCGTTTATTAGAAATAAAGTATATATCATTTAGTTAAAGGTTGATATAGTTATTTCGTTATAATTACTAAGTTATTGAATCTAGAAGTCACCCTTGAAAAAGACTTGGTGGCAATCCGAAAAGCTTTGGGTATTACTCAATAAATAAGTATGAGCAATAAAATTTTTATTATTGTATTACATTGAGCCTTCATGACTGTGAAGCTCCCAACCTGCTTCTTTAGCATAAATAAATTATACAGCATTCCAGTGTCTGAAAGCAGAAGATTAGAAAAACTAACTGAAAAGCGCTTCAAACGGCACGCAGATTTAGAATATTTCGAAAAATGTAAATTCCTAAAAATCATACCAAAGTTTCTACAGTTTAAGTCGCCAAAACTCGAAGCAGTAACTAACGGTGAAAAAGAGTACCATAATCTAATACTTGAATCACACATATCTTGCGTGAAGCGCAAAATAAAGTGCAATGAAAAATCTCTAAAAATCTGTAGTAATGGCATATATAGTCGATTACCTTGGATACGCAGTTGTATACTAAAGTTACTAATTTTACGAGAAGTGCGTAGCAAAATTAAAATTGTAGAAGAAAAACATAAAGTAAAGATTACCAGTCTTTGGCTAAAGCAGAGGTACTCTGTGCCAGAAGCTGTCGTAAATAAAAGCAGCTACAAACTATCTATAGTAGAAAATGAAACACTTCGATATGGATTAAAACATAGCATGATCCCAAAACAAACAGACAATGTAAATATTAAATATCAAATTGAGAAAACTATAACACGATGCAGCAAAAATGATACTGAATTTTCTGTAACTCAAAGAATGAAACGTGACCTGATAACTGTAGTAAACAATTTTGAAAAAGAAGCTAAGTCTATATGCAATGAAAAGACTAACAGACAGTTACACTCCACTCTAAATAAATAAATTAGCAAAACAAAAAGAAATAAAAATTTGTAGTTTTGATAAAGGTGGTGGTATTGTAATTCTAGACAGTGACGACTATAACCAAAAAATGATGAAAATATTAGATGATAAGTCCAAGTTCAAAAAGATGACAATACCGGATGACGTAAAAAAGCATCCTACTGTCATGGAAGAAGGTCGCCTGTATAGGTATCTGGTAAAGTACGTTAAAAGATATGTAACGGATGATACTTACAAGTATATTATGCCATCTGGCAGCGAACCGGCAAAAATGTACGGTACAATAAAAATACACAAAGATAATGCACCAGCCAGGCCAATTGTTACTACAAGAGGCTCTTATAATTACAACTTGGCTAGATACCTAGACAATATCATTAAACAGCACACAAATAAAAAGTACTTACTGAGTTCAACTACCGAGTACATAGATAAAATAATAATGATCTTGTCCGTTTTGATGTCGAATCCTTATTTACTAACGTATCTGTAAATGAAGTAGTAGACATTGCCGCAGACCTGGTATTCAGTGATAGTTCAAATAACAAACCTAAGTATGGCTAAGATGTATTCGTAAAACTATGCCAGTTTGTTACTAAAAGTAGTTTTTTATTCAACAATGATATGCATCAACAAATAGACGGAGTATCAATGGGATCCCCATTAGCTCCTACATTGGCAAATTTATTTCTAGCTAAATTGGAACAAACTTGGATGAGAGAATCTTTTCCACCGTTATTCTATTCTAGATACGTAGACGATTGTATGTGGGTGCGTGATAACAGTACAAATATTAGTAAATTTCATGATTTCCTAAATAAGCAACACTCTAACCTAAAATTTACAACTGAAATTGGTAACTGTAAACTCCCATTTTTAGACGTAAAGATTGATACTGAAAATTCACTGCAAATATCCATTTACTGTAAGATTACGTACACTGGCTTACTACTTAATTATAACTCCATCTGTCCTAAACAATGGAAAGATGGATTGATAAACGGCATGATACATAGAGCATATATGGTATCAAGCAGTTGGCACACCTTTCACAGTGAAGTGAAAAATATAATCGATATTTTTTCAAAAAATGGTTATCCTAAGTCAATAATAGAAAAAGCCGTAACTATTTTCTTTAAAAAAAAGAAAAAATGCAAAATCACATGTACAAGTACAGCCAAATACGAGTACACATACAAGTAATGACTCTGATGATGTTGTATTTATATATATATACAGTCATAACGTACATCGGAAAAACGTCTCAAAAATCCTCTCGTAAATGTTATCTTTCTAAAATTTACAAAAATGCGGTAGGCCCCTATGCCTAAGTAGTTTTTAACACCAAAAAAGTAAAGTCGTATTTCGCACTAAAATGTAAATCAAATCACCTGTTAAAAGCGTGCGTTGTTTACGAATTCTCATGCCTGGGAGATCCAGGTAGCCAAACATACATTGGCAAAACCAAGCGACGACTTCAACAGAGGATCGAGGAACATTGTAAAACAGACACTGCCATCAAACAACATATCTGTATATGTAATTACTGTACGTATGATATAAAAAATCAGTTCCGCGTAAAATATAAAGGTACAAGTAACTATGAAATCAGTATTGTAGTGGCATTAATGATAAAAGAGCATCAGCTAAAAATTAATCACTCTGCTGAATATAACGGAATGTAATATTTGCTAATCTTTGTCTCGTGCTAAATAGCTGTAAAGTCACCCATAATGGTATTGAATTACGCAATTCTTTAACTTAATCAATCATGTTCTTGCATCAGCGTTATTGATCAGTGTTAACAACCGCAAACAGCAAACAGCGGACATCTCTATTATATACAATTTTCTTAGACTTTACTGTGTTTCATGTGCATATATAGAAACTCTTTTTTGTCCGTTGTGTCAATTGCGAATTTCACCTACCACCTTTGTCTTCACTGGTTGACAGATAAGGTTGAACTGTCTTTATTTTGTTACGACATCAGTCTGCACTGATGATGTTGTCTGTATGGTCGCGAGATATTGGTTTGCTTTAATGTAATAAAATGTTTAGAAACGTCGAAGAACATTTCCCTTAAATTCATCATCCAACGTCTTACGATGTTCTCAGGACTACATGTAAGTTCAGCTGACGATGAATGCGCGTCTTCACTAGACATGGGAATTCTATCATATTCACTGGAGCTCATGTGTCGCTTTGCCGAACGCATGCTTTACTAACTTTTTATGACCCGATCTCATCGCGGAGTTTTGCGACATAACAAAAGAGGAGATTGCTTCAGTTGTCACATTTGTAATTGGTAGCATCATTCTGATAGGACAAGGCGCATTGTGAGAAATTCGACAAAGAGCCTCTCAACAAGAACATTGCTTGGAAAAACTGACTTATATTGCAGATTCTAATCGATTCTCTCTCTCACACTCTTACAACACTCCTGGGGGCCTGTTTGCACTTTTCTTCACCTTTGACAGTTTTAAATTTCAATTTGGTGCTTGTAATGGTCAGGTTATTGTTTATGAATCTTTGGGGTTATTGTTGAGGGCTTCTCGAACATTTTGCTTAAGATTTGTAGACACCAGCGCCATAGCCTTGGGGAGGACTGTTCGCTCTGAAAATTTCTAGCTGAAGTAATGAATCTTTTCGAAACGTAATGACCGGCATTGGTCCTCAGAGGACACTCTTCCTCCAATGAAATTTCAGATACACGTTTTGAGTCACTCAAAATGAACGCATTGCAACTTTCTTTTATTGTCTATTTAAGTTCTGCATTGCAATGATAGAAATACAAATGGCGATTAGCCTATGGGACCGATTAAAAGGTGGAAGAGGTTCACTGCAAAACATATCAACCGAAGCACTTTAAAAAGTCTTCAAGAGGCAGTTGAAGATAGCGTCGAGTAGTTGCAGAGAGAAGGAGACAAGAGCACAATTTGACATTTTACATGAGCAACTTGATTGAGCCAGATTTTTCCAATTTTGATTGATCACTTGCTTGCTTTTCAAAGTGCCTTAAAAAACAAAATAATGATCCATCAAATCAGAAATTGCTTTGTTTATATGATTTTTACATTTAATATTGATGTTTTCCTTGATGCCTTATTATTAGATTTAGACGATTTGATGAGAACTGCAATGTATGCTGAATAAAAGTTAGAAGATTCTGGTACTTTTAGATTTTTTGTGGTAAACCGCATTCCATTTGGAAACAACATTAGTCCGAGAATTCACGTATATTCATAAGATACAGTAAATACTTTGATAGAAGTCATCGCCGCTATCAAATGCATGAAAGTAAGTAAAAAGAAAACAGTTGGAACCTGTATACATTGCATCATAAGCCGCTAGTGAATGACTTGACAACAAAGCTGTCGCTTTATTGGAGGGGGACGAGTTACTTAGGTGGGAGATTACATAATCGGTATATAGGTGAGCTTTGATGAGACTTTTACGGAACCGATTATGGGGATGAAGGAGGTTCAAAAAAAGTCGAAGAAAAAGCGATCACGCAGTTCAGAGCAGTTCCTAAGCGGCAGACTTGTATCTTTGCTTAACATGTACGCACATCAGACGTGTATTGAAACGCCAGAGAAGACTCAAGTAGCATACTGATAGAAACTGATGGATTTTATCATCTGTCATATCATCATTCAACTACCTCAGTTTTCTTCTCTCAGTTTGATTTTCGCATTAAATACGGATAATATTTCCTAACCTGAGACAGTTGGCAGCTGAAGTGTTGTTTTTCTAGTATTTTTAATTTTCATCTAACTACGTCTGCACGCACGCTTCAGTGCATTGAGCAACATGCTTGATTGAAATCATGCGCGTTCAGACAGATTAAATTTCGACTTCTGAATGTTGCAAAGAATGAATCATATTAATTTGAAATACAAACCAAATCGAAATGCATTTCCTAAGTGGATAAAGAAGTCAAATAGCCATTCGATGTAAAACTGCAGAAACTCTGGTATGTCTGCTTTGTAACCTGAGTTGTCTGGGACGATTCCAAACCTATCAAGCCTGATATTCGGTTTTATATTCTGCTAATGCAATATTTTTCGATAGCTCATTGGTTTCAGGATTTTTTTAATAGTAAAGCAAGCCGTCAATATCAGAATTCAAATGCTGATCGAAACATACACTTCTCGCCATTGGTATCCGGACATCAGCCACATTGTAGGCTATTTATCTTTTTGCTAGTAATGCGTATCATAATCTACAAATATGCTAATTCTCACTGCATTGATGGTCAAACAAACATTTGCATGCATGTTAGTTAATATATCCTTTTGGCAAATAAAATATTGACAAAATTTGGCTCTTGTCCGACCGGATACCAATGTCGACGCATTGCGTTTGGCACTCCTAATACCAGCAGTCGGTATACTGTATAATGGGATGAACATGAATATGTGGATGTATCCAGTGTCTGACAGAAACATAATCAAAAAAACCATTCTCTTCTGTGTCAATTCGATCTTCCTCCAACCTCCATGTCGGGTCAACCTCTTGGTGCTTTCCCTTCCACCGCACTCTGCCCCACATTTCATTCCACATTTTCTTCAGGATGTTTTCCTCTGCTCGCATCCACACGTGTCCTATCCATCGCAATCTGGCTTCTCTTTCTTTTCCCATAATACAGATTGTTTCATAAAAAATGGATCACCCTTAAACATCGCCTTAACTTCAACTTTGTCTAACTCCGCCAAACTTGAACGAATTTCTCTGAAATTTGGAAGATATGTCAGTTGTGCTTACTAATATCATTGTTGGGAATTTCAAGCATGAATATTGAGTTGTTTTCCTGTTATAGATAAAAAAGTAGTACATAATTTGATCTTCATTTAGCAATGTTACACAAAATCATACCTCACTCTTATAAAATTACATTTGTTTCCTTTGTTATGTAATATGTTGTTCTACAGCCAAAAGCTATCAAGAAATCGGTCAATCAGAGCCAGTATAGCACCATTATTCATCAACAATAATGTAACTGCTACATGTGATTAACTGGACTTCATGTTCGATAGCTTCCTGACTTCGTTGCGGTGGTGTTGGCAGCACTCCTGATTACTTTCAGCTAGAAATCTATCTCTTACCGTCCGAAGTGTCAGCTTTGCCAGTTTCTTTGCGAGCTACAAGCAAGCGACTAAATGTCGCATAATGATTTTCGACTCTGTCGTAAATGGTTATTTATGGATGATAATGCTACGTGTCACCAAGTCTCAATTAGGGCTTAGGACATTATCTTGGCCAGCTCGTTCTCCTGATCTGAATCCCATAGAAAATGTATGGAGTATTCTAAAACGCAACGTTCGTCGGACGAATTGGTAGTGTCATTGTTTTTATGAAACGGACTGTACTTGCGACTTTCATATGAAGCTTTAACGTCATTACTCCCCCATACTGGGGCTTGGACGGTGCTTACATAGTCAGACTTTTCTGGAGCCTTGTGGTACTTTTTGTCCGGATGCCCTTCCTGCCGACTTCCAATGACTTTTTCGGGGCTCGACCTCTGGATCAAAAGATCGCCAGGCCAAACACTTAACCGCTGTGCCACGGAGACCGACTCTCATGCACTTTCTGATTTCCTCACTTGTTCCACGTTCATGCAAAAACATTCGTTCGATCCATCACAATCAAACAAGTCATACATTTACCTTTACAAATACATACATCACTCGTAGTTCGAAAATGATGCATTAAATGTTGTTGTAATGTTATCATACAACAATAAAATCGGAAAGGTAGAAAGTGAAGACCATAGTGAAAGCTGTAGTGCAGATAGGGCATGAAGATCGTTCGCTATTCAAAGCCTGTTCATTAGACTACTTGACATGAACTCTATATCACACAGCAATTGATGGAATGACTGTTCTCTGGGCAGTGCATCTCAAATCAAGAGATGCAGTCAGTGTGCTGTATTTTATTACCTGAATCATCACCTGATAATGTCCTTCGTTCAAGCAGAAAACAACAGCTTACGCTTCCAATTTTTGCCAAATCGCAACGCGTCATATGCCTACTTTTAGTACTTGTTCAATAATGAAAGGACACATCACAAAATTGCATCACAAGCACATCAATTTCACATCAAGACATCTAATTGGGCTCCTTTTATTTGTGGAATATTTTTGTCATCACAGAGTCAGGACGCAAAAGCGATCCATCTTCTATTTGCAAAAACATGTCGATAAAGTACAACGGCGTGTCCTACCTCAGACTGCCAATTAGATGTATGAATAGTAGCCTGATCTAAGATATATGATTTAAGTTTTCTATTTCAGATTATTATTTATTTGTATTTGAATATTTAGATTTTCTAATATATATTTTTGCAATTATGCAATTTCGGACAATTGTGGAGCAAGAAAACCAACGAAGCTGTCATTTAAGCTCATGAACCATGACGCCATTTCCATCTTAGTATTCTTCTAATAGTTGCGTTACCGTGTTAAAGTCAACACAACAATTCACATGCTACATAGAATTCTCTCAAGAGTTTCAACAGATTTATAAATGCCTATAATTATTATTTATAAATGCTTATAATTATTGTTTCTCTTTCGAATTCAAAAGCCAGCTATATTTTCCCACTATGATTGTTATCTCTGTGAAATATCATGTCTTTCTTCGCATGCTCTTCATGTGATTTATGAGATAGTGGATGTACGAAGAAATGTTTCAGTCCTTTTAAACAATGTTTGTAGGAGATAAGATACCCAAATCAAAAAGCAAGCATGCATAGCTATCACACAAACGCAGTAGTCGATGTCGCCTCCATTGATGTCATCTTTATCACTCGATATTAAGTGCGTCTCATACTTATATTTACTTTATAATTGATAGGCATTCGATGCTAAAGATTCTCTTGAAAGATAAGATTTGAAAATATCTGAAAGAGAAGTTTTCGATGCATTGCTTGGAAATGCATGCTCGAGAAATTTGCATTGAAATAGGAATAATAATGTAAGAATGACAACAATCTCCTGATCCTGTGAGCGTTGTCGTAGCATTATAATCAATTACCGATGGATAATATAGTAATATTTATTATGTCACTGATTACCCTCTTCAACTTGAGTTTTAACAAAAAGTTGCTGGAAATTAGAATATTGTAAAGGACAATCTATCGATATAAACGATCTGAAATACATTGCAAACATTGTGTATCTTCTTTTCAGTGCTTTTTGCGTGTTGTCAATCACATCAGAAAATGATAGTAAACACTTTCTGTCAACATTGAACGATCGGCAAATACCTTCAATGTGTTGAAATTTGATAAATGATACCTATATAATATGCACCCTAAATAATAAATTAGGTAAATATGATTCATTGATCGCGGTAACACATTCCACGATATAAAAAATCTCCGTAACGAGAATTTTGAAAATGAAATTGGGATCTCTCATACAATGATGATATTTTTAGCATTGAAATTTGTCTTGTTTGTACGAGATATTTTTTTGTCCGTATTTTCCCGAGGCATGTTCTCTCTGTCATACAGAATTATTTTGAATGTTTGAAGTCGGTCAATCATTGTAAGTCTTATAAATCGAATAAACATTTGAGTATGACAGGAGAAAACTTTGTAGAAAAGTCGATATTTGCACAACTAACTTACTTTCTCATTCACTATGCTTATTAAGAACTTTGTTGGTTATTACTTAATGCGAGTTTGTAAACCTAATAACTTTATGACAGAAGTTGACGAATTATACATGTAAGTGAGATAAAGTTTGATAAATGTGACATTGCTTTCTTTATTTTAATGCAACAGAACCTTCGAATTGCTCCGTTTCGTCTATTCGACGTAACTTGATGAAACCACACGCATTATTTTGCTACAGAATTATGGCCAGCCACTTTTCCTGTTCACTGCCAGAGCTAGGGTTTGCGGTACCATCAATGCAGGCAACGCGATTACTAATTTTCCAGCCATTAAATCACTTGCTCGTTAACTGTATGAGAGTGACGTACGTACCGATCCATATGCAAATCTGTTGCTGACATCACTCAACTTGCATGTGAAACAGACATTTACAATACTTTCTGAAGTAATATTGAAGTAATTTTCACTATTTAGCAAATGGAATTGGTATGGTCACTTGTCTCAGCGTACCAACTACTTTGCTAATGCGGACTGTTATGGCAGAATAAGGTTCTAGTGTAGGCTATATAAATTTCTGTAGAAAATTATTGTATAACATAAAATTCGGCATCAAATTCTTCACAATCCATTTGTAACTTCAATCAGAGCTTCATAATGAAGAACGAGAGGTGTGGTCAATTAATTTCATGCTGCATTGATGCGCAACATACAGTAATTTCAGAAAAAGCTATTAAATTCATCGGACTACTATTTATTTAAGTAAAATTGATTTGATTTGTGTTTACATAGTCGTCTCAATTTCATATTTAAGCGAAAAAGATGTAACAATAGACACAAGGGAAAGGAAACTAAAATTGCTAGAGATGGAACATCTGCATTGTAATGTAATAGGTGGAGTATTTATTGCATAAATATTGGAAACAATGTTACCAGTGTGACACTACATGCTTGAGTTCTCGAGATTCTTTTGAACAGTGTCCTTTTGGGCACTGATGTTCCCGTGTGAGATATTTTTAGCTTTATAGAAATGCACAGCACTTTCCAAACGCAGTCTCTCCTGCTTCAAGTCAATCAACGAATTCTAGACAATGTGAATTTACTATGTATAAGGAAATGAAATAGTCAATTTTTAACAATTATTCATTGTTACATTTTTTATAGATATCGGCATAAAAAATTAATCTTCTGAATAATTTAAAGGAAATATCTTCTTGTTTCCTTATTGCTTTCTTTGGTTTTTTATACATATTACCCTTAATCGAGTCCCAAATTAAACAACTTATTAAAGGAATCGACAACTCAGACTGTTTTTATGAGTGAATTACAGTCTCCCGAGCCATGCGTTGAACTTTGATAAAATGAAATTTAACTTTAACAGCTAATATAATCAATGCATATTTAATTGACTGACAGTCTGTTTCAGACTCACTAAATTTGCGTAGGCAGTTAGAAAATTAAGTACCGTAGTTTAAATTGCGTATCGCAGCTTATTATATTATGAGTTAAGAACTATCATAGCATAACTTGAGAAAATATCATAGAATTTTATGAAGTTTTAGATAATGTGCTGTTTAGAATCACGAAAAATTATGAAACTGTGTATTATTTAAAAAAATAATGTCAGTCAATTTAAATGGCTTCATAAGGTTTTGGCTTCATTTCATTTAATCTAATCAAGATTTTGAGAAATATCCAAATTAGCATTGTTAGATGAAGTTGATTAATATCTGAATTGTAAGTCATTCTCGAATCAATCTCTAATCCTTGCTCATGCAATTTAAAATATACAAGCTGTGAATACAAGTATTGCATGACTTTTATTTATTTACATATTCATGCAAAGGAGAAGGACAATCAATTAAACTTTCAATATGACACCCTAGCATGTTTCATTGCTTACTATATTCTCCCACAAATGCAACAAATTTCTCAATATTATTTGTTAAGTTGGTGTTGACATTGTGATCTTTTACTTTTAATAAATTATGTTGATTTGAAATTTGCATGTCCATAATCATCAAATTTCACTTCCATGTTTAGTGTACTTTTCAATATGTTCCTAACATTCGACTCACTTTCATTTAATTATTTTGTAGATTGGAATCGATATATTTTCTTTTTGCAGTTCATGCACAGACTTTTCTACTGCAAATCAGAGTAACCAATTATTCTTTTAATTTGCGCTAGCAAGTTAATACAAGCTTGATATTTCATGCAGACACCAACTGTTGTAATAAAATGGATTAGCGGAATAATTTTCTAGTTGAATAATTATACTTCACTTTCTGTTGATGCGTATTAGACTTTCTTTTCTTGGTGAGAGAAAGTTACATTTTGAATAAATACATGTATCCAAGTTTTGCATATTGTACTGTTTCATCAAGCTAATCCAGCACATGAATAGCTCAGGCAGAAATCTAGCTGCACAATATAAGTAAGTCTCATTGAATAATTATATCCAATTATCATTCTATAACGACTATCAATTACCAACACACCTTGAACAGGGATTATTATTGAAAATGATCTCGTCTTCCAGATTGTGCTGTTACCACAACAACGAATGGCAACGACATAAATTGTGGATGCAAGAACATTAATTTCCTCATAAACGAGCTTCAATATGCATTGGTGAATTTCTTTTCAAAATTTTTCTGCATGTATACTGATTACTACGAATGCACTTTCGGATGATTATTTCAGAAAGCTTAGAATAAGATCTATGTTCATGTCCTGATTTCCGTAGACTGACTGAATAAGACAATGATTTTTCTCTCTCGTAGTTAGCGGTCAAAGAAAATTGAAAATTCTGAGGAAGAGCTGTTGTCGACATTATGAGCCTACATTCAATAGCAGATCATCAAGCGGTCAATCGATCTAATTCATTCAATGCATACAAATACTTTCATCATATCAACTGTTATTGATATATCGAGATACTAAGTTATCTTCTTCTATAATGTTATGTTGAGGTTAGCTCAAATGTGCTTTCGGGTTGTTATTGATTTACTTCATGACCAAATCTCAACTGCTGGTTTTCCAACAGCGCAGGTCGCATTGGCCGTAGAGCTTCATCATAGGGTCGCACCATCTAGCCAGAGGACGTCCTCTTGGTGTTTTGTAAGTCAAGGGTCTCCACTGGCGTGCTGTCCATCTGTTGTCATTTCTCCGGATGACGTGACCTGCCCAACGTCGTTTTGATAGGTGGATTACATCTAAAATGTCTTTGACCATTGACCGCTTCCTTGGTTCTTCATTTGAGACGTGATGTATGAGTCTACTGCCGGTGATTCTTCTTTCCATTGCTCTTTGAGTGACTTGAAGGAATTTCTCTTCTTTGTCTGTGAGGCTCCATATTGCAGAGGTGTTATACTAGCTAAACGCGGATTGTTAGTATGATTTTTCCGGTATTCGATGTACCATCGTTTCCAGTTACAAAAATATCCTTGTTTAAATCGTTTTCTGGCAGCATTATCTGCTTGTACGTGCATAGCAAAGTAGAATTACTTTTTTTCTGTAGGCCTAATTCCAATTCCTCAAGTGCTTCTAAAATCGCCGACACTTAATTCCTTTAGTTGGTCACAAACTGCACAATATGCTTTAGCAAGTTATGCTGCTTCGTTTCGACAGCCTCTCTGTCATCATACATGCACGTACAGGCCACTTATTCATAAGGAAAACACATTGAAAACATGAGGCATTAAAATTGCAAATGTTGAGCAACACAAATGTGCACATTAGTGGAGCACTGTATGAAACAACTTGATGACTTTTCAACTAATTCCGCAGTTATTTGAAGCTATTTAATAATTCATACAATTTTAGACCCGGAATACATTTATATAAAGTATCTACTCACCAGCGTTCAGTAAATTCTGTATTTAACACGCGTAACATGCTTTCCTTGTTGTACGGGATGGAGAGCTCCCACACAAGGCCCTCCTGAGCCACATTTTCTCTTTGTAGCGCATGCATGAATATAAATGCCTATTGCCAAATACTACTGTCATAATTTCAAACTATACATGGAAGTGCACACTTAAAAGAAAACCGCAATTTAGAACCACAGATAGTGATTGTAATTCATGAGATAATTAGATAAAGTCAAGTCTTAACTTAAGTTAGGACACAGCTGCAGATCACATCGATGTTACATGAGTAGTCAATGCAGAATGAATCTGCTTAACACATGCGAGCACTGCATTGAAAGCTGTGCTTAATTTCCCATATAGTTGATGACATAAACTATAAATCATCAACTTACCAAAACTCTGAAAGCTAAAAAATCGGAGAACTTCAAAACGTGAAAAGTGGAATTATTTGCATGGAAATTGACAATTTCACACATCGATCTAATCGGCATGCACATAATTTGCAACACTCCTCTCTACTTTCACAATCAAATCTCGGCATGGCATGCCAGGATAGCAATGATATACAGTAGCTTCAAAATGTATTTGAATAGATATGAATTTGTAGACTTATTTCACTTGCGAATAACTAATGAATATTTTGATTTAATTGGAACTAATTTTGATTAACTAGGGGGTGGAGCGGTTAGCGGCACAGAATTAGATTGTTTAATCGTATCACTTTGCTAGAAGTGCTAACTGATTCAAACAGATGGCACATGCAGGAACTTAATAAGTGGGCAAAAAGAAATTTTTAATACCTTGCAGAGATAGAATTCAGATCATAGCACAAAATTTTTCTCGATAATGTTGGGCCCTCCAATCATTTTAAAAAAAGTTAGCATGAAAAAACGTTCACAAACTTCTCTGTAGAACTTGACATCGTCTGTGTCTCTTTGCTGTGTAATCCGGTTGATAACAGTCACTGAAACTTTGCACAATTTGGCGTGTTTAATGTTGAACTGGCTGCTCATTGTTCGATTGCTATGGTATTTAGTCAGGAGATTGTGCCATTTCAATAATGTTACATGTTCCAATGTCTCCCTTCTAGTCAAACGGAAGAAGAGACGACCAGTCTAATTCTGTGGTTAGCGGTGACGATAGCACGATTGCTGTCATTTCTACGAAACATTAAAATTGCACATTCTACGCTATTCTCCTCCAATGAATTCGAAAGCTAATAATTTCACTAAATCTGTGTGAAGGAGAGCGGCAATAACTGCTACGATTTTCGATTTTTCTTCAAATTCGAACAAAACTGTTGCTAACTCTGCTTGATTGAGAAAAATGCCTTGGCTAGACATTTTGAAAGCTAGAAAAGTGGAAATCTAACCAACTTACTGTTTGATACAATGAATGCAAGCAACCAAATAGTTGCAGCTTCTTAACATGACCCACTCCAGAGTTAGCAGCTTACAATTACAGTACTTCTGCCAACAGACTCCAAAACATGAAAGACAAATTTAGTATCAGTGTTGGATATTGACAATAATGCAGAAACTCAATCTTGCAAATGGGTTGCTGTAATACGTCATGAGAAAAAGATTTTGGAAGAAGTTCTTTGTTCACATTTATCCACATCTGTGCAATGGGACATTGGAAGATTATATGTTGCGACTTTGGGTGTGATGCATCTTACCAAAGTTAAATTATTTGAAAATTCATATGGAAGATAAAATTGCAGACATGCCAAATAAATGGTACATGGTAAAGATCGCGCGGTCATTTATGTCTGGAAATTTTGCCGAGTCTGGACCAATACCCTTGTTAGTCGATTTGAAGTACAGCTGGACGGAACCTTGTTCGAGTAGTAGACTAGGAATTCAGGCAGACCGAACCGGACCCTTGTCGGTGTAGTCGATTTGAAATATAGCCGAGCCGGAAGCGGATACTCAAATCTGCAGATCTTGGAAGCAAGTCAGTTGACCTGGGCATGTGACCGGTATTCGGTATAAGTCGGTGTCAGCATCAAATACTTGACTTGCATGTCAGAATCGTACTCCTGCTCGTATCCAATACCATCAGTGCTAAAGTTTGCGCCTACTCACTATCCGGCCTTGAAGTTGTAACTTTGCATGAACGGGCAAAAAAATCAAAAGGAATAATTAGCGTGAGAAAAATTAATAATTTATGAAATTAAAACAACAAACTAAAAGGCAAATCTTTTCGCCTCTTCGATCATTTTGTTGGCAAGAATCTTCGCCTATTTTCGCCTACAATTAGTCGTTCGACTCATAATGGAAAGTCATCTACAGTACTGGTAATATTAAAGGGCTACGCTATGATCGTTAAGCAGCAAAGGTGACGAGCCAGTACCTAGACTGGAGCCGTGCCCGGCAAAATGATCGATACTGTCCCCAGACTCGAAAGAGTGACTGGAAAATGTTCGGACCCATAAACGTGCTTGAAAAAATGACCGGGTAGTAGTCGTGCAGGCGAGTCGGATCTTGGTGGCCAGTAGATGTCTTTATGAAACCATCTATTATTCATGAGTTCATTTTCATGTTTCCTTACCAACAACCCACACAATAACTGAAACCGGGAAATTTTTACGAGTTTAAAATTTCCTGAAATGTGCTCAATTCCAGAAAAAATTGGCCAATTTTTTCAATTTTAATTTCCATTTAGCCACTGTATATACGTAGGACCCTGTTTTCAACCTCTTAATGATGCACCATCAACCAGCAGGTTCACTTTCATAAACAATTTGAAAGCGTACAACAAAACATTGCAAGGCAAAAGACAAACATTAAATCATCGTAGACCATAGATAATGACCACAGACAGCCACAACATTTGATGCACTATTGATGCTTGATATAACGTGTTACAATTTCTCTTTTTCATAATTTTGGCTAAAGCAAATCAATTTCAACAAAAATCGAACATGAACTTAGTAGTAATGCGATGCATTTCAAACGTATCCTAGTATAGTAGCAAATTATTACTAAGACAAGCCTTGAAAAACATTGTTCTGCCTTTGCAAGTATAGTTGAGAGAACTGCTTCCCGATTGAGTCATGGTTACAGGAGTTCATTCTTATTTTTTACGACGGTTCCAGTTTTTTGTCGATATACGAGTATTTTTTGCAGCATTATATAGGGAGACTCTTCGATATCTTCAATTCTTCGCAGAGTTTGAATCGAGGCAATGTGCGGGTGAGCTTCACGACATTATAAAAAGGAATAGACAACAGAATCAGAACATCAAATTTTCCAGACTTATATTTGTGGTAGACCACAATCGATAAAGCGACCATTCAAATTCAACATAAGGCCTGCATGCTTATTGAATAAACATAACTTATAGCGAAATGATAATTTATTAAATTACTAACAAGTGAGTTCATTTCTTTATCTGAATGTATCTTAGCACGTAATCTTAACAATTAATAGCAATTAATCGTATCTTAGCAATGAATGCTGTAGCACGCAATTCATTTCGTAATGACTGACTCACATTAATGTAAATTTTAGTAGAGGCATTGAAATATCGGTTCATGTCTTACGAAATGTTTTGAAACTTATATGTTATGAGTGAAACAAATTGAAACAAATTATTAATTGTGAACTGTATTCAGATGGTGAAGCTTAGAACAGGACAACTTGAACCCCCTACCTACGAAACATAGCTGTCAATAATCGCAACAAAAGCGGAAAAGAAAGCCGCTGTAGTTTAACGCAACCTAATTGATACCCACATCCAATTTTCAAATGAAAGATCTACTGACTAATATCAGGTTTAAAATAATTCAAGAAAGTATAAATGGTGAATTCACATGTAAGATTTTGTCATAAAGCATGACAGTGTTACAGCGACGGTGAAAACTATATCCGTTGCTTCAGACACTTATGCGCATTTTAAGAGTTAGCTAAACCTATGAATCAGTTGATTGATGGATTTCTTTTATTCCTCACTTATGATAATCTTGATTTTAATTCCAGCATTTGAAATAGCTGACTTGCGTCTAAATCGTCCGATATATGATAATGATTTCACGTCTTCTTTATTCGATTCACGTATAAGGTGCAAGTCAATGATGTAGTTTGCATTGAAATTGAAAAAGATTGACTAATTGGGTTATTGAAACGCGCGCTCATGAATTGCTTGAATGTGAATTTATTAAATTGAATATTTCAACAAGATAATTTTATTAGATCGGGATTGATAATTTGATGCTTTTCATTTCTAAAATAGAATTCATGTTGCTATCATCATATTTGTGCTGAAATCAAACTCACATTTACGCATTCAGTGACGTCCTTCACCTATTTCCGATAAAGAGAGATACTTCTGTTTTAGATTCATGTATATGCATTGTATCTTATCCATCTATTTTGTGATTCATGAGTTCCATCATACTGTATTCTTTAACCTGTTCCAAACTTTTTTGACGCATTTAACAATACAAGATTAATCAGAGGAATCATGTACAGCAATTGCGTCTATCTCGAGATCAACAATGCAAACATCAAGCAATGATGCAATTATCAATTTTTCATTTATTCTAAAATAGATTTTTCATGTCGAAATTGCGCTTGCGGTAATAGAAAATGCTTCAATGAATTCATTGTCATAAATTTCGTTGTATCCAAACAATTAACGTCTGAAGAAAATTACATGTATGAGTAAATGAAAGTCCGACTTTAACTTTTAATATAGACCTAAACAGATTTGCGACATTTCAACATAAACGGATTATAGCTGTTAGTTGTCGGCTTAATTTCAACCGTTCTGATATAAAGTCAATCAGTCATACTTTCGTAGAATAGGTAGCCTACCCTTTTTCTAACAATGCGGGAAACCCAAAACAAAGATCTTCTCGAAGTATGCATTGCTGAAACGATAGCTTTCGGGTCTCACAAACGACCATCTTCAGGCTTAGAACTTGAATTTGTGACTATAGATAGTGACGAGTTTCTTAAAGGTCTCATTTGAACAATATATGTTGCTCTACATATTGCATAACATCAATGCAATTACTAATCTTCATGCAAAATTAATCAGCATGTGCATTATCTACGATTGCATGTATACATGTAAGCATATACACGTGATCACATTTCACATTTTATTTTCCAGATAATCTTCTTCCTCTTCATATGGATGCTAATGTATTTGCTAGTCAAGCCCTAAGGTATTGTTAAGCCCTAAGGTGTTGTTATTGTATTGTAAGGTCTAAGAATTTGCTCACATCTACAGCACACTATTGTCAAAGTCAAAAATGCATTTGAAGTTTTCGTGAAGCGTGGATATAGAGCTTGCAAACTGATAAATATGGAGAAATAGTTAACTAGACATATTCTTGTTTTATTCAAGTTTCGTCTGCATTCTGTCAAAGAGTTGTCTATTCTCTGTGACTTTCGCAAAAATTGTTTTCGGCGTGGGACCTCCAGCTAGGGCTTGAACGTACACGGTGTTAAAGGACTCGAAGCGCGACCTAGCTGGTCATCTTGCTGATGAGCCCTCCTTTTACGATGTTCAATAGTAGCTTTTCTAGACCACAGAATTAGACCTAGCTCGTTCTGTGATCTGGATTGATCAAAGTACTTTCTTCCTTGTGCATTTAATTTAATATTATTTGGTGCGCCCTTTGAATGCAGAAAAGTGTCTACTCGTTGAATGGCGTGAACGCAAATCATTCCTATTAAGGGCTAACAATATCAACTATTGTGTAAGTAATCATTATGTTGCTTTTATTGCTTCCGCTTATGTACAATAAGCTGACTTTTTCCTTTATAATCTCACATAATTGAGCATTTTAATTCGGCTTCTAATTCCCTAATTTCTTTTCAATTAATTATTAGTTCTGATCTATAATTTAATCAAACTACGCAGCCTATACGCAAGGGAATTCTGGAAAACGATAGTATTCTGATAAAGCAATTCTAAGAACTCCGGATGTGAAGAAGCAGTGAGCGCTGTCTATTCTCAAATCTGCATTGGATGCCCATTGTTCAATCTCTTCGCTTCTGTTTGCTTCCAATTTTAGCGGTATAACTATGAATACACTGAAATAGAACACCAAGTAAATGCTTTTTCTGACACGTCTATTGGAAAATTTGGAGCAAAGGTTTCGAATTGAAATTAAAAGTCAATGACCTATTCAAATGTTTGTTGAGAAATATTTGAGAATAAACACAATTTCTCCATGACGAATGTGTCCGTGGAAAATATAGGACTGTTGAGCCATTTTCTTTATGAAATCGTCATCGGTAGTTCCTTCTGAGCTTCCGATCAATAATACTCAATTTGTTTAATTGTTGTGTCGATCGCTCATCAATATAAATCTGCTTGATTTAAATGACAGCAGAAAAGTCTACAAGCATACTTCCACGCCTCAATGTGCATGTAAAAGGAACTTGGTTGTTAGATGAGTAATGAAAACAGACCGATACCTGGCTTACATTTATTCAAACGAATTCTACAGCATTAGATGAACAATACATTGATTTCAATGAACAGCTCTGTTGAGTTTTAAATTAATTATTGAATAATTCTATCCTACACTTTCATGTTGGCAATTCTCAGAGCACAGCATTCGTGTAACAGCTATTTTCTTGAGAGAGGAAATATCAACTTTTCCTCCCGCAGCTATGTTGTACAGCCCGAGTGCAGCGAGGGATGGACAGATAGCTAATGGAGGAAACGCTTAATTATTTCCTCTCGAAAGGATGTACCTTTTCATTTTGTGCCTTTTAGATGTCTATTGTTCATTGCATAATGATGGCTATACCGCGAATTCTATGAATGAGCTAATCCAGGGACTCCATCGATATCTTGGTAGTCTCCAGCTAATCAAAACTTGTTCATAGACTTCTATGATTTTCCTACACAGGAGTTTACCCATGAAAAATTAATAGCGGGAGGAAAAGTTAGCTTTGTGATCCCGTGGGACTAAAAGGTTAATTCTTCCTCCCGGCAGTTTACATAGGAGAGATATCTTTTCACTCCCACAGAAACAAAAAATACTTTTTTGATGTTGATTGAATGTTATGATCAAACTTGTGCACAGGGATGCCGGCCTGAACTACTTCGCCCGGGCCGGTTTTCTAGTTAAGTTGAATTTAAGTAGTTGTGTGATAGAAATGATAGCATTACATTAAGTGTACATGTAATCCTATTCTTATGATATGATAAGCTGTAATTATACTATTACATGTATAATTGTGTATAGTATATACTTGTGCTGTAATATTATAAACTCTGATAGGACTAGCAGAATCTCATTTCAGTAGTCAAAAAAATGCATTCGTAAGAAATCGGACGTCTCGAAAACATATTGAGTGTCAGTAGTCTGTCAAACTCCTGTTTTCCAATGTTCTTGGAAATAAACATTTTGACTTTTGACTTTTGACATGTCTAACCCCACAAATGATTCAAGGACGCTTCCCTGAGAACAACAAGAGATTCTACGGAATCAGGGTCTAGACGTGAACGAACTTCACTGACTATCCGACCGGCACTGCTGAAATCTCGTTCAGACTCACCGCTACTGCTTTGAATTACATATATTCAACTTTGCTATTGCCGAAAGAATAGGGAATTCATTTTTGTGAGTCTCATTGATGATGCATACTTTGAATTTTCAAAGCGATGTACTATTCATAGAAATTTAAGTACTTTCAATGTTCGTTATTAATATCAAAGCATGGATATCCATGATCAAAGTTGTGATAGATTTCATAGGGCGTCAGAAGAAAAATCTTTACGTAATGTAATCATTATTAGATAATTTAATTGCTGACTTGATTGTTTTATTTTTATTATGGATAATTATTTTAATTCCCTGCACAGACTCAGGCCGCTTTTACGGCCGGCCGGCCGACATGTAAGGCCGGGGCCCGAATTTTCCAGACAGATGCAGGTCCGGTCAGGACCCGTTTAATCGGAATGGCCAAACAACTGCTCGGCTCGTCATGAACACTGCTGCGATATAAAAAAGATAATCTGTATATTCTCACTTTTTTATATAAATAGGCATATTATATTATTGGAAAATTCATAGCTGGGCGCGATTGAGACCTGAAAGTCCAATTGCCAATTATCCAATTAGCCAGCTTGGAAGTGATTTGATTATCCGCTACAAATGCGATCAATTGAAGATCTATTTGCGATTGTCCGATGATCCGATTCGATCACTTCTTTTTAAGGCAATTCGAATTTCCGAGTCAATTAGCAATTACAGTGAATTTTTTCAACATTACCGACCGCACACTGTTTTCTCTGAATGAGGTACGTTTCACGCAGTTATACATGTATGTTCCTGGCTTCCAGTGTTCTTGAAAATTTGCCTTTTTGACTTTTGAGTGTTGCAATTCAATGCAATTTCTAATAAAATTTACAGTAATTAATTAATACATCTAAATTTGTCATTGCATGATCAAAATGCATTCTATCATAATGACTTCAAACATTCGGAGTTGACATTGAATATGATGAAGCTGCTTGCACATGTATATGCAAAAATTAAGCTGCATTGCGAGGAATAGCAAAAAAGGCTTGATGTCTGAGTACACTTACATGCTTTTCAAATGTCTGAGGTTTAGTGTTCGTAGATTATATTAATAAAATAAATAAATAATACATACTGCCGGTACAATAATGATTTCACGAAGCTCTTGTTTTTTCGTCTTCATGTTCGAGCTAATTGATGTGTCGCATTCGTGTCGTTTTGAAACAACTACCTGTTCGTGTTTGTCATGTTCGGAGTCAGGTGGGTTCTTGAGCTACTCGTGTTTACCTATGATTGACTGCACATCTCTAGCCGAAAGAGTATATGTAATACATTGCCAGAATAAAGTCTTAATATGAGAATTAGTGATATTAGTTTCTAACAAGGGAGCTGCTCGTACCCATGTAAACTGCACATCTTAATAGTCCATGCTCTTGAAGATTAAAATGTCAATCACTTTGATGCGCCACAATGCCCGAGCACTTCTATCTTTGAATGTAGCGGAGATTGGCAGGCATGAACTGGTTCTGGCTGGGGAACCGCGTTGCTTTGACTCTTGATTTCTTTTGGTTCTCTTTTATATTTTCTGTATCACATAGTTTTAGGTATAGCATTTGTTATTTGTTTTTGTCTTGAAAGATGCAGTATATTTTTAAGAAATAAGTTGTTTGTAAGAAAAAAAATCAAATAAATTTCGTTGCTGTGCTCTTGAAGAAGCACAAGGAAATAAAGCTGCTGATTGAGTTGTGTGTATAAAATACTACAGTAGTTCAAAAATACATGCACATTCATAATATTCATGAAAGATATTAGTTTCAAAGTAGTACTCGAATCCCATTTTTATGCTCCCTAATTTCAAAATAATCCGCATCATGTTAGATTGATTAGTTTATTCTTTTCATTCTCGTCTTCAAGCAAATCTTATGTAAAGACACCTAAAGGACGTCATTTGATATACCTTTATACAGCAGTAAGTCAGTAACCATAACTACTGTCAAGCGCTAGCAATTTCGTGAGATAGTCATCTGAGATACAAACATTTACAAATAATGAAAGGATTTATGATTCGAATCTCGTTATCAGAGCACGGGTTTAAAATTTGAACATAACAAACACATCTGTCAGATGTTTGTGATCTCATCGTTTGTTTGCACACTAAGCATTAAAACAACTGAGGTCTATTATCTTAGTTTATTCCTTGATCGTGATAGAACTTGCGATGATGTTAACCCATTATGCCTATATTAGTGTCATGATGACATTTAAGTAGTTAATAGCATTCAGGTTTCGTGTCAAGACATAAATGCGAAGAACATTTAGATATCAAAGGTCTCGTCTTTTTGAAATCTATCAAACCTCCGTCATTCAAGTAAACTGAGATTTGTGAGATCAAACTCGTATAATATGTCAAAGAACTCATATCTATTTCAAATCTAGCTAGAGTGTTTGAGTGATTATGGCGGCAAATTATTTTGTACTTGTTGTTATCGTTATAAATCAATAAGTACATAAGATCAAATTTATCTATGGAATAACTGATTCATATCTTACATTTCACTTTCACTCAAACATCTAAATGCGTCCCTGATCAATTTGGTGATTTGCTGATTGAATTTCGTGTACGTTACTGTCATGTAAACAAAATATGTTGCCATCCACAATGGCAAAGATAATAATGAAGGAATCAATTTCGAACTGAAATACTATCAGAACAGAAGTACAAGTGATGAAAGCATTGCATGCAACTAACTTACACAAAAGTCATTAAATTGTTGCAACAACATTTATTATGTCTGTCATCTTTGTGTTCAGACATTCGACTTTTCAAATTGATCAATGAGCTTTGCTTGGAGCTGTATTGAACTACATGTATATATCAGCCACTCCGAAATGGACAATATGAAATTAAGCCTTCAGAAAGTTTGTGGTGAATTGATGAATGATCCCGTTCCCATTAATGATACGATTAGTGTAGACTTTTCGATCTCAATCCTTTTTATCGAAGAATTTAGTGATAGATATATAACAGAAATTCTGCTATGTGCTTTTTACTAATTTGAGTGATATAGGCAGAAAAATTAATTGTCACGAAGTGTTATGAATGCCAAGAATTAATAGGCTTGGTATTTATAGCACTATTTTAATTTCATACATTATATATTTAATAAATATCTTATGAAATTTTAATTTTTTTAGAAATTCGTGCAATGTGAACCAGAAAACAGACAGTAGTCTCAGTTGTAGGTAAAGCATTATAACTAGATTAAGCGAAAAACAGAAAAACCGACAGATCGACACATTGCAAAATATCAGCACATTTAAATTTTATCCAATGAATTTCGTGAGTTGATGGTAGAGAATTATGGCAGCACATAATATTGCTAATTTTTCGGGGCGATGCTGTAACGATGGTTGCATTACTTAAGCACTATCTCACTACTCAAATATTCAAAAATCTATATTAATTTAAAACCTCATCTCTTGCAAATTTTGTCTAACTACTTTATGACTTTAGACATTCGCAAAGCCACATAAGATATCTCGTCAAGAAGTGCTGAAGTCTTTCCAAAATCCGCGGACGAAATTTTTGGGCATTTATTTAACAAAACATTCCACAGACAGAATATTTCATATTTCATGTCATCAATGTCAACCATAAATACGGAATCTGGATCCTAGACTTTGATGCAGTAGTAGTACTATAGCAATACATATTGCAACAAATTGAAAAACATGCAATTACATCATATGGTCATCACGAAAGATAATGCGAGAAAGCAAAAATTACCTAGGAAAATGTAACACAAGACTTAATGAAACGCAATGCCGTCTGCTATGGCACAGTTCCACGGAAGAAAATGATGCAGAAGTCTGACGGCATTACAGTGAACGAAAGGTAGATGACCTAACCGTGACAGAGAACGGGGATGGAACAGTTATTTTCACTACTGCTTTCGTTACTCAAAAACGGCAGTCTACAGTTCACGACTCGTCCGAAAAAATTGGGAAATTGTCACAATTGCAGTCAGTTATACAGATAAAGCCATGTACTACATCTAAATTGGAAGCATTCACATTTATGAAGTGTCTGAGGAAGAGGCCGGAGAATTTACTGACGGTTTTCAATACTTGTCGGTAGCGAAATGTCAACACAGGATAAGTTGCTGCTATCTTCAATCTGTTCTTTCAACTCCTAAATGTCTTTATCGCAACAGCTTGAGCATGGTCTTCCACAACTTTCCTCTCGTGTCAATGTTTGTCGCCCTTCAATAAATTCTCTGATGACGAAAAATGTTTCCTCTCACTTTGATAATGTTTTCTTCACCTCAAACGTGAAGGAGCAATTGATGAATCCTTGTTACCGAGTAGCCATTTTCAGCCATTCTGATAGAAATAGCCGTCACACTGCTGAAATTCCATGACTATATCCGATAATTATTCGGAAGGAATCCGATTGATAAGTGAAGAGCATGTATTTTAATGTCTTATGTTCGTCTACAGCTGCAAAATATGCTCGCTAAGTGTTTCGGGATGAAGTCAGCATTACACGATGTTCATATCTATGGTTATGACCTTGAGGCACACGCGGACACACACACATCTGCATATCTTGTGTAAATGCAATATTGTCATGACAGTAAAGTGTAGTTTTTGAAAACCCAATTTTTTTGTCGACCCCTGTATATAGGTATATGTTTTGCAGTGACTTCATAAAGAGCGGACTCTTTAGCCAAACAATCAAAGTCCGCATCCGCATTAATTTTCTGCTGAAAAAACTATGTAGCTATTTTTACTTATTCATTCTGTAAATAACTAGGATGAACTGAAAAATAATTAAAAAATTGAAGACCTATATTGGAAATGAATGATTACTTAGCGAGATATTAAAAATCATCCAGAGTTGTCTTGTGAATGGGAATTCCTATCCATTAAAAAAGAACAAATTTTTCCATCCTAACATTTCGGACACCTTTTACTCGGGCTTCAGATATAATCATTGATTGGGCCTATCAATAGCCTATATGTGCATATATGCATCAGCCAATCAGAGTCAATGGAACCAGTGACGTTGTGTGACAAAAGTTTCCCTACTGATTGACTATGTCTGTGATATTTAATCATTCCATTGAAATACTGTAGCATTTTTCTAGTCTTCTTATGTTTGAAAATTAACAGAGCACGTGTAGCGTGTAGCGTAGGTAAGTAGGAAATCTGTCTGACAAACTTTGTCAAGAATTCGTGTTTTATAAACAGAAATGAAATACAATATCCGACTCCTTGTAATGGCCTTTGTTGCTGTTCATCAGAAGAGTTGATAACTTATCAATTTACAACATTGTATATAGATCACCGTCACTGAACCTTGAACAAAGACGGATGCGATTACAATGGCAACAAATACATACAATAGCGTTTCACGTTCTCATCAATAGGATGACATTTTCATAAATAAATCGTGCCTCTCTTTCCTCGAGCGTGAAACGGCTGACGAGGTTAGGTAGTGCAAGGTTAGTTTGCGCCGTCTTTTGACCAGTGTTCATATCAAAAAGACGGCTATACAAGGGTCAGGTTTTCCTCATCCAGCAGTCTTATCCGTCTTGCATCGTTGTGAAGAATTTGATTTCTCATTCTGACTCAGTTAATAAATCATTGTCGCACAAGCTCATCTTCCTTAAAACAAGCGCATCAAACTTTTGGAATACGTGGATCATGGATTATTCTTGTGATAGGTCATAAAAGAACCTCAGTGGACTTCTCAAATTTCTTCCTGGCTGAGAGATAGATAGACTTATACATAACATATATATTTCATGTCGCTTTCATCGAGAGAGGAGAGTCAAATTATATCAATCGACCACAAAATGTAATTTAATCCAAAAAGTCATGATGCATTTGTTATTGATCAAAAATTCAATACAATTTTTTAGTTATGATGCATCTGTTAAAGTCAATTCAACGAAAATGAACGAAGTGACTGATTTCTCCCGAAAAATGAAGTGCCAAAATGAAATTGATAATAGTAAAATCGCTGTCGTCAATCAAGTAAGATATTGTATTGAATCTTAGAGTTGATAATGGCCAATGATCTGAACACGAAGCATCTGTCAGATTTTGCTATTGGCAAATAATTGTATTACTAAAGTGTTACATTTTTCGGGAGAAATTTGGTGTCTCAGTTCATTTACATCATGCGCCTCCCGCCCAGGGGCATTACATAAAATCAGCCAAAATTTAACACTTTTCATGATGTCACTGAAATTGAAATAGTGGTCTAATTGATTCTGAGTCGCTATCACAGACTAGGAGAGGGTTCCAGTGGTCAAACATGTACTGCACTTAGTGATACATGACCATCACATGGCCAAAGTTTCGTTTGCTGTGCATTAATGAAATAAAAGAAGTAGTGCATATTTGATAAATATTGTGCACGACGCTCATGTGACGCATTACTATGTCTACAACACTTATTGTACGTCATAAATTAGTGACAGATGTGTTTCTTCCTGAATACATGTAGGTTGATACGTAGTCATGCAAAAGCACATGATTCCTTCTCGTCTTCAATACTGTGGACAAGTAATCATCAATTGTTTCTGATGTCCATTGCTATATATTCAACTGAAGTGCGAAGAGAGCAGCGTGACATAATGATGCACAGTGGACTGTAGCATTAAGTTTGTTAATGCACGCCTTAGGCCTCAGCTACACTGAAAGCGTCCCGAGCAAACGTATGTCCGCAAGCCAACAATCGCTCTGTTACTTTGCTCTGGTTTGCTTTGCTTGCAGTGTGGAAGTCTGCAACTGCTGCAATCACAGAAATAAACTGTTTATCTGAAGTTCGCTAGAATGGAAATTGACTCAAGGTCGCGGCACATCCGAGGGAACTAAGTTGGGGCATGAAGAACCAATTAAAAGCTTCGATTTACTCATGTGACTGATTCTAACCCAATGATACAGACGTTGGCAGGTGCATCTAAGTGAAAATGCGTGCGATTTATGTGCCGCTATTGTGCATTGCATGAAGCTTCATTCCATTCTAGAGGTTTTATTGTTGTCAATTTTTATGGCTGCAATGGTGACTTTATATTTGCTGCAAAACGCTTTGCTCGGAAACTTGGAAAAGCTCGCAGTGTGGCCGAGGCCTTACGCGTCTCAACGCTGTCGTGCATTAACTAATGCATATATAATTAGATCTTCCAGAAAGCACACGGATCTATCTTGTGAAGTATCTTTTATGGAAAAAAATAATGATGAATAAATCTAGTGATGAATATCAATCGATCTAGTGATAAAGAACATTTATGAAAATAATTCATTTATGAGAATCCTGTATTACTGATTATACATGAAAATGTGTGAATCCTATAATAGGACCTACACTGAAAAGACGTAAAGGAATCTTCCCGATTCATGCACTTGCATTGCCATTGAGTTTTGTGTCTCTGTCGACTCAGCAGGTGCATTTAAAACAATTGTGTATAAATAAACGTCAGCTACCTAAGGCAATATGTTTAATAATAATAATAATAATAGTGTATATTTCTCATCAATGAAAATCATAATTTCACATTTGTTCAAGTTGCATGTTCAATTGCTTAAAGCAAGTTCAAAGAGGACAATGTAGTCATTTACAGACAGCTAAGAGATAAAGATAAAGATAATAAAGTTATTTCACTACGCGCTCATGGAAGACAAATGATGGATAGGTACATGTACACTATAAGCGGCTGCATCATCCACTGACAGATCGAACAGGTCACATAACTCCATGACATTTATCTATGTTAATCAATTTTGATGCATGCGGAAAGAATGAGAGTTTTCGCTTCTTCGTGAGACAGAGAGTGAGCTCAAAATGTCCAGAGTGTGTCAGTCGTTTAGGTATACATTTGTGCAAGATGTGATTCTGATTTGATGCAATCTTCTGGAAAAGCTTTTTAGCGATGTGCTCTCTACGTTGAATAAGGAATACATTGGATTCCTTGTCCATTAGCTTATAGGCACGTCGCTGAACTTTTTCCAATTTGTTTTCTAAAAATTTCGGCAAGGCAATGAAGAGCGGACACGCATATTCAATTATTGATCGAATCAAGCAGTTGTATATCAATTCAAGATTTTGCTTGCTAGTGTACTGTCTCATTTTTCTTATCACATACAGCCGACGGTTGCTTCTAAGAGTTACATCTTTTATATGATCATGCCATGTCAATCGATTATTTACAGTGACACCAAGAATTCTTGTTTTTTTCAACTACTTGAATCGGAAGTCTAGGCAAATGAGAATTTGGTTTCTTCAAGCAGATGAGAATGTTTGACTTTGCTTCATTCAACTTTAGGCTGTTCCTGTCACACCAGTCCTGAACACCCTGAATTTCAATATTTACATCTTTTTCAAAGGCACGTATGTCTTCAACGGTCTTGCTTAGTAGTGGCATCACAATCGTTACATCATCCGCATACATAACATGCATGCTTTCACGCTGTCTGCATTTCAAGTCAGATATGAAAGTAGCGAAAATCGCCGGGCCCAAGACAGAGCCTTGAGGAACACCTTTCCTGACATTGACAATCCGAGATAGACAACTTTCGATCTTTACCATGCACTTCCGACTATTAAGGTAGCTATAGAGCCAGCACAAGAAACCCTTTGGAAAAAGCAGGCGACTAAATTTTTCCATTACTAACTTGTGTTGGATCGAATCGAAGGCGGACGACATGTCAAAGGATATTATGGCGGTCCCACTATTAACAGGGTCATCATAAAAGAGATAGGCGGTGTCCATTATGTCAAGCAAGGCAGAAGTTGAGGAATGACCATTCCGAAACCCATGCTGGCGGCTGAAGTGTCTCTGAAACGCATCACGCATTTTACTCAAGACAATCTTTTCCAAAACTTTCATTTGAACAGGTAGGACAGAGATTGGCCGCACATTTCTGACATCTGGGGTCAAGATTTTCGGTTTAGGTGATATCAAGGCTGTTTTCCATATTGTTGGGACAGATCTTTGTTTCAACGATTCATTGTAAATAATCATCAAAGGAAGCGCAAGAAAATCAGCAAGCTCTTTAAATATTCTGGTAGGAACTCCGTCTATTCCAGAAGACTTCCGTAAAGATAAGTTCAATAGTTGAGTTCGAACTTCATCCTCTGAGATGGAAATGCTCCAGTCATCATCATCTAAGATCTTGAGAGACAAAAACTCATCATAATTTCTATCATCATATGTCTCGGCAAATTGATCTGCGAATACATTTGCTAGATTTGAAGCACTTCCATACTTATTTATCGCCATTCTCCAGTTTCCCTTGTAGCCTTTTCCAGTAATTTCTTGAACAACTTTCCAAACTTGATTTTTGTCACCATTTAATTTCTGCACGAACAATGCCTTTGATTTCATGATTTCATTTTTAACTTTCACTTGAAGTTGCTTGTATAGTGGCCAATTCCGACTTCGATATGCATCCCATCTCTGGTCTATAAGCGATTTAGTCAACGGTGTTAGCCATTCCTTGTCTCGTGAGGTCATCATCACTGTGCGCTGTGGGACATGCTCTCTTACCAAATCCGCAAGGAGTGTATTGAATTTTGCCACAAGATTTTCTACATCTTGACTTTCAGGTAAGAAGGCTTGCCAGTCAATTCCATTGAGTTCACGGACCAGGTCCTGAAGATGTGACTTTCTAAAATCATATAGCACATGACAGTGCCCTTCAATAGGCCGCTCATTGCCACTGACAGTTGGGACTGCGTAAATGATCAGGTGATCCGACTTGCCAATGGGTGCATGGTAGCAAATTTTTTCAACGGGATAAAAGTGACTAATAGATTGGGATACCAAGATGTGATCCAAAATGTTAGACCCACGTGTAGGTTGAGTAACAACGTCTACCATCACCAGCTCGTTGCAGAATTCCCTATGATCAAACTGATTCATATCTCCAAGCACCATAATGCTGTTATGCGGCTTCTCCGACATGATGGAATCAATAATGTAAATCATATTTTCATGAATTTCTGAAAGTTTCGTGCGTGTTATATTGGGAGGAATGTATAGGGCGAGTAAATACATGGAGCAGGAAACAAGATCGACAAGAACAGCCTCAAAATATTCACTTGATAATTCGGGGACACAGAGGTTACTAAATACAAAATTTTCGTTGATGTAAAGCATGACACCACCGCCCTTGCGGGTATTGCGATCACTTCTTATAATCGAATAGTTGGACATTTTGATTGAGGAAGAGTCAATTGAGCAGTCCAGCCAGGTCTCAGTAATGCATAAGATATCAGGCTTAAGTGCTTTTACGGTAACAATCATTTCATCAAACTTTCCAAGTAGGGATCGGATGTCCGTGAGCATAGTCTTTGGGTAAATAAGGGCTTTGGACCTTGGTAAAATCATTCTTGAAAACCCTTTCTGTGTTGCAAGTCACTTTTGAGCTTGATTTCATTCTTCCATATGATAACGTCCTCTCCAAGTTCCCGCCGTCGCTTTAATTCCGCTCTCAGTGATCGCTGAGTCTGAAGTTGCTCTTTCGTCAAGTCTGGATTCACATACACATATCCAAAGTGACTGGATTTGCGCAAATCCTTCGATTTATGTAAAAAGTCATTTCTATGTTTAATTGACTTGCACTGTACTTTCAGCAAGCGAGGCTTTCCTGGCATTATTTTTCCGATGCGATGCACTTCCGCATAAGCGTACGATTATGGTGTAAATCGATTATAATGATGATTCTGGTCCCTCGCATCAAAACAAAAGAAAGTCAACTTGTTCAGTGAAACTGACTCACAGCACTCTCAACATGACACCTCTCAGCCTCAATGCTCACGGTGCCCAGCAGAACGTGTAGCAGTCTTCCCGGGTGCTCGCATTTTAATTTCAAGCAGTCGGTCGGAAGTACTTGGCGTGTGCCTCAACGAAACTGCTGCAAATCGCTTCTACAGCAATTAGCTCAATGACATGTGTCCTGGATGTCGGAAAATGTGTATTTTGGATAACTTGATCTTCTAAACATCGGGACCGCAGGGGCTCTTAGGGACCATACTGTCATCATTGTGCTGTAAATTGCATGATTATTATTGTACAAATAGCTTTGCTAGACAGTTTAAACTGAGGTACAAAGAATAAATTAAAAATCGATTTAAATCAAAATTAAATCAAATATCCATCAGCGCACCATTTATGAAGCATGAAAAAGCATGGTAAGAAAGGTTGTGCGTCACTGGCTAGACTTGAGTAAATTGATAATCCCACCACAAAATATCACATTATAAAGTCAAATAAAAATGTTGATAGCGCAAGCATTATTTTACTTTGATATTCCGTTTAATCAAGATTGTTATCTACATCGCTAGAAAGACATGTAGTATACAGAAACAATTGGTAGACCATTAAGATGACATTTTAAGTTAAAAATTTTGGAAATGTAATGAAAACCTGTACTGCAAATCAAAATTTCAATGCTGAAACGCAAAATATTTTTTTCGAATTTGCTCTTCTATCAATCGTGACACGCGGATGCAGGATTATCACATCAGTTGATATGTATATTTCATAATTCTTATTGATCATTTACTTTTCCTTATTTCTGTAGGTGAATCCATCAAAATGTTGATAATGATGAGATTCTACAGCTTCATAATGAAATATCGAATTTTAAGCTTTTTACAGCAGATGTAAAGCGACGAATGAAATGATTAGCTCTCTGGAAGAATCACTTGATTCTTTAATAATTTTCGAAAATTGGTTCTTGAAATGGTATCATATTTTTTATCTCTAGCGTTTTCTGATCATTCATGTACGAATAGATAATGAAAGTGTCACACCAACTGTGGTAGGCTAACGCTTCATGAAAATAGTGCTAATAGAATTTTTCACATGATTCTAGAGAATTACGGGTTCAGATCACAACAATCAACATAACTATTTTTCCCTCAGAATTGTGATAACGTTATATTTACCTCAAGATCTTAGGAGCATTGACTACTTGTGATTTTCAGCATACCATCTGAAAACATGTCTATACAAATCGAAACTGACACTTTTACGAATGGGAAATGTTTAGTTTTGATATGATATGCCGGGTATTTGATTAAATCTTTCATTAGCAAATTAGTGTATTATGATACTGTAATGACGTTTTATTTCCTGTTCTAATGGGATAAAAGAAGCTCCTGTTTCAAAGTTTCTATTTTTATTAGAATCGCGCATTATTAAAAGGATTTTGAAATTGAGTCGCTCTGAGAATGATCAGATTAAATTGTTTGACTCAACTCAAACAGCATCGTGTACTCCTACGTGCTCAGACTAAAACTTGCGATGTCTAAATGTATGATCTCTCCAACAGCCACAGACTGTCGCAAGCATCTTTTAAATTACATTTAGAGTTACTTCAAGGATATCACAATGTTATGGTTTCAAAAGAAATTGAGTGGCTATTTACAGAAATTATCTAAACACAAGCAATTATTCAAAAAGCAAATCTAACCCTATCATAAACTGCAACAATAATAAATTGACACATCTCCTTTAGCTTTTTGCTATATCAGAGCAATCGATAAGTTAAGAACAATTGTTTGAAATTAAGAAACGGATTTCGCTTGGAGATTGGAAGTGATTAACGCATAATCCTTACAACTGCCGTGTCCGCTGTTCATAAGGAGATACAACAGAGCTTCTCGATGCTCAGATGGGCTTCCCTTTTTCAAATTAGCTATAGAGCAATGAACAATGATAAATTTCTTCTATGCCAAAGTAGAAACAACGACTCAATTTGACTTTATTTTGCACTCAATTATGCTCAACATTACACTCATGATCATTGCATTTAAATAATATAACGACATGTGCAAGTGGATTTGCACCTGATGTCAAAATCAGTCACATTCAATGTCAGGAAAACAATTTAAGACATGTAATGTCTTCAGGTCAAAATTGTGGCTCTAGACTTAGTATTTTTACCATAATAAGCGAAAGCACAGAACATTTCATTTTAAACAAAAACTGAAGTCTGCGTCCTATTGAATTAACTGTGTTTTTCTGTGATTGTGTCTGACAAGAAGAGGAACTAACTGGAACTCGACAGACGTGCAGATTCGTGGAAGACATGAGATTTACATTATTCTATGAAAGTATCACTTTCTGCCTCGTTCCCTGTAAAAAAACCTCTGGTTGCCGGAGTAAATTCCTTGGTAGCAGACAAATTACGGCAAAAAATAAAAATAGTTGCTTTGTTAAATAATGCTATGGTCTACATTTACATGAACAATTATCAAGTATGATTAGGACATGCGACCACTACTACGAGTATGTGCAGTACAGCGTATAATATGAGATAATTCAAAACTCACTACTGTATTTTTTAAATTGAATGCCCACTTTCACGACTTGGTTGCCCACCACTGGTTTACGCTCTACATACAGTATACAATACATTACTAGAAAGGGCCAGAAGCAATGAATAAGGTGTGCAAATTGTTGTTGCGATGCGCGTGGTGTTGTGACTTTAGATTCTATAAAGCTGCATGTCCGCCAACACTGTGCGCTATATCAAACCGCTGTATATAGGGTATCAAATGAGTTGTATGCATAATCTAACAGGATTTCGCAACATGTAGTGAAAATGTAGTTATCTTTCAAATCAGAACTTTAGCGATAAAGGGGTCACGGACCAAAAGGAATGGGAGCCATTTATCTACACAGTCAAATGCTGTCTCAGTGCAATAGAAACGAAATGTAGATTTCTCTGATTAAAATGTTCTTAATTGTTAGTTAGAAAATTAATAGGAAAAACCAATCTCACTTTTTTTGGCATTGGCTGATTCAATCAAGTCAGTGATAAGAAAATGTGTGATTTGTGACACCATCAATATTTATCATCAGATTTGATTGATATGCGAATAAATCGCCTGCATGAATGTTCACTTTGATTACTCTCCTTTAGAAAACAATTAGGTCTTCTTTTTTGCTCTTTAGTTCATTTAGTTTCCTCAAAGAAGCAGAGAGACAACTTTCCGATTTGCAAATCATCAATTTTACATCAACTTCGTTCTTTGTATCTTTGAAAGAGTTAACAGAATTGAAAGTGACGTTCCTACCAGAAGTGTCCGATTTTGTGACTCTCCTTAACTGCAAGAAGAGTTTCACGATTGACAACAAGTTCAACAGAATTGAATCATCTATACCGTCAAGGATAATCTAATTTGCAATATCTCTTCTGCTCATCTTTTCAAGTCAAGTATTTTCCCAAGAGTATTATTGACAAATGAATGCAGCAGAATATTTTATATCAACGGGTTTAAAATTATACAGTTCCATAAATGAGATAATCGCTCAGGATTTTCGTGTGGATATTTCCAAGAAGTCTGAGTATAAGAACACTTACCACTAAAATAGGAAAATGGCTTAGGCCAGAGTTTCCCAAATTCTTTTTGCGACCCATTCTAGTTCATATATTAATCTTCTAACTTTATTTGACCTCTAAAGTAGGCCTACATGTTAATATGAAATCAAGTTAGTTCAAGCCTTGCAAAGCCTGTTCGTTGAGTAAAATGACATCAAAGTAAGAAGATATTTGTCGATGGATTGACATCAGACTGAGATAACTGTATCTAGTTGCAAGGTTGAGCCTGAATCTTGAGGACAACTTATACTCAAGTGATAGATGCAATGTATTGTGGCACAATGCTCGCTCTTGCACCTTACAGTCATGAGTTCTATTCCTGGTCAGAGACGAAAGATTCATTGGGTGGGTATTTATTGAAGACGAAGAACCGGCAAAAATTTTGCTCAAACACGTTGATCTTCCTCTCAGGGTTGAAGCCGGTCGCCGCTCCATACCCGAGCGGCCGATTTTGACAACATCGGCCGTCAAAACTGGTCAAACTGGTTCAACCCTGTGCGCTTTGATATACAGCCAATGAACAGGTTTAATTTACGAAATATAATATAAATAAATATATTGATATAATATACAATATATATATAACATAAAATAATATCGTGATTATTCGATAAAGATGAAAATTCGAGATTTTAATTTCCAATTTCATTGGCGTTATAGAATAAAAAACATCATTTCAACGCACTATAGAATCTCTGGTGGCTGACTTTTGGGTCACGAACCTGCTATTAGGAAACGCTATCTTAGGCAACATAATCAAACGCCTGATCGCAAACAATTTTTGATGCTGCTGTGGTTTTGTAGTCTGCAGAAGATTACACTGCTTAGATGACACTTTTGTCAAGTGATTTTATTATCAATCAGATCATTTCTATTTGAAAAGAAGTATATTTCTATTATGATACCGCACATTTTCACATCGCAATGTGACTCATAAATCAACCCGTGCTATTGATTTGAAAAACTAAAGAGCTAGAGTCAAATTTCCATCGATCAAAACTTTTTCAGCAACCCTATGATTTTCTACCTTCGTGGAAGTTTTTAATAGACCAACGAGGATATTGAATTGACTTTTGCAGTTCGGTTTGAACACGTTTTGGGTTAAGACTTTGATTGAATATCAAAATAATCGAATTGCAGATATTTGACGAGATTTTATAAAAGTTCCACAGGGATGTGACATTTTGCACGACTTCAGCTTGAAAGCATGCTTCATTTATCTATCCATTAGAAAAACCATGAAATTTGTGGATTTAACAAAAAAAACTTTGGCGTTTAGGTTTCATCTCTTTTATTATTATTGTTTTTTTCCAGCACATAACGTCGTTACTTTTCCGTTAAGCAACCCATTAATTGAATTAGCAGTTTCGAAAATTATTCTATTAAAAAAAAACTTTTCGCAAGTTTGCGATGTCATACTGTCAATAACTACATTTCACAAGAGCATTCTAAACATGCGGCCTGCTCTCTAGCTGGCTATGAATAGTCAGAAAGATTATTGGCTCAATTGTCTCAAGATGCCCTCCTTGAAAATTTAATATAGAGTCGTCATCAAGAAGCTTTTATCATGCTCATCAACTTACTGGAATTTTAATTAGGTTTCATGAAACATGGTGCATTTTAGAGCCTCTCTATAAAAAATCGGTTTGAAAACATACTTTAAAGCGCATTCTGAAAAACATGATCAAAAGCATGGTATGAAAATATGCCTGAAATATATCTTTGAAACCATATTTACAGCACTGTGTAAAAACGCATGTTTAAAGCATTCTGTTAAACAGAATCATAGGCATTGTGCGAAAACTGTTCTTTTCGCCTCCTAATTGCAGTAGTATCAATACTTGTATTGATTGAAAATAGCGTAAGCCATCATCATAGTGGCAATCGAAATAGTAGACGATAGTAGAAGTTGTCTCTCGAAGCAGAGTCCTTCATAATAAACAGTTGCTTGTTGCGCTTTGCCGAAATAATAACACCTTAATTATTCGTGTTGATAATTCATTCAAAAGTTACGCGGTTTTAGTTAACAGCAGTGAAGAAATCGATCGAATACCCAATTCTATTTCAACCATCTAGAATTTCTATGTATAATTTTGACAATAAAGCGCGTCTCTGCGGGACCCCAATTGAGAATCGCTGGTGCAAGTTGATAGTTCGGAAAAATGGTCTCATCATTGAAAAAATTCATTAACCAAAAAGCATCTCAACTTACCCTTTGCTCTCCATTGTGATGTCAACGTGTCCGTCTTGAGAACTGATTTGATGGCCATTCTTATACCATGTTACGATTGGCGTTGGGCGTCCCTTAGCTCGACATTTTAGAGTCAGAACTTGACCAGGTAATATTCTCATGTGCCCTCCATGTGTGATCCGAACTGGGGATCCTGTGAAATAAATTTAAAAGAAAAACTTCATTATCCAGGAATCTCAATCATATAGCACAAAATGCGATGAAATGCGCCATTTTATTTTCGCCACGAGTTATAAGCAGTCCAATATTTTGAGAGCGAGTGCGCCCGAGTAAAAAACTTGCACATTTTGCTTAACAATATATTAAGAACTTATTTTGTGCTTGACAATTAAATTAAAACACGACACGGTAAAAAATTCGAAGGATACAGGAAAGGGAAGATAACAAAGTTAAACAACTACCCTAGTGGAAAATCGTGTAAATAATTAGGTAACTTAAAATCAAGAGCGAATGGATATAAATTAATGCTAATAACATAGTATAACTTACCACAGTTCACAGTAGGAAACTTGATACATATAAAAGCTAGCCAACCAAACTTTAGAAGAGAAGGGAAATAAATTACTAAAACTTATAATCAAATAACTAAAATGAGAGTTCGTCATGAACATGACTGAAAGTCACAAATGGTGAAAATCAAGAAACCTAAGAAACCATAATAAGATTGCTATGTACGGAGTCATCAGGGAGGAACCATGTGGCTGCATGAAGCAAGGTTTCGGCCTCTAACCCCAAACCTGTACCACATGGCGGGGCCAGGCTAACCGTTTTGAACATCACAATGACACCGAAAGCATCTGGCAAAGCCGCAAAGAAGTCTAGCAAGGCTAAGGCCTCCAAGACTGACAAGAAACGCAAGCGTAAGTGTAAGGAGAGCTATGCCATCTACATCTACAAGGTACTCTGTCAGGTGTACCCCGACACTGGCATCTCCAGCAAGGCCATGTCAATCATGAACAGCTTCGTGAACGACATTTCGAGCAAATTGCCAATGAGAGCAGTCGACTTGCTCACTACAACAAGAAGTCGACTGTCTCCAGTCGGGAGATTCAAACCGCCGTTCGCCTTCTTCTGCCCGGTGAACTCGCTAAGCTTGCTGTGAGCGATGGAACGAAGGCAGTCACCAAGTACACTGGTTCCAAGTAATTATCGCTGCTTCTGTGAACGCTCAAGAATGATAGTAGGTCTCTCCAAGCCTAAGGAAACATAGCTAAGAATTGTTTGCAATGATTTACAATGTCTCTCGATGCTTCAAATGTAACTTACATACATGTTCAAAAGTCGGCTCAGCAGCCTTGTAATAAAGTTGTTAGTGTTCGCTCTACGCACGGGATATCTGAGTTCAAACCTTGGTCAAGTTGAACCTAAGAATTTTAAACAAGTACAATCTGCATATCATTTAGCTTGATTTTCAAACATGCAAACTGACTTGATTAACAAACGACTTACGATGCTCACAACTTTATGTCTGAAACAGGTCAACGTTTTAATTTCATGACTCGTCTGTAGGGCAAAATTGTATACATAGCAGATATTCAACCTTGCGCACTCATCATATTTCTCGCTGTCTTGATTTAAACGAACGTCATTACAATTATAGCCTCTTACACTAAACAGCTGAAAAATGTAATTCCTGCACTTTGAAGTCGAATGATTTGCCAAGAACAAGAAATCAGTTTGCTAATTGTAAAGAACCGCCGAATGAGTCTCCCTCGCTGTAACAATTTTATTTTCGTTGTGGGATATTTGAGTTCAGGCTAATAAACGTCATCGACTGCATATTTTCTTAAGTTTGGTAAATCAGACTCATCAGTTGAACGGGGACATCTTATCTATTTATTCTGTTTTATTACCTCGAGTAAGTGACTAGCGCAATGTCCTTAAACTGACTTCATTAGACCCTTCGTGAGATCGACGGGAAATCATGAAGATAATGATCGATGTACGTAACGAACAGAACAGCAACGGTTAACAAAATGTCTTTTTTAGACTCATCTGAGTAAAGGAAAAATTCTTAATTTTTGTTGATTACTTCGATGCTTACAATTAGTTGTTGAGCAACTCAAGGAATGCAAGCATTTCTTCAGTCTTACAGACTATTAATTATGTGACCTGAAGCACTGAATTTATACAAGACTTTGTTCTCATTTTGTCCCAGTAATAACTTACTTTGAATATTGAGATAAATGCTTTAAACTGAAAATGACATCGAAACACAGGTGTTTCACTATGCGCTTTCCTTCCATTTCTTTTTCCGGCTCAATATTCAAGGATGATTACAATTGTATGTTTGTAGCGTTGATATTAAATTGCCAGGTGATGCATTTTTCTTGTTCCGCCAAGCATATTTCGCCTAATATCTGTCCTACTATTAAAACAAAAGATACAAAACAGAGATTTCACAGTTTGTGGCTTATAGGAAACTTCATTGATATTGCACTTGCATCTCTGCTAAGATTTAAACTAATTAAACGACTCAAATTGTGGCTGCTGGCAAAATTTGTATTTATTTGCGAATCTTTTTCAGGATAAAAATTAAGTGATGTTCTTTCTCTGATTTACTTTTCTGATCTGCTACTTAGATTGGAAGGGTGAAGAAGATCACAGTACCGGTGTGATGACATTCCTTTACCCCTTAATCTAAATTGCTGACGGAAAAAGTAAATCAGAAAACTGCTATATCACTTAATTCTCCCCTCGGAAAAAAGAGAAGCAAAAAATTCCTTTAGAATCGATAGTTTAACTCTTCAGATCAGTCTGGATGTTAGTCTCGTAGAAGCCACAAGTGTCAATATCTCAGTATTGCATCCTCGGTTTGAATCCTGGTAGAGATGTGTAGTAAAATTTACCATCCAATCAAATTTGTAAAAAATGTACGATTGTCTTTCTGACACATTTATTAATACAAATCAACATTGAAAAAAGTATTTTAACATCGTAAGAATGGTCAGAAGAATGAAAAAAGAAACAAAACTAAAAAGCGTGTGTAGCCATCTCTATGACTGTGCTTTTTGCAAAATCAACAAGAGTGGCAATTCTGCTGCACAACACTGTAAAGAGGGGAAATTGAATAACGCGGAAACTAAGAGTCAATTCCAAAAATTGCAACTGTTTTTCTCCCTGAAATTCTGAGATATGTTGCACTTCCGCCCAGAAAATGAGAGCAGGGGAAAGCGAGAAGAGCAACAACGGTCTTATTCTGTAGAGATTAAGAACTACAGGTTAACTTGAACTTTGTGGGTGATGTGGAAAACTATACTTCAATAGATAAAACTCACGACCTTTTCCGATGCCCCAAATACAACGCACCCTCCCTTGCGGACCACCTGAGCGGATCACTTGTGTGATAGGACCATTTCGCATCCTCTCAAAACGTTATTTGACTTCTCTAAGCGGAATGTATTGACTTTTGACTTTTTTCATCATAAAATAACAGCTTGGTGACCCCATCTATGAGTAATAAATAATTCAATACAAGACGTATGTAACTGTTATGCAATTCTTTTAAAACATTTGCATCATAGAAATTCTTAGTGACCTTTCACAAATTCAAGTATTCAAAAATCTTTGTTGGCAATAAACATAATGCGTTGATTAAAAGAGAAATTACAAGCAAGGATTGCATCACGGCCCATAATATTTGATGCATTATTTATTTAATTCTTAATGTTCCTTAAGTGGACGAATGGGTGATTAGTATTCATGTGATTCTCATCGAAATGAGTTGATAAAGCTTGTGGATGACCACTGACATTAGTACATAAATGATGTTTCAAAGACATTTTTAACCGATTATTCAATCATTCTCAGCTGCCTGATTCAAGCTCATGCAAAGCGCCTGCAGGTTCAATAGTCAATCAGATCCTACACAAATCAAGAATGCAGAATCACTGAAGGGAGTGCAGCAGGAAAATACGCTGTCCTGGTAAGAATTGGACACCCTGCATTTGCGCTTATAAAGATCTAACGTGTGGCCCACCCAGATGAATGATTGAATTTCACATTTGCAAAGGCATACCGCCATTAATGTTTTGTCTTATTTGTGATGTAAGGAAAATTCGCTTACAAGGCATTTTAAAGCACATCCATATTGTATTTCTCGATAACAGCTTTCCTTTTAACGAATTCAATTCCCAGATTAATTCTGATTATGTGATTATCATAAATTTTCCAGTTCCCCGACGCTTTATCAAATTAGAATATCAGATGATAGAAATGAAATTGAGGTATACCAATTATCTAAAAATGCATTTATTCTTGAAAATCAATCTTAGCTATGCAATTATGATTTCCGATTGCTTTTATCTTGACGTTCGTTTAGGAAAGATTTCGTCTATTCACGTGCTTAATCAAGAAAGCATTAGGAAGCATTTTTGGAGGCGTGAGAAAGCTATCTCCAAAAGTCAAGTGGGTCTTGATATGCTTAGCTTCATGAATTTTCCCATGTCTGCTTAAATAAATACTTTATCTATTTTTTATGTGGACGACTATTGCCTTAACAATAAAGCTAACTTTAAAAATACACGTGTGTCATTTATATGCATCTTTCAAAAAATCCTGTTCATGAGTAAAGGATAAGCAAATGTTGGGTTATGATTGAGTATGCAGAGACAGAGTATTTCAATAGCAGAGTCGAAGTAGCAGACGAAATCAACAGTAGACCGATAAGCCTATCTATTTATACATACCTTATCAAAGAATAAAATTAACAAGCAATAATTAATTAGTTCAAAGTTTTGTCTTTAAGTTATAGTTAATCTTTACCTAACACGTGAAGAGACCTGTGATAAATAGGAACAGTCCAAAATATTGTGTAAGACAAGTGAGGAATGCCAGAAAAAGTGATGATATGGAACACGTTGTGGACATGTAGACGCTGTGGTCTATTGATGATGAAAACAAGTTTGTAGATAGGCCTACATTGAAATTTTTGGTCGAAAGGCTGATAATCATTATGGAAACAAGGGTCTGTACTCTTTTTAAATACGTAATTAATCCATGTGCACGTACGTCATAAAAATGTGAAATTGTTGAGTTATCGACCTGATGTAAGGTCAGACATCAACTCAATCGAGAACTAGCCAAATGACCACAGAATTAGATTGCTTAATCGTGTCACTTTGCTAGAAGTACAAACTGATTCAAAACGATGGCACATGCAGGAACTTATTAAGTGGGCAAAAAGAAATTTTTAATACCTTACAGAGATAGGAAAAATAGTCGTGCGTCGCTTGCGGATTGCTCTGAATTCCTTCAAAATGCTCCGATCGCTACGGCTCCTTCAGATTCGAAGAATTGAAATCATTGCGCAAAAGGTTTCTCGATAATGTTGGTCTCTGCGATTATTATCAAAAAAGTTAGCAGGCGCACGAAAAAACGTTCATAAACTTCTCTGTAGAACTTGTCATTGACTGCGTCTCTTTGCTGTGTGATCCGGTTGATAGCAGTCACTGAAACTTTGCACAATTTGGAGTGTTTAATGTTGAACTGGCTGCTCATTGTTCGGTTGCTATGGTATTATGTCATCAGATTGTGCCATTTCATTTACGTTACATGTTCCAATGCTTCTAGTCAAACAGAAGAAGAGACGACCTATCTAATTATGTGCAAATGACTGATGAATGACCATAAGTCCCACAGCATTTGTGGCTATGTCTCATTCATATGGCCACTTCGTATCCAGTCTGCGCTGCGACATAAATCTCATCATCCCATTTAATGACTAAGTAATTGAAATACAAGTATTTCTGCATGGAGCCGATTCACTAATCAATCTTACATTTTATGATGTTCATAAATCATCGCAAAACTTACGATGGCTTTAAGTCTGCTATTGGATTACTGCAACAACTAGTCACTAAGTCTAAATTTTTGTCTTTCGGAAGTGGCAACCCTGGATTAATCAGAAATTAAATTTTTCAAAAAAACTGTTTTTGACTTTTTTCATATATGACCTAAATGTAGCTGCATTAATACATCCAGAAATCATGAATGCAGATTTGGAATTTATTTTCCGAATTTTGAGAAGTTAGCAAAAACTTTGTAGTTGCATGAAGGGATACATTTATTCTGTCCAATACTGTACAGTGTGAAGCAGTAGCAATGTGGTACGAATCGATTCTTCATAATAGTGAATAAATGCAGTGATTCTCAATATCATAGGAAGTATGAATTCTGAGACACACTAAGAATGACAATAAAATAAATCATTAGTACAATAACTCAAGTCTGAATTCATCAAAGTTCACCGTCTGTCGATATAGGCGGTTTAACATGGTTTTTAAGATCTATTGTAAAGGGATAGCAATAATAATTGTCTCTGAAAAATTCATGTTTCAGACATATTGCAGAAACATCAATAAAGGGAGCCGAATAATTAACTTAATCTCAGACAGAAATACATGTTTATTCATGTAACACAAATGACATAGGTATCTGATCGGTTTCAATGTTGAATAGTATGTCACTGCTTTTGTTGACGCATAAGCCGTTGGATATTATGGCTTTCAGCTAGGATTAACCAGATCCACTAGTCGGCTATCGAAATTTATCCATCCGAGGCAGAGAAATCTCATCATTAATAAATGATATCAACCATGTGATGACATAGCCATCGATATCAACAGACGAATATCACGGTCAGTCAGAATTTCAATTGTTATAGTGATGATTTGCATGCTAACTAGACACCATGATAAATTATTCACTGGTGTACAAATGTATAGTTACATGCAACTTCGGATTTAAGATGCCAGATCAATAAGTGCTTAATATAGCTTCAGCGATTGTAGATAGTACTTGATGACTGTGACAACTGAAAAGTGATCACCATCAGCGAGCCGTGACCCACCAACTGCATTTGATTAGTAAGATTACTATGCCGAAGCCATAGAAATAGATTGTTTATCTGAAGTTGACTAGAATGGAAATTGACTCAAGGTCGCGGCACATCCGGGAGAACTATAAGTTGGCGCATGGAGAACCAATGAAAAGTTAAGAATTGCATATGTGACTGATTGTAACGTCATGATGCAGCCGTTGACAAGTGTATCTAAACGAAAACGCGAGCGATTTTTGTGCCACTATTGTGAATTGCAGGAAGCTTTACTTCCATTGTAGAGGTTTTATTGTTATCGATTTCCGTGGCCAAAGTCAAATGAAAGAATTCGAAAGCAAATGTTTTGATCAAAGAAATCCATGTTGCTAGTTCTTTAAAATGAACGCATCAGAATGATTGTAGTATCAAAATGATTGTAGCATCAAAATGATTTTATACAAGGCGTTCTGATTCCCTCCTTATACATTCACTTAATAAGACTGTGCTAAACCGATATCTATGGAATGCATTTAAAGAGAAGCGACAATGCACTGAGAAAGCGCACAAAGAACCAGTGCATTGAAACTATCGCAACAATGATCAAAGGCATTATCCGTACTGGGTATCCTCATAGCTCGTGTCCACTGAGTAATATTGTTTTCAGTGTGTATGTCCGTCTTTTAATAATGCGTTTCTACGTCTTTTGATAATGTTGTGTCGGATTTCGTTGGTTTTTATTTATCAGATTTCATGTGATTGAAATGCCGAAAAACCGAGTCTATAGCCATCAGTGGTCCTGTGTTTTTCAGTTTGCAAGTTTGTCCTTTAACTTTGAATAAAGAAGTTCTGCTTCTGCTCGGGTAAGTCGGGTATCCACTCTTTGCGATTTCTGCTGTTAATACAGGAGATAAAACTGCAAGATGGAGCTCTTCACTGTTGCTCTGCAAGTGCGCTTGACACATGACAAAATTATCACAAAAAAAGAACATACACCATGGTGACATAAAATATATCAGAGAAGCAATTTTTGAAACGTAGCTGGTCGAACAGTACACAAACAGAAGGCTGCAGCCACAAATGCAGTCACAAATGTCCATTATTATCGTGTAAGACGAGGATGAAAAAATGTGGAAAATGTGAATGAAAAAGCTTCAGTGCAGATGCTCTTTCTGCCGACTTCAATTGACATTATTTCAAGCCGAGGAGAGCTGACGTCGGCTCAGCTCAATTCGGCTGAAGATGCGGCTCGGCTCAGGTCTATCTCTAAGAATTAATTAGCACAGTGCTAACATGCAACTTCAGGTCGCATATTCTGATAAGGATTTTCTGCTGATTTATTGCCGGGTATGCAAGCGATGAAGCATGGTCAACTGGTTGGTCATGGATAAAGGCATTGAAGCCCATGGTACATCCATCAGAACAGCGCACGCACAGTTCCATATGCATAGCACCTTATGGCTACTACGAATCTGCGCGTCTGTGAGTTCCGGGTCGTCTTCTTATCAGACAGGATAAAAAACTACGAATATCTTCACTGATTCTAATTCTACGATAGTGTCTTCATTAATTAAATGAAAAGTAATAAGTCAAGAAATGTAGCTTTTGGCAATGATTGTCTTCAAGTCATTTCCTATCACGTGTGAGTGCGTGTGTGTTGTTATCATGTCCCTGATCGGTGACGTGTGAGAATGTGGTTGATTGTGGCTAAAATTTGCCAAAAAGATGTGCTTGCCGACAATAGTTAGTTGGTTTTGTTAATTCTGAATGTGTTAGCTTCATAGACAAATAAGTGACTTGAATACAAACCCTGCAAAAAAATGATGCGCCAAAACTTATTAATTTTCACTTTATCAATGGAAACATACCGAGAACTTCAGTCTACTTCGCAGTGGATCGTTCTTTGATTCTGACTTAGAAGAAGAGGAACCAGGCAGTACTCGATTGATGTGCAGATCCCTAGTAGCCTTGGGATGTATATCATGGCTATCACGAAAGTCGCATTTTGGGCCCCTCCTTGCAGAAACTCGTCGACTCGCTGACGGCAGAAAGAGGCAGTCATGCGAATCAAAGACTCAATTTTATTGCAGAGGAATTAGTCATCCACCATAAGCCAACTGCTGACAAATGTTCCACTGAATGATTGTTAAATTGCGCCATGTATCCTCATGACTCCTATGCACATCTGTGGCATGACATGGTCCTCTATCAGCGCCTCCCTTTTACCGATATTTTACCGTGTTGATAGATATTATAGGTATTCACGTATCAACAAAACACATGTCAACTTATTGGCAATGATCAAAAGCCAAATTAGTTGAAATTGTTTTGTTGATAGTTTATGGAATATGATTACTCTAAACCAACCTAAATTAGCTTGATCCGTTTACTCGACAATTGACAGTTATAAACTGCCTTATATTTTGATTGTTAGTTTCCGTGATTGTCAATCATTTGCGTTTAGAAGATTAGTTGCTTTATTTGGTATTCTAAGTTGATAACATTTTTTGACGGACGTAAACTTAATTTATCGGAGTTAGAATAATATGGAACTTCAATTTTTTGAATAAAGGGTGCTAGCATGCGGTCAAAAACTCTACCGTTAATGTCATTTGTCATCAAATGATAGGCAATAATTTATGATTATTTCAATTGTTGACAGATTTAAATTTTGTAACTAATTTAAGTACTTGAAATCAGGTTGACTGCATACAAATCATTACAAGTAGAAGCAATTAATATTAGTAAAAGATTTGTAATTATTAATGATCTATTTCATTAGTAAGATATGCACCTTTTATTAGATGTTATTACAAAATGTATTTATTGAATCCACAAATAAAGACAATGGCTGCTGCTATTGATATTATGAATATCGCTTTTAATGGCATGCGAAAGACTACTAAGATGCCGGTGAATTTGTATTCACCATAGAATATTTTGACACTGTTGTATTGCTTTATTTAGATATTATACGCTCGTTCTGTTGAATATCAAGTCACACGGATAAACTTTTGAGATGTTTTGGTCGTGAAGTAGCTCTCAATGAGAAGGAAATCTTGTTGTTGATGACAAGATAAAAGAGTAACCCCTAACGGATTGTTCAATGAAGTGATCTCCATCAACCAGGAAATACCGCCACTTTAAGACAAAGGACTCCAAATTGAAGAGCTATGAGATAAAAGTTTACAGGAAGAAAATGATCGCCAAAAACGAGTGAATCATAAACACATTGAAAAGAAATTCCCATGTACGAAGATGCCAACAAGTTTGTTGAAATGAATGATATAACCGTTTAGTCTAGTAATGTGGACAAAAATGACACTGATATGATTGATGCAAATCATCTCATCAGTTCGACAAGATTGGTGTTAATCAATGAATACCTAGTCGATTGCAATTAAAATTATCTGGATGATTTCACATATCATTTCCATTTGTTTCTACATATAATTTTTAGGCCCGCCTGAAATGATATTGGATGGAATTAGAAGCATCAATGACAAAGTTCTGCCATAAATCATTTAAACATCAAACCATCATGCGATGTCAATGCGCTTTATGTTAGCAGTGTTATTCTAAAGATTGTATTTTCAAAACAATATAAGCAATTTTTTGAAGAATTAATTGTGAAATACATGCAGAAAAAAAATAATTAAAATAGAGCACCTTACACTCCTTTTGCAGCATTTTATACAAAATCTGAATTTGTATTCAATACTTGAGTTTAAAAAGCATGTATATATCTAGGAAGAGCTGCTGCCGAAATCATTTAACACTCTCGAGGAAATGTTTGCCAGGCAAAGGGTTTTAACATCACATTATCGTGCTTTGCTCTGATCAATGCATGCTAACTCTAATGAATGGTTGAAGTGAATAATGAAGTTGAAAGGAATGACGATCTGAATATCTCAATCTTCATTCATGCTGGACTAGTTAGTGATCAATAGGTAAAAACTGCAACGAAAGTATGTTGCAGCTGAGACTTTTGGTACTTAAAGGTCAAAATTGGTACCGGGCTGCTTTTTGTAGTCCTGGCTCCGGTCTACTTTGATTCCTCATTATTATGCCCGCACCGGAAGACATTAGAATCCTGGTTCGAGTGACAAAAAACATTGCTTCATAATTCTGTTCATCAAAACTATCGATTTTACGTTAACTGGGTATAATCATTAATAATCATCAATTGTAATATCAAATGATTGTATTAAGTGAACCAATTCACTTGACTTGTGTTTACACTTCAGCTATATTCCAGACATGAATGATTACTGTCAAGAGAAGCAAAGGAAACCAAGATGGTGAAAAAAGACATCATCTGCACCCAGTTGACGAAATAACAGAAAAGCTCGTAAATACATACATATATATATATATATATATATATATATTTCTGCATGCTTTCTATAAAATTTATTTGCTGTCAGAAGTCTTCGTTGCTAAGTCAGTTTTTATGCCTTACTACTCAGTAGTAGCAATCAGCAATACTGACAAGCAGATGCTTCTGCCGATTACTTAATTCAATAGATGAAAGAGAAAAAAATTCAGCCGTGTGCATCTCGCCCCAACTCTCTCTCTCCCTCTTCTCTCTCTCTCTCTCTCTCTCTCTCTCTCTCTCTCTCTCTCTCTCTCTCTCTCTCTCTCTCTCTCTCTCTCTCTCTCTCTCTCTCTCTCTCTCTCTCTCTCTCTCTCTCTCTCTCTCTCTCTCTCTCTCTCTCTCTCACACACACACACACACACACACAGTCACCCGTTTTTCACTTCTGTCCAGAATGCATAAATTATAATGAATAGCTAAATCGATGCATTATTTGATTTGAGGGTTTAATCAAACTTGATTACGCTGGCTTGATTTGATGAAATCAAGAATCTGCAAGTTTGTTAAAAGAGTTTTAGAATTCATGGACATGTGTGTAGAAATGTCAAATTTCAGTCAGGATAATGCAGCAGAAAATAATACTCTTAAGCAAAATAGCTTCGAATAGATAGTTATCGACATTACAATTGCCGTTTCTTGACATCAAGGCATTTTTGAGGTTTTCGATTAATTGATGGACTGTTCAATCGAAAAGAAGCATTGTGAAATGCTGGAATCACAAAAAATCAGAAAATTAATAAAACCTATGAAAGCATAATATTTTTATCTATTTTAAATTATTTCAAAAGCCATTTTTTTATCCCTATCAATATCAATTTGTCAATATGATGAGGATGAAATGAGTGATGTGAAGAAAAATGCATTATTTGCTCTCAACATTAAGTGGCAAATGCTCTGCCATTATAGATGAGAGAGATGATCTGCGCTACTTGAATATGAAATAGTTTAAATAAAATTGATTGTGATTTCGCCTGTCATATTCATGAACTTATTCACTTTTTTAAATATAAATTATTTTGATTCCAAATGTTTGCAAAGTCAATTTATGACTGTTCTGTTCTTTGTAACACTGTCAAGATGCATCAATCGAGCAACTTGTCATCAAATTTTAATAAATTCCCTACAACAGTGACGGTTTACGTTTAGGAGCTACAAATTACCTCAGGACATCATTTATCAATCATGTTAATTCAGCAATCCGAATGCAGTTTAGTATCCATCTGTGTGATAGTCTAGTATTTCATGACTTTTATCTCTATCATGATTTCAGTTTTGCTATTGGTAATTTTCTTTGACACACTGTAAACTGTGCACCGTCAAAGCAGGGGGAAACATGTAAACAAAGCACCCCTGTTAGCAAAATGTACGCTAATATCAAATGAATTTGAAGACGTTGCGATCTAGTGATTGAAAACGTCACAGTTCAAATCACTAATTAGGCCCAATAGGAATACAGTAAACAGCTTCCGGATTTTTTCTATTTAGATTTAAAAAAATCTAAAGTCAAAATTTGATAATACTGTTACTCACTTATTTGCACTGCATGAACTATAAATCTTTGCTTTGTCGGAGAATTCAATGGTCATTGAAAATTCATGTGTAAACACAATTATAGCAGCATTTATGTTGCATTCAAATAAAATCTGTCACTTCTGATCTCTTGTACGCAAAAGAAATATTTCATGAGGAAGCTTGTTTTGGTATTTTCGCATGACCAGTGGCTCTCAAACTTCCACATGAGCTCCATGTATAGGTCTCCACTGCCAGCAAACCACCTTCTATAGCTGCATAGGCATGATTATCATATATTGATTATATGATACATTTGATTGCACTACATAAAGCAGATATCGACTAACCTTCAAAGATCCAAATTGCAACATCAGACTCAAAGTTTCGACCTGAGCGGATAGCTTATCGATTTAACCTCATGACGCAACGAGGAAAGCTTTTTATGAAAAAGGCGCGTATTTTAATGTACTTTAAATTCAATTAGAGACCTGTCAGCACAGGGTAAGAGGAAACGGATGCGCTTATTGTGTACCGACAAATTGTATTGATGCTATTAAGGTACTTCCCAATCAAAAACCCGATGCGTTGTTTTATCAATTTTACGCCAAGTCATCAAAGTTGTAAAAAGGATATTGTGGGCAAAGTAGTTTCGCATAACAGTCTAATGTAAAATAGATGTTGCGACCGCTATACTCAGTATACAATCCACAATAGTTTGCATTCATAGAAAATTACTTTCCAGAGATTTATATTTGCGTACATTCAAGATCCACAGATAAATTATTACACACATACTTTTCGCTTAAGTGTAAAGGAAAATGATATCACAGTGAATTGAAAACCTGAAACTTAAGCAAGAAAATGCGTTCGTACAAAACCTCGCTCATGTAATTCAACAAAAGTATAATATAAGTTCATTAAATGGAAAGTGAGCTATAATATGTTTCACGAGGTGCTTCGTATCAATGCAATCGTGAGATTCCGCCTACAGGCGGCCGATCTTCTTCTGTGATATCAAAGCTGAAAATGTACCTTAGATCTGTTAATACCCTGGAAATCTTTCTCTATGACGTTCTCTACAGAAGAAATGAATGCACTCATAGATGTACGAGTCATGCTTATATCTTTTTGTACACACAGTGGGCTATGAGTACACGATACATTCACTTTAACCCTGTATCTGACCTGTCTGTCACGACCAAATATGATGTCACCAGAACGTCTTCTAATTATTCATGCTTTGTAATCTCGTAAAAATGCTTATTCTTTTTTTCTACAGAGGATTGCAGGTAGGGATTTTAAAAATTAGGATAGCCGAAGACCATAGCTATACTTTTTCAAAGTATCTGTATGTAGGCAATGCAAGAAAGAAGACACTAGGGATACAGATAGTAATTATAGGAGAGTCTCACCCTGCTTATTGATTTCTGGATTCAGGATTTACGAATATCTGCTGGGAACGCTAAGAGTCGGGATAGATGTAGAAAATGAGATACTTCGAGATGTGCTGTTTGTAGCACAAGTAAATAAGCAAAATCTCGAAAAATGCCTGTCTATTTTATGCATTTTCTTGCTTATAAGACTTGCAGTGTCTTCACAATAGCTCTCATCTCGTTAGAAAAATGCATAGGCCATTATTCAATTCTGAGATTAGTTCAATCACGGAACTGCTAAAATCGAGTTTAGCACTACAATAAATAGTACTTGTCTATGAGTAAGTTTTAAAAATGCATGATCTTCATTCAACTTTGAATGTATATGCTGATTGGCTTGTGTGGACTAATTGAATTGATGACCTTTTAATCGCGGCATGCGTCAGAGCTAACAATTATGAATCCTGGAGTTCCAAAGTCTGGGGTTTGTCGTGAACTCCAGGATCATTACCAGCTGCATAAACAAATTTGATAAATACCACAGCCAAGGAAATAATTGATATGTCCGGTTTAGTAAAGGTTGACGGGGCTCTGAGAGAAGCTTCTGGATGAATCGATGGCAGTTTTGTTTTCCTTGTGTTTCTGAAACTACTGTATTTAAAGAACTTAAGTGCGGTAGCATGACCTTTAGTACTTTAAATATTCCATGGAAATCGGATCACCGCTTTGACACCAATCGCGGGATTCCAGGATTGGAATCTCCATAGAAATTCGACACTATCTGGGTCTTGCAGATGTGATGAATAAGTTAGGTATTATGTACAACAGCTCTTATACAAGTAATGTAAAACATAAAAATTTGGCTTTCTGATGTAGTGAATAACTTATTCATAATCTATTTTCAACAGCTCATGAATAACTTAAATATCTATGGTAATTGTCAGGAAATAGTTGTGACGTTGCATCTGATGTATCAGTGATGTATAGAGTGACGATTGTTGTCATGGTAATGAACCGACATTACGCACGTTTGATGAATCAATCCTGCCTTGTGATTCCTTCAATGTTTGGAATTTCAACGTTCACAAGCATCGAAAAAATGAACAAGTGAGTTAACTTTACTAATGCCGAGAAAGAACTGTTTTCTTCAATTATTCAAAATCACACTGTGATTGAAGATAAACGGAAAACACCGCACACAGAAGACAGAAAGAGGGATGCTTGGAGAAGGATCACCCAGTGCTTCAATGCGGATGAGAAAGACGCACATCAGAAAGACGCTTAATCAACACCTCAGCGTTTGTTTCGTCATCGAGATTTCCCTCTGACGTCACATCTCTATTTTTATGATGTTTTTACCGGAAGCTTCTTATTCAACAGATCAGAAAGAGATATTCAACAGCTTTTTCGAGCTTTTGATTATCTCCATTTATTCATGACAACAGAAAGAGTTTATTCAGGAGCTGTTGATTATCGTGACTCATTTACTTATTTTAGCTGATGTTTATGTTATTCAACACATCATCAAGACCCCGTATATAATAAAGGACTAGAATGGTCATGGACATTGAAAACAATAGAGTGTCATGACAACGGCACGTAAACGATGGCGGCTTCCAGTGGTTGAGGAAGATTCCGGCAGCTTGTCAGTGCGCATTGTAAATTTTCACGGTTATTATCTTTTCTATTTACAGATCGCCTTGCAGCAAGAATCTACAATTGTTGCATGCTTCAATAACATGATTCTTTTAAAGATCCCGGCAGCCAGAATGAGTGTCTTCAGGGAACAAGACCGAAAATGAGACTTTCACAGAATGATGCACACCCTATGTCTACTACGAATCTGCGCGTCTGCCAAGTTCTAGTTCCTTGTCAGACAAGATCAAAGAAAAACACAATCCAATGGGACGCAGATTAAAGTTTTTGGTAAGAATGAGATCAGTTTTCACTGATTAAGTGAGAGGAACTAAGTCTAGAACCACTATTTTTGACATGGAATGTCTTATTGACATTTCCCATCATGTCCATGCACCTCTGTCTATGAAGTTAAACATGTTAATATTTGGGAAGCCTCCTAACATAGGCGAGCACAAGCATTTTGAGCAGTTTAATCCACATTTAGCCACATTCTCGCATGCATCGGCGATCAGAAGCATGATCAGAGGAACTGACATGAAGACATTCCATGTCAAAAATCATGGCTCTAGACTAGTGATGTGCAGTTAGATAAATCTATTAACCCCAACCAACCGAAAAGAAAGCATCCGTAACCAACCGCAACGCATATGCTTCGCTTATCGACTAAATACTGACAGGAGCCTTATAGGACGTGGCCTGTTTGGCTTAGCTTACCTAACTATTATTATACAAAGTTTTGCTTTTTAAAAAAATCGTGGTTAAGACAGACAGCTTATGAAATGCCTGTACACGTGTAGTGCTTTGCGTACGCTGCAAATGCGAATCATTTAAACGCATAGGCGCATGTTCTATTGGCCTATGGTACACTATATGATTAAACTATTCTTTCTTTCATTTGACAAGCGTTTCAATCACGATAGGCTAACTAATAAGTGTACCTTTATGTAATGTAGGCTGCATTACCACATAGGATGGCCTACACCATAGTGGCCTACATGTGATTACGGTCCAAAGACTTGGCTGATTCTCCTAATCATAGTTCGTAGTCTAAACCTACATGTACATGAAAATATCCCATGAAGGTGCCCTGAATGCGAATAATGAATAGTCCTTGTAAATAGAAAGCCAAGATACCGGTATCGAGCGTTGACGTTTCGAGTTGTTACTAACTTTGACATAGTGTACGCACATGTACACACAGCAATGGCTAATATTAGAACTTGTAGCCAATTATGTAATATATTATGTTATAGTCGTCTACTTGTCGTCTACGCAGCCATCTAACAGAGCTAGAGTTTTTGTAAATGTTTGAAAACACCACAGGGGGAGAATCGCTCCAACCGGCATGGATAGCACAACTCAACTTAGACTTGGCTTCTTTGGTGTAGAAGAGATCCAGTTTTCCCCTCTGACGTTTATTTATTTTTCTGTTTGCCTCTTCCGGTGGCCAACACATCCATCTTGTTACCTATTAAAATAGAAGTGGAAGATTCTATTTCGGACATAATTTTGGACATATTGCAATGATTCATTTTCTTACAAAATACCCATGCAAGGAATATTTGTTTGATAATTATATTTTTGAAAGTTCAGGCCTCCGGTACCCTTGAAATCTTAAGTGAATATGAATTCTTCCTTCTTTCTATTCAATATTTTGTAACATTGATGTACAGCACATTTACTTGCAAAATCGATATATATCCAGTTTGATTGAAAATGGTGCATTTGCATTATTTTGCTTATCGAAGCAAAAATGCTAAATAGTGTATACAAATTTTCCAGCGAATTAATTTTGAATTTGAAATTCAAGTTTGTAGTATTCTAGATCAACTTGATTTGGAATGCATATTATGTATAGCCTGTCCTACTTGGTTTCACGTTCCACTTACGCAAAGTTCAGGTTGCTACCGATATTGCAAAAGAACACTTTTCAAATTTGACCTTGTAGTCAGCCAAATAAAACCAAATTTTTCAAAATGTTCCAAATGCGTTGAAATTCAAAATTCACGAAATCTCAGCTGCATCACTATCATACACTCTTAAATTTTACAATACCAGAGGGGAGGGCACATAATGAACCCATTCTTCAGAGGGCTAAGCCTGATTCGCGTTCATCACAACAGGAATCTTTCTACTTGCCGCAACTTCTGTATTTTAAAGCCCAAATAGAAAGATATTGACCTCTAATATCGATAAGGATGTAAATATGGGAATTGTGATATTCAAGCTGTCCAATCAATTTCTAGATGTAAATAAGCTATGTCAGATTGACTGATATCATCGTATAATGAGTTGATTACATTCCTCTCTTACGGATTTTCATATGAACTCCGATTGTTCTAATGTGGAAGGGCGGAATGGAATTTAGCTCATTATCTGATGGAGAGACGCAGTTAGCTTCAACCGTGCTAACAATGTACAAATGAAACACTGCAATTAAATCGTCAGAGAAAAGTATCATCAAACTGTGGTCAGATATATTACACTTCGTTTAAAGTAATCGTGATAATGGTGTTACAGATTGGCATTTTGATGATGAAAGCAAGTGTCAATTAGTAAACCTGATTTCAGAACGAATTCATCTCCACATGGGCGATCCTTAGCCAAAGCCCGATTTTTAATGTAAAAATAAAAAAATAGAGAAATATGATCGAATATAAATACAAGGAATTTTATTTTGAATTTAAGACTTTCAAAGAGATTGCTCCTTTATTTCAGACGCTTGTGGGTCAGCAGTCTAATGAAAGGATTGATTAGTAATGAACTGAATTGCAGGCATTTTAGGCTGGAAATAGCAGCATATTTTTCATGATTTCCAAAATATTGCTCAAATCTTAGTTTGGAGTGTAGAGTAGGGATATATAAGTAGAGTGTCGACTCAAGCAAGTACCTGTATACAGTGAAAATTTTTATACGAAAAGATTCAGTTTTTGCGGAGATTACGTTCCCGTGGTCCAAGCAATTTTGCCAATATAAATACTACCGAGATGACTCCCCGTTGTAAGTAGTATAAAACAGTTGGATATCAAAAGGAAGGAATATTTGCTAATAAGCATCCTAACTAAGCGGAAATTAAGCTGATTATCAAAGCAATTTCATGATCCGTATTATAATGGAAGCATTTATGAAAAGTCGAGATCTTATTTTGCTTTCTTGGCTGAAATTTCAAGTTTTTACTTCAATATTCATCGTCATGATTTTATGATTCTCTAAAATCATGTTTCATTTCTTGAATCTGAGTAGTGATGTGGACCCATTTACATCTTTCAAAGTTAATTGAAATCATTGTCTTTGATTATGTGATTTTGCTCTACCAGTGGCAGGTTGCCTGTGATATGATCACGCTTAAGAAAATACTCCTGAGGTTGAGCATGAAAGTAATTGGAACCCATCGAATCGCTAATTCAACAAACTTTAAATCTCCAAGGCTGTCATGACACTGGGAATCTGTGAAATACCATCATTCCTTCTGCACTACAATCATGATCAATCAATTCCGTGTCAATTTCTTCAAAACTGCAAAAATTTGCATATCTCACATTTGGTAACAATTATGAATTATATCCCCCTCGAGTCCATTTAATAAAATCGAAGGTGTATGCACATTGGGGATTTAATAAATGCGGAGTTACCACTCTACTTAACATACCTACTTTATGGTTTGGAGTGCATGGATTCTAGTACTTGATGCACTTTATTGCATGAAGCCATTTCAAATGCCTTTGACAATTCTATCACTCTGTTGAATAAATTGGTCTTCTGTTTAGAAATAGGTAATTATAACCAATTGGGTCAATAATGAATGTTATAAATTCGTCATTTATCCAATTTTTGGTGGCTTCACGTGAAGCCAATGATCCTTACTGATGAGTTGCTTCTTAATAGTGCTCTGTGTTCGCTGGAAATTTGCCGTCAACACAAAGTCTTCCAGCATATACTAATGACGAATCAGCATGCATTCAATATAGGCCTACTTATAGGCCTTCTGCATCCGGGGCAGTGACCTAACAAGTAACAACTGAAACTAAAAAAGTGAAGGGTCATCGTGACCCTATACCCAGATGTTGAAAACTCACATTTTTCCAATTTTCATTTGCTGCTATTGCTGATAAAGTACAATTAAAATTTAAGTACGGCACTTTTGTGCTCCGTTCCTTCACATGTACATGTACTGGGAAGGGGAAATATGTACATGTATTTGGGATCTAATCTGGACCATCTTCTTGTGGCGCCGCGGTATCCGATGAGTTTGTCTAATGTACTTTTGCAATAAAAGGAATACAACCTCAGCATGAAGATGAGCCTGTTTTAACTTAAATCAGTCGGTTTTCAAAAGCATCATGTCTTCTGCTGGCTATCACATTAGAATTATCTATAAATTAAATCCATCATATAAGAGTGGGTCGAATCAGGGGAAGAGTTGATGAAGACCTGTGTCATGTCATTTTATGCGAGAGCTACTGACATTTTCTTCCTAAATTCGCGCACTAGCTTCCTCCTATTTTTTATTTCTAGATTAAATTTAATTGTAGCAAAAGGGCCTTCCTAATATAATTGATAAAGAAAATTGATTGATTTGTACCGAACATCAGTAAGACGCAATTCTTAAATGACACATCCAGACGTTTTGCAAGTCTGACTGATAAATATCGCAAAATTCCATCTGTTTAGGAAATTACATGCGAAATCGAATTTGCTGCACTCAGTAGCGCAATGTAACTTTTCATGCGTAATTTAACATTAAATGCCTATATTACCACAGCTGGTAGAAAATTGGTATTTCGCCAAGCAACGTGCTGCTCAATTTGAATTTTAAGCTAATGAAAGTGTCATGACAACCAATTTTATTGATAAGGATAAACAAACAGACTGTCCTGCACACAGATGTAATGCTTACAGAAATTCTTTTCAGCACAGCACGTTTTAATGGATGCAGTAATCAAGAATATAAAAATTTATGCGACTTTAGAATATTGAGGGAAACAAATTACTTCTTTTTGGTTCAATCATGCCTACGAAAGATTAGTAGGATTATGCGGGTAATGATTTGCTTAAAGTCACATTCAATAATCGGCTACATCAAAGTGCTCAAGCTGATGATGACACATCTGTGACTTGTATTCTACATATTTAAGAAATATGCAGTGCAACACATGAGCGCTGCATAATAGTTTTCATCTCAATAATGGGAACTACTTCATCTTCTTGTAAATCACCTTTTGATAAAGATTCGAATATAAATTATATAATAATTATTATAATATAAATTTTATATATTATATAATAAATCGAAATATATGTCAGTTAAAGTAGCCTAAATACCGTTAAAAATTGAAGACTTCAGGGGGAACATTGCATTGAAGTGATCGTAGCTAATCTTTAGCGGTGATCTAACAAGACATGAAATGGTAAGTTGGAAATTAAATAAATCAGCCTAGAGAGACCGAAATGCGGTGTGGATACTGTTTACACCTGTCGGAAGCACAATTACTATGTTAGAGGTAAGCTTCCGTTTTGCATTGTCTATTTCAATTAAAAATCTGCTCCTTATAGTCAGAATTCATTAAAGAGTGCTGTACCTAAAAGAAGTTCTGTAAATGTCATATTTTATAAGCAGGACAGTCTGTTTGTTTATCTTTATCAATGAAATTGGTTGTCATGATGCTTTCAGTTACTCGAAAAGCAGAAATTACACAACCAAGTTGCTTTGAGAAATTCTGCCGGCTATGGAAAATCTGCCATAAAAGTGAAGTCAAAATCATAAGAATGGCAGATCTGATAATCAGTTATGACATGAACACTCGTAGGCTCCAGTCACACAGAAAACAAAGCAAACACGAGCGTCCCGGGCGTCTCGAGCAAACGTATGTCCGCAAATTGTTAATCGGTCTGGTTTGCTTTGCTCGCAGTGTGGAAGTGTGGCTTTTGCATTATCCTCGCTGCACTTATTGTACCTGCATGTACATGTAGTAAGATTATCAATTAGCTGCTAGTACACGCGTCTTCAGTTCTTTGTCACAATGCCTGATGATGCAGACAGGTCGTCTGCAAATCTTGCGGTTAATACTTGACCAAATCGTCTGCAAACCCTTCTTTTTTTATATACCTTAATTGATGTGGAGATAAAATAAGAATCATGCCAAAGGGAAATTGAAAATGCTATTATTTATCAGGCTATGTATATTTTAGTCATCACAGTGTGTGTATCACTTTCTATCGCGTGATGCAGAGGCTGTGTTCATGACGACAAATATGAACGAATTAGTGAGAGTGAAAACAAACTTTTTTCGTATATCCCATGAATTGATTGAAGATGACAAGGCAATTAATTCATGTGTACTGCAGGCATTTATGCACTGGCCTGTGCCATGGGATCGACACAGGTATTACGTTCGAATCCTGAAGGTGGATGAACGCTTGCAGTCACTGTAATAGATGCGTGCGTCGGATGACGATGATCCGATTGAAAACAAGCGAAATCCGAATTCGATCCGTCCTGAATGTCTTTATGAAAATCCGATCCGAAAAGTTCAAAGCTGTGCATCAAATCGAAGCAATTGAAATTCCCGGCTTAAATGTGTTTGCTAGTTTATTATATTCAGCATTATATGCCTAGTTTGAATAACCTGTAGGATTAGGGCCGTATTAGTTGAAGGCCTGTTGCTATTCGATGGTCCGTGTAGTTGTGTAAATTGATAAATTGATTTGTAATCTGCGACGAAAATCCTAGATCGTAGACGTTGCAACAAACGCCGAGTCGTGGGCGATAACCAGGAGGCATAACATTTCACAGTTCATTCACTCACTAAGCAAGTATCCAGGAATAGATGGTGAGCAGTCGAGCTGTTGATTTTTGTTCTGATGGACCATGGACAAGTATGACCAAGCGATCTCATAGCTTGAAGCTTGAAAATGCTTCTCCGAGTTCATTGGGTTGTAGGAATTTTAACAACAAATATATCCGAATGTCTATACTGAAGGAAGATGCGAAACTACAGCTTTGTTGGTTGGATAGCTCGTCAAAATTAAAGACAGCATATGCTGCTTATAAGCTTTTGGATTTTCCGTTTGGTACCTTGTCCAGTCCAATCTGACCCGAATAATGATTTCGGAATCCGATTAATTAAGATTCCAAGCAGCTTTTTATAGTAACGAGCTGATCGAGTTGGTACAAAACTGATACCACCGTTAGTTAGCAATTTAAGAAAAGATTGATATCAATGGGAACATTAATAATAGTCGGAAAAGTTGGAACATAATAGTAGGTAGGAACATCAAAATCAGTGCAACTCTAGGAGCCTATCCCCTTGTTTTTTAAGTCGTTTTGAAATGTCGTAACTTAAATAAGACAATCCACTACTTCAACACGATGCTTATTGCTAATGTTCGCATTAGTTAAATGGGCAGCTACGTCTGTTGCTCAACTGATGACAGACACTTTACTAACTTGCTAACTGACCAGTTACAGCTGCACTCAGGGCTGGGACCGGTTAATTTTTTGTAACCGCTTAACCGGTTAAATGAGGATTCCCGGTATTTATTTAGTTGTCAAGGTTTATCGACAAATTTCATTCATTAGCACAATTATTCATTCACAATTATCCACAATATTTCATTATGCAAAGTAAATCTAATCAAGCGTCGTAACCGATTTTAACCGGTTCAAAGAGAGTAGAACCGGTTATTCGGTTAACCGATCCCAGCCCTGGCTCCACTTGAAAAGAATTCACGCAGGTGAGGAAAATCATCATAAGCGGGACATTTGCAATCATATTCAGACGCAGAGAACGTGTCACAGAAGCATAGCAAATTTGTAACTTACTTTTTGATCACATGTCGCAGTCATGTGCATATGTCCTGCATGTCTTATTGCATGTCGAATACATCAATTCATCGCTTATATACAGTTTACTTATTGCTCCTTTGTTTCTAGTTTTTTTACAATAGTCATTTAATTTGAGAATGACTATGGATTTATAGTCGAAATTAATCGTTTTAATGAAAAAAGGAGACCATCAAATGCGTTATTTTTCCGACCATCATGAATGATTACAGCATCAGTTTATTTCGAAAACATTAGAATAGAACGTGCAGACTTCTGCAAGACAGTGTCTAATGACGATCGTGTGTCCGTGATCTGAACAATGCACAGATCTCAAGCACAAAAGAATATGTCAAAAAATTTTCAAGATTAGATGTGCTTAATAAAACTTGCGATGGACAAGAAGCTCCAGTTATTGTGACAGTCGGTATTTATCACAAAATTATGCGATATTGGTATATGAATCAGGATATAAAACATGGTAGTGGCCAAATTAGAGATTCGTCTTGGATAAATCAGTGTGATGAGCGTCTCTGGAAGAAATACTCAAATCAAGAAATTCATTGTCGATAACCGCCATACCATGTTCATTAGTAATAGGTTACTACCTAAAACCTAGTAAAATCGTCGAATGTCCTGAAAACGGGTTGCTTGCGAGAGAGTTAACGTTAAGTGGTCAATTAGAAACTAGCTTTAAGAGTCTTAGTCCAGTGTCCTTGCTCCTGCATCCTCCAGTATCCGTGCTCAGAAGTTGATACAGTGGTTGTACTTAAAATGACAACATTTAGCAAGTCTTGTGGAGCGCAATCTTCAGCAGACGATGTGCCGATACTACAAAGGTATACCCGAAAACCGCTCTTAGAGGCTATTTTTTATGGTTGCCCAACGTTGCAAATATTGCTTGATGTAATTAGCTTTTGACATGTGGTAGATGTGCCTACAGTTATCACAGTCATCGCATTTACCTGATAAATTAAATATACTATTTCAAAACTTAGAAAATGTTTAGACTTTCCCAACGGCAATTATGATAATAAACATATGCTAATAAATCGCATATTTTCGTGTGTGTGTGTGTTCCTTAAGTGCATCTTTATGTACTGTACATACGATACCTTGGCATTATGTAAATTTTTGTTCCCATAATGTCGGGGTCAGACACACCTACAAAATGTTTTGTACTAAAAGTTGTGACTTCCATGCCTTCCCACTCACTGACATTTGTTTGAGGTCAGATAAAATCTCATGTTTCAGATCGCTAGTTTGTCATATGCCATCAAGTCGTGAGACAACACAATGGCTATGTATTCGTAATCAGCCTTTCTACCTATTCGTACTATCTAAATAAAGAGATTTGCAATTAGCAAGTTGGTGAAATTTCGACGAATATTCATTAAATATCCTTTTAAACACACTGCTGGCAAATCGCCTAAGTTAGTGCGGCTGCAATAATTAATAAATGCTGCTTTTTGCAAACACAATGTAAATAGAATAATTAAGTATTGAGTCGCATGCAATCATATTGGATTTCAATAACTTGCTAATTGCAAATCTCAACTTTACCGGGGCATGGCTGCAACTTTAAAAAGGCAGTTCTGTCGATGTTGAGAAATGTGAACTAGGCCTGCTGATAAATCCTGATATTGGCTGAAATGGCAACTATTCAAGTCTTTTCCCATTTTTCAACTGAAGACACAACTCAATATTTAATTATTCTATTTATCTAAATAAAGGTCTCGTCTGATTAGCTATTGTGAAGAAGCAAGAACATACTCGCATATGTATTTTCCTAGACAGTATCTACTCATTGATTTTGTTGGATTATTACATTTCCAACTTGATATCCAATATTGAGTGGATACTCAGTGTTCACTATGATACTTGGATTATATGTATAATTTTGGGAATAAGCTAATACACCTAAGTCGGAAACATGAGTTTTATTGTTCTTATTTACGAGAATCACATCAACTCATAACTCGACTTTTCCCATAAGGTAATAGACGGGACTCATCAAACTTTGAAACACATTTCGACCAAATCTTCAGATATTGATTTATAGAATTTCATTGCAGGTTGACAAAAGTCTAATCAATTAGATTTATGAGCGTGAGATATTCGTAGTCGTATTCGCGTCTTTGTGAATTCATTAACTGCTCGAAGCATTTGTATCCGTGAAAAGATTCATGTATAAAGTTCAAATATTATGTCTTGTTTGATCAAGTTCACTTTAGGATTGTATTCATGTAATTGCTAGCATTCAATAGAGTTGAAGTTTGCTAAGAGAATTCTTGTTTATAAATGACGCATGAAGTTCTATCTGTCATGTACCCGCTGAGGTTTTGAAACAAGCATTCAACACTTACAAAACAGTGCTGCTGCGGTTTTGTTTATGCGTTCTTGAAGTCACTATGTAACTCATATCTATGCAATCATCCTCACAGATTTCACTTCGTCAACACCTGCATGTCAAATTATGCATATCAGAAATCTTTATCAGTTCAATTGCTAATGAAATATTTAAGACCTACATACTTGTACTTGTAACCTATTTCCAATCTCCACTCATCGGCAGAAGTGAATGATCTCGTAATCCGTATGTGCCCTAGTTGCTATCACATCTGTTGGTAAACAACTTATTTTAAAAAAGGTTAACTAATGGAGACTCGCGTAAAAAAGTCAGTTTGTTAAACTTCAATTTGCCAGTAAGTGAAGATATATTTTTTCTATTATTCTTAGTCAACACAAGAACCGAAGCATGTTGCCCTTTTATCTCAGCTCTCTCTCTCTCTCTCTCTCTCTCTCTCTCTCTCTCTCTCTCTCTCTCTCTCTCTCTCTCTCTCACTCTCTCTCTCTCTCTCTCTCTCGCTAGCTGTAGCTGAATCAAAGCTGTCCACTTCAAATAGTCCATTTTTCTGGAAACTTGCTATGTGGCATTATTCAGTTTTTGCTGGACCTGAAGGAAATTAATGCAGACTTCTGCAAAAAAATAGTGACTTTATCCCAGAAAATTGCAAATGACATCAGTAATTACAACCGTTAGTTTGAATTTTGAGGGTGGCACTTTTGTCGTCCATCTTTCTCAGAAAGATGTGAATTTAACTCTGCTTATTTTTCAGTGAAAGAAAATCATGTCACAGTTTCATTTATTTGTTGTCTTCCAATTTTCATATACTGCAGTGTGTAACCTTAGATCCTCGATAAAAAATGTGATGCAGGCAGGTAGTTGCCTTGACTTGCTGCCTGTCTTGTCTTGTCTTGCTTGCTGAATTGTATGCTTAGTTTTTTACATCTTATCGCACTATCATCGATTAGACTTATGTTTATTAATGTTGATATGATTATCAGCCGCACGGCAGCGCAAGGATAAACAAACGCAGAGCAGTCTGTTCCACAGCTCTTCAGCAATTCTGCATGTAGATGTATAGTTGCTAGTAGTTTGGGCCATTCCGAGTCGCATTGACGAGCCCCATTAGGGAGAAAGGTAACGCCTACAGCTGCCAAGGAAGTTTTGTGTTTAAATTGGTAAAGTCTGAGGACGTATTTCTATTCTATGCCCAGGCAAACTGACATATTAGCTGCTATATTAAGTTAGTATCTATATACAAGTATAGTATATAGGCCTACATGTCGAGTGTGGTATGTGAAAAAATAACTTTTAATGATTTTACTGACATACCTTCAATGAGAATTTTTTCCGTGTTAATGTACACGATGCTTCGCGGTTTGCAGCTGACACTCAATCAGCACACTAGTGAGGTCCAGGAACATTTAAGCTTGTTCTACAACACGATGCTGTTTTCATTGAGATCAGATTTTCTTTGTAGTACTTGTACTTCTTTATTAAATTATTTTATCCAGGCTCTAAAATTTTGCGCTTATCACACTTTCTCTTAAGATGTTGAAGCATCCTGTCTTGACATTTTGGTTGAAATAGTTAGATAACTTTTATATGCAAGCGTGCGTATGTGTACCTTTTGCATTAAAACGCATTTTCGACACATTCTTGTAGCGCCTGTTATAATACATAAATGATGTTTTTATCATTTCGAATGTTTATGTAAGATATCTATGTTGAGTTCTAAATTCTTCTCATAATCTTCATAAGCAAAATTTCGAGGTTCTAATCGATTAAATTTACTTCCCAAGGATCTTTCGATTGATTGCTAACATTTACAGGCCTACATTACTACTTATAGGCTCAATACAAGTAATACGTAACGTAAAGTGCTTTTATGCGTTCAGTAATTCAGTAATTAGATACACACATAATGTTCACATTGTTTTAAATGCCTAAGACTGGGACGTCATGAGTATTACTTTTCGTATGAAGGTCGTTGCTCATCAACTCGTGCATCATTGATGCGCAACTACGTACTCTATCAATGAAAACGTGTATTAAGAGCGTAAAACATCATAACAGCACGTCAATTACTTAGTATTTTCTAAGTGTAATTATTTGGCACTTACGAAGAATTCAGAAGAAGATGACTTCAAAAGTTGGGAAATGGGGAGGAGCGATAAGAATGAGATAATTGCACAATTCAAAGGCAGTGCATCAATAAGAAGATTTTTCTTTAAAAAAGGCACATGTCTTTTGTTATATTTATATTGTGTGGAATCCTGTTGCTGTATATCTTGTGACCTTGACTTTGTTTGTCAGGATTTGTTGACAGGATTTACAGCAATAGGATCCCACATATTGTGATGAAAAGTAATGAAACGCTTATAGAAGAATATGTGTAGCTTTATCTCATGCAGCTCTTTGTCTAATTTCGGCATTACTTTTGTTCCCCGCATTTTTATTTGTACCTTTTTTCATCACCAAACGTACTTCATGATGCACCCGTCAAAATTTGAATTTTGATCCACAACTTTAAGGCAGTGCATGAAATTAAAGCTGCATGTACAGTGAATGAAGTCAAACTTTCAATGAAGGTAAAGAACTGCTACCGGCTGATGTTGTGTCATTTAGTGCATCTATTTTTTTTCATCTTCTGGGCAGCTGTTACAATCAACTTAAATTTTTGGAAAATAAATTAATAATAATATTTTTAATATTTAATATAATATTAATACTTTAATAATTATAATACTTTAATATTTGGAAACAAAATTGAAGTATTTTGATTGTAAAAAATACAAATTGGAAAATAAATTATTTCTATTTTATAATTTGCAGAGCTTTCATGTTGATGCTACCAGAGAATGATAGATTACAATTGTTGATATTATTTTCTTCATTGAGAATTTTCATTTTCAAGGGTCGCTGTATGCCTTAGACAAGAGTATCATAAATGAGATAAGATAAAATTAGTCACAAGCTTTCATGCTTTCTCAATGCGTACTGACGGCTACCTTAGAAAGTCTGAGAGATTCTCGAAGAAAGTAGTAGTTTTTTGAGAACGATTGTTGAAGATGAGTATTGAGTAGAAAGATTGAATTGACGTTGCAATTCACAATAATAGCATTCGTCAATTACATAGTCAGTTAGGTCTAAAGGGCTCCAGGTCATGCATTTATAGATATCGCAATGATTCACATTCAACAGTTATTCTTTACAAGTTAAAACTGACATTCTCTATGCTTTCAATGCGTCCATAGGCCTCATCAGACAGAATTCGTGCTAGATTTTGTTGTATTGCACAATTATTTATCTAGAATGTTGGATAGTTGTATGACAGATAATACCATAAAACTGTTTTTAGAATTGTTTATTCCTAGAATATTTCAAAATTATTGGTAAAATGTTTGATTTTTCACTTGACTGACGTTTGTAAATCAACGATATCGTGACAAATATTAGTGAAATTTGTATTTAATCAGCTCGGCATTTTCAGATATTCATGCGCATGCATGTGTCGTCAGTAAATTAATGCACTTAATTGCTGGAATGAAATTAAAGTTAGTTGCCAATGCCTTCTTCAATTAATTTGATAATGTCGTGCTGACTTTGAGGATTTCGTACAGTTGATACTCAAAGTTGGGTGACATGGCTAGAAAGTAGTACATTTCTATTATCTGTACTTCGACCATATAAATACCATCTATAATTATAAAGCAATGGCCATTAGCATTTGCTGGTAGATGGTGAAGGTTATTAGCGCAGAGCTTCTGAGTTCACGAAATGCATGAATAGAGTGCTTCAAATCTTTGTACTTCAAGAGATCAATGATATTGAAGTGAACAAACAAAAAGTGTATCATAGCATCATCTAATAAATTTTATTAGACCGGCGCTGTGGCCTTGTGGTAGAATGTTCACTCCGCGTCCGGTAGACCTTGGGTCAAACCTTGGTCGGGTCATTCTTGGTGCATTCTTGGTTCGGTGCATTCTTACTAAACATTCAGCGTAGAAAGAATGAGAGTGGGATAAATAACAACTCGGTCACATGGAAAAAAGGCTCCGTGCCAAATGTGCTTCCGAGTATAACTAAAGTTCATTTATTTATTTTATTTATTTATTTCCCTATTCATGAATTGAAATCTTTATGTATATTCTATCTCCTATGAACAATGGTCTTTATGGTTTAATTATTCACATGCATATCGGCCCTACAGACATAGGTTTAAACTTATAATTTGCTTTTTTTGCAAAATACAGGTGGATATATGTTCACGTCATGTAATAATGAGATGCTTTCCATCAATATAAATTCAAAATCAAGGACACCAGCAGTCCCTCACATCCTTATTGTTTGCTGCACGTTGACTAGCAGTTTTAGTAAAATAGGCTTGTACTATTTTGAAAGTGATGTTTCTCAGTCACCTGACTATGACCTGTCGCATTGAAGTGTATGCACCGTGTAGGATTGAGTCTATTGACATTGAGAACTTCAAAACTGCTGAATTATGTTTCCATACCAGAATGATATGTTCAACTGTCACTATATGAAATCGATAACCTACATGTAGTTTTGAAGATTTAGCAACAGAAAAGAAGTTTCAATATGGGCCTACAGTTTAAATTACTCTTTAAACTAGCAGATAAAATTTATTTTGAAATTTCTAAAACACGTACCGGCAAGTTTTAGGCATTGCAATCATCTTCTATCAAGTAGCATCATATATTAAACATTATTTGATAAGTTTCATTAAATTGTTAGCAACAGGAAGCGAAAGTGTGGTTTTTAAGAGATTTTAGTGCGGAATCATTCATGTCCCAATTCCAGACTGGCATTAGGGCGTGGCTCTACTTCGCTAAATATTTCCCTTTAGCACAAAATAATTACTTACCGACTTCAATATTGAAATCCGAAATCTCCACTTCTACACCTGCATGTGAATCTGTATTATCCTTGCTATTTATCACATTATACTGAGACATGTCGATGAGCAGAATACTTCTGCCGTGGTTGGAGAAATTTCACTGACTGGAACGGTTGAGCTAAGAGAATGAACGTGAATAGATAACCCAGACTCGTAAGTGGTGACTATACTTCGTCAAATTAGGATAAGCCGCGCCAACAATGCGTTTGAGGGAAAGCCTATTTATTTTCGGCTAACCTCGAAACATTGCAGAAGAGAATGAACTGCCATCTCATTGTCTATGTCCGGTAAAGGAATAATTGTCGCCCTTTGCTTTTTAAAGGCGTAATTTTAACCCATCGCCCCTTAAGGCTGGACCTTGACGATGGATTCAGAATTGCACATAGTGTCAAATTTCTTCCCATTTGCCAACGGCAATAATTCCTTCTCAAATCCTGTCCATTTACGACTCTCAATACAGTTGAGTATTTGCTGGTCTATCTTCTTCTTTACTTTGGTATCCAGTGAAAATTGCTGCTACACGCAACTAGCATTGAATGAGGTGAACCGATATGTCCGTATGATTAGAAATCACTTCAAATAGGAGCCACTTTATTGATAGAAATGAGATGGATTAGCAACTTTTAGCAAAGTGGAAACTTTCTCACAGATTTGAGCTGAAGAAACTAATATTGAATGTCAGGAAATATATCTCACACCAGAAATACATGAATTAGTTGAAATGAGCAACGATTACGTTGAGAAGGAACAAAAAGAGCTATTTGAATCCATTCTTCAATGCACTTAATTTATTGATTTCACAACTATCGTATGGCAAAGTGGAACAGAAATCCTTCCTGTGAGCCCGCGTTGCTCTTTTTTGTAAAGGAATTCATGTTCGATCGTGTGAAATCAATGATTTTGAGGTATTTAACAAAACGAAGCAGCAGGCTAGTATTTACATTTTTCCTTTTTTTGCGAAAAAATAGAATTTTTTTGTACTTGACCAAGACTTCCGAAACGTCGTGCAATTAGAGAAAAAACTTATGCCTATTTTAAGGCGATTTTCACAAAAATAAGAAAAAATAGTAGAATGAAAGTTATGGCCAAGCTTCTAAAACAAATGGTATTTAAGTCAAAATAGGCTATTTCCTACAATAATAGTCTAAATTTTGATTATTCCATTGATCAGTCTGATGTATACACTGTAAACTGTAGGGCACCAATTTAGGCACGAAGCCGAAATTTCGTGCCAGTTAGTGCCTAGTTAGTGCCTTTCTAGTGCCTCGAGGCACCAGTAGGCGCCACCAGGCACTAATAGGCACCAAACCAAATGTTTGTTTATCCAAGGAAATCGAAGGAAAAATCAATGGGCACGAACTCGGCACTATGAACTTCGTGCCTACTCGTGCCTTGTGTTGGTTAGAATTGATGCCTAAATTTCGTGCCTAATTCAAGCGAAATTTCGTGCCCTAGAGTTTACAGTGAGACCTCAAGGAAATGAATTTTCTGGCCCGCTTCAATTCAAAATTATCAAGCTCAAGTCAGTCACGGTGCCATTACAAGTCTGATCACGCGGTATATTGCTTTTCAATTATTTTTAACAAGTGCTAACTTCCCTCATTTAATTGTGATGTGCTTGTGGCTCAAAATGAATGATGTACACAGGTGGTAGTGATGCGTATTATCGGTCAACCACACTTAGCGGAAAACGCTTTTTATGTCTTTACTTGATTTTGTGCAGCAGATCAAATGTTGATGATCATTTTCAAGCTTTGCATTGATTATGTAATGTCTAGCTTTCCTCTAAATGTAAAGGTTTAAGTTTGGTTGCAGATTTCAGTTGTCCTGTCAACTGGAATCGGTGAACTTTGCAATATATCGCAATATACTGAGATATACTTAGGTTTTACTTATTTCAATTAGATGCTATAGTGCACAGTTGAACTTCTCTTTGCAGGGGAAATTATCTAAATACATGGGCCTACAAAGAGAGCCCATCCACTAATGGCATGTGGTTCAATTGCGCACTATAGTATAATTCAGCTAAATTTTACATATAATATAATAATCTAACAATGAGCTACATAGTTAAGCCAATTATAATTAATATGCGAATTCCTGGTTCATCCAGAGTAATTTCGGAAATGTAGAAGATAGATGTATAAAAAATGAACATCTATCAATGCCTACGGGATTGATAAAAGAGCTCTCCACAAGAAAAGTATATACACAGAAAGACATATTGTGCTCAACGATGTAAGAAAAGAAATAAAATCATAGTGAAAGCATAATGCAAGATGAAAAATTACTCAAAGCTCTCATCTGCATGGCTACTCTACCTACGAAAGCGAGTTCAGAAAGTTGAAAAAAGTTAGGCCCACAAAGTCGAATTATTTGATTTCGTCATTATGTCTGTTTCCATCTCGATCATGACTGACTATAGAATAAAAATGTGTTTTGTAAGCATATTTTCAAAATATGTAGCCTAACTGCGAGTTTTCAAATGAGCTGTGAATGTCGTTGGACATTGGTAATAAGAAAATCGCTCAACTTACAAACCGAAATTTTTCAATTACAAAGCATGTAAGTATGATGATGAATCAGGCACGCGGGAACGAACATTTTCTTAGTTTTCTTTTGATATATAGGCTATTTATCACTGAAATAAGTGGACTAGGAATGATACAGCGATGACATAAAATTGTCACAAAATCGTGACTATAATGGCTGAAAATGTCATTTTTTCGCTGCACGGTGACTCATAGGTAATTGGCGAAGTCCTGAGTCTTTTCTCTCACCTCACTATCTTCATTATTCATATTTGTCCATTCATCTTCAGAATTTTGCGGTTATGAAAATTATTTGTTATCGCCTTATTTGTTTTGCGGCTCATTTGAATAAAACCTTCAATTCGGACTCCTCACATTACAAGGATTCTGAAAACACCAAGCACCAACACGCTTGATGAAAAGAGGGATAATGGCATTTTCAGTTAGTAGAATTACGATTTTTATTAGTACTTTATGTTATCACTATCTTTCCTAGCCCCCCGATTTTGATGACCAGTGTATGAAAAGAATACCCAGAAATGCTTGCTCCTCTGATTCACTATCATGCTCACATGTTTTCATATTGAAAAATTTCAATTCGTGAATTGAGCGTATATTTATATAATGACCGCTGTCCAGCAAGCACAATAAGTCTTGCATAGCCTCATTGAAAGCTGAGAGTGCAAGCCCTCGAATGAAGTATGTCCTGTTGCTGTACGAAACGACTGGAAGACATGAGAATCGATTGAATTTCTGAAAAAAGAGAAGATTGCGTAGAACTTGAATGAATCAAAAAGATAATGAAATCACAAATTTTCGGTCGAAGCCTCCATCGGGGGAAATTATGTGCTTATGATATCAGGTACATGGTTTTCACCTGATGAAGACTTCGGCCGAAAAATTGCGATTTCACTATCATTTTTACTCGATGACAGGTATTTTGGATCGACTGAATTTCGGCATAATTTGGGTGGTCCGTTTTGCATGATCAGCTCTGGTTGCAGTCAACTCAAGACACAATTCATTTATTCAGCATTGGCCTTATTGAGCAAACTAATGTCCTGAGGACTAGAGTGTTCAAAGCTGAACACCATAGATAAAGCTCAACCTGTTGTGAATCAGAAGCCTGAACGAACTGCATATGGGTGCTCAGTAGATTTTTGTTACCATATAAACCTCTTGTCAATACTTCCTATTTGCCACTATAAGAGGAATCGGTCACGCGAAATGTTCGGTGGTTTTGAATATTCTTTTAACTCTATCTCTTAGATAGAGTGGCGGAAAATTCAGTTATCTGAATTCTATTGAACTATCTGAAATTATCTGAATATTTGACTTTGTCAGGTGTGCGAAGAATTGATGAAGAAAATTAGATTTTCTGAATAGCTTATGAATTGACAACAATCAATGAAAGAAATAGCACTTAATTTCCTTTGGAATGTGATTATGCATTTCAGGATGTTGCCAAGCAGTGACAATACAGACATTTATTGAGTACTCTGATGAAAGCTCTTAAAAATGTGTCAGTATTCTCAATGTCCTTCTGAAAACTGTATCAAATGATTTGAATATATCAATGACGTGATTGTAGCTAAATCAACGTTCAAAGGGCAAAGTAATCGTCGAAGGATATTTTACAAGTCTGTAAATGCTCAACAATGTGTATGCGCATTTGAATTGAATGGTAAAATTATGGAATGAAAATTTTAACAATAATATCAATGATGACTGATGAGAAATTAAACTTTTGCATTTTACAGTACGGTGTTGAAATATAATACCAGAAAGGTAATCAATTCAATGATTAAAAAATAGTAATCAAATCAAAATCAATCTATACCGATCTTCGGTTCAAAGTGACAAGTAAATTCCAATTTGAAATTAAAAGACACTGTCACCTCATTTCAAATGATTCATCACACTTCAATTCCTTGTATATGTGAATAATGCATCAATTGATTCCTGAAACCTCAATTTTAGATATTCGTCGTGTGAACCGCTCAATCGCTATTTTTTGCATCCCATTGTGCAGTAACATAGTCGTACCTAAACTGAACCATAACATGAGTTTTGGAGTCGCATACTCACCAAGAAAGTAGCAACAGGTCTGAATAGACGTCATTTCATCCAATATTAGGAATCGTCAGTAGGCCTAGTTCAAATCTCCTAGCATCACATAACTTCTTATTCAACATGTAGACAAACAAATTAAATTTCAGACACTTACAAGAGCAATAAGATGCTTTCTTTCGCACAATAAATATATATGTTCGTCAGATAATAATTAACTGTGTCAATGTCCTAATTAATTAACAAATTTCTCACGGCATACTTGATATGCTAATTGAATTGCACAGTCTTATAATCGCTTGATCAATCAATGTTAACATTTCCCTTCGTTCACATTCGGAGATGGCGAAAATTCGCTCTCACAGTCCTTCATTTGACATTATTCATATTTCATCGCAGTCTACTGACCAGGGGGTAGAACTAATTAATGGAAACTTTTTAGGTCTCAATTTTTGTCAACAATCAATTAATTTAATTGGATCACATAAACAATCAATTAACTGAGTTGAAAATTGTTTATCAACCAATTTATTGCAATTACCTTCGATCAACTAGTTTTTCTAGCTCCCTGCACAGACTACAAATTGATTGCATGTAGTGTGAGATTTGAACAGAATTCAGTGTAGAAAACATACCTAAGTGTGAAAGTACGAATATGAGACATTGACTTTTGTTGAATTGATGAAGAATGAAAAGTTCTAAAATATTTGTCTTAGGCATGCAACTTCAATCATTTGGAGCAATTTATTGAAGATGGTTCATTAATGTTTCCGCCCACGGACTAGTAGGTGGACAGGGCCTCAGGCTGTCTTGGGGCTGACTTTCATAATCAGAAACCAGCCCAAACCGGTTAAAACTTGAATTGGAGTGTTGAAGCTTCATTGAATACACAAGTTGGGTCCTTACACATTGTGCACGAATAACCTAAACAAAAACATCTCTCATTGTGAAGCAATACGATGAATTATAGAGGCATCAACTATGGAATTCTAGCATTTAGTAATTCGAGTCTCAAAACTATAATTATCGGAGATTCATTTAGAAAGATGCATCAATAGTGTTGAGTGGAAGCGGTTTACTGTTGCATACTCAAGTCGAATCGATTCGACATCATGACATCTCCGCGTGGTCATCTACTCCGAAAAACTATATATGAAATGAAAGCTATTCTTACTTAATGTTGAAAATGTAGCTCCATTTCATCAAGTTTACAGATTAAAAAAAAGTAGACACTGAGAAATATTAATTTTACCGTCCACGGACTATGGAAGGATAAGTTTGCAGTCAATCGTATTCAGTTTAAGCTCAACACTGGATGCAAGTTTCTTCTTCCTTAAAAATCTCATAGCTTAGCTGTGCACTGTTTCTGAAAATTCTAGGCTACAGATAATTTGAAAGCTTTCACTTCTTCTCTTGGCTATGTAAAGCAAGAGTATGTCTGATTATTTGAATTTGGGATGTTTATGAAGTGTGGTCTTTCACCAATAACTCTTTCCCTTGAGGTTAGATTTGAATCTTCTGCTATGCGCTCGTACTGTCACAGATAGCATTAGATTGACACCTTTCGCGCTTAATCTAGTGTTTTTGATGCCTAATCAATACTTTCTTCACAAAGACATCATTGCACAATTTCGGTCAGATTGGCTTGAAACAATTTAGTCTGATAACTAAAATAAAACGGTTATAGTACATCAACAATTTGTCAGCAGCATGTTCTGCACTTAAACATTTGATCACCTAACTCCTGCACATGTCATAATGATGGTCAATTTGGTTTGAGACTTATTTCTTCTAGGTATCGAAGAAATCTGGCTGCGGAGACAGAAATATTCGGATTATGAAATTTGTGATTAATGCTAAGTGAAAGAATATTATTGATAGGTCTATGTATCCAAAGTCTGAATGGCATCAAACTGAAAGCAGAACATGAATGAAAGTCGATCTTAAAAGAGCGACGTCTTTCGTGATAATAGAAGAGTTGGAGAGGAACGGTCACAGAATCAATTTGAAAAGCATGAAACATGTATCTTAAGAAGGCCACATACGAAATAAGAAGCCGCCCATTCGAACCGAGTATGTTGTCTTACTTAAGGTCCAGAACGATGATATTTTGGCGTATTTTTTGTTTTTCCTAAGTGGCTTAGCGTGATGCCTAAATTGGTTACAGGGGAAGAATAGTGGGCTGATCGATACGAGTAGCTCATTCTGTCTACCACTGAGGGGTTCTCAAATTAACATAAACTTACAAGTCAAACGAATCTCACCAGCAATTTTTTTATTGTTGATTCACGGTAAGTTTGATGCCTTAGAAAAATTTGATGCTTTCTGAAAATATGCAGTTCTCATGCGGTACATGTACTACATAGGTTGGGATAATTTTCATCATCATATGAGAAATCTCATCTATCAATGACATCCTGAAGGATGTCATCTTTAAAAAGTCATCATTACATCTACAAACTCCGTCAGGAAGTTGACGCCGAAAAAGATTACCTTGCACTGAATTTGTGTTAAATTGTACTTATCGTAATATTAACGTTCAGACAAAATGTACCTGGTTATGAAATTTGGATTAGTCATCAGACTTTGCAACGATAGCAGGTACTATCTTCTTGATGAGTCGACACAATCACTTGCATTTTATGGGAATGAATATATAATCCCTTCATCTCTCAGTGTGAGAACTTACGCAAACGTCGAAGTTTGAATACAGTTTACGTTATTCCTTAAAATTCTACATAAGGGAATTTGTGCAAGTATTATCAAGTTGCATGTATCATAGCACAACCAACACCTGCCCCGATAGGACATGAAGAAATGTCAATGTCTCGCAACAGTGGAAACGGGAAAGACATCCGAAATAAAAGGACATCTTTAATATAAGTCGACTATAAGTCACATGCAATTCGACGCAGTGACGTACAGTTTGTAAAAGTACAACATAAACATCATTGTGTAATTTACAGGTGGAGTTCGAAGTGAATTCGTGAAGTAGTTTTTAATATGTTTGCATTTTCATTTAATGATTCCTCATTATTCTTCATAATTTCAATGTTCAGACCTAATAAGATGTAGAATATTTGGGCATTGTACTAACATGCGAAAAGATATTTAATTTTATCATAATTATAGTCTGCTATTTTCTGAGAATTTTCCAGCGAAATTTCTTGAAACATCGCAGAACAAATCAATGAATTACTTTTTTTCTTGACAATAATTTGGTGCTTGATTCAGCCTATTAAGCATTGTGCAAAAAATGACGGATAAATGTGGGAGCATGGCTTCTCGAACGACTTATTTCTAATAGTTGTATTAATCGCTTGAAAATGTATTTGCCTTGCACTTGTCGTCCCGAATGTCTGCTAAAAGGTCTGTCTATAGCAATCTGATTTGTGTTATAAACAAAACTGCACTGGTTTCAATGTTTCGATTCAACTTCGAAACAAACAAAGTGAATCATTGAAACGCTGCTTGTCTCATTCACTTTTCAGCTACAGCGGCCATTGTGCAGTTTCCTCTGCAAAAAAGGACTCAATGATATCCTGTGTGTCAAGTTTGAATAGAAGAACGCAGCATTATTCAACATTTATGCCTATGACATTTTTTTTCTTTGCCTTACTATCATGGAACTCACAACGTCAAAGGTTAACACATGTCGAATTCAATACAACAAAAAACAAGCGATCTTTGAGCAGATGATAATAAATCAAAAGCACATCTACAAGTGAAATATAATACAAGTTCACATAATTTTGCAATGATCACGCCTCGAGGAAGAAAGTTTGTGTGGATTTGCTCAACACGTCAGCTCGAGGTTCTCTGAAAATTTTACCGTTAGATCAGAATGTTATGATGCTCCGAAATTTAACTATCAATAGTACCAGTAAATAAATGATTCGGAATAGGAGTAATGTTTGATTGTTTCAGATAGATTGTTTCAGATAAACTATTCACGCATTTAGGACTAACAAAATTTTAGTCAAGTTTTTGCTTAGGATACAGGGAAGAGAAATATGACTGTCTTCAAATGAATTATTAATTACACTGCAAACTGTGCACCGTTAAAAACAGCTAAAATAACCGTTAAACTCCACAGAAAAGCTTCACAGAAAGCATCCGTAAATATCTTCTAAAATGATGACGTCACAACATGATAAGTGATGACGTAACTGTCAACGTCTGTTTTTACGGATATTTACAGTTCAGACTGCAAAAAACCTTAATAGTTATTTACACAACAAGTGCAAAGTATCCAGCTTTATTGCATTTTTTGAGATCAACATGTCTATGCACGAGCCCGAAGGGCGAGGGCATAGTTTGTTGATCGAGAAAAATACAATTAAGCTGGATATCTTTGCACGAGTTTTGTAAGTAACTTTATATTTCACAGAATCCGCAGAATCTATGACCATCCAAATTTTATAGCTGTCAAAAATCCAACTCTATTGTAGATAGATGGAATGGTATTGGAGGCATTGTAGTATATCTACAACTCTATTGCTATGGAATTGTAGATATCAGCGGCATTTCTTGAGATTTCTATGTGCAATTCACCGTTGTAGAGGATGTAAAACTTTCTATGTGCTAATGTATTTCAATGAAGGAGTGCAATAAAGACTGTTTATTGCACTCTTTGAAATTTATTCACACTTTGGAAAGCATAAACTATCTTATGGAAGCAATAATCATAGAGATTATAGCACTGTGAAATATAAAACTAATTTTAGCTATTAATTTTAATGGATATTTACGGTTTACAGTTTACAATGTACTTTTACATATGAATCAAGTTCTGCTGTTCACAGTATTGATTACTCATGTACAGATTTGTAAGAGGACAGGGCCTCAGGCTGTCTTGGGGCTGACTTTCATAATCAGAAACCAGCCCGAACCGGTTAAAACTTGAATTGGAGTGTTGAAGCTTAATTGAATACACAAGTTGGGTTCTTACACATTGTGACGAATAACCCAAACGAAAACAGCTCTCATTGTGAAACAATACGATGAATTATAGAGGCATCAATTATGGAATTCCAGCATTTAGTAATTCGATTCTCAAAACTGAAATTATCGGAGATTCAGTTAAAAAGATATACCACTAGTGTTGACTGGAAGCGGTTTACTGTTGCATACTCAAGTCGAATCGATTAAAAACTCGCACCTGCCACGTGGTCATCTACTCCGAAAAACTATATATGAAATGAAAGCTATTCTTACTTAATGTTGAAAATGTAGCTCCATTTCATCAAGTTTACAGATTCAAAAAGTAGACACTGAGAAACATCAACCATAAATATACATTATGCACGTAATGCGGCACATCCTATATATCGCCGATTGGGCCTTAATGAGCGGGTCGAGTCTGGGGCTGAATGTTTCCGATATCAAAACTGTGTCAAAACTTAGCATTAATATGACTTCATCAAATCAGCATCAATGCACTCATAGTCATGTTTCAGCCTCTATGGACTGATCAGTTGTACATGTGGGATCGTTGGAGCCAGACGGAAAATGAGGCAGGGTTTCGACTTCGAACAAATTTCTAACGAGGTCGTGTTTATGCATTACTCAGAGGAAGAAAAAGTGGGTCATGGGTCCAGTGGGTCACAAAATCGCGTTGGTCACGTGTGTCGTGGGTCATGTTTTCCGAAAAGTCGGTGGGTCATGCAGGTTGTGGGTCAAGTTTCCAACCAGTTTGACCCATAACAAATTTGACATTCTCAAAAACAGTGAACTTCATTTATTGAGTGAAAATCAGTGAAAATGAGTGAGTCAGTGTCACTGAAGGAGGTAACGGATGCACACACTCAAAATATGCAGCACTATTACTTTCACACTTCTCATACGATTTCGAAAGAGAACGGAATTCACACAATTTAGGCTCGAAAAAAACTGTTGCTGTCTACTGAGATGTGTTGCTCGGCTGTGAAAATTCGTTTGAGCACAACAGTGTACTATGCTCGGCTATCTGTTTGCCGATACCCAATAAATGTGTGACCTTGATTTCGCAAGTGATTTGATGCACTAGAATCTACATGACAAATCTGAACAGCAATTTTGATACTCTAGGGCCTCTACCTAGACCTACAAACTTGAATGAAAATGAAACTAAAGATGATGCCAGAAAGGAAATTACACTCATGTCATTCACGATTACAGCATGTGATTCTGGTGGGTCGAGGGTCACATATGCCGTGGGTCACGTGGGTCGTGAGCCAAGTTTCGTTGATCTACTTCCAACTGCAGCATTTCTCGTATTACGCCTGCGGTCGGGTTGTCGATGTACTACTGTATAAGTACATCAGCAAAACATGAATCAATCACGGTGTCAGAACATCAACGTATGCTGAAGTAACCAGCCGTATCTTGAGTTTTCCTTACCTTTGTGGGTGCGACCTTAGGATGTTGCCACCAAGGTCGACGGTTCGATTCCGTCGAATCGCAATTTTTTAATGTTTATTTAATCGGTCGCTATATGGCCTTGCACTCACCTCTGAATGCCTAGTGACTTTTTCCCAGCTTAGGTTCATTTTGTAGCAAAGGCAATATTTCATATTTTCTCCTTGACGCTGAGTAATGATTGACTGAGTTTGCTTTTCATATCTTCCTCCCTTTCATTTGTGGGCCTATTTACCTTTTGCTTTGCGACAGATCGTGATTTCTATAATGTCCTACAAAGCAATTTATAGGAGCCATGAAATAATCTGTCACTCGACATTTCTCGGAATAAGAAAACACACAATAACAAGTAAGTGCACCAGTGACAACAAGACACGCCGCATTCGATGAGCATAGCAGCACTGGACCGAGCTGGCACCATATTTGGAGGTGCAAATAGACGACACTTCTAACTGACTTACCTGTAAAGCGCAAATTCTAGAAATGGTAACACAACAGCAGATCAGTGCATTCAATTGAAACTGGGCCTCCTCATTCTGATTTATGACTTGGAAACAAGCATATGATGACGCAGAAAAAATCGACTAAAATTTCACTTGGGTTTCGAGATACAAACAAAAAAAACATGAAATATTAATTGCTATTATTGAACAGTGCCCTTGGCAAATGATTATTATAGTCTGTTCATCCTACATGTGTGCATACATGTAGATTTAGGTTTTCATTCAATAAGGGCTTTTCATTTTCAAAGTTACTCCATCACATATTACTGCATCTTAATTACTTGCTACTTAATAGTTGAGCAGCTCTAGTTGACCCTCAGGCCCCTATGAACTCGTCTATGAGTGTGCACAATTAATTACTGCTGATGACAAGCAGCGATCATGGCAGTGTGCAGTAATTCTTCATTTTCAATTCCGTCTTTGCATAATTTCCTATTGAATGACTACAACACATCATGTGTTATAGTTTAAAACTGCTTTTATCATAGAAATAAACTGTTTATCTGAAGTTCGCTAGAATGGAAATTGAATGAAGGTCGCGGCACATCCGGGGGAACTAAGTTGGGGCATGAAGAACCAATTAAAACCGTCGATTTACTCATGTGACTGATTCTAACCCAATGATACAGACGTTGGCAGGTGCATCTAAGTGAAAATGCGTGCGATTTATGTGCCGTTATTGTGCATTGCATGAAGCTTTATTTCCATTCTAGAGGTTTTATTGTTGTCAATTTCTATGGCTTTTATAGTCGACAATAAGCACCGATAATTAACTGGTTAACCACAGTCACTTCTGGTTGTGCAAATGCTAGGCCACGAAAGCTTGACAGCAGAAGTGAACAATGCAATCTACGAAAGCTGGAGGTTTTGGCCCTCACATGCTACGAAAGAAAACATTTTGTCTTCCTTAGAAATTGTTTTCGACCTCTGATTGGTCAAGTGATCTACAAACTGCACTGTGATTGGTTATTCACCTAGGGCAGGGGTTCCCAACCTTTTCATGCAGAGTACCCCAAAGTAGAAAATCATAGGAATTTTCATTATTCCGCGCACCCTCACTTAACATATTAAAAAATAGCAAAAATTCAATCACAATAGAAAATTTAATTGCGTGCAATAAACATACGAAATTCGAAATTGAATAGCACAAAAGTTTAATTAGGCGTAACTGACAAGTGCAGCGAAAGTCATGCTCCAATATCTAACAAGCTCTTTGTTTGCTTTAATCATTACTATGGTGGAGACTCGGGATTCATATAAGCATGTGGTTGGTGTGGAGTCGGTGGTCGCAAATTAGCAACGGTTGTTTCAAGGCCAGATGATGATAATCCAATGCGGAATGCGCACAAAGTTTAACAGTTAAACAGACCCATGAACAGAAAAGTAATGAAAGTAAAATTGAATTATAATAAATCTCCCATATTCTGCGTACCCCTCAAAATTCCTACGCGCACCCCCAAGGGGTACGTGTACCCCAGTTTGGGAACCCCTGACCTAGGGCAATGACGATGTTTCAAACATCTTGTTTCTCACTTAATGGTATTTCAATTGTAATGAGTGCTAACTATGTCTTCATAATCATATCCTCCAATGCCAACTTTCTAGCCAACTTGAAGCCATATTGTAGGTTAATTCTTAAGCCGTCATGATGATTATAATCTGCATGCGAAGATTCACGTCTAATCATGTTCAAAGCAATGAGTTCATAGAAACCACAATTTTAACATAATGTAGCCATATAAAACAAAAATGCTATAACATTTTCGAATATCTTTATAGTTTCTACAATTTTTTAGTTAATTGATAGTTTCATAAGCATATAACAAACATGAAATATTTTGTATCAAGCAGTGTGTATGAAGCATTAGACGCTACATTCTATTTTTTTGATTATAATAGATGATTTATGTTTTCTTTTACAGATGCGTAAATAGCTACTTATAAACACAGAGCAAGTATGATGCAGGCAAAGAATTTCAAAATGCATTATGAAAACGTCTCCAAAGTCTGTTGCTAACAATGTGATGAGTTAAGACCATATAAATCGTGAAGACTTAAGGAGAATTTTGTGCGCGGGTTTTTGCACCCAGTCATCTATCGCGTGAACGTGGGCGTGTTTCATGTACCCGGAATACGTTTGCGACATTGGAGAACTAAGTATTCTTTAATCGCATTCAGGCTATTCGATGGAGTTATTTATTTTCATTATTTTCTTTTGACAGGCACCGAACGATGCAAGAGAATCTGCAAATGAGTCAAATTATGGTGATTGTAATATACAATTTCTCTTATCAGAACAATGCACTTTTCATAGGCCTACATCTGATGGATTCAGCGCCAGATCATTTGAAGAACAAATTATTCCGATAAAACAATGAAAGCTTGTGCAAAATACAATAAGCCTTTGTTTTCTATTTCCATTACTTTTTCTTCGCGAATGACTTACCTCGTAATGACTTAGTTTTTTGTTGAAAGGCGAAACTTTTGTTTCAATATCATCGATGTTATGCTTTAGTTTCTGTAACATATCATTGCATAACAGCGCATTCACTAATGACACGGTGAAGCGAATTTTTCAAAATGAAGCTATTTGCCAGTTACATATCTGAATAAGCATGTGAATTTGATGACGCCGGAAACAATTACTGGCGCAATTCAACTTACGTCATTTTTATATCAGCAAAGATGAAGTTATGCAGACGTCACTTAGATATTTCCTGTTTAAACTTCCTAAACCATTCAGAATTGGTAGTTAATACATTTTTCCGTACCGGTATCTCTTAATCACTCACCTATTGAAGAAAATATTTTACTATAAATATGCTTTTTTGTTTCATTGCCTTATCATTTTTTATATATCTATTTAAACGTCTCCATTTACTTTAATTGTTCATCGTTTTGTAACTTAAAACATTTTTCGCTCAGCTTTTCGATAATGTTCTTTTGCTTCGCTGTTTTATTTCTCATATCAATACATACTAAATTGAAATTGTGATGCCTCATTTAGAAGATTGAATAAAGAAGCATTCTGCAATTAACAAATAATGAGTGAAAAAATGAATAGTAAAGCATTATGCAATCAATATTCCATCACACGCCTGCAAAAGTCAGTGAGTGAATTTTGTCAGGCCACTTTATGAGACGTACAGAAATGCTATTTTATAAAAGGACCTCCTAGAAAATGCTACTTTGGTTGACAAATTTTCTATTGTTGAATAGACAGTCTGACATTCTTTGAGAATGTGGTGAATCCGTTTCCTTGGTGATAAAAGATCTCCGGATTACAGATCGGAGGAAAAATTTACATCCACATCTTGATCAGCCTCAACCACATACTGGTTTTATGTGTGATGAGCACGCTGACTAATTTTATAAGGATTTCTTGATAATAAAACATCGGTATTCATGGCAAATACTCATGCAATTTTTGCCGATTCTTGTTGTTTTGTCCATCGTGACTCCATCTGTTCTTCGCTTCTTCGTAAATCTATTTCACATGCCTTTTCAGAGACGTCCATGCAAATACACCTTTTTAGTCAAACTCATAATGACAATTTCATAAGATAAAATGTTGCATTTCATGCTTTTCTATGATGACATGAATGCATATGCGCATTTCCATATTACTGTGGAATCCTCGACCGAAAATAGAGCTAATCTGAAGCAAAAAAATGACGTGTTGTGAGAATTCTGAGTTCAGATTCGAAATCTATGACCCCAAATTACCCAGAAAAGTTACATTTGATCTTTCTAACAGAAAATTGCTGAAAATTTGTTATGTGTATATATATATACATGCATATAAAAGCGCTTCAGGACACACTTATTGTCCAGATTTGCAATACTATATGTATAAATATATGTCCAGATTCAGAAGAAGTTGGAGTCCCTGATAAAGCTCAAAGACATCATAGCTTGATGTCTATGAATTATTGAGTTAATTTATGTCGCTAACTATCTATGATTGCATGATGCTCTTGAGCGAACATTGTCGATGAAGTGAACCACCACCACCATTATACTTTAAAGTAGATATTTACACATGCAAGATTTGGCAATATTTAAATATGAAATATTGATAAAACATGATTATAACCTGGACAATTTGAATGACGCAAAAAGGTATGCCTGAAAGGTACACAATACACATATCCCACTCTTGCATGCAGACAGAAAGTTTATCACCCCCTCACAGTCCAGTGAGTGGCAAAACTAACCTATTTTCCGATGAAAGATATGAAATTACATTTTTTGTTCAGATTGCAATAAAGCATCTGATTTCCGAAAATTGAGCCGACCGTCTGCCAGAGATTTGTTGGTGAGTTAGCCCTTCCTGAATGACCCACTTGTAGCATTGGCTAACAACCACGCTTGTTGTTAGGAATGGGAATCTCATGGAAAATGTTATGGTAGTGGAAAAGCGTGACCAGAATCATTGTTACATGAGATGGTCACAGGAAAAATACTCGACATAAAAACTTAATTTCTCAGCATTTGTGTCATCATTTATAGGTGGTGGCACACCACCTAATCTGCTATCAGTAATCTGCTATCAGTCCTGAGCAGATTCCATCATGTGCGCACATGATCACAAATGATCATTTCAGTAATTTTAATCATCATTCTCACTGACGAAACATCATCTCTATCCACAGCATTACGTGGTCCGATCGTGTCAGCCTTCTATGAGTACAAACTACGCAATGCAAAATGAAACTTTCAATTTCGTGAAAGTTTCTTTTTCAAGTCATAAAGGCTTTACATTCTACATGTACCTACATTCTTAGAATCATGAAGTTGCTTTAGACTATTACACATTTGTATAGGTGGGCGATAATAATTTTATTTTCGACGGCTAATAATTGGCTTGTTGATCAAAAAATGGGAAGAGGAACTAAATTGCATGGCAACGCATGTCTCCGAGGTCGCAATGGCCTTGTAAGAGTTAGGATGAAGTCAGGTGGCGCAATTCCAGATCATTTGACATTGCCTGAATCAGGGAGGTAAAAGATTGCTTATTTTGTGCTATTACATGGATAATTGGCTGAACAACATGTAAAAGTTTAGCTAAGTTTTACTAAAGCGTGTTAAGAGTCAATTAATTCTTTCTCGAGAGATGGTCTTTCTCAACTTGAAGTTTTGTTATGGCAAGAGTGGGAGAGTTTAGATCAAGTAGTGATCAATCGCCTCATTGAAAGTCTGCCTTTGCGGATTCGACAGGTGATTGAACTTTCTGATGAAGTTGCGAAATATTTGTGACCACCAGTGAGCCACTGGCTCCTTTAAGGGCCAAATGGTTCTAAAGATCCACTGAACAGTAAAGAAAGTTTTGATTTAACCTCAATTTTATTTATCTGCCAAATTTGTCGTTTTAATAAAGTGAGGCAAAATTTATGTAGTCCAAGTTTTATGAACATCACTGTAGTCATCATACATATATATACACCGCACATGCAGGGTGGATACAGTACAGGCAAAAATTATTTTTGTGTTAACAGCACGAGAATTGTGCTAAAATGACAAGAAAATGGAAAGTGATAGTCGAATAACGTCAGTGGAATTGCAAATTGCAAGCTATCAAGCAACAGCGTCATCTCTGTATGACAGCAGGCTGAAGAGGCCAAATTGAAAAGCGCATTAAATGAAATGATTATACAATAATAAAAGGAGCAAGAAGGATATGGGATCCCGTCACACCAATACACCTACGATTTACAGATTTTATGATGACTACACATCTAGATGACATCTAGATGGACTTCATTCCACTGATTGCAGATGTGTTTCTCGTATTTCAATTTTCTTGGATGATTGATCAATCGATATATTTGTCTTCTATATCCACCATTTATTGATTACTCAGTCTCCTTTGAGCTCATTGCTGCTCTCTCGTGCATGATAAAGCTGCGTTGAGCCTCTTCGAATAAGCTACAAGTCACAAAGAATTTTGCAACTTTGATTCTGCAGATTGGTGATCCTCTTCGCTAACCATGCATGTAAGTTTTGAGGCCTTGCACAATAATATCAACTATTTGTGGATAGGGATGCTGTCGAAAGTAGGATCAATTGCAGCACAATACTAAGGGGATGCGAAGCACTGTTTCAAATATTAATGGTCTACATCATATTACATGTAGGTTATCAAGATTTGTTGATAATGCTTTTTGTTATTTTCTTATGTACTAATGTATACATTTGCGATTCTATTGTGAAAAGTACATTAACTCTACTCCTCTAAATGAGGATTATGTTGTTTCAACACGCAGAATTATTTCATTATAATTCCTTTTTCAGTAAGGTAATGTCCTCCACAAACTTTCAGCAGAGTCGAAATAATGTCTCACCTTGCTGTCTTGCTGTTCAACCCAATCACTGCGACTCTCTTCGCGCTGGTATCTCCGTCATACACAACGCTGTGGTGGAAGTTTTACAAAAGTTACAGTATGATCAGGATTGCAGTTTTTGTCGAATTGTCTAGAAATATGTTCAGGACTATAATCTACAGTCAAATTAAGTAGAATTTACATGACCCGATAGAAATCAAGAAAATGTTTGCTGATTCTGTCTAGAAATAGCTAAAGTGGATGAATGTGACAACTGAAGTGGTGTACCGGTATAATTCTTTTGGAAATTTTCATACTACTGTAGTAAACTTTTGCTAATCCATTTCATGAATGCTAAAAGTAAGCTTTATGTGATCGAGTGTAATTTTGTATGAGCTTCAACCTGAATTCTGCAAACAATCATATTCGCGCATTCGTGACACGAACTTTTATATCAGATCAGAAATATATTGACAAAAGCCGAATAGGTACTCGTACGCATCAATTAAGCTTTGAATTCTACGTCTGGTTATGAAACTAGAATGAAATTTTTATTTTTATTTGAGAATCCAAACTTATCTCACCATGTTGGCAATGCACAGAGGGTTTATCGTCTCAATTCAACGCATAATTACCAAAAGTCCGAATAGATACGGCAGTCATCTTATCCTTGAACATGAGAATGTTGAGGAATTCAGCTCCATTCATGTGATAAAATCAAAATATTTTGTGGCAATGTAAAATAGTGTCTCACAACCGCCGCTCTGTCCGGATGTTGACTCGATCAATTATCGTTAGCGGAATGAATGACTCACAGTATTATTCTCATTCTCATTTGAGTGTGCTTTTAGTAATTCTAATGCTGTGTGGACAGCCCTAAAATCTGTGTGGTGTGCAGATTCTTACTTTACATCAAATCTCAATAATTTGCAAATGTTGCTGTTTCTGCCTCTATCTTGTGCTGAAGTGTCACATCGTTGCATTAGTGCAGATTTCTTTTGGTTGAAATTGATATAATAATTTTAATTATTACAAATTGGATGGAAGGAAAATGCTGAAGTAGCGGCATGCTGCCGCTGACATCTCTCAACCCATGTATCACTAGCGTAGTATTAACTCTTATCACTAAGATCTCTCAAAAATAATACCATGGCCTCACGACCGAACACTCCTTGGCTTTAGACCGGACGATACTGCGGTGCGGAGAAAGCTAGTCGGTTTCTACATATTGTTTTTAGTTTAATTTGTACACTACTTTGTTTTTCAATGCGGATGAAATGTTTTGGGATTTATTGCAACAATGTCCGTCATTTTTCATGCTTTAGCATGTTGATTTCTTTAGTGCACGACCCATGCACATCATTAGTCGTGATGACATTGCCATGGCCTCGAAGTCCGACGAGGACTCAAGAAGGTCAAGTATGCGCCTGAGAATATGGGCACTTCCGAGAATTGCTGCCTTAATAAGCAAGTCGGGTAGTATTTTCATTACTTCATTATCCTCCACTGATTTAGACTCAATTCTCCATGCTTGCTTGTTGACATGAATGCTTTATTATTCGCACATGCTTCTTCGTATTAATTTTGCGTTGTGGCGTCTGAGGTATTCCTTTGAGGCCAGTGTCGGACACGATGTTAAGATGTGCGACACAATCATCAGCTGAGTTGCAAATTCTGCACCTAGGATTGGATGACCATATCATGATGCATTGTATATGTTGCATGAGCCTTGGCGTTGAGGGTTTGGTCACGTGCTGCTGTTATAAGCGCATCAGTTTCGATCTTTAACTTCACTGTTTTTATCCATTCATAACATGCCGTTGTAGATGTTACCTCTTTCATTTGACTTTTGTGCTGCCTTTTGTCCCATCTTGTGAGCCTGTCTTCGTCTGTCTTCTTCTTCCAATCCACATTGGTCTTTTGATAACATTTTTGGTATTTACAAAACTGATTTCCATATCATAGGGAATGGCAGCAACAATGCGAAGATTGCCTTTCAACTTCAATAATAAACCGTAAAATTAGTGCACATAAATTGATCCAATTTTCAATTCCTAATATCTTATATTGATGTTTTGCTTGATTTCTACATAAGCCTACATGTATTTTAGGCCACTGATATGAGGTGGATCCATATAGCGCCAAACTTAATGGATTTTGAAATGAGAGCGCTCTGTTCGGTTCGATAAAATGTACATGTATTACTCGCACAGCCCATCTGTCATATGCATGTACCTTTCTGTCAAATAGCATCCCTCAATACTGCTGCATTCGACGAAGGTCTTGCACTGTTCAGCGAAAAGGTCCGTACAATTGGAAATTAATTGGATAATTTTTCAGAATTGCATGTTCTCTATATAATACATGTAGATGATTTGTCCAGATATAACAGCAAAGTAGCTGAAAGGTAATGAAATAAAAAAAAATAAGGCCCTTTAAGGCTTACATGAAACAAATGAAATTTTGAAATAACAAATGCGATCGGTAGTCTATGGGTGTGTATTGGAGGCACAAAAGAGAGCAAATAAGTCCCATAAGACTATACTTTCCAGCCGACAAAACATGATCATTTTGCTTAACAGAGTGGACTGAAATGAATGATGAGAGTAATGAATATTTATCGAGATCAATAAAGTACTCCCAATTCACTTTTGACTTCACATTTATACCGTGTAAATGGGTTGCATTCTAGGGTTGCCCGGTGCTTTTCAAAATGTTGAGGTCGTTCGATTTCAGTTCGGTTTCTTTCGAAGGACCGCGGTTTCGGTTGTGTTTCGGTTTCGGTTTTGGTGTTTTTCTCAATTAATGCGACTCAAAGAAATTGAAATCTAAGACTTTTTTGGAATCTGACTATTTGCATTGGATTATGCAATCTTAACGCAACGACAGCGATCCGCGTCTACATGTACTCTAGATCTCAATTCCCAACTTCTCGAATGTATTTTGACCCGTCTTACTACTTCGGATTGTTGTCACTATTCAAGATAAGAAATAAGCGGGACATCTATTTCTAAGGTGATGAATCAATTCCAAAAGTTTTGGTGGATTGTTAAAGAAAAGTATACGTTCATTGCATTGTGGCTTCATTCATTCAGATGGGATTACTCTGTGATTAAACATCCACATCTATCTTTACGAGTATAGCGAAGCATTCCTTACCTTTAAGCCATTTTTCCGTGATCACTTCATAAATGTCATTTCACTTTTGCTGTGCGGCATCTAAACTACATAATATACAGGAAAGTTATCTTTAATCATCAGAAAGAATGCAATCAAAGATTATATCACAATAGAATTGTTTGAAGTCATCTTTTGGAGTTCCTAAACGATTCCTATCCTCGAAAGCAACTCTCAAAATACTTGAAGAGCAGTCAATACTGCCAACACGTTAAAAGTGTGTTTAGTCATTTAGATAATGAAAATATTTTGCGTAAGGAACTTCCTGCGCAAGAGAAAGCAAGTTCTCTAAATAATTATAATCAGAGATGACAACTTGTCATGTTGGATGACAAGTTGAATGGATAGATTGGATTTTGAAACAAACCTGTGTCATATGGTTTTGACGCTAGAGAATACGAAATTATCAACAGGTAGATCGATGTCAAACCAATGTTTCGGCGAAGAAAAGGAATTAACTGTCTGAAATTGAAAAGCTGTGGATGGCTACAACTAAAGATATGATGTTAATAGAACAGGGCTGTATAAACTTTAGGGTCGCATTCTGCAGGGAAATAAGGCCACGGACTGCAATTCTTATTATTCAACTTTTTTCACTATCTACACCTTTTAGACGAACCGCAGAGCAAGTAACTATTAGATTAACCTGATATTCATCATGAAAGCATTGACGAAAACTTAAATATATTTGGGATGAGAATTTTCCCAAATTCACTCATAGATGTATGCTTTATAAAAGCGACACAGGTTACTTATAAGTTACATGTGATGCACTTAGTTACTGTAAGTCACTGTCATTTACTTATAAGTTACTGCACTTTGAAGGCCAGCTTCTTTGCGTCAACTGAAATTAGGGCTGAACGAAGACAAGCCCCAAGAGACGTTTGATTCAAAAGATTTCTCCCTTTGGATATGATCGACTTTTTGCGGAAAATGTTTGACTCACAAAGACAAGTGACACAAACATTGACAGAAAGCGTAATCCAAAGCGGCACAAATTAGGACACTGATCTTCAGAAAGAAGAGGGCCAATTGATTGGTAGAGTAAACATATAACGGTGTCTTCCGGCTAGTGCGCGTCCCGTTACTGCGCGTCCTGTTAGTACGCACCAGTGTTTAGATACTCAAATGTTGTCCTGTTAGTGCGCGTGTTTCTTTATAATATAAGTTCTACTTTAATTTGACTCAACTATCGAGAAGGTTATCAAGAAACATCCCAATTAGGAAAAACAATGCTCTCATAGATCAGCATTTATTCGTAGATTTTTATCTTAAAAACAAGAATAAAAAACAGATGATCTCGCATCGTACTCATCAACATAGTTGGTTGTTATGTAGTCCATGAATTGAACCAACCCATCGTCGCTGCCATCCATTGTGACTATCAAGTCCATCCAAACGTCATCAACCATGTTCAATGGGAGAAAGGGAATACCAAACGCTCTTCTGACACACTTGGCGAACACGTCATCTTCGTTGTATCGGGCAATCAGACCCAGTGTTTGAGCCTTCCTCCAGATGGATTGACAGTAGTGGAAGTAGCAAGCGCGCAGTATTCGATGATGAAATGATGTCTCAGCAGCATTCTGTAGAGCCTTCTCCAAGTCTGTCTGCAGAACTTCGGGACGTAGCGTCAAACCAAGCTGAGTAGCCTTCAGTTTGAGAGACTTAAACTGATTCAAACTCACTGTCGGCGAGAAGGCGTAGGTTCGCAACTGTCCCAAAGGCAATGATCTTCATTGGTACCACTGTCACAGAGAATGAAATCAGCACCACTTCTCGTCTTTCGCCACTCATCTGTCAGTTGAATTTCAGCAGCAGACACTGGCAACTTTGAAATCCTTTTAGATCTTTCCATGTATAGGCTCGTGCGAATGCTTTTAAGAGGAGGCACATTGACCATACTGTCGCCGTCTTCAACGTCAGCGAAGACTTCATTGTATAGCCGCTTTATTGGAACGGTAAGCTGCTCCAGCACAGCAGACTTTAAGGTGTTCCTCCGCTTCATGACTTCTATCTTGGATTGATCGGCTGGGTGATTGTGTTCTTGACTGGATTCTTCAAAGTACTCCAGCGCTTTGCCAGCAACTCCTCTTGAGGAGCAGGTCTTGACTACACAACGGAATGCTATGGTGCCGTTCTTGTTGCTATTGTCCTTGCACCAAATGTGACCGTCCTTCGCAATACATGGGTTTCCTCTGCGGCTCTTGATGACTTCTATGTCGAAACATGCGATGCACATCTGAATGCAACTTATAGGCGGCCCAGTCTTTATGCGCACTAAGTGAACACTCATCACGCGCAGTAACAGGACTTACTTCCATTACTTATGCAATCATGTGACACAATTATAGAACAAAGACGCGCACTATCAGGACGCGCACTAACTGAACGGCGCCCATATAACATAGAACACGTTTACATAATTTAGAAAGAAAACAAAATCAATTTTGAACATAATAACTCTACAGATGTCAAAAATGAAACGATTTCTGAAATATTCCACGCGGGCTAAACTTTGGACCACTATGTACTAGAACTCGCACATGTATTCTGTCTTATAGTGTTCATGGCTTGCTCATGAAGTTGCGGCTCATAACATTCAGTTTATCAATTATTCATCTTCATGGATCAAAACGTAGGCCTAAATTTGCGTCGATGGATTGCGTTTCAACTGAAGCAATGGCTTTTCAACAGGCATTATTCTATTTTGCTCGTTTATCGTCATCTCTTGGTGATAGTCCACTGACTTTTTATGTAAAAAATATGGCAATTATAAGTGATTTAAGACAATATGATTATAATACTCCAGCTGAGCATTCAATTGATAATCATACACTAATTTTGTATTAATAGAATAGAATAATAGAAAAGAGTGCGTATTATTTTCAAATAATAATCACTGGATACATTATGCTGCATGATACTGAGGTTGTTCAAAAGAAAAGAAAAATTAATGATCAAGAAAAACTCTTAGATATACATGTATTTCGCCATATCGCGTAAAGTCAATCGTCTTTGAGGTAAAGCAGGTTGTTAAACAGGAGACATGAATACGGAAAGAAAATTCACAGTCTCTTCTCAGTATCACAATATGGGCTAATGAAGTGAGTTTTCATCCTTGACCTAACAGGGATAGAATAATGCAAAGGATGCTCTTGATTTGTCTCGTATTTCAATAAATGCTCCAAAGATGCTTTCTTAAAACGAGATTCGATGCAAGTGAAATCTTTACAATTGCTTTTACTACCACAGATAAAACGACGAGCTCTGTTTTGAAAATGTTCAAGCGTCAACATATGAGTATTAATGAGGCGACCATAGACTGTAGAAGCGTACGTAATCAGTGAAGTTATCAAAGAATGATACACGAGCTTTAAACCTTTCACACTAGAAGATGTCTTTAACATACGAATTACATACAAACACTGAGAAGCCTTGCGCATGAATTGTAATATGAATGAAGCAATAATGAAATTATAACACTCAATAATCTGAGCAATAAAACTGCAGCCGGGAATCAATCTCGCTTAAACTGGTGCTAGTTGCGCGCATCTCACCATGACCACCATCACATTCCCCCTTAAAAACGTTCAACACATGTATTTAGTTACGGAGAAGTCTTATGAAATCAACCTAAACTAACCTGGATGCTATAAATAAAACTTTGAAATGCATCTCCATTTTGATAACAACCTGCAGCTTTCTTCGACCTGAGTCATGCGTGATAGCATGATAATGATCTTCGATGCACGTCTGTCGTTAATTATTTAAACCTAATGAGTACCATTTGAGTTCCTTGCGGCATGGAACATCCATTTCGTATCCATGCAGAGATTACATTATTGTAGTGCATCTCGGCATCGCTAATGATAACGGAGAACTTTCTTAAATATCGTCAGGCACAGTTGCTTAATCACTCTCGTAAATTGATGTGTTTTATTCCATTTCACATCAAAAGATTCTATCCGTTGATTTTCTCTGATACCTTAATGTTTTTAGACGTCCTTGTAGATCTTTCAAAGCGATGAAAAATAAGTTGGGATAAAGTCACGTATGTTAATTTTCACAGTCATTTCAAATAATGTGAAGAATGAAATAAGTAAGTAAATAGCCCAATACAAATGAAAGCAAAAATACGTTATAAGCTCTAAAATTCTATAATATTGCAATATATATTGATATTAAATTTCTAAGTGATTCGACTATATAACAACACATCAAGATGCTGACTGCTGCGGATATATTTTCTGATCGGTCAACAAAGCTAGTAAAGGAACAGAAATTCCATATACATGTAAATACGATAGCATAATCATTTCATCATAACTTCACAATTTTGGTGGATCGATCATCAATATTTACTGAATATTATGCTTCGTAAAAGCCGAGCGATAGATTGTTTACTTAAATCATAAATAATTTTTGCAGTGACGTCGGAGTCGCTCCCTGAAACAGTAGCAACATCAAAACGTAATTTTTTAAGTCGACAAACAGAGGAATTCTATGTGTAAAACTTGCTATTAATACATTCTATGGATTTTTCTATGGTTTTTGTCCACGAATCACAGCAGAATTCATTCGAATTCTCTAATAAATACAGTTTCATTAAGTTTCATCATATTGATCTTTCATGCATAACATGCGAAAGTTGTGTTGATCAAACCAGATGTTAAGACATTTAGAAGCACCTCTTGCTGAATGATTTGCAAATACACGTCATTTCTGTGTATGTGCGATTCTCATTTATTTCTCATTGCATAAACATGGCTCAATGTACCATGTAGTTCTTTTGTTTACCTCCATTATCCACTATTACCATTATCCACCATGTGTAGCGTCAGATATAGTGTAGCATTAGTTCACTCGTAATCGGTGTAGAAGCATCATTGTGTTTCCATGTTTTGCCTCCACTTTTCCAATTTCTATCCATCGATCTCCTGTTGTTTTATAATTACCTAGATAGACATGCAATGGATTTGTGGCATCAAAACATAGAATAATCCAAAATTCTTTAATTTGTTATTTGCACTTCAATTCCAAAGTTTTCATCATAATCAAAATCGGCAACAAGAGGAAGTTGATAATGCAAGCATCGAAATTCAACGCTCTTTTAAATTCAATATCCATTTTATTAATTCATGTACACCGACGACGAAAAAGGTAAATGTGGAGCTACACACGAGTATTTCTACGAGTAAGTCTGCTCAGTGAATTTAATTTTGGTAAAACAGCGCTGCGGTTGGGTAGAATGACCCTACCTTTGCGATTCTTCAATTGACTGGTAAGTCTTTCTGTCAGAATAATTCATTAAACGGCATGAATTCATGATGCAATTTCTTTCAGTGATTTGTGTACACTGCAGTCACTTTAATTAAAAAAAGTGTGCAGTTAATTCATTGCCAACGAGAGGATTACATGGAAGAAATATGGCTCCATAATTAGATCCCTCAGGTCAACGATTTCTAGAGCGCGTGATTTATTTTCCATTGTAGTCAAACACAAGTAGATTCCGCCGCTAGAGGAATTGAGCGGAATCTTGTTTATTCAGCGGTAAATGCGGAATATCGATATTGCGGCGGTAGTTTGCTTTTTTACGGTTTGATAGAAGAAGCAATTAGCGAAGAGCCGAAAAATTGGCGAAATTTCGTGAGGATCGTGCATCTTTTATTCACCCAAAAAGGTTTGTTATTTCCAGTTCCCAAGTTATGACATTTTTGCCGCTCAGAGATGGCTTCAGTTATTGACACATTCAGTCTTCTCTTTTCGATGTCCAATGTCAATCAATTGAAGAATAGGCGACATGCTGTCAATGACTTATTGTGATTATGCGTACGTGTGTTGCGTTTATGAATCCCATCATAGTCATTTTACATGAAGCAGTGCCCAGTATGCTGTACTGTGTTGTGCATCAGTAATTTTCCAAGTTATGTGAGTCAGATACATTCTGGCTTTATATGATTGAGTTAATTCAAAATATAACGGCCGTACACAGAAAGCTTATTATGAATCTCATTTAAAATACATGTATATTGAGCGTAACGTCCAAATTTAAAAGTCTCTTGATGGTTGCGGTCTGCTTCTGTGAATAATTGCTTGACCAGTGACTGCATTTTTTACTAAGTATAAGAGATGGATGATTGTCATATCAATATTCGTGTCTGTGCTTCATAACATGCATTCAATGCTCAGCTATCTATGTCAGGGAATAAAAGCGCACCATCTGGTCCAGATTGAAGGAGCATCTATCACTTGGAGTGGACGAGTTTTGTATCCACGAGTTTTGTTTAATTTCTTCTATCCCATTCCTGAGTAGTGGCTTTAAGCATCACGCCATTAATTGCAAATAGCTTCTGAATTCATGGTATTCGCAAATATACAGTAAATAGTACATACATTCCAGTGTTCACCATTTCACTATTTTATTCATTTACTCCATGAATGTGAATAATTTAATAAAAGGAAACAAGTCGCAATTTAATACGAGTAGCTATTTCAAAGTACAGACGCAAATGTTGGGATGCGACTTCAAACCGGTACTAAATTACAATATCTACAATAACATTCTGTTTTTCAATATAGCAATGTTAATACGATGTCTATACGACATCGAAAATGTAGAACGAGTGAAGCTGGTGGGTGCTTTTTCTGAAGCTTAAGCCATGTTTCATTCGCGTTTGGACAGATCCCATGAGAAGAAAGTATGCGACATGCCTTACCGTATAGTCCATCTTCAGCTTGAGCTATGGCAGCAGCAACTCGAGCTTCGTTCTCATGTTTGTGGTTCGCTTTATCTTTGCTTGCCTTGTTATGAAATTCTTTTTCGCTGCCATCCACAATTCTAAAACTTGACCGTTATTCCATTGGTCACATACAGGTTGTCTCAAAACGAAGGAAAAAAGTTTTTCGTAAAAATGACGCACTTAAGATTACGCTACTTCGAAGACAATTACAGTTTTCGAATCTTCAGAAAATGAGGTTTTTTGTGATATACGATTTATTACTTAAAAAAACAAAAATCGCTTGATTTCAATGACTTTTAAAAAAATAAGGTTTTAAGTCACAAAACGTCCTCAAAATGCCTTCCACCGGATTGTAGCATCAAATCCACACGTCGTGGAAAAGAAGCAATGGCGCTTCTCAATTCTGCAACGGATATCCGTGAACATTCTTCTTGAATGCGATGTCGCAGATGCTCCAGGCTTCTCGGACTTTGATAGTGAAAGACTCTAGCCTTCAGGGTTCCCCAAAACCAGTAATCCACTGGTGTGAGGTCTGGCGACCGTGATGGCCAAGTTCGTTCGCACCCTCTGGAGATGACGTGGTCAGCACCAAATGTCGCCTCCAAGTATCGCCGGACTTCAGTTGCATAATGAGCCGGAGCCCCGTCTTGCATGAAAATTGTTGATTGTATCCTTCTTCTTCTACCCAACTCGGGAGGAACGTGGTTCTGCAACATTTCGAGATAATTTGCTGAATTCACCGTTAGGTCAAAGAAAAAAGTTCGATGATGAATGAAGCATTGAATCCGATCCACACGCATAACTTTTCGGGATGAAGGGGCTTGGTTAGAAATTCTCTAGGCTTTTCCTCATTTCAGATACGGCAATGATACCGACTGATAGCTCCATCGAGATGGAAGTAGGCTTCATCACTCCAGAAGATGTCAGGTAGGAGATCCTGGTTTCTCAAAAACCACTGTCCAAATTCAACTCGTTGATCAAAATCAGCTGGTTGTAAGTCATGAAGCAGTAGAAGTCGATAAGGTCGCATGCTCGTGTGATTCAGACTTCGATGAAGTGATGCAGCTGGAATTCCGGTCTCATTTGATAGTCTTCTGACAGACGTCTTGCCATCAGCACCACGAACTGCGCCTTCGACAGTCTCCTGACGTTCTTCCTCTAAAGACGACCTCCCATGACGCTGATTCAAGACACTTCCAGTTTCTTCGAATTTCGAAACCAACTTTGACACCGCAGAACAAGTGCAAGGATCCCTGATCAAATTCCTTTCGCGTTTCAATTGTCTAATCGCGTTTGTCGGTGAATTCCCGTTGGCATAGCAACAGCGAATAAAATCAATTTTCATCTTGAGATCCATGGCAAAGACAAATTCTTGGAACACGAAACGACTTTTGGAACTTTTCGTTGTGAATGATGAAAGCTGACTACAAGAATTGATCAGCCACTTCAGTCATTGATCGAGAGAGGCATGTGCAAAAGCTACGTCACAGCTGTAATCGACTGCAAGGACAAGCAACAATGCATGATCGAAGGGAACAGAAATCATGCCCGCCTCATACAAAGACCATGCTTGGACGTTGATGAACCGTTGAAACGTTATTGACAAAGGGAAGAACAAAGCATGTTGATGCTATTGTGAAGATTTGATGCTACAAGCCGGTGGAAGGCATTTTGAGGACGTTTTGTGACTTAAAACCTTATTTTTTTAAAAAGTTATTGAAATCAAGCGATTTTTGTTTTGTTAAGTAATAAATCGTATATCACAAAAATCTCATTTTCTGAAGATTCGAAGACTGTAATTGTCTTCGAAGTAGCGTAATTTTAAGTGCGTCATTTTTACGAAAAACTTTTTTCCTTCGTTTTGAGACAACCTGTAGTTCATTTATAGAGACATTATGCTTGTTTTCTTTCCCGCACGTTTTTTCGATGGGAGAACACATTTCGGGAGCATTAAGAGCTTAGTCCAAGCTTCCTAAAGATAAGACCTCCTCCAATGAATCAGAAAGAATTTTACCAAATTTCTGCCTGGCAGTGGAAGGGATGAATTTAAGAGTTGGTCGTTGGAGTGCCATTACTTCATCTAGTGATGGCAGTGGATCTTCATTTTGATATCCTGAACTTTCGGTTGTCAGATCTACTACAGAAGATCCTTTTACGCACTTTTTCTGATGTTGGACTCTGAAAGAATTAGCGACAAGGCGACCACATTTACAGACATAACGTCGATGCTGTTCAAGCCATGCTTCAGGTATGGAACCTGGCAAAATTCCTGCTGTATGTTTTTGGAGGTGATTCAGCATCCTTGAAAAGGCTATGCGCTCTGGACATGTGTCGACCGCGCATTGAAAACCAGACGTGCATTGTGTTGAGGTTGGAGTAGGAGCAGACTGAAAATCCAGGGACTCTTGAGAATCAGACATAAGACTAGACATCTTCATGGACTGATGAGAGTTAGATAACTTGTCATGTAATCCCAAAGGATCTAAGTTAGCATTGTTAAAGCTATCACAGGAGGATAATGTTTTTGATAAATTCAAGGAGGTAGCCTTAACAGTTTCTGTTTCTTCATCATTAGTACACGATTGCTGTAGGGCGAATTCTATCGTTTTATCCAAATTATTTATTTTTGTGAAAAATACAATAATCAGCCAGCTTCATTTGTGCGTCGCCAGCCACTTGAAGTAACTTGAAGTAACTTCAATATAATAGAAAAGGCATAGAAATGTAACTCATCACCGACATTTAGTTCAAAGTGATGTCAAAAGAGTAATGTCAAATATTTAATTTTAAACAGTTTCAATTCACTCACTGCTAAAATCTATGTCAATGAATTAACACAGGAAATGTTAAATTTTCGAATACAAAAATTGAAGGAATTACAAAGAAAGTAATTATTTCTCATTAAGGAGTAAGGTCTTTATTCAGTGACAACATTTGTCTGAATCTGGCTGCATCACAGTAACAGAAAATCGGTGTGATTCTCCAATTCAGAGTGCAATTCAACTCAATGCACTTGATGACTGTCTTGCGAATGGTGTACTCAATTACCGCAGTGGATCTTCACTTGCAGTACCGATTTCACATTAATCTTTCAAGACAACACAGTCTGATTGTCCGAAACAACGCGTATATGAATTTTCATCATTCTTTACTAAACTGTATACAGTTTGGTTCAGAGTTGTCGAATGACTTTGAATCTGTATGATTTCAACATGTATTTTGAGTCAGCCGAACTGAAAAAGTCGATTTGACTAGTGAATGTGATTTAGCTCATACGGGTATTTTGGTCAAAGAAGCATGCCAAGATAGAGACAAGTCTAATTTTAATTAGGGTCAATGAAATAAAATAAACTCAAAACCACATAAGCTAGCACTTTTTTCCATGTGGCCGAGTATTTTTTCATCTCATTTTGTGATGAATGCTTAGTTTGCTCTTTTTAACCACATCCATACCATGGGGGAGTGCGATTCCAATTCCTTTTCGTATTTTTTCACTGGTCCTCGTAAAACTAAATCCCCTCCCCAACCACCGCTTTTGCAGCTTTCAACTTTTCACCAAAGGTAGTTGGATTTGATCTGGAAAGTCAAATTTATAACCTTTTGAAAAATACTTTTTTGGAGATCTGAATTTTCCGTTTTTTGCGAACATTATGTGTCATGGCTTTCAACGAACCGATTGCACTTCAATATGAGTGCTATGAATATGAGTCTATAAAGTGATGATTTTTGTGTCTTATCCGAGTCATTTGAATTTCTTGCGCATTTATTTCTAAGTCAACTCACTTGAAATTACTTCAAAGTATAAAATACCATTTACAGATTTTGAATGATTAGTTTTAACGAAATATCCTCCACATTTCATTACCGCAAATGTTTGCTTCATTCCTTGCACAACTGAATCGCATCTGAATCGTCAAGAAAGCATTGTGCATTCACTGGAGGTTGCTGGTTATTTAAGAACAAAAAATGCCTAATGAAATTGAGCAGATATTTTAAATTATCTCGATCATGAAGGCCATGCTAAAGTTTGTCGTCTAAGCCATTTAATATATGTGGTCTTAATAATCTAAATGATTTGAGTTATATACTTAGTTATGATATTTAGTATGTACTATGAAGATGGCCAAAATGCCTGCAAAATTTTCGCCTTTTATAGGGTGTAGGACTACCTTATTTAAACATAGTAAGAAAGTTATAAAGCGTTCTTGCAGTTACAAGTATTCTGACGATCGTCTTGAGTCAATATGTTGCATTTTGAATTGCACAGGTGCTCCTTTCAGTTTAAAAATTGAATCTGTAACATTTATGTGCAAGCAGTTTGCCATTTGTTGTGCTTTTATTATAAATGAAATAAATGTTAATGAATGAATGAATAACGGATGGTCTAGCTGAATAATACCTTGATAAAAAATTGGATTGTCATCATATAACTTCAATCTCACTCTACTGTATCCATGTCTCCATTCTTTTAGAACATCAGGCAGCTGAATCTTGACCTCACACTAACGGCAACATCTCCACTGATGCGACCAAATCTATATTAATACGAAACAAATAAAACCAAACCCTATGCATTGAAAATCAGAGATTCGATGTCGTGTTCCTGAAAACCAGTCACTGATGACACAGGGCAACTCAATATCTTTAAACAGCAATATTGCATCATTTATGAATTTGTCCGTTACAGAACGCATTATGGCGCAGTGAACCCAAAATGTAAAGCGATAAATTGTAACGCCAAATTTAATCAGAAACAATAGGTAATTCAACTCGCATGAGAGCGGCCTTCACAATAGGACAATTATTGAATTTTATTATTTCTTTTAGTGTTTTGAAATTGCTATTATCCAACAACATCGCAAGCCTTGATCTTATATCAACATTTAACGTGTGAAAAACTAGCTATATAAATTAAGTTAGTCGATAAACGTGCAGACAGTAAAAAATTCTTGAAAATAATCAGAACATTATTTTCGATTTTTTACATTTGCTTGTCTGACTTCATTTGATTGTTATGAGCTAAGTATAAGGGTGAAGTAAATGCTTAATCTAGAATTCTACAACAAGGTCAGTGCAGTTGACAACTTTCAATACAGTTGAAAGAGTAAACCGAATCATAATCAAATCTATAAACTTTATCTATGAATGACAGAAGTCATTGAGTCGCAGCTTTCAATACCAATGAAAACTAATTCTTAGATGAAATTCTGTGAGTAAAATACGTAATTGTGAAGCATTTTAGGTCAACTAGTCATTTAAGGAAAATGCCATGTTCATTGAATGAGTAGACAATTATTTCATGTGCTGTTCTGCAGCTCTGAGCACTCGAGACTAGACAACAGAGGTCGCATATTTTGCATGGCAATTTAGTCTACCATTCATTTAATTTCATTACCAGCCAAAATATTTTTGATTGAGATTTTATCACTACACACTTGCATTCACCAAATGGGTGTGTGAAAATCTACAAGTACTCTACAAACATCACGAGCTTTAGCGAGAGTATTTTAGTATACATATTGAGGTCCCACACAGTAGGCCTACTTTAAGCCATTCAATGCGAACAGCATGTTTCTTAAAAACCTAGATTTCTATGCTACTTTAGATCTTTAAAGTGTAGTAAGAATACATAGCAAGTAGAGTTGTGCTCCTTAAAAATACATAATTTCTGAGAACTGAAATTGTTCTTTTGCGGTGTTGATTCCTCTTCATTTCACAGTTTTTATGATTGTACACTGTACAGTGTGCAGACAACCGTATTTGATTTTAAACGTCATTGTTAATTCAAAATTCTCTGATGTCATAAAGATGAAAGTTTATCCTGTTTTTGCTCATGAGTAGTCTTGACTTCGCCATATACGTTTACTTCAATCAAATCACGAAGCAAACAACAATCATCAAGAGCTGTGGAATTAAATAAGGAGCTCAAATTTTTATTAATTGTAGCGTTGCAGACTCCCAAGAAACTCTGGATAATAATTTTGGCCATTGGGTGTGTCTTCGCCAAGTTATATGAAGTTTTTTACGAAACAAGTGCAAAGTATCCATATTTATTGCATTTTTCGAGATCAACATGTCTGTGCACGAGAAAAATGCAATTAAGATGGATATCTTTGATTAAGACATTTACTCGTACATATCATATAAGACATATACATATTAAGACACACTTAATGGACAAAATTATTATCCAGAGTTTCTGGGGAGGGTCGGTCGGTTCGGATCGCTTTCAAGCAACGTCGGGTTCGAGTTTGAGTTCGGGTTGGGTTCGGATAAATCTTGTATTTTTTTCGGGTCGGAGTGAAGTTTCTGGGACCACTGCATACCTCATGCGCAAGTGGAGTGAACACTGTCGTTCGAGGACCGACTATAGTCCGTCCAAAACAAGCAGAAACAACATTTACCCTGACTTCCTTTGCAAAAGATGGAAAAAGTGCCCATATTTGAGTCTATAGCCATGCCCCAGCCTTATACACAGAACTCAAGTGAAAACTAACTAATTTCGTCCGTGTTACTGATGACCAATGATGGCAGTCTCCTACTAAATACTGAAAAAAATTGAAGGAGTAGCTGTGGGACAACAAACAACGCACAACCTCGTGTTTGAAGAAAAGTTCCCAACTGGCTAAGAAGTTCCTTCTCTCAAAGTACAAGCTTCACTTCCCAGGCAGTCTGGACCTAAAGAAAAAGACCTGGAGATTCCTCGTGAGTATTTGCACCTAGTAATATATTGTGCCTGTAGCATAACGGTCGAGGTTTAAGGAATATTACCTATTAGATTAATTAGCCTAAAATTGTGGGAACGAAGTAGACATGCCAAATATAATTTGAATTCTTACCGGTACATTTGCATGTATTTGATATTCATAAGGCACTGGTTATATTTTTTCATTATTTACATGATATTTTAGCACAATGTATTCACTGTTTCATTGATCACACAGTGTTTAATTGCCACAGATGATTTTCTGTCACGTGTTATAAAGTTAGAAACTATATTTAGGTTTACCAATAGCTACGTCAAGAATAATCGCATATCTATAGAAGCTTGACGTATCAAAGAAGTTCTCAATGGAAAATTAGTCTCTCCCAAAGTGTTCCATCGTACGTCCTGGATAACATAGAACTCATTCGTTGATCGATGAATACCAAAATATACCAAAGTTGCCAAAATAATATTTAAGTATTCATAAGGACAAAGTGCATTGCAGAATGATCAATCACAAAAGTGGTTGCACATGTAACCGTCACCAGGAATAATTACCCAAAATACTAATCACGTGTTTGTCAGAAAGTCATCAATTTTAAAAATAGTCTTTTTTGGCTGATTTCCTCACTCCATTGGCTATGGACCACATTGTACTTTCCTTACTTTCATTGTTCGACCACACTTTCCGTTCACTTTTCTGTAATACACATGAACAAGTTGTTTCATATAATGATCTTTGCAATCTTGGGATTCTAAAACTTCGATACGGGCACAATGGTGATCCGACACTGCAAATATAAACACGAATTTTAACACTTCATCACAATTCAAAGATTGCTAGGATACAATATTGCAAAAATGAGGGTTGCTCCTGAAAGGAGACGAGTACACTGTTTTCAGACACTTATGAATGTAAAAGAAGAGAGGAAATGGATCTTTATGGCATTCTAATCAAGAGATGCAAGGATGTGACTTAAGTTACGTCTGAGCGCTAACACAAGCATTCAATACTTATCTAAATAGCCATTGCCGAAACAATATAATGATTGCATGTTCACAATAGTGCCGAAAACATGCTTATATTACACGATTCAGATTTATATCCCTCTTTCTAACACCATAAAAATCCTAGAAAAGACAGTTTATGGAAAGCATGAGACTACTGTCTCCACCAGCATGGTCTTCGACGAAATCACTTAACAATGTCAGCTCTCGTTGACATTTTTGACAACATAAGTAATAGTTATTGCACTAGAAGAACAGTCGAGCGCGTAGCGCGAGTGGCTTCCAGTGCGATAACTAACTTATCGGTACTGCTTTCTGTGCACGGTCACACAAATCTTCCCTGTTTCTTGTGTGAGCCATGTGTGAGTCATGTTTGAGCACATGTCATACATGAATCATGAATATGAAGAATTTTACCGAAGTTCTCTACATTGCTCTAAGTACTTTGTTTTTATTTTAAATCATCTCCACATGAGGAGTAGCTGTCAAACATAAAAGCTTTTGATTGTTCGTTTAAATCACCTCGATCGATTTTTCTGTAATTTCTTAGTGTGATTTTAGGGACGTTTTATGGAACGTGTCAAGAAGAGCGCATGTCATACCACTGTGGAATTGAAACCCGCCCCGGAGTAATTATTTCTCTACTATGAGTGACAGCGACATGTGAATAACTAATTGGGAGTCTGCAGTCCGATAATTGAGAGAAGATGAAGCATCAACATTCTCAGATTTTGCATGGAAGTTTCTGTTTTCCTTGCTTTTCCATTATCTCTGCACTTCATGATTGATCGGTTTCATTCTTATAATAACAACAGTGGCCTGCGCGGCATCAATTAATAGTATGGAGTCTGAGAAATTTAAAGATTGTGAGACGCAAGCGGACAAAGAATTTGATAAAAGTGTACATTCCATGTTTTTACTCCATTTTATTGCTACATTGTATTTTTCATCACTCAGAGAACTTCCTTTAAAATTCTCCCACATGAATTAAGAATCTTGAAATCTTTATGTATTCTTCTGTTGCTTACCATTGAAACATGTGAAGCAATTTCATCAGTGGCGTCGTCTCCGTGTCTGCGAGGCCTTCGCCGCATACCCAAAAATAATTATTTACGTTCATAAAACAGAGGTTCAAATAGTTTTATTTTTTTTTGTTTTTGAGAGTATCCCTACATTTACAACTTTACATACACTTTACAGTTTTAAGTCACTACTTTCAATCACGCTCCGAGCGCCAGCGCTCAGCTGTTAACTGCAGGGAATCTTCAAGCGATCACACAATGCGCTGGGGTGTTCATAGCAAATCAAAGAGATTTGTGTGTTTGCGTGATATGTGAAGCGTGTGCGCTTAGCTCGATAGTTAGACTCGTCTTCTCCCGATAGAAGCGAAGAAGCAAATACATTGCAACAATGCAAGAAAAAATCTATTTATAAATTCTTAGATTCAGATAGAGACAGGCGCAAGTTTTCCCTATTCGTGGCTTCGCCAAATTTTGGAGAAGATGATGACGCGTTGAATCGTCGTGTCTGGGTTCACCAATGACTGAATGTCGGATCGGAAGGTGAGAAGTCGCTGAAAGATACAGCAATGAAGTTTCCATAATTGATGTGTGATTCAGTCAGAGATAATGGTTCAGGGCATATTGGTGATATTACGTTTATGGCGGCGATTTCAACAGTGGTTATTTTCTACACCGGCCAGCCGTCCGATGGATTGTGCAGAAAACTGAAACCATCGTACACGAAGTTCATGGCATTGAAATAAAACTAAACCACTCTCAAGGGATAGAATATGAGGAGGAGCACAAAAACAAGTTAGCAGCCCTAAATTTGAAACATGTAAGTGACTGACAGGCTACAAAAAACACAACAGAGTCTTGCTTTGGCGAGAGCTTCCTCGAGAGTGAATTTTCTCTATTAATCTCTATTTAATCTCACTAAGGCGATTAAAAGTCATGTGAGAAATCAACATCACATTGTCATTTGACGTTTAAAATCTTGGGAAAACAAGAGTCGCGTTGACGAACAGTCAGCATAGGATTGCATGCCTATGAGGCTGCTCAGAAAAAGAGGCTGTCACATAGGACTCATATTGTATCACAATTCACATGCAGAATAGTCTACATTGGGTAGTCTATGAACTTCAGTGTACCTTTCATTTAAATATCAGTATCTTTTTCCCACATCATTTCATTTTATTCTGTTGTAATGGATGCCAGCATGACTTGAATGTTCATGTACTTGTACAAATGTTCGGAAGTTCACTGAAATTAAGGTAGTGTCATATTAATTATATTATGCAGTTCATGCTGTCTGCTGCAGAAATATAGGAATCCACTATGGAGCGAAGGCCTATGGTCTGGGAGCACGCGCCACTGAATTTCATTATAGAGAGTAAGCTAAAAGAAATCGCATTATAATTACCACAAAATCGTAAGCGCCAGACCCAAAACATGTTTTCTACTGCATTTGTGTGACATGACCACTACTTGACATCATATGTGTACATTTGCTTTCTCATCCGCAAAGGGGCTCCACTTTCAACTCGTTTTGATGTAAACACCGCGATTCATTCCATTCCTACACAATAGTACTCACACATTATATACAGGCATGATTTCGTGATGCTTCAAAGAGTGCAATAAGCCGCGAAAAAAGGTCGCCGTGCGATAACCAATCCACTAGTTGGTTGTCGCACGGGAGCCTTGTTATCGTTCGTGTGCGATAAGAGAAGTGATTGATGGGAGTAGAAATTTTGGTGCGATAATGGTAAGCTATTGTCTATCTCGAACTTTATGCAGTCTGCAAAATGCTTGCACTATTTTTGTGAAAGGCTTCATTCTTTGGATTCATCACTATCTCAAAGAAGTAGTTGCTTTTCAAAAAGCATTTCTATGAACAAAGGGATTCCACAGGACTCAGTATTGTCCCCAGTTTTATTTTGTATATTCACTCACGATCTGATTCTCATACTGTTGTAACCGTTAACTTTTCCGATGATGACAGTGTAATGGTTCCCATGACAGCTACAGATGAGGCCTAAATAACCATGAAACTGAATGTTTCTGAGAATGATTGCAAGATAGAAAATTAGTTAAACTGGAAATCAAATGTGCAAATGAAGCATTTCAAAGATTTCATGTTCTCCGACGTATAGAGAAATTGTTAAAAATTGTTGCAGAAGCTTGATAACACATGCACGTCATAGATTGTAGAGTTCACAAACTAATTTTAAATCTATGCTGCAGTAGCAACTGTGTTCGGTTGTGGCAGCAAGAGAGAAGGAATTCAAACAAAGCAACATAAACGTAGAAATTGCAACTTCTGGCTTTTACAAAAATTTTAATCATTTTGAAAAAATAACTTTTTAGACAAATCACTAGGAACAGATCCCAAATCCTTCATCGAGATATGTCTCGAAGAGAATGAGAAGCCAATAGAATGATCATGTTCCGAACTTTGAAAAGAAGGAAATTTCTCTTCCATGCACAAATTCTTTGATAAGTTAAGACTTTTGCAGAGCTAATCTTTAAGACATGCCATTTTCTAACTTGGTATCCTACCATGCCTTTAAGTTTTGGTTTTTCCTTCATAATCTGCATCGTTATTGCTTCTTTTACTTGCGCGAGCAATTAAAAGTTCTTGTGAAAAATAATAATATTACATAAGAAACAAAGATGCATCAATACAGTTATAGGTTTATCTTCTTATTAATTTTTCCATTACCTCTAGACTTATCACTTGCTTAAGATATATATGCTAGCTGTTTAATCTGCGATTAAGTAGATAGCTATTTTCTTGAGAGAAGAAATATCAACTTTTCCTCCAGCGGCTATGGTGTACAGCGCGAGCGCAGCGAGGGATGGACAGATAGCTAAGGAATTTTAGATGTCTATTTTTCATTGTGTTTAGGTTCGTATATCTTCCTTAGTTAAAATACTGAACCACTATATGCCGGTTTGGCATATTGCAGTTCAGAATAAAGAACGTAGATATATGAAAAACATTTTAATCATTCCATTTAGATCCAAATTTGAATTAGAATTCTATGATGTTGAACAGCAATATGCTTCGTGGGTATATTGCGGTTCAATAGTAGCATATTGCAGTTCAGTTACATAGAAAACCGAAACACAATAATATTACAGTTTAGATATCGGAACCGCAATAAGCTATGGCACTCAGCCTCATAGCATATTGCGGTCCAGCTGCCTAAACTGCAATATTACATTATAAAATTGATGGTTGCATCGTGAAATCTATGAATGAACAAACCAAGGAACTGCATCGATATCTTGGTAGTCTCTGGCTAATCATAACTTGTTTATAGACTTCTATAATTTGTCTATGATTCTATGAATTGGGAAAGTTAACTGCGGAAGGGAACGTTAACGTTCTGATCCCGTGGGACTGAAAAGTTGATTTTTCCTCCCGGCAGTTTACAAAGGAGAGTTATCTTTTCACTGCCATACAAAATGAAAGGAGAATTATATTATTTCGGAAAAATGACTCAACTGCTACACCTGCCAGTGACTAGATGCATAATCATCAAATACCTATCCAGTAATTGCAAAGATATTGATACATAGTAAAAACACTTAACACAGCCGTGAGTAGGAAGTGCATAATATTTTCGATCTAGTTTGCCTTCAGGACAAACAGCAAGTCAACGTGTTATTCGATGAATTATTACACTATAATATTCAAAACATGAGGAACGCTTATGTATTGATTTTGATCATTCAGTGATTACAAATTCCATACTTGATTCATCAGTTAATGAAAAGCCTTACACTATTGGTTCTAAATCTGATTCCATGTTGTTCAAAATGTAACCGAGCCCATTCAAATTAAATTTGTATATTACTCTATCTAACCGGCCTTGATGGTTGCATCTCATTGGTTTATTTGCTATTGGTTCGGAGACAATAGTAATAGTAACAATAGCTCCTACATTTCAGAAAGAATAGAAATTGTAAAATACGTGATGCAGAATTGGAAGTTAATCTCTGCCAGTTTTCGTATACTTGTTATTATTTTTACAAAATTGTATGCATCCGCTTCTGTAGTTGAATTGGTGCTGTTGATGATAGTAGCTTAGTTATAGAAACATTAAACATGAATAGAATGAAAATTTTATGTAAATGACACTACTTCAAGCGCTAAGGAGTTGAGTGCTTATTACAAAATATTGATGTTCTTTCTTTACTTTACAAAATGTGATCGACGGTTTCATTCTAAAAATTGAAGTTGTTTCATCATTTTTTGTGCTCGGTTGCATTTTGAACGACCATAATTTCACGTTAAAGTTTGTACTCTTTGTAAAAGTTCGACAATTTTGATGCTTAAACTCAAAATATTTGATTACTTGGAATCGTTTTAGTGATTGGAGGAATAAATCATTTCGCAGTAGCCAGCAATGAATTGCTTTGAAAATGTAAGTCAAAAAGTAGTATCATACGTGTATATACGAGTACCTATGTATAACATACAGCATTTCAAGGACTCTCTCAATTCAGTTGTCCTACATTTACTGTTATTACTCTATGGTGCGTTATTGAGGAACGTTGAGAATTGATTGAATAAGTCAAATTAAGCATAGATAATCAACATTGCAAATGAAAATCATTCAATATTTCTTCATCAGGCAGACAGTAAAATTCGCATTACACAATGACATAGCACTATATATCCTAGGAACATATTATATGTTGCATGATGTAAATGATGGGAATTTACAAAATGAGATATACTGTGTATGATGTAAATGCAATATTTTTTACGATACGTTGCGGATACCATAGGTAGAAAACACACTGACAAAGACAAAACAATATGACATGCGATATCAAGAATCAATATCTTGCAATATCAAGGATATCAGGTTACTTATATCATGCAGTAAAATGCAGAATATTTAGAAAAACAGAATATTCAGAGAAACACAAAACCCGTTAAACGTGTTGACTAAATTGAACTACTCATGCACAATCAATCATTAGAAAGATAGAATCAACCGTCAATCTAAACTAAGTGTAAATAAAGTTCAACTAAACTGAACATGCAGAATCAATATTTAGTAAATAAACTGTACCTGCGAAATCAACATATGAATAAAATCATAAGCTGGTTCTTCAATATCACGAAAATCAACATAACAAACTAAAGTCAACTAAACTAAGCATGCAGAATTAACCCTTGATCTAAACTACATATGCAAGCAATTCTGAAAAAAACTGAACATGCAGAATCCATGTTGAATATCTGAACTATACATGCAGGACCAACATAAATGAAATTATCAGCTGTTTCTTCAATATCACGATGCCCCTCTTGTGCAAATATCTTACAGTATCACCTGAAAAATCCACGCTTGTGATATATTGTGAATAAAGTGAAAAAATATATCCATGCATACATCAATTAAGCAAAAATCGGGCGAACACTCCAGATTGCATTAATTATTTATCAAAAATCATTACATAATGCTCCATCTTTTTCCCACAATATACCATTGCTAACTTGCAAACAGGAAAAGTAAAATATTGGACAAAAAATCATAGTCATCCTGTATATTACAAGATCAACGGCCTGTTTCACAAAGTTAAGCAGTCTGACATACATCAGTAATATTTTCAGCAGAAAAATATTAAGTACAGCTATAAAGTGCGCTTCATAAAAATCAATTTTCCCACTGTAGACTACGCAGTCAAAATTAAGCTCTGTAATAGGTTGCTCTTCATGAAGATTCTGGACAGATAAAAACACTGATATGTATCAGCGTGATGGTTCAATAGCTGTGGACATTTCTTCGTAAAAAAATCATAGAGCCAATGATGGCAATTAACTTCAGGATGCGAGTTCACAATATTTTTCAGAGCAAAATATATCTTAATTTAGTGAATCATGAAAACAAACTTGAGAAATACCTCTATAAGTATAGTTGAATTCTAACCGCATAGAATATTTTGATTATTTTCATAGAATTCACTTAGCTGGTCTACGTGGCACAGTGGTTAAGATCCTTGGCCTAGCGGTCTTTCTGTACAGAGGTCGAGCCCCGACAGTGTCATTGGAAGTCGTCAGGAAGGGCATCCGGACTATAAGATCACAACGCTCCAGATTAAAGTCTGACTTAATGTCTGCACCGTCCAAGCTCCCAGTAAAGGAGAATAGTAACGTTAAACTATCAAAAAAATTCGACGCTGTATAGTAATGAAGGACTTGAACAATCATGAATATTAACATATAGGTCGTGGCCATACGTTGGCATGGCAGTTAAAATTTCCATCATCTAGCAGCTGCTATTCATTTTATTTCACAGCGAAAAGTCGTGTTCCCATGATTCTAGCCATTTGTGACTCAATTCTACATGACTTTTATTAAGCCTGGTTAATAGAATTCTGATACTTTAGACAAGTGTATGCTTAACTAAACTTGTTCAGTAAATACACGGAATTTGAGCCAAGAAGCAAAGTAAAGTTCTCATTTCTTTGTATGGACCTAAATCATAATGCTGTCCATGACGTTTCCTTGGAAATCAGCTTAATTTCTTCTTCAGTTAAATGTTCTAAGATTCTTATCAAAAAAATTTCGTTCTATTTCACATCTAATAGGTTTCACACTACTTGAATATCGACTTCTTGAGTATCGAATAGGAGTGAATGGACAGAAATAATTTTCAAAAAATTAAACAAATTAAACAATTGATTTTTTTAAAAATTTTAACAATTCAAAAATTGGTCAATTTCTTTTTGAGACATAAGGAACACAATCTCCGCAAAAAACTCAATCTCACTGAATCTTTTGATGTCTGCTAGCATTTTTTGCCTTTTACTCGCTACAGGCATACACATTTACTGTGATACTCGCTGTAAATACTACTAACCGGCTCCTCTACAGTCTGATTAAAATACTGGTTTCAAGCAATACCGAGCTGATGTCAATAGCTGTTTTATCCTAGGTTTTGTGAAACGGTGCTTCTTTCGACTGCTTCATGATTTTTTATGAAACGCAAACATTTTTTCAATTCTGGTTCACTTTAAAAAACAGGCCCCAAGATACAAAACGATCTAATACCGTATTTCCTCGAACAGAACCCACCAGAAAAATGATTGTTTGCAATGTTCGTGTGGGAGGTATTATTTTTTCCGCAAAGAATTCCATATTTTTAAAACTCGATGACAAAAAATGAACTTTCTTGGATCACTGTGATGACGATGGTGACACTTTGAGTGAAGGTCCATGAGTAATTAAGTCTTCGGATTGAGAATGCAAAGCAAAAAAGTTGCAAAAGTCCTTTTTTCAAGAAACATTAAACCAAGTTCGGAAAGACGAGAAGAATAATCTTCAGCACACATCATGCGAGCTCTCTTGCAAACAACTTTTGTATAACAGCGTTGGACTTTCTCAACCAATTTTATGTTTTTAATCAAATGTGGGCTCCAGATTTGAGTACAATATTCCATAATAGGACGGATAAACGTGCAATAAGCCTTCATGAGAACGTCAGGATCATTGCTTGAAAAAGTCTTCAGTATCAAATAAGCACGAGATAAACCTTTGGATGATATAGCTTGACAATGAGTAGAGAAGGATAAGTTACTTGAAAAATGCACACCAATATCACACACATGAGTTGATCGGTTGATGGGGCTACCATCTAAAAAGTGCGTGTAGACTGGATCATTTGTATTTTTCCTACCTTTATATGTAACAACTTGGCACTTATCGATTGAAGGTGTCAGCTGCCAAGAGTTCGACCAAATTGTAAGTCGGGAAAGCGCATCACGAAGAGGTTTGTTATTGTCATCCCTGATGACTTGATAAATCTTCACATCATATGCGAATAACCCAATTGTGCAATCATTATCAGCCGTTGTAGTAATGCCATTTATACATGTATACATAAGAAAAACTCATGGCCCGATAACAGATCCCAGTGGGATGCCACTCTTGATAGGAAGTAGATTGGATGTATTATCATCAATGCGGACCTGTTGCACTCTGCCAGTAAGATGACACTCCAACCATCTGTAAAGTTCAAATTTTATACCACAGCCAGTCAACTTGAGAAGGAGCTTGCGATGACATGCCGAGTCGAAAGCTCGTGCGAGGTCGATGTGGGCTACATCAGTCTGATACCTGCTGTCATTTGCCAAAGTCCATTGATTTAAAGAGGTTATGAGTTCAGTGCACGGTGATCTCTGCTTAATAAATCCGTGCTGGTCGTCGGATAGAAGGCCATTTGTGGCAAGATACTTAGAAAGCTTTCCTTGATGATAGATTCCATGACTTTGCTGACAGCACTAGTCAAGGCAGTGGGTCTGTAGTTAGATAAATGAGACTTGTTCCCTTTTTTAAAGCACGGTATGATAGTTGATTGCTTCCAAATGATAGGCAAATATCCCGAAGAGAAAGAGGACTCAAATAATAATTGGAAGCGAATTGCCAAAACAGAAGCAAGATTCTTCAAAAAAATAGGAGGATAACCATCAGGAGCAATTGAGAACTTCGGAGGTTAGAGCAGAAGCTTCTTCGCGATTACGTCCGCGGGGAATTCAACATTGCTGAGAGACTTGTCAGTAAGTAACTCGAAGTCAGGCGGCAAGCCATCATCGTCAACAAAAGGAGACAGAAAATAATCGTTGAATTTCAAGGCTTTTTCATAATTATCGGATATTGTCATCGTTTGCAGAGTCTCGTCAGTCAAAGGCAAAGTGATTGCAGTTTGGTCAAAACACTTTGGTCAAAGGTATCACTGATTGCAGGCCCAAACGATTGCGCACGTAAGAAAAGAATTGTTTGGAGCTTTTGGAATTCACAATATCTGCATGTCGTTGAAGTTAGCACCAACTTCAACACCAACTTTTTGAATAGAGTTTGTACAGAATAGGAAACCACATGTTTAGGTACTACTGATGACGCAGAGTTTGTACAGCCAAAAAGTTTTCCAAAATTCGAACTCCTTCACCTTCAAAATTCAAATTTAAATTCGAAAAATTGGTGCAAGTATTGGTGCTACCTGGTTAGCGAGTTTGTACAGCATTCCGATAGAAAAATTTAGATACAAGAGCAAAAACCTGAGTTTGTACAGCAACTTCCAGCACTTTCTTTACACGAACAACCGGAAAAAACGCCAAAAACCGATTTTTTCAAAAAATGATAAGATTTTCCAGAAAAGTTCTTGGTGCTACATGGAAAATGAGTTTGTACAGTGCTCTAACCGGTGGAAGAGTGTTCTACTAATCCAGTCTGAGTTTGAACACACACTTCTCCGACACTCCAGCACTCCTACGACCGGTAAATACCGATTATTGTACAGTAACTACAAGAATACTGCCCATTTATGAACAAATCAATTGGTGCTACATGGAAAATGAGCTTGTACAGTGCTCTAAACGGTGGAAGAGTGTTCTACTAATCCAGTCTGAGTTTGAACACACACTTCTCCGACACTCCAGCACTCCTACGACCGGTAAATACCGGTTATTGTACAGTAACTACAAGAAAACTGCCCATTTATGAACAAATCAATTGGTGCTACATGGAAAATGAGTTTGTACAGTGCTCTAACCGGTGGAAGAGTGTTCTACTAATCCAGTCTGAGTTTGAACACACACTTCTCCGACACTCCAGCACTCCTACGACCGGTAAATACCGGTTATTGTACAGAAACTACAAGAATACTGCCCATTTATGAACAAATCAATTGGTGCTACATGGAAAATGAGTTTGTACAGTGCTCTAACCGGTGGAAGAGTGTTCTACTAATTTGAACACACACTTCTCCGACACTCCAGCACTCCTACGACCGGTAAATACCGGTTATTGTACAGTAACTACAAGAATACTGCCCATTTATGAACAAATCAATTGGTGCTACATGGAAAATGAGTTTGTACAGTGCTCTAACCGGTGGAAGAGTGATCTACTAATCCAGTCTGAGTTTGAACACACACTTCTCCGACACTCCAGCATTCCTACGACCGGTAAATACCGGTTATTGTACAGTAACTACAAGAATACTGCCCATTTATGAACAAATCAATTGGTGCTACATGGAAAATGAGTTTGTACAGTGCTCTAACCGGTGGAAGAGTGATCTACTAATCCAGTCTGAGTTTGAACACACACTTCTCCGACACTCCAGCATTCCTACGACAAGAATACTGCCCATTTATGAACAAATCAATTGGTGCTACATGGAAAATGAGTTTGTACAGTGCTCTAACCGGTGGAAGAGTGTTCTACTAATCCAGTCTGAGTTTGAACACACACTTCTCCGACACTCCAGCACTCCTACGACCGGTAAATACCGGTTATTGTACAGTAACTACAAGAATACTGCCCATTTATGAACAAATCAATTGGTGCTACATGGAAAATGAGTTTGTACAGTGCTCTAAACGGTGGAAGAGTGTTCTACTAATCCAGTCTGAGTTTGAACCAGCACTCCTACGACCGGTCCATTTATGATCATGGAATGATAAGTTTCTCTATGTTGGATGTCAAAGTAAGTGACTTCAAAGTCTCTTTTGCCTCATGATTGGGGTAAATCTGGTGTTTTTGCATCTGAGTACGTTTTCATATAGATTTGCGAATTAAACTCCGATGATGTGTTGGGAATGTAGTATGAAATGACGGTGATGTGTTTCGCTCCTATCTTGGTAATAGAGCAACTGATCTTTACAAGAAAATCCTATGTGCTAGAATAGACATTTTCACATATAGAAGTGGATCTTGGTTTATTTCTGATTGCAGAATTGATGTACATCATTATTTCGATACACTAGGTGACATGCCACGCTCAATCACGTGTAATTACACATGACCCCAAACATTCGTGGCTATGCGGGATATTGCTGCAATATAAGTTATATAAGTAAGTATAGTTGGCAGTCCTGTTATATGGACTTTGCGTCTCATGTGTCTGCCTGTATCAGAGGCTAAACAATGTGATAGGACCTCGCAATTTCATGCTCAGGGAAGACAGAACATGCTTAGCGGTTCATCTTAGTGGTTCAAGCGGCAGCGCAGACTCCCATGTTTTAACAGAATGTCCTTACCCACGAGCCTTAGGTAAAATGCCTTAGAGATCGGCTATCTGCCAATCTAACAGATTGGCTATATGCAGGCACATATGGATGCAAACTGAACGGTTTCTTGGCTATGAGCTACTAATCGCATTTACCTAATGTTGCATTTCCCTAAGCCAGAAATTTGGCGGATGACTGAAGGTCGAAATTCCATCTTTTGCAGCGAATTGCGTGTATTTGTATTTCTTAATCTATTCGCGGTCATTTATACAGCATCATTTAATTAGTATTAGCACATGAAAAGATCTAATTGTTCATAATCAGTTAAGGTTCAGAAAATCAAGTTCCTATTTCTATCAGTTGGGTTGAACCTACATACAAGGTTTATAATGTTTGAGCGATAAGTCTTCAACATTTTTTAAGTGTGAACACGCACTACTTTATTCCGCTTGTCATGAGCATTCATGAAATTTGTTGTAATTGACCTTATCATTTCCTTTTGTATTTTAAAACTTTATCGCTTGGTCACATTTTTGGTCATTTAAAGCCTGTACAATTCTTACTTTTATACCTGTGACGTGAGATTTCCATGACACTTGATGATCGCGGACTGCTGTTCAGACCTTTGTGTGGTGAGTGATGGTCTCGATTTTAACGTAATGCTGTTCTTAACAATACCTTTGATTGTTTTCCGGATTTTACTTAAATTCACATATGCAGACAAACCTTTTCCCTTTGTATTCTGCGGTTTCCATTGTTTCGTCCAATCAGCTATTTTTGCGGTGATTTTTAAGTGCATTTGTAATTGTTTTGACTACAATTGGTTGACACAACTTAGTGCGATGTTCCTCTTTTCTATACCTTGGAGTTGTTTTTCTATATGCGCTTCGGACTGTCCGATCGTCGCAAGTCATTTTTATCCTATCTGACCTTTCTATGCTGTGCTTCCTACTGTAATAGAGTATGTAAAAATTGAAAACTCGATATTCATCTGTCGTCCTTCCGTGACCTTTATGACGTACTCGGGATTTTTCCAGAGTTTTGTGCACCATTCTCAGCAGAGTTCTGGAAGATAGCGATTGAATTTTGAAACAAAACCATCGCATCGATGATGTAGTTACTGTACAATAACCGGTATTTACCGGTCGTAGGAGTGCTGGAGTGTCGGAGAAGTGTGTGTTCAAACTCAGACGGTTAGAGCACTGTACAAACTCATTTTCCATGTAGCACCAATTGATTTGTTCATAAATGGGCAGTATTCTTGTAGTTACTGTACAATAACCGGTATTTACCGGTCGTAGGAGTGCTGGAGTGTCGGAGAAGTGTGTGTTCAAACTCAGACTGGATTAGTAGAACACTCTTCCACCGTTTAGAGCACTGTACAAACTCATATTCCATGTAGCACCCATTGATTTGTTCATAAATGGGCAGTATTCTTGTAGTTACTGTACAATAACCGGTATTTACCGGTCGTAGGAGTGCTGGAGTGTCGGAGAAGTGTGTGTTCAAACTCAGACTGGATTAGTAGAACACTCTTCCACCGGTTAGAGCACTGTACAAACTCATTTTCCATGTAGCACCAATTGATTTGTTCATAAATGGGCAGTTTTCTTGTAGTTACTGTACAATAACCGGTATTTACCGGTCGTAGGAGTGCTGGAGTGTCGGAGAAGTGTGTGTTCAAACTCAGACTGGATTAGTAGAACACTCTTCCACCGTTTAGAGCACTGTACAAGCTCATTTTCCATGTAGCACCAATTGATTTGTTCATAAATGGGCAGTATTCTTGTAGTTACTGTACAATAATCGGTATTTACCGGTCGTAGGAGTGCTGGAGTGTCGGAGAAGTGTGTGTTCAAACTCAGACTGGATTAGTAGAACACTCTTCCACCGGTTAGAGCACTGTACAAGCTCATTTTCCATGTAGCACCAAGAACTTTTCTGGAAAATCTTATCATTTTTTGAAAAAATCGGTTTTTGGCGGTTTTTTCCGGTTGTTCGTGTAAAGAAAGTGCTGGAAGTTGCTGTACAAACTCAGGTTTTTGCTCTTGTATCTAAATTTTTCTATCGGAATGCTGTACAAACTCGCTAACCAGGTAGCACCAATACTTGCACCAATTTTTCGAATTTAAATTTGAATTTTGAAGGTGAAGGAGCTCGAATTTTGGAAAACTTTTTGGCTGTACAAACTCTGCGTCATCAGTAGTACCTAAACATGTGGTTTCCTATTCTGTACAAACTCTATTCAAAAAGTTGGTGTTGAAGTTGGTGCTAACTTCAACGACATAATATCTGCCTCATATGTACATTGATATCGATGAACAGCTGCCTTGTATTAAGAAAAGGCGTTCTTGTAGGCAACCAAAGCCTGAGGACTTTCTCCTTCTGGAATTGTAAAGCATGTGTTTCTTCTGAAGAAGGCGGCGGACGCATTTTGGATATTTGGCAGTACTGCGCTTATTATTATATTATGTTTGCAACTCGCAAGAAAAAAAATGAAAACTGCCATCAATACAAAAACATTTATGATTAGCTACTATCTTTTTAAGCATTGTCTTCATTTTGCATCGTCATTGAGAATCGAAATGTGCTCAAAAATGTTTAAGTTGGTTGGATGACTGTGTTGTATGACACGATATGTGCCATATTATGCATGTCGTAGCGACAATTAATAACTACCTATCCAAATAGTTAAAACATTATTGATAGCATAGCTGCGTGCATTTTATCAGTGTCTCATTTGCCGTTCAAGTATTCATAAAACAATACTGAATTTAGGCGCAATGTAAAAGCGTCTAACAGCAATCATTGCATGGAAAGTAATTATGATAAATACTGAAAAAATTGAACATTCGATGATGGCGGTTTTACAAATGATACAGGCAGTCGGCACAAAAGTCAGATGGTTTATCGTTCAATGTTCTAGTTCTATTTGAAGAAAGATTGCTATGACTTACTCATAATTATTAGGCGGATTATATTGGAGAATTTATGGTATTTGGAAATGAACAAACTCTACACAACCTGCTGAATAAACTCAGCAGTCAGGATCAATATATGAATACAAATCAATGAATATTTCTTCAATATTAAATTACTTGAAATTACTTGCACAAAGGGATATATACACATAAATTGTTCATTATTTCGGACTGATCAAACACTAGGTGACATGCCACGCTCAATTACGCGTATTTACATATGACCCTAAACATCCGTGGCTATGCGTAACATTGCTGCAACCTCTGTTGGCAGTCCTGTTATAAAGACTTTGCGTCTCATGTGTCTGCATGTATCAGAGGCCAAACAATGTGATAGGACCTCAATTTCAAGCCCAGGGAAGACAGAACATGCTTAGCGGTTCATCCGTGGTTCAAGCGGCAACGCAGACAACTGTAGACGACTCGCAAACTATAAGCGCTCGCCCGCGCGTATTCATAAACATTCCCCATGTTTATGACAGCATCAGATCAAGTGATTTCTGACTCTTAGTGCAGTGCGTATGCACGCGGGTAGAAGAATAGAGTGTCTTTAATGTTTGGGGTGCTCCGTAATTGCGCGTATATTACGCGTGTCATGCCACCTAGTGTTATCTGTCTTTCATTTCCCAAATGTCAATGTTATATTGTGCACACAGGGAAAGGATGTAATGCAGCCTGTGATCAATGTAGTAAAAATAGACAGACACTGATGTACGCAAATATACATTGATTTAGGTTTCTTATTCAGCCTAGCTCAAATTCACCTTTCAACCGACTCAAATTGCGCCATTTTTAATTTATGTCATTCAAATACCATTACTGAAGACATAAAAGCCCTTTTCAAACATTTACGTCATAATAATATCATGCACAATGAAGACAAAACGTGCATTGATATTCTATAATAGTACAATAAGACAAAACTTCATGCAATATCATTAACAAATTTCAAAATCATCATAGGAAGCAAATGTAGATTTAGCATGGCTGTGCGCTGGCCTCAAATGTTCTCACTGGTGAACCGGGTCTGATGACCGGCGTATTGTTCGGTGAACGGGAAATATTTCAGAGTTGCGCTGAAGCACTTACTAAAGTAAAACTTGCTAAAAATAAATTAAGTATAATTTGGTGCTTGCTCTAGATTTTCCTGTGATAGTTAATTCAGACTTCAAAATCTTGAAAGTAACTCTATTTTTATTATTAGTGACTCTGTAATTAAAGCTCTAATTTTTATGAAAAATTTTCTGACAATTCTGAGTAATTGATTTATTTAACTCTCTTTTCACTTGATTTTGCCGATGCCTGCAAGCGACTCGCATTACATAATCCGAGGCCAGAAATTCCAAAGATATGTTGCAAAGAATGGTAAAACTATCGAAGTATTTCAAAATCATGAGAGAATACAATCCCTGATAACATCAGGAAAGGTAGACAGATCCGCAGCAACCTACTATGCAAGAAGGTCAATTTCTCATCATGGAATCACACCATCGAGCGATATGGACTCAATGTAGATGTTCTTGAGAAAGAGTACATGCCAACCGAAGACCATGACGAAGCGATGTTTCTACTATCAGAACAGGTGAAGAAGGTCGATCACTTCAAGTACCTGGGATCTGTGATAGATAAAGACAGCACCATCGACAAAGAAGTCAATAGAAGGATCCAAGAGGCTTGGGGGAGCTAGAGAAGACTAACAAGGGTACTGTATGACAAGAAGATGCCGACAAAATTGAAAGCAAAGGTCTACACAACTATGGTGCGACCAGTGATGCTGTATGGAAGCGAGTGTTGGGCAGTCAACGAGAAGAATCGCCAAAAGATCGCTGCAACAGAGATGCGCATGCTGCGAAGCATCCTCGGGGCAACACGAGGAGACACCTCGCGAAACCAGACCCGGCTAGGGTTGGGAATGTCTGTACCAGGGCCACGAAACAGAAGGCGATCAAAGAAGACATGGGAGCGTCATGTGCTCGGTGACAACCGCGGATGCCATGGACCGCTCGAGATGGAAGATGAAAATTAGGCGCCCCTTCACTGGGTCAAGGCCTTTCAAGGTGAACAAGGCATGAGCACTTAATTAATGCCTGATTGAAGCCCTGAGCTTCTAATTTGCACCACCTGCTCGATCTGAAATGACCGAAATCTGATAATACGTATAAGTATAAGTATCATATGCTTAAACATGGTAAACTAACAACACAAGCTTTAATATAAAGAAATGCGGTACACATTCTATAAAATAAGCAAGTCATGCAGATTGCACAGTCAAACTCTACTCGGAGCATTCAAATGAAGCTGACTCAAACATGCATAATCAACACAAATTGAACTAAATGAACTAAATGAAGCATGCATAATCACATTCAAATAAAACTGAATCAAACGTGCATAATCAACACTCAAATTAAACTGAATGAAACATGCATAATCACATTCAAATGAAACTGAATCAAACGTGCATAATCAACACTCAAATTAAACTGAATGAAACATGCATAATCACATTCAAATGAAACTGAATGAAACGTGCATAATCAATACTCAAATTAAACTGAATGAAACATGCATAATCACATTCAAATGAAACTGAATGAAACGTGCATAATCAACACTCAAATTAAACTGAATGAAACATGCATAATCACATTCAAATGAAACTGAATGAAACATGCATAATCACATTCAAATTAAACTAAGCATGCATAATCACATTCAAATTAAACTAAATGAAACATGCATAATCAACACTCAAATTAAACTGAATGAAACATGCATAATCACATTCAAATTAAACTGAATGAAACATGCATAATCACATTCAAATGAAACTGAATGAACTGAATGAAACATGCATAATCAACACTCAAATTGAACTGAGTCAAACATGCATAATCACATTCAAATTAAACTAAGCATGCATAATCACATTCAAATTAAACTAAATGAAACATGCATAATCACATTCAAATGAAACTGAATGAAACATGCATAATCACATTCAAATTAAACTGAATGAAACATGCATAATCACATTCAAATTGAACTGAATGAAACATGCATAATCACATTGAAATTAAACTGAATGAAGCATGCATAATCACATTCAAATGAAACTGAATGAAACATGCATAATCACATTCAAATTAAACTGAATGAAACATGCATAATCACATTCAAATTAAACTGAATGAAGCATGCATAATCAACACTCAAATTGAACTGAATGAAGCATGCATAATCAACAAGGAAATGAAATTTCTTGATTATCTTCACCAACGTCTCGATGCTTGAAAGGCATTCTGCTGCATCTCATGCACAAATGAACAGAATTATATATATTTCAAAGGAAGCCATCATCCAGCTGATCACCTGATCGTCTCTTTCACTATTTATCTCTGCATTTTTTCCTTTGCTATGGTTTTGCACAAACTTTCGGCTCTCCTCTCTTACTAGAGTGCGAAAAGATGACTCTAGAAATGGCAGTCTAGAAATCTGGGATTCTTCTGGAGCGTGCTATGATTTCATTCATCAAATAGCGTAGCTCAGCAGTGTTATTGAAAGCGAAAGTATTATTGATAAGGCAATTGTGAGCAGAACGTACGAACGTTCATTTTTCAAAAATGTGGCCATGGTTTATGATAGGCTAACACGCAACTAATTACTATTCAACGTCATCGATTATTCATATGAATCTTCAACGGATACCTTGCATAATGTGGCTGTGCGACTCATTGAAGCTTTAAAAATCTAGGCATGATTGTTATATTGATGCCGGCGCTGGGTCAATGAAATAATATCGTATGGCATTCATTGAAATATAATAAAAGCTAGGATTTTCGAGTGTAATAATGTAGAACATGAAGTAAAATTTTCAAGCCTTTCTACTACAAATTGCTATTTGATACACGTATTATCTCATTAAAATTAGTACAGAAGAAGATTTAGGTCACCTATGTCCACTTTGCTGCCAACCTGATTATATTAGCCCCATAATGGGAATGCGTATTAAATTCTAGTACTAATCGAGACTTGATATTCATTCACAATAGCAAATTATATAAGTTATTGGTAAATACACTGTTATGTGATAAAATCCAGAAATTTTAGTGTTATTTGGAGTGTTTCTTGTCTTTTGCATTTTGTGGTCAAGATATAGGTATATTGTCAATATTCTACACACCATTCAATTGGTCTCAGTGTGCTGTAACCGAATGTGTCTTTCATTTCAAGTTTCATGCATTTTTTGGCATAGAAATTCATTTGAAATTCAAAAACACGTCATTTTTGTATGTCTACATGAAAAAAATTTCTCTTTGGTTTGCTGTACGGCAAAGAAATGCAGTATATATTTAAGCGAACTTTGTCTCAGGGATTTCCTAACACTCCGGAATGAGAGAAATATCAAGAGTTGAGAAATCAAACTGATTGAAGTCAGAGCTATAGGTGGACATATATAGCTGTCCTCAACTTTTTCCGTCATCACATCGACGCCGTTTTCGTCATCACATTGACGCCTCCAAATTTGAATTGACTGCATCAATTCAAGCGAAACTTTACATGTAGAACGCTTAACTGGTCTTAATTGATAATCAAAAGTCGCTCAACTAATGCTCATTGATATTGTATCACCTTTCTTGAAAAATTCCATATTTTCTCCAAAAAAGCTGCGATTCATCATCACAGCGACGGTTACTTATTGTGATCTCCTAACCAGAAGAAATGCTCAATGGATCTAATATTTTCATGACAAATAGCTTGCCCTAGGACTTCCATAATGGCATGATTTGATTTGTCATTTGACCTCTCGACTTTGCTGTGTGCTTCAAAAATAGCACAATCTGTCATCATGTCGACGCCGTCGATATCATGATTTTCAGCGTCGATGTGGTGATGGAAACATAAGTCATCATTCAATCTGCACTGCATGACATGACATCAGTCTAGAACACAGGAATCTCTTTAAGCATACAAGTAGGCCTAGACCTAAAGAGCTAATTTTATCAAATCTCCATTGAAGTTTAATAAAGAACACAACATATAAGCTATAATAATTCCAATGCCCTGCGAATATATTTTCATTGCTGCACTCAAATGCTTTACTAGTAGAACGAATGTTAGATTTTGTCAGTAACTTGTCAACTGCTGTATGGTGCCTATCATATTGGGATCACGATGATGTGATCGCAAAATACCGGAGTAGAGGGCCTCTTGAATGGCAATTTGAAGCATGGTAATGGACTTTTGCTTGCACATTATAGCACATTTTGCTGATGAACAGTGTTTATGATTGTTTATTTCCTATGTGTGTCTGTTAGGCCTATATGTACATGCACATGTCTTCCGTGTATGTTTTTGGAGAGCCCTAGACCATTCATGGAAGCAGATGTCTCATCAAGCACCCTAAATTCAAGTCTTCATTGATTCTTTATCCCACCACTATTTTTAAAAAATGCAAACAATTTCGTCGGCAGAGCTTTGATGAATTTTATACGTTGAATGCTGTGTAGACCAATCACAACTCCGCCTTATAAATCAATCACACTAAAAACGATCCATGAGACATAGGCTACTTAGACAAACCCTGAACAAAACCTAAAACCAACCATAAAACAACAGAAATTTTTTCCTAAAGCAACCCTAAATAAATTCTATAAACCAATAACCCAAAACTCATTTTCATTACAAATTAATTTTCGCGTAAACCGCATGATAAGAAGGTAGCAATTCGAAGTGTATGTGGCTTAATGGATCCCACCTATATCCTAGTCATAGCACTTATTCATGCATATCCATTCTCATCCTAAACTAAAGCTTGAATAAACCCAAAACTTTAAAACTTTAACTTCAAATAACACAAGTGTCAAAAGAATCTCAGTTGACCGGTACGACAACTTCCGTAAATCTTAAGACTTGACTAGTCAGTAAAATTAATTGGATATGCACTACAAATTCACTATCAAGCATAGATGCATGCATGAATGCCAGCATAAATCTGCTTAAGGGATGAGACCAGTAGAGAAAGTTGTGTCCCGTCTATTTGACATTCATTTTATTTCAGTTAATTACTTCAAGTAGGTGTGTTCTTGGCCTTCTGAAATGTGATGTAAGAGACTATCGATAAAGTATGCAGGTAGGTACTAAATACATTCAGGCTATTTTCAGCTATTAACTCTTGTTATAGAATCAGCATGATAGCTGCATGGAAACAGTCTCGAAATTTGAATTTAGAATCGTGTCTATTACATGCTATTTAGGCATACTTACATTTCACCTTAGGTCTAGATTGTCAGCTTGCTGTATTCATAATGACTGCTGAGAGATATCAAATGGTGTGTACATGTCCTCAGCTCAGCAGACTATAGATGTAAATAAACAAAAACGTGCATATAAAGATATATATTAACTTTCGGTCATCTCAGCGAGACATCAGCGTCATCACATCGACGTCCTCATATCAGAAACTTGGCTACAGATCTCCTCATAGTAATTAGATTGTGGTTTGGCACACATAATGTATCTTACAAGGACCAAATACAACTATCAAGGGGAAAAGAAATCAAATTTCGAAAAATGTTTGAGTGGACAAAAAGAGAGGACCACTTTTGCTGGATTCCATCATGTATGTCGAGACACCACTTTACTATTTACAATCATAATCAAGACATGACATGGGATACGCTACATACTTAAATATGAAGGCATCCCGGCATTTCAGGTATTGCTTAAACCATTTAGTTAGGGCTAATTTTCAGCATTTGATCAACTCAAAAATCAAGCAGAACCAGACTTGCCTATTGAATTAAAACCTACCGGGTCATTTATTAATACTATTGAATACAGGCCGGGCCTGATCCGTGTGTATAATTAGCAGAAATACGATGCCTTCATACAATGCAGAGCAAGTGGTGAATTAGCTGTATGACATCACAGCTTCATTGCACGCAATAAAAACATCCCACAAAAATTCTAGCAACATGAATTGTCAAATAGCGTGATTGAGGGTGACATCTTATCGATTTCCCTTGGACGATTGACCACAACCCAAAGTGTATACTCAGAGTGTATATTTTGTGTATATTTAGTTGACTAGGATATATATAGTTTATCCATAAAATGAAATGTAAAAAGTCGAAAAAAGGCTTTTCGACGCCGAAAAAGTGCGCAGGGGCCGTGTTCTTTTATTAAAGATTTTATAATTACGGTATATTAAGATCATGTTCATCATGGCTCGTCCTCTTACGCTTTTATCAAGAAACAAATGAAATAAGCGTATTGAAATTTAGAAATAAATCACTTTCAGTGAATGACTACGGTACTTTACTTTTTAATTAGACATGAAAAAGTCATATAACTTCCTTGTCACTGCCCTCTAGGTCCCCCTGATTGTTGCCTTCTTTTTTCCACATTGTACCATAGCTAAATTACGCACAATATAACAATCACGCCTAGATTTTATGAGCATCAATGAGTCGTACAGCCGAGGCCGCGAAGCGGACGAGGATTACTACTTGTACAACTTTCTTGATCGCCTGGATTAATAGAATAGCTCATCTTCTAGATCTATGTCAAATGTCCAATAACCAATGTGATTTCATGAATATTTCTATAAAATTTCATCTTGCCCTCCCAGAAGGCCAGGAAAAAAACTTTGCCCTGCGACATTTTTCATATTCTGACAGTTAACTTTCACAGATTTAGAAGATAGAATGGTCCTGGCAAATCTCATATCACGTGTTGCTACTGAAAAGTAAGCAATAAGCAAATAAATGAAGCGAAGAAAACTAAAAAAATCTATTCCATGATTGTTGAATGGCACCTCAGTATCTCCAATGATGTTTTTTGGATTCTTTTTCTCATGTGATTTGCAAAATATCTCATTAATTGGACGCAACCCAACTTCAACGTCGAATCATTATTATTATGTGACAAAACAATAAAACATACATGCAGTACTTCTTAGGTGATGATCATAAGGGTTGCGATCGAATAATGGTCATTTCAAATCAGGCTTTTAAAGGCGATGTCACGGAAGTTTCCGATTATTGCTCATTGATTGACAAAATCTAGAATGACTCGTATATCTAATAAATAATATTTATAATGTCTGTGAGTTTATGTTTCTCTAATTGAAAAGTGTGTCGGACAGATTGAACGATTCTCAGGTAAAGAAAATCACACAAACAAAATCAATTGTTATCAGAATAATCGTGTATTGATAAAGATAATTGCTGGGCTACAAGAGTCTTGTAAAGCATTACAGAGAATTAGAAGTTGTTAACAATTTCAGCACAAAATAACATTTTACATGGAGAAATGTTGATCTTGAAGAGTTGAATAATTGCAATGTCACTACCACCAGAGATGGTTACTCATCAGCAATCACATCAGTCAAGAAAGCCATAAGCGTATCAGAACAGTCCTTAATGCTTACCTGCCTTCTTCTTCTTCTCCTTCTGCTTCTTCTTCTTATGTTTGCATAATATAACCCTTGTCTTCATAGTTCGATGGCAAATTCCTTTCTTACTTCTTTCGTATTCAAAGACAAGTCGACTCTTAAAACCACGTGTACAAGCTGCTGTTTCTAAAACTTTGTTGCTAGGACATTTGTGATGCGATACTGCAAGCAGAAACATGAAATTAAGCATGATTTTTGAAAAAGAGAATTGTCGATGCTATAAAGCAGTTTAACTATAAGACGGACTGAATTATAGTTAACTTCATTTTTAGTGCATTCACATTACTGTGCCCAATTCACATTTTTAGTTTATTAGTAAGTAAACAAGCTATCATTTGAAATAATGACGTAACACTGGCTTGAAATAAATTGTGCTAAGTCTAATTGATATTTGCCACCACTTAGCTTAATTGTAGTTGCATTATATCGCGAATTTTCCGCTTTTATTTTCTCGGTGATGATTTCTTCGCGCCCAACGTGCATTTATGTCTCAGTTTCCTCAAACATCTTTGACATCTTTACCCTTTTTAAAACCTTTAACTGATCCTTCCGAGGCTACGATGTTGCAGCTTTCTAGGAGAATTAGTAGCTGCTACAATTACCGCTTTATAAGTGAATATATAACAAAAAAATTGCAGGATTCATTCTTTGGTCTAAAAATGGGTCTCACTAGCTATCATTGAGATCTACGACAGAGCAATGACATTTAGTACTTGAATTACGTCATAGGTAGAATGCTGCACTAGCAGAGTGCGGGAGCACAGAAATAGAGTGTATTTCTAAAGTTCACCGGAATGGAAATTGACTCAAAGTCGCGACATAACCGGAGGAACTAAGTTGGAGCATGAATGACCACTGAAAAGTCTAGAATTGCATATGTGACTGATTCTAATCCGATGATGCAGTCATTCTCAAGTGTATCTAAGTGAAAATGCGCTCGATTTCTGTGACACTTGCAAATTGCATGAAGCTCAATAGTCCGGCAGCCAGAACGAGTTTCTGCACGGAAAGAGGCCGAAAGTGAGACTTTCATAGAATGATGTACACCCTATGCCTACTTCGAATCGGCACGTCTGCCGAGTTCTAGTGAGTTCCTCTTCTTGCCAGACAGGATCAAAGAAAAACACATGTTTGGCATGGAATGTCTTCAGGTCATTTTCTATGATGATCATGTGCTATTATCATGCATCTAATCGGCAATGTATGTAAGCATGTGATTGAATGTGGATAAAATTGCTCAAAATATTTGTGTTTGCCGAGAGTAAGAGACTCGCCAAATCTAATGTGTTTAGCTTTATAGACAGAGGTGCGTGAAAATGAAAGGAAATGACCTGAAGACATTCCATGCCAAAAATTATGACTCTGGGCTTAGTACTTTCCGTTTAATCAGAGAAAACACAGAAAATTTCATTTCAGCCAAAAATTGCAATCTGCGTCCCATTCGATATACATTTCTTGATCCTGTCTGACAAGAAGAGGAACTCACTAGAACTCGGCAGACGTGCCGATTCGAAGTAGGCATAGGGTGTACATCATTCTATGAAAGTCTCACTTTCAGCCTCGTTCCCTGCAGAAACTCGTTCTGGCTGCCGGACTATGAGGTGCACATCATTCTATGAAAGTCTCACTTTTAGCCTCGTTCCCTGCAGAAACTCGTTCTGGCTGCCGGACTATTATGATAATGTACTGAATACCAATCAAAAAAGTTGTTAGAAATATATCAGTGTTACTATCAACTCTTTACCAATCAGTGGGGAGCTTATTAATCTGGATCAAATGCAGCTCTTCTTGTAATGTCATGCAAATTTCAGTGCTAATTGAATTTCTTTATGCATTATTCAATGAAATACAGGAATTTTCGCATCACGAATACACAGCAATACTTCAAAATTCTTGAAGAAATGCTTCACACTTAAAATGAAAAAGCGATAATGTATCGGCATAAGCGGATTACTATTTTTCACATGTAAATGTTTAATGTACAATGTACATTAGGATGGTGCTCAAAAATGAAAAGTCGGCAAATCGGCCGGGCCACCCTTCCATTTCTTCCTTTCTATATGTGAATATCACACAAAAAATCTCGGCTCCTAAAGATGAGTTTAAGAGGTCGCGCACAGCACCGTATATTTCATCAGATATTGATATGCCTGCAGTAAAGCATATTTCAATTATTATAGTCACTTTTAATTGGTTACTTTAAATTCATGAAATCAACTGAAATTACATGACAATGATCAAGTAAGACCAAGGTGAATTTGTTGTATCACAAGGGTATATTGTTAGAATATCTGTTGCAGCTTGTTTCGTACATCACTTTGAGCATACTGTCACTTTTCAGGAATCAGGGAACTGCTGACGATGTTTAGCCACAACTTGCAAGAGAACTTGTTTCTGCTCTTCGTCGTAGGTCAGGAGATTGTTATAGTCCATCATTAAAGCTACTCCTCTTTCAGTATAATCGTTGACAACCCGTAGACCAGAGATCAAACGCTGGTCAGACAAGTACAGGTGTGTCTAAAAAAGTATCGGGACTGTGTCTCTATTGTTCTAACAGTACAATGACTGATTGAACTGAATACATCAGTGTCTCGATAAGTAGTGAATTTTGTTCACTGCGCGCGCTCTGTGTAGGAGTGACAGCCAGCTATCTTAACCGTAATACTTTGATTTCGTCGCAGTATGAAATTTCATTACTTTCGTCGTAAGTGCAGTGAGTTAACTTCGTCGGCGACCATGAACATTGAGCAAAGAATCAATCTCAAATTTTTAGTGAAGTTGGGGAAGACGGCCTCTGAATCATACATCCTGCTGCAGCAAGTCTACGGGGAGCACACGATGTCGCGCACTCGCACTTTCGAATGGCACAAGCGGTTCAAAGAAGGACGAGAAGATTGTGAAGACGATCCAAGATCTGGAAGGCCATCAACCAGCAGATCTCATGAAAATATCGAGCGTGTGAGGCAATTGGTGCGAGCGGATCGTCGGCTCACAGTGTGGATAATAGCTGAAGAGCTTTCCATCAGTAAGGACAGTGTCTTGGCTATTCTTACGGAAAACTTGCAAATGCGCAAGGTTTGCGCAAAGATGGTCCCGAAGCTGTTGTCCGACGAACAAAAGGAAAGAAGGGTCGCAGTTTCTGAAGATATCATCGAACGGCTACGGGAGGATCCAAACTTACTGAAGAATGTGATCACAGGAGGTGAGACTTGGATATTCGAATACGATCCAGAAACGAAAAGACAAAGTTGTCAGTGGAAAAGCCCTGGATCACCAAGACCATCCAAGGCGAGGATGTCAAAGTCGAAAGTGAACTTCATGCTTATTGCTTTTTTCGATATCCACGGTCTGATTCACTTCGAATTTCTCCCCCAAGGCCAAAATGTCAACCAATACGTTTACAAAGAGATCCTCCAGCGCCTCATGCGATCGGTTCGAGTCAAAAGAAGGAATCAGTGGCAGACGATTTCCTGGATCCTCCACCACGATAACGCGCCACCGCACACTGCTCTCAGTGTTCGGCAGTATCTGGCTGAAAGGAACGTTCCAACACTGGAACAGCCCCCATACTCACCGGACTTAGCCCCATCGGACTTCTTCCTGTTCCCGAAGATCAAAACGGTCCTGAAAGGAACTCGTTTTCCTGACCTGGAGACATTGAAAAACGCCGTGACGATGGAGCTGAAGAACATTCCCGAAATAGCCTTCCAGGAGTGCTTCGAAGCATGGCATCGAAGGTTGCACAAGTGTGTGAACTGCGGAGGGGACTATTTTGAAGGAATTCAACATTGCTATTTATATTTCTTATGTAATAAAGTTTTTGTGGATCAAGTCCCGATACTTTTTAGACACACCTAGTCCAAGTTGAAGGCTCACTTTGTAAGTATGATGCCTCAAGACCAAGAATATTGAAGAAGTGGCGGCTTTCTGTACCAGCCAAATGTGGAAGGGATAGTGTTTTGACATCCTTCATGGAGAAGACTAGTCGCACTTGACGCTGCCTTGAACTCCCATTCTCATTCGGACAGTACATTGCTTCTAAAATGGCTGTCTTCGTAGTTGTGTCCACCGAGTCATCAAAGAGAGCCAAACATCCGTTTTCTTGGTTTAAATACCATGACTGGCGGATTATGCCCTTCATAGCAGCTGTTGCCACAGGGCAGTTTATGGAACGACATGCTTTCAGCTGCTTAATAAAGGAAAGATCTTGTCGAGGAGCCTGTACTGTATTAGGTGATGTGAACCATGCTGTGCAGTACACAAGAGACACAAATAAGTTAAAATTTCGAAGTTGGTCCATCTCGCGTGCTGAAAGTTTAAATTGGTTTCTCAGCAGAAATATTTTAATACTATAAATTACTTTTGACATCCAGCGCGATTGATGCATTGCTCCCGGTGCCCTAATGTGTATTGATTTTGCATCACCCAAGAAGACAAGTACGAGTTGCAACATTTCAAGATAATCGGCACGAGGTTGAGTCTCACTTAAAGCATTCCGTGCGAACAAGATGACGTCTTCTTTCATATCAGGATATTGAACGAGGGTGTTGGCGGTTTGCGCGTCAGAAAAGACGTTCTTCAAGGAGTCCGGGATATTGACGATCGACTCCCATTGAAGTTGGAATCTTTTAAAGAGGGCTTTTGTCAGGAGAGGAGCTGTTTTTATCAAATAGGCAGGTGAGTACATCAGACAAAATGATTTCGCATATGTGATGTCTACATGCCAGGTAAAGCAAGTTGCGACCAAAATGAGACTCAAGGAGAGGCGCGGCGCCTCTTTGACGCCCAGTATTGGTGGCAGTAGTGTCAAAAGACATGGCACGTTCGTTACTCGTCATTCCCCAGTAATGAAGCTCTGCAACGATTGCCTTGGACATGTTTTCACCGGTGGCTCTTCCTATCGATGGGACACCATGGAGTTGCTCTGAAACAGTAGTCGATGCGAGAATTGTAAGCCGCTCCTGCATTTCCTTCTTCCCAGATATGTCTAGTAAAAGCTTGGAATCCCAATGAACTGTCATTCGTGCATCAGTGTTGAAGTTCTCCTTGATTTCCTCCATGCTTGCTTTCCGAAATTTTGCACGGATACGTCTAACACTTCATTGATTCAATGATATATATTCTGGGTTATGATCCAGACTCTTAACCACAGCTGGTAATGCAAAAACAACTTTGCGTACGATCAAGTGCTGCTGCCACGTCTTTTGTTACGATGTTTTGTGGTCGTAGACGAGAGGATTTACGTACAGACTACAGATATAACAGGAAAGTAATTTTCATCGGAAGAATCACTACTTGATGTGTCCACCTCTACTTTTGCCTTTTTGCCAAGAATTCTACTCGCCGGTCCATCTCCTTTTTGAGTCGATCGACGCGTCGTTTACCTTTTCTATGCCGATTCATGTCAATTCCACCCATAGAAGCACTGTCTCTTCCATCCCCGAGTTGTTGTCGTAGGAATTCTTTGTCCTCACTGATGGTGATGCGCTTTTCAGCATCTTGGTGCTTGATATCGAAGGTCTTACTTAACTTCACCCTGAATTTCTCCTCTCTCTGCTTATGAAGCGCCCGCCACGTTTGCCGTTGAAGATAGTCTTCAACCGTTCGATAGCATGCTTTTCAGCACTTCATAATATCCATTTGCTCATCTTGATCTTATCCGTATATAAAATATGTTGCATAATTACTTTGCTTATTCCAGAAACAGGCCATATAGACTACTTATGATATGATAGTTTATAATGTCTATGCGTGAGTTCTAAATGTTATCCAAATATCTTCAAATTCAATATGCTTCGACTATATGATAAAAGGAAAAATTCTGGTGGGTGGCCCGTCAGAAGAGTGAAATTTTTTCCCGACCACCCTAGTGCACATGCATGCATTTGCGAAATTGAACTCCTAAATTGGTTTTAAAGAATATGTTAAATATAATTAGCAACATCAGAGCACCTTCCAACATTGTTTATATTGAATTGTTTCATTATAAAATGATGTCAATTTCATCCAGCAACTTCCCTATGTAAAGGTGCGTTTACACATGAAACTTTATTGCTGACACTTTATTGCTGCCATCTAAATTGCACGTGTAAACGCTTCTGACACTCTGGTCTGACACTAGATTGCTGACATTTTTAAAGTTGCTGCAACCGAGTGTCAGTGAAAATATTGCAAGTGTAAACGGCTCTTGACACTTTCTGAAAAGTGGCTGCCACAAGTGTCACTGCAGTTGAACGAGGCGCAACTTTTAGCTGACACTTTTACCGACACTCACACGTGACACGACCGTGATCGGAACACAGAAACTTGACTTTTTCGAGGCTGGATTTGTTCTTGCTTTTTTTATTATCGCCTGTCATTAAATTACTAATGATGTGCTAATATGCATAGTTCATACATACATATTTTCTGCTTTTGCTACCGCGCACTATTGTGCATACAGTTAACATCAATTTCAGCTTCATTTTGCTAGGACAGAATTGATTTTCCTGACTGTCATTATACAAGAAACTCCACCTGCTTGTGGGAGTATTAAGCATTGTTTGACCTGAAATTCCTCACCACAGACAGCTTCTTTCAATTGGTAGCATGCTTGCTTCAGGCATTCCCATCATGCGCCAAGAACCGTCTTTAATTGAACCATTTTCAAAGTTCTCTATGTCAAGTGAATCTTTTGGAGCATGCCTCTTCGCCGATTCTTTCTTCGTCATAACATACTTGTGCAGTACACGAGAAGCCAGTACAATCATATTCAACCATATTCGCCGTTCACGCTTTGTTTTCTTCGTCAAGATGTATGCAGTAACTGCTGCAGCTGTTCGCTTTCTCGATGACATCGTGAAGATTGAGTGTCGACTAAAAGTGTCAAGTGTAAACGCTCCTGCAATTTCCAGCAATTTTCTGACTCATCATAGATCAATAAAGTGTCAGTAGCAATTTTTCCTCGAGTGTCAGCAACTTTTTAGTGTCAAGTGTAAACGGCCTCTGCCATCTGATTGCAGGTGGCAGCAATAAAGTGTCACGTGTAAACGCGCCTTAAGTGGATAACTTCCAAACAAGCCAGTCGCTTCTGCACTGTGATGACGAGTACAGTGCAGGTGTTCGGTCAACGAAAAGTGGTTGATCTCTCTCAATTGACGATTGAAGTTGGTTCAGTTGCGCATTATCTTGTAAGGATCAAGTAACTCGATATCATGAGTGATAGCATGGCATTCATGCTATCAAGCAACTAGTTTTGTAGCTTTTTACTTTTCAACGATTTCAGCAAGCGATTTTGCGAACTCTCCGAATGCAAGAATGATTCTAGAAGTGGCTAAAATATTTAAAAGGAGCGGATTTTCTTCTTAAATTCGCGCACGAGCTTCATATTGTTTTTAACATGTAGACTGTCACCCAACATCAGAAAAACGACAACTCCTAAGTTATGCTTCCAGTTGTCTTGCAAGTTACGGAGGGTCAAGTGAAGCATCGCAAAATCTCATTTGTTTATGTATATCCATGTACTTCCGAGTGCGGTACACTTAATAGCGTTATGAACTGACATTCATTTAATCACTCAAAATGACATTTGCTATCATGAATGTGATACTCCTAAACTCGTAGCCACTAACTTGGCCGATTTGCTCATAAAGATAATGAAGACGTCATGAAAACCGATGTTATTGATGTCAATAAACAAACAGACTGTCCTGATCACAAAATGATATTCACAGAGCTCATATTAGATAAAGGCGGTTTCAGTAAGTTGAAATGACCAAATGAAACGAGAAGTTGAAATCACCATCAACAAACAGCTATTGTCCTTTCTAGTCCCCACTATTTTGCGCAAAGCGAAAAGTCGGATTTCTATGTATAAGTCTGTCAGTTAAAATCATAGAAACTAAAAATGCCATCTACCAATATCGGCTTCTATGGATAAAATAGATACTGAAAAAAGACTTTTATTGAATAGATATTGAACCGATTCATAGAAGCATATAATATAGGAATTGCAGCTATCTGTCGAGGGCATAAATTAGAAGATATCCTAGAGCGCGCGCCGCACGAGGATGTCTTCGAATTTTTGCCCGACGACAGATAGCCATAATTTCTATTCATGCCTGAAATATCATGGATTAAAAGACGCTTGTGGCGTGGTCCATAGATGTCGATGAGCGAGTAATAGCATTGAAATGACCCGGATATCTTGATAGAATGCTATGATGATTAGGCATGAATTAGTATTCATCTGATGAAGAGAAACGGTTCGCTAGAAACTAAAGCAATCAGCAAGAATGACCGAAATACATCATGCACGCACATAATATAGATGTCAAATGATATGTATCTAATCACCGGTTATCATCGGTTGCTGCCTGAAACTGAGAATTTGAACTGACTTTCTGAGATTCAAATCAACTTGTATTTGCAAATCTCTTTGTTTTAATTGGCTTTAGTCCCTATCTGCATTTCATACTACCACAAAGTTTTTGTACTACATGTTTATTTACGTAAAAGTTAATATTAACATTATGCCGTATACACTTGTCGCAATACAATTGAAATAAAAGTCGCGTTGAAGAAGAAATAAGAATTATCTATGTATGGAAATTCAATCAATCCACGTCTCCATTAAGTAAAGCGTGTTGCACCTAAAATGGATTCTGTGAACATCATTTTTGATCAGAACAGTCTGTTTGTATATCTGCAACAATAACATCGGTTGTCATGATGCTTTCATTATCTTTAGGAGCAATGCGGCCAAGCTAGCAGCTATGGTAATATCACATTTCAACCTCTTCTGGAATTTGACTGCCTTAAAAGCGTCATCAAAATCATAAAAATGACAAGTCTCATTCTGAGTGATTAAATGAATGCTAGATTATTGCTTTATTAAGTGTACCACACTCAGAAGTATATGGTTCTACATAAACTAAAGGAATTTTGAGATGCTTGACTCTCCCTAACTTACAAGACGAATGGAGCTATTGCTTAAGAGTTGTCGTTTTACTGATGTCGTGTGACAATCTACAAATAACAATGCTGAGAAACCCTAACGAAGGACTAAGGGGCTACTACCATTCACCAGATTGATTGTTTCGAAGCATAATCTTCTGAGAATCACTTCGTGACACAAATCAAATTTCTATGGCCGATCTGTCTGGCGAAGTCGTCGCGGATGTTATTGGATCTTATGGTCAGGCCATCATACTGAAAGAAGTGAATCACAATCTGATGTACAAAAGTCTGAAACGTGGATTTGATTTCTTCAAATTTGATGGAGTCTTGATAATTTGAAGATTCTGAAGATATTTATAAACAAACGCTAGTGATGAAAAGTATCCTCTGGTGCTTTCGCAGATGCATTACGATTCTTTGTCCACAAAATGCGTCTCCATTGTAAAATATCAGTTGATCGCATCTCTTTAGTAGCGTACCAGTTTGGAGGCCACTGAGGCCATGACCTCAGATTCCGCGGCCTCATAGGGCGCGTGTCAAGTGAAAATATGTTACATATTTCCCCTTAAGACAGCGATAGTACGGTGCATCCTTGGCCGGCTTGGAGGAAGGAACGAGCGGGGCTGACATGTTGAGCCCCACGCACGAGGAAATACGCATAACCAGCGTAAAATTCAAGCGGTTCGAAGGGGATTCCGCCGACGCAGATTTTCCAGCATGGGAGAAATTCCGCACAGACATTCACTTGGTGATTATCTCAACAGTATGTGGCTAGTGTGCTCAAGAAACGGCTGGACGCTTGCACACATGTTGAAGTGGATGTGAGTAATATGTATGGATTCTGAGTATCCAGAGTCAATACGTGAAAGGTCTAAGCGAGCGGAAGCCTTCGGAGAGTTCCAAATGCGATCTGACAGACAAATTGGCGAATGGCTAGCTTTGACTCTCGCTTGTAACGTGGGCTGCAGAATGTATGTATTGCTGCGGCCCACTGTACTACACATTTCTATACAAATGTATCTTTCAGTCACTAATTGATCAGGGGAGCGCTGATTCTCCTCCCTCGCAAGAACAAAAAGAAAAAGGAAAGGAACGTTGTCCGACCGACGTTTATTGCTGATGGTCTTGAGAACGGCACTCTACAAAGTTAAGTTTCAATTAAAGTACTAGCGCTTTTGCAATATCGAGCTCACGTTAAAAGCTGCTTTCTAAGTGTTGACCTACCTTACATGCGCTTATCATTCAGAGGAGCAAATACAGGATTCATTCCTGATGCTAGAATGACTTTTTGTGAGCTTTGTGTCTTTAAATGTGCAAATCAATTATATATGCAGGCGAATATCTTAGAGACACTTCTACTAGGGCAATGTTCGATGTACAGGTTCTCTGACTTTTCTTCTTGCACCGCTTCTCAATTCCGTGCACTGAAGTGTCAGCTGAAGTCTAACTGTCAGAAGTGTCAGTGGCACACAAAGCCCCAACCTATACATTTTATTGGTCATAACAATTTTTCTCGTGAAAAAGTTTTCCGTTTTATTGATCGAATTAAATTCTATAATTAGAAATTTGAGCTTGAGGCTACGCCAGTAGTATTGTGACATCAACTATTTATTTATTCCCGATCAGTAAAATGACATATTAGCCCCGCAGCCAGAACGAGTTTCTGCAGGGAACGAGGCCGAGAATGAGAATTTCACAGAATCATGTACACCCTATGCCTACTTCGAATCGGCACGTCTTCCAAGTTCTAGTGAGTTCCTAGTGTTTCCTTCTTCTCAGACAGGATCAAAGAAAAACACATGTCAATCCAATGGGACGCAGATTACAGCTTTTGCTTAAAATGAAATTTTCTATGTCTTCTCTGATTAAGCGAAAAGTACTAAGGCCAGAGTCATGAAATGCATGGATTTGGCATGGAATGTCTTCAGGTCATTTCCTTTCATTTTCACGCACCTCTGTCTATAAAGCTAAACACATTAGATTTGGCGAGTCTCTTACTCTCGGCAAACACAAATTTTTTGAGCAATTTTATCCACATTCAACCACATTCTCACATGCATTGCCGATTAGATGCATGATAAAAGCACATGCACATCATAGGAAATGACCTGAAAATTATGAGTCCAGGCTTAGTACTTTTCGTTTAATCAGAGAAAACATAGAAAATTTCATTTTAGCCAAAACTGTAATCCGCGTCCTATTGGAGTGTTTTTCTTTGATCCAGTCTGGCAAGAAGAGGAACTCACTAGAACTCCGCAGACGTACCGATCCGTAGTAGGTATAGGGTTTACATCATTCTGTGAAAGTCTCACTTTCGGCCTCGTTCCCTGCAGAAACTCGTTCTGGCTGCAGGGCTGTATGTCTGATTTGGCTGTCTTCGACAAGAGTTTGTCAGACTGCAACAGCATGCATTCAGATGAAACAGGCAGGCCTGCATTTATTATTTATGTTGAATGAAGCATCTTTAAAGCCTTTTTATTGAGTTATTATATTAGACCTGCAACTGCAACATCATCAACTAAGTCAGTAAAATCACGAAAGTACCTAATCACTAATATTGAACCAATCAATCAATATTAGATTTTGAGTTATCGTCTTGAAAAAGAATGAAGTTCGTCACAGTCAGAATATAGATAAAAATATTTTTTCAATCAACAAATGAGAAATGTTGATTTCAACTGAACAGGTAGAAGTTAACTTTTTATGAAATGTAGTATTTTTTCATCTTTAGTACTACAAATAGTAAATAATGTTATTCTATGAACTTTAAAGTTCTAAGAACATAATAACAAAAATTGGAAGTTTTCTGAAAATGTTGTTTTCATGATGACATGATCGCAACTTTATTCCGAAGCATATGAAAGTTCAAAGCAGCAATAACAGCCACTTTGCTTTACTATAGGCATGAGGAAATACCAATAGAGCGACATATAACAAATTTAAAAAATCAAAATGCAGCGAAATGCCTCTTTCACTGACTCCTTTGAAAACGACGGTCAAGAGACACACATGAAATTAACTTTATCAGTCGAAGGGCATTTATCAAATGGGTTATTTTTTCTATATTAAATTGACTGATTTTGAATTGGCACAATTTTGCGACAATGACTATTTAATATTCACTGTCTTTGATTTTACGAAGCTTCACATCATACGAATCATAGCGAATTAGATAATATTTTGTGTACTATGGATAATCCACTGCATTTCTATGAGTTCTACTGTGATGGTTGGAAATTCCATCATCGGCAGCTCACAATCTGATGACCGGTGAACAGTTCCCAAAATATCTGTGGAAAATGTGCTAAAATCTTAAATATTAAAGCTGTTAATATTTTGGACATTAACTTATGATAAGTTACTGACAGGTAAGGAATCACAATAGAAACGATCGATTTAGTGGATGACTTATCCACAGCTTGCAATTTCATATATTATGCATACCGTATTTCTTTGATTAAGAGACGCGTCTCTTATTTTTTTCAGATCCCTGATTGATGCGTCTCTTATTCAAGGGCGTCTCTTATTATCAAATGTTCAAGTTTTCATTCTTTCATTAGAAAAAGATGTCCTAGTTTTTTGCTACTATTCTCTTAGGTAACCTTTGCATTCCTCACTTAGGCCTATGTCATGGGCAAATTTCGTCAGTAATTTTTCTTACATATATACGCTTTATCACAATTCAGATATTTTGGAAATGAAAGGAGTTTTGTGGTTTGTAGTAGCATATCTTGTAGACTCATCTAATACATTCATATACCAGTACATGTTGGCCACTATACATGTACACTAGATCTGAATTCACCGAAACGAAAATACCGATAATCAAGTAGTATTTACAGCAAAAGTTACCGACCGGTACATGACTCCAAATGCAAAGGAAGCTACCGTATAATGCCTCCTTAAATGGTAGATGAAGTAACCTTAAGTAGGCCTGCATGTACGTATGTACAACATGCATGTACTGCATGTACAACAACAAGAAGCCTTATATATTATACAATATTGGTCATGATACCCGGTATTTACTAATAGACTGACCTATTTTACTAAGATAAGTAGGCCTAATAATCGCTCAGGAGGATGTAGCTAACACATTACAATAGCCTGCATGTAATATGTCTATAGCAATCTATTTTTTGTACATGCGTCTCTTATTCAAGGGCGTCTCATATTCAAAGAAATACGGTATCTTCTTCTTCGAAAATGAAGTCGCCTAACCAATGGTGAAGCAGGCTAATTCGGAAAGTTTGAATAGTTCAATTAGAACAATTCGTAAATGTGAAGTTATAGACTATTTGATTCATTAATAAAATCATTCAAAACAATTTCCTTATGGATTTGATTTTTGATTTGTTTTTCTAGCTTCAAAGTATGCCCTTTGACTGACGGAGGATTTCTCATAGAAACTCTCATTTGAGTTAATTGCCGAGTGTCTTGATTCAAATTATAATTGTTGTTTTCAGCATCAAAATTGTGCGCATATTTTTTTCATGTGAATCTAAATAAGTGAAAGTCAGAAAAGTAAAAGTACTCTTACCTAAAATGCTGCAGGGTTCTACGACCTGTTTGACACTCTCTTCACATTTGCCTGTGATTTTGTTTTTAATCGATTGATATGATCTCACTATTCTGTAAGTCATTTTTGGTTTACAATCTTCCTGGACATGCCTTGTTCGTTTGCAATGTACTTCGTGTGAGCACTTCATTGTAATGAAATCCTTTTCCTCCACACATTTACGCCCTTTGAATTCGAAATGAGATATCATAACCCGTTGTAGATTAAGCCTCTTGATACATTCTTTCTTCTCATATACTCTGTGAGTCTGGCACTCTGGAAAGTAAAATGATGCATGTAGTTGATATGTATCGTAAAAACTATTGTAAATTTCCGGCAAGATCTTTCAAAAATGACTGGTAAAAATTTAACGGTCACTTTTTTTGGAAATCGGTAATTTTTGAGAGTTGGTTTTCCAAACTATGTTGCATTAGAGCAAAAATATTACTAATTGAGCGCTTTTTGCTATTTCACAGAAACTGTATCAGCATTCAACATCTATGCTGCACGTGCTCAGGGTATGAGAAGCGAAAAACTGAAGCAATGTATATAGAAGATAATGAAGAGCAATTCGATATTCTATGAACATAGTTTTCCCACTATATGAGTCTTCTAGATCATATAATTTAAGAGACTCCACTGACTTGGATCAATTTGATTCTATTCAGATACTAAAACTCATCAAAAACCGACTGCATGAGTTTGATTGAATATGTTTCCATGTTTGTCAGCAAATGCAGAGTATGTTATAATTGAAGTTCTTTAAAAATCATCATTTTTGTTCGGAATTTCAAAATGGTCTCTGACATTGATAGTACAAGGTGGTTTCCGTTTATGAAATTGATTTTTGACTTTCAAAAAGGTTTTCTTATCGTTCAGTCTTTCACCACCTGACCGAATCCTTCAAAAAATATTTCGCTAATAGAAGCAAGAGAATTTTGGAATTTCGAGTTTCGTACATTAAATCTGTGACTCGGACTTTCTAAATGTGCAAAACAAAATATCAATGCTTTATCATATACATAATTCATCCTAGACAACGACTCGAGCTATGTTAAAAATGACAACATCACTCTGAAATCTCTTACTCGTACCACACTTAAGGTGACTTGAGCATTATATCCAACCCAAAATTTAGGGATTTAATGGCAAAGGGCACCAATTATAGAGAGCCTATTCACAAGTCTTGGGATTTTGTTAGAGTCAGCGTTAAAAATGCATTAGTTACCTTTATTGAAAAGTTCTGCAGAAAATACACCCTTAAGATTTCTGACTTCCAGGATTGGTCGGAGGCTGTCCTTAAGATAATTAAAAATCGCATTTCCTTCCTAAGTACTAACTTTCCATCTTTGTATTCGCGCGAGGTACTAAGATCTAAGGAGTGTAGAAACTTCATCTCAAGCTTTCAGAAGGATTGCATCATTACTCCGGCGGATAAGGCCGCCAACAATTTTGTCATTGTGTGTAGGAAGTATTACCTCATTGTCTTCTTGAACGAACTAGGCTTTGACCTTAGCAGTTTCAATGCTGTTGGTAATCAGACTTACGCACCAATTATTTCTTCCGCTGATGACATAATTGCCGAACATGGCACCGCCCTCAAGGATTCAAGACAAGACAAGACAAGAAATGTATATTTCATGTAAATGAAAATCAATACAGTTCAACAGATAATTATTCGTGGCATCAAGTATAACACAAGAAAGAAAACTAACATGCATTCAGAAAAGCCGCTATGTTAATAGAAAATGTAGAGTGCCTTCTCAGAGCATTTGTGATTTCAACAAAATATTGATTTGAACGAGGAAAGCGTGGTGGGATCATGTGATGCAGAGGATGAAGATCGGACTATTCGGCTTTGCGAAAAAGTTTAATGGCATCATTCACCTAAACATTCTTAAACGGGTGTGATAGTTTACAAGTACAGTCGGGTTTGTGTATGATGCGATGACAGCATCTATTGAAAGAGTCGATTCTGTCCAGAATTTTCACAGGCAATGGCGAAAAGATCGGGGACCCGTAACATAAAATACTGCGAATCAAGCATATATATACAATATTCAGTTGTCTCTCATCACTCACGGGCTTCAAAATTCTGAGGGCAAACAGTCTCTGATTACATTTCATCAAAACGTTGGGAAAGTGAATACCCCACTTTACATTTTTTGTCAGCGTGATATCTAATAAACGAAGAGAATCAATATTTTCGACTCCAGGAATGGATACACCTTTGAGACTTTGGACATAATAACAGCTTGGTTTTTCTAACATTCAACCGCAAATTGACATTACAGCACTTTTCTTTAGCATGCTCGAATGTATAACACAGAAAGCTTCCAAATGAAAATTCCTACCCATCTTTTATCTTAAAGATGAGAATTGTGTCGTCAGCATAACTCATATGCAAACAATTGAGACTACAAAAGAGGTCAGCGGTGCAAAAAATAAATAGAAAATGGCCAATTATTGAGCCTTGTGGAACACCACTATTTACACGCATTGGAGAGCTGAAAACATCATCGATTTTTGTCCTTTGATATCTGTCACGCAGATAAGAAGCAGTCCACGATATAAAATTCACAGGAAATTCACAGGAAATTTACACGAGATAAGTTTGTCAATTAGAATGCGGTGACATAAAGTATCGAAAGCCTTCGTAAAATCTAGAGGTATCAAGGCAGCTCCCAATGAATCATCATCATCATCATCAACTATCGAAGTCAAGCGGTCGATAAGATAAACCAAACCACAGATGGCTGAGGACTTTGGGATGTAAGCAAATTGAGATTCCCTAATACTTTGAATAAAGAGAGACTTCACTTGATCAAGGATAAACTTTTCCAACAGTTTCGATGGCAAAGGCAGAAGAGATATCGGTCGTAGGGCATCTACACATGGAGGGCTTGAATTAGGAATAGCACAAACGTCTGCAACTTTCCAGAGCTTAGACACATAGCCGTCGATGATGCAAGAATTAAAAATATGACATAGCGGCTCGGCCAGAAACAAGGCTCCTTCTTTTTATAACCGGCCGGGAATGCCATCACTTGCGCAACTCTTCAGTTTCAAAGTTGATAGTTTGACGTAGACATCCAAAACATCAATGAGATTCAAAGAGGAATTGCCTGAGTCCATCGTTGCAGCAGACGGAAGACAAAGGAAACATCGAACCAAACATATCGTTAATGAACTCGGCCGCCTCAGATTTATTGTTGAAATTCGAAACAGTCGCATAGAGTATCTTTAGATTTCGTGCTCCTCACTTCATTCACAACATTCCACCATTCTTTGAGGTGCTAAAGTTCATTACCCATCGCCTCTTAGCTCGCGCAATTTCAGTCTTCACTTTACTCTTGAGGTGGTTGTATCTTTCGAAGTGTCCATTTCGATAAGCACTCCATCTTTGATTCAGGGATGCGGACTCCGACTCCGACTCCGGGGCTTGATAGGACTCCGGGTGGCAAGCATATATAGCCTAGCGTTTTGAAAAAACTGGTAACCTAAAGCATAGTTCATTATAGGCTTACCTGAACTCATGTTTAGTGATCATTCCTGTATGAATTATAAATCATTTTCGATGAGTCTATCAAATGTCGCTTTAAGTTGGATGCATACGACTCGGCTCCTCCCATGTTGCTGATGTGTGCTTCACACGGTTATTCTCCAGTCTCTAACAGACAGGAAAATACCCCCTTCTTCAAAAATATGACTACACTTTCGCTTTTAATATGTGCTTAAGAAGAGCCATCACACACGATTAACTCGAGGGTAAGAGGCAATGTTCTCAAACAAACTAATATTTTACTTTTGTCTCTGATGTGACCTTTGGCGCGTAGGTGTGATCGAGGCTATCAAGGCTTGTCTTCTCTTCTACATCACCAAGTAAAAAGACAATCCTTTTCTCACTATCACGGTTCATTCCCTCAACTATTACAAGCTTTGCATGTATACTGCTGTCTCTGTTCTTTTGTTTGACGGAGAAAGTTGACAGTGACAGCTATGCACGAGAATAGATAATTTGTTTGTATTCTACTTCGGGTCTAGTTATAGGACTCCGATTCCGACTCCGCATCCCTGCTTTGATTAATGAAGTCCTTTAGAAGAGCGGTGATCCATGGTTTGTGATTAGCTGTTAAAATGACAGTAGTACGCAGAATATGACCGATACAAGGTTTCAGCAGCTCATAAAATATTGCAACTTTACGATCAACATCGTGAGACAGGAGAGAAGTCAACTTTAGATAATGATTCGATAAATGCATTCAAATGAGATCTTCTATAATTATATACGATGTGCTGAGATAGAGCTGACAACACAGTGTCTGATAGGCTTTACCAACAAACATTTGTGATCTGAAATGCATAGAGGGGGAAGCATAATTAGTTTCTCATACTCAGACAGGAATTCAGATGAAAGAAAAAACTTGTCAAATATATTGTTACCTCTCGTTGGCAGATTCACAACGTTATTCAGATCCAAAAAAGATTCAATGACAGTAGTGTTGTGCTGATTAATACCTCCACACAAAATAATTTTGGATTCTCGATGCATCATAAGATGAGAGTCAGCAATATCAATAATAGACGCAAAAGTGTCTCAAACCATCCTTGAAATCAAATTTGGAGGAATATATACGAGAAGAATACATTGACTTGACCAATATATATCTTGACCAATTGACTCCACGGAGATAGACACACAGAATTTCTACATGTACAAAATTGCAGATGTTCACATATTCAGGAGTAGGCGAGTATCGCACCAAATGCAAACACCACCTCCAGTGTGACTTCTTCTATCAACTCTGAAAAATGTATAGCCTGTCATATGAAACATTAACGAGTCACTACCGTCATCCAGCCAAGATTCGGTTACGGCAAGATGGTAAATGTACAAATTTTAGAGCGTACAGTTCGACCAGCTTTGAGAATTTGGTTAATCAAATGGAGGGAAGATGTGCATGATTTCTCTTACTTGACATTAAAATCGGCTTGGAAAACTTTGAATGTCCCTGGATTGACAATTTTACCCCTGTATATTACCGCATCGTCAATCATATCTCTACGAAGCTTCACTTCTTCACGTAGTGCCTTGAATTGCAAGTGCTGCATTTTGGTTCTGTCAATATTCACAAATATACCTTTAAAGTCCGGGTTTTGACGAAACAAATTAGAATTTATTACAGCTAAATGCTTTTGATCGATGGTGTTGAACTGAACTAACAGAAGTCTGCTACTTTCACTTTTTCCTGTTTAACCTCGACAACATTATTTATGGAGGAACCAATGCATGATAGTATGCGTGCATAGTATAGCACGAAGCTGCTACCTGCTCAGAATCTCTCCTCTTGCGTTCCTCTAAAGATCCATGTTTTGTCTCAACCACACCAGAAATAATGACGTTATAATGAGGGTTTCGAAGACTTCTTTGAATATGCTATCTGAAAATTCAGCGACAGAGTTCTGAGTCTTTAAGATAACAATTTCCTTTTCAAGCATGCTCGCCTAACTCTTAAGCTCATGTATTTCACTTGTCAACGATTCAGCTCTCTGTATAAATGGGTCAGTGTGTTCTTTAAGTTTTAACTATAATTCCGCTGAAAAATTCCGCGAAAGGATTCGAACTCAGTTATGTGTGAACCTGTGTTCACATCAGCGCCTTAAACCGCAACACCAGAAGACAGCTGCTAATGTGAGATAGATTACAACCACTTAATCGGAGAATGGTCATAGTCGTCTGCGTTTTGTAATCAAATCAATTTTGACGTCACCACCCCTTGATGCGGTCTTACTTGCAAGCTGATCTGCTGCTAAATCAATTTGAATAGCATTCACCGAAGCGTGGGCCAAAAAACGGTAATTATGCTGCCGTAAAGAAAATTCAAAGTGAGGCGACGATATATCCAACACTAGCACAAACAGAGGAGCAGCATGATATAAAGTTGATGACCAATGAATAAATACAAATAGAGATAATCCATTACTGCAGCACAAACGATTATTCCTTTGGCATAACGGTTAAAGATACGTTTATGGTTTTACCTAAACTTTTCTGGATACCAAAATTAAACAAGAATCCGTATAAGAGCAGATTCATAGCTGTTGCCAGAAGCAGCACTTCCAAGGATATGGCCATACTTGTGAACAAAGGTTTGCAATTGGTCCGGGACGAACTTAGTAGTTATTGCCCTCCCATCAAGCATAATTCGGGTGTGAACGCCTTCTGGAGCATTGACTCCTCTGGAATTTGAATTGCCACTCCTTACAAGTACATGATTTCTCCACACTCTATACGAACCTTGATTTAGACCAGGTAAAGGACTCCTTGAAAGACTTATGTGAGTTAATTTTTAGCAGTTCAAGAGCTTCATTTGAATTGGCTATTATAGAAGCTTCTTCTCGAATAGAAAATACAGAGGATATCACTGCTGGTCCAAAACCCAATTCCTCAATGCTATTAGTTTCATCCTGGATAACACTTTTGTCACTTTCGGGGGACTTGTCTTCAAACAAATTCGGGGCATTCCTATGGGTGGGAATTCCAGCTCACTCTTGACTGACCTGTTCTTAGCATACAGGGAATTTAAGTTTGTGAGGGGCTCCTAGCGAGTAAGAGATTTGGCTTAGTCAAACTTCTCTCTCGTTCCACAAGGTATGTCGACGAGATTTGTGTGTTTGATTACAAACATTTTGATAAGATCTCTATCCGATAGATCTCTTAACTAGCAGAAGGGGTGATAACAACAAATGCGTTAATTATTTCAATGTTAAAATCAGGATCGAGGATGGTAACCAATACATCACAGAGGTTTACCATAAGGTTGATGAGTTCAGCTTCCCAGTGGTGCTGTATACTTTCCCCGAGAGTAACATGCCTTTGAACACTGGTTCGAAAATCTTTGCTGCCCAACTCATCAGGTTCCCTAGGATTTTATCTGATGCTTCCGCCTTCACATCAAGAGCTAAGGGCATTTTCGATATCTTCAAAGGAAGGGGTTATAAGGTTAACCTGCTAGTTAATTCTTGCATCAAGTCATTCTCAAAGAATAGGTTCCTCGTTTTTAAGTTTGGTTGTTTTTCGCCCCGCCAGATGCCCTCCATCATTGGCATGTTGGACTAAAAACCTCTTCCAGATTCATTTACTTCCCTTTGTCCTCAAAAATTCCAAAAATTTTATTTTCGGTTAGGTTCTGCTATGTTTCCACAGACTTGGAGAGACCTTCCATATCGTGCATTCGATATGGTTGGCCTGGCCCCTCCACGTGGTATAGGTTGGAGGTTAGGAGCCGAAACCTTGCTTCATGCAGCCACATGGTTCCTCCCTGATGACTCCATACATAGCAGACTTAAATTTCTCTTAGGTTTCTTATTTTCACCATTTGTTATTTTTAAGTTAACTTCTCGTGAAGTCCATGACGAACTCTCATTTTAGTTCCTAGATTGTAAAACTAAAATCGATTATAACTTTTAATTTATTTCCCTTCCCGTCCTAAGGTGGGTCGGCTAGCCTTTATTCGTATTTCAGTCCATACTCTGTACTGGAGTAGGTTACTCTATGTAGTTAGTATTAATTTGTATTCATTCGTTCATGACTTTTAATTATCTAATTATTTACAGGATTCTCTACTAAGGTAGTTGTTTAACTTTGGTATCTTCCGTTTCCTGGATCCTTCGAATTATTATGACTATGTCGTGTCTTACTTCGATTAGAATATGATATAGAACATTCAAATTCAAATTCCTAGCAGTTAAAGTTTCATGTCACATTGATCAAAGCTTCCTGACTACAGGCTGCATTTAGCAATGCTTACATGCAATACTCAACATGCATGTAAGTAAGGAAAGCAGTGCAACTCTACAACGTTGTCAGAATGATTATTAAAAGTGAATACAAAGAATAGGCTGCAGATATAAAGCGTTTCATAGATTTCTTGGGGGGGAGGGGCTTGAATAGATCTATGGAATATCTTTCTTTACATTTGCGTTCTATTTCAATGTCGATATGTACCTGTACTTGCAGTCGCAGGGCCACTTAGTTGACCGTGGCGACCAGGTCACGAAACGTAATGCGATCCTGCGCGGCGTCGATCTGGTCTGCAGTCGGTCGCGTAGATTGGATTTGCGCCATCCAGAATGTCAATATGAATATTGCAAAATAGGAAAATCTTAAAATGTCCCGTGCCGCATTTCTCAAGATGTTCACTTAGTTTTATTTGTCTGTAGATGGGATTATTCAATTGCTGTTTATGGACTCTAACTCCAGCCCATTAGGATGTACCTGCTTCACCTATGTAATACTCTTTTCAGCCATCACAAGTTATAACATATATCAGATTAGGAGATGTATAAGTCATATCAATTCTTATAACAAATCATTGTCTTTGAAAATATCTTTAGTATGTGGATCACTTTCAACAAATAGGGTTTAAATTATTGATTATAGGAAGAATATTTACATTTCGAGGATTATGTGTGAATACATAATGAATCAGGAATTGTTGTTATTTCTTTTTACATCACTGTCATTGAGCAAAGCTGAACGATCAAGTTTTAATGCCTTGGATATCCTATGATGGATAAAGAACATATATTTTTTCTGGTTGAAGGATTTGCAAAATTAATATCGGATCGAAAACAACCAACGAAACAGAGAAATATGATATAACGAAACGATACAATTTATTCAACAAACGTAATGGACTTATCTACAACTGCAGACACAGAAACAAATATTCGCTATCAGGAAATTAACTTTCTTTGTGTCCTAATTTGCAAAGGTCACGGAATAGTGTGGGCTATGTGTCTTTGAAATACAAAGGTCACGGTTATGTCGATTGCATGTTTACTTTAGTATTTTAATTTTGTAAAATTCGTTCATTGACTTTGGCTGCTTCAAGCCTAGGATGCACGTTGCTTCTTTCATAAATTGACGTAAATTGATTCAATTTCTCCTTTTTTAAATAATAGACATACATATCTCCCCGCATTTGCAGGGACGCATTCAAGGGGCCCCTGCGAAAATTTCTGAGATGTCTAGCCAAAGAATGTATAAACGTTTCGGTAATTGAAGAATCTCACAACCAGAGACTTAGCCAGGATGGGTCTCACGATTTAAGCGGCTCTCCCTTGGAGTCGAAAGCTTCGAAAAGCGGGAGATTCTTGCTACGAAGCTATATTTTCTTCCTCGCTTTACAGCTGCTTCTCTCTTATGTCTATTACAATGTAGCCACTGTCATTTATGCGAATTTTCGGAAGCTCAACTGCTTTTTATCTGCTTTTTTCTTAAATCTGGCTAGAACAAGCATGATCTCTGATCTCTAATGTTTTCTCTGAATCAAGCAATCTCTGATGTTTTTTGCTATTTTATAATTGTCTTTTCATTATGCTGAGAAACCCAACTTAAAAAACTGTAGAGAGAAATATTTGAATGAGTAGAGAAACACTGGGAATTTAGGTTATTCTTTTCATTAACGATGGATATTTTTTAGGAAATTATATCCAGAACAGCGTTTCCCAATAACAGGGCCGCGACCAAAAAGTGCGATTTCATTGTGGGTCGCTGATGAATTAGAAATTAGAATCTCGAACTTTGATTGCTATCGAATATTCACGATTACAACTCTTGTTTGACAAATGATTCCTCGTTTCCTTTTAGCAACATAAATCAAACTTGCATATTAGCTGCATGTTATGGAACACAGGGTTGGAACCAGTCAGGCTTTTGACGTGGAGTCAAAAATATAGTCTAAAAGATTAACAGGTCGGTTTGGAAGCGACTCGTGACAGCGAGCTCGGCCAACCCTCGAAGCGAGGCCGGTGGATGAAGAAAAAGAAGGTCGCAATAACAATGCGTCATGATTCCGAGTATTCAAAAAGTAATTCATTGATGCAGGTGAGTCTCGTAGTATGTCACACTGATGAAATCCATAAAATAATAATTCTTAACATTAGACATTGATGTTAATTTTAGCAAAGCATTTTATCGTAATTTTCTCTGATATTTTTGCATTCGAATGTATTTGTTGTAGATCCTCCTCTGATTTGCAACAAGCGAAGCATGATAGTTTCATCAGCAGCATGTCGTACTATCAGTGAATTGTGCCCTCTTTTCCAATGATTTTTTGTTGCACTCAGCTCGTAAAAGAATTCCCTGTTGACATCCTCACTAGATATTTTTCCTTCTCCGTAGTATTGGTAGAACAGAAAATTTCTTTTCTTGGAAAGCATTGGCAAGGTTGCAGAAAGTCAATTAAAAACATAAAATTTCTGTGTTGTTAAAAGAAACATTATGATAGAAAAAGTGATTAAACTTTAAACTTAATTAATCAAAAATTAATAAATGACTTAAACCTTTCAAATTTAGCCGAGTGCAAGAACCGAGATGTGAACTTTGAGCTTTGGTGGAACTTCTGCCGATGAGCAGCGTTCTGTAGATGAGCAGCGAAAATCCTGGCTGGGGCAAAAAAATATTACTTAAAGTGATGAAGCAGTTGTTCATCTAAATGGCCTAATAAAGCTGCATAATTGTTTTTATTATGTGATGGAATACCCATATGACAAAACATAAAACTCCTCAAATCTCAATTAATTTGTTTTTAGACGTCGTTTACTTTGATTCGACTTCCTTATGGTAATATTGTACATCAAGTCATGGATTGGACAGCAAACTGCGCTGAAAGATATAATCTTCTTCAAAAAATGACTGTGATTCCATTTCTTCGAAGAAATCGGACATAGATATTCTAACAAGAGGAAGTTCCGCCTCATATAAGTCACACTGCAAGAACACTTGAACGAAAATCTACAGGTTCGCTGGATAGGTAAAGGCGGTCCTCGGAATTGGCCATCTCGTAGTCGTGCCCTTGCGAGAAGCAATTTTTGTTATGGGGATAGGTATGAGAGGTAGGTCTGCAAATCTCCATTACCAGAATCCATTCATGAGCTGCAACATCAAATTGCAACAATGTTGGACTCCATTGACAAACATGCGATAAGTCGCGTGGACACTAATTTCTTTAAACGCTTTGAAGCGTGTGCATCAGCACATAGGTCTCATTTCGATTGCTGTGGAGAATTGAAAACATCGTTCAACTTTGTTGATAATACATTTTTGCATGTGCTTGGAATATAAGATAATCCATAAATATTTTTTAACACTGATTATTTCAGCTGAATTACCATCCATGTACATACTGTACATAATGGTAAGATTTCAAACTTCAATGAATTATTTTTTAAATAACAATTTCAGTTCTAAATATGATAATTTGTAATGAAATAATCCAACTGAAATATATGCTGACTCAAAAGCAATTCACTAGTCCTACTGAGATTAAAACTTAAAAACCATTCCAAAAAAACATTGAAAACGCAATTAAATAAGATAAGACACTGTCTTCAGTTAGTTACCGCAATTTACGTGAAAAACATCTTTAGGTACAGTTTTCAGTACACAACAGTCACAATTCGTATACGGACAGTTGTTTGCTAAAGAAATTTAACAATAGTGATAGTTCCTACGTGTATGTTTTGTGACATGTTTTCTCCACATGAGATGTATGAAAAATATTCGTTTTTAAGTTGTATGTCTTCTAAAATCTAAAAAAGGTTCTATATCATATCGGTTATTCACGCAAATTCTCAGAGAATGAAAACATTACCGGTGCGGTTATACGATATGCGTAATGATTTATGATACGAAGTGAGGATTGATTAATAGAATCTCATGTCAAAATTACAATAAATTTACGGTCGCCTGATGATGGCTAGCGTTGCTGGTCGTACGCGCTAGCTCAATACATATAGCCTATCTACTAACATCAGCCTGCCTTCTCACCTATTCATATTAAAAAATACACATATGGAAGACGTATGTCCTTTCAATAAATTAACGGTTGCAAAAGTTTTGAATGTTCAATAAGTTTAAATTCAATAGCATTTCAAGACATACCTATATACGCTCAACATTGTGATGCTATAATACTATAGTGCGACCATTACCTGCAACCAATCATCTGCATCATATGTAGCTATATCGTAGCATCATAATATAGTGTTATAAAAATAATAATAATAATAACTATAATGATATAGCTAATAATAATATGAGTTGTGAGTAAATATGTCATATGGGAACGAAGATGCACCTTACCTTTCTTTTTTGGTACAGGAGTAGAAAGAGCTGTATATATCAAATAAAAAGCAATCAGAATTGCATAGCCTAGCTGCCTCATGCTGCTATCTCTACCAGGATATGACGAGCTTCTCAGATTGCAATAATAAAGAAAGAGTTCTGACTCGCACGTTCAGAAAATACCTGCATGTATTACGTATTGATTTCATTGTTCAGTACCAGAATGTTAGAGATCTTAAAACGTGAAATAGTAGCCCGCATCCCACTCAACGACATCATTCACGATAGACTATTCATCTAAACTAAACGATTGATCAATCAATCAACTTTCACAGTACGAAATTTTCTAAGTTTTCTATAGGATAGGGATAGCGCAATTCATATTCAATGTTGGCGCAAATTCGCTTTACCACTCACAATTAATATTACATTAAATGTGCTATGATAAATATATCTGTCATTCAGTGATATAAACTTATTTGACTACCAATAAGTAAATATTAGAATTTTAGTAAATCATCTAGTTACACAATACTTATTGTTCTGTCTAGATTGCTAGTGGCTTCCGTGGCACTGTGGTGAAGTGCTTTGCCAAGCAATCTTTCGTTCCAGAGGTCGAGCCCCGAAAGTGTCATTGGAAGTCGTCAGGAAGGGCATCCGGGCATCACACCGCTCCAGATTAAAGTCTGACTATGTCAGCACCGTCCAAGCCCCCTGTAATGGGGATTGGTGACGTTAAACTATCATTGTCTAAATTGCCACTCCCTTGTCAGTTGTTGAAGGCTGATTTCAACTTTATTAGTATATTTCATGAAGAGCGCTTTGTATCCTGATTTTTATCCTATTCAATGATAGATGTCTCTTACAAAACGAAGCTGACTAAACAAGTCAGAAGTCAATTAATAGAAACAATTGAAGAGTGATTTTCAAAACGCGACATATCCATCTTTGCAACTTCTCATTAAACCGCAAAATTCTGCTGTAAGTTTTAAATGAAATTGCGATTAATCATGAAGTACAACATTGTTCTGCAGCGTATGCTTCACTATTCTGCACAAATTTCAAGTTGATCAGTGAAGTAGAAGATATATTTTTATAGGCCTACATGTGAACTTGTGAAGATAGAAAATTACATGTCTTGCTGTTATCACCTTTTTTCAAAACTCCACACATCCATCTATCGACATATCAAGCCGGGATCCTGTCAGACTTCTGCACAATTTTAATATTGACAACAATCCAATCATCTTGCGCCACTTTTCGCAATGTCTGTATCTAGCGGTTCTTAAAGTTACAAAATTGGCCAGATGTGCAGCAACTTGTAGACTTGTAGTACATATGTGATGATTTCCATCTATTACCAACTGTTAAATGTTTCAATCACAGAATTAGATTGTTTACCCGTATCACTTTCCTTGGACTGCAAACTGATTCAAAACAATGGCACATGCAGGAACTTAATGAGTGGGCAAAAAGAAATTTTCAATACCTTGCAGAGATAGGAAAAATAGTCATGCGTCGCTTGCGGATTGCTGTGAATTTCTTCAAAATGCTCCGATCGCCACCATTCCTTCAGATTGCAAGAATTCAGATCATTGCGGAAAAATTTTGTCGATAATGTTGGTCCTCCGGTCATTATTAAAAAAAGTTAGTTGTCGCGCTAAAAAAGTTTCACAAACTTTTCTGTAGGACTTGACATCGTCTGAGTCTCTTTGCTGTGTGATCCGGTTGATAACAGTCACTGATGCAAACAGCACAATTTGGCGTGTTTAATGTTGAACTGGCTGCTCATTGTTCGATTGCTATGGTATTATGTCAGCAGATTTTGCCATTTCATTAACGTTACATGTTCCAATGCTTCCTTTCTAGTCAAACGGAAGAAGAGACGACCTATCTAATTATAGTCCGGGAGCCAGCGTGAAGTTGTGCAGTGAACGAGGTAGTACACAAAACTTTCACATAGCATAGTACACCTCTAACCTACTGCAAAACTTCGCGTCTGCCGGATCAGATCATTTGCTCTTAAAAAATAGAGAGGATAACAAAATCCTATGTATTTCCAATGGTGAAATTGTGACATTTAAGGTGTTGACTCCATTTTTTCGAATTTTTGCTCATAAAAGTTACACAAATTGGTATTTTGTTGAACTGGTTATTATAGAAATCATCTACAGATGATGTTTCATGATGATCTTCATGATGATGTTACACATGATCTTTCAAATGAGTTATCATTCAGTGACAGAGGATGAAGTAAAGTGTACAAACAGACACTTTTCGTTAAAGTATATCAACAATTTTCCTGAAATTTCGATGTTAAAATTTGCAGTTACACCAACGAAAAGTGTCTGTTTGTACACTTTACTTCATCCTCTGTCACTGAATGATAACTCATTTGAAAGATCATGATCTGTAGATGATTTCTATAATAACCAGTTCAACAAAATACCAATTTGTGTAACTTTTATGAGCAAAAATTCGAAAAAATGGAGTCAACACCTTAAATGTCACAATTTTACCATTGGAAATACATAGGATTTTGTTATCCTCTCTATTTTTTAAGAGCAAATGATCTGATCCGGCAGACGCGAAGTTTTGCAGTAGGTTAGAGGTGTACTATGCTATGTGAAAGTTTTGCGTACTACTTCGTTCCCTGCACAACTTCACGCTGGCTCCCGGACTATTATGTGGTTTCATTTCTTGACTGAGAAGAAAAATCTTCAAGTTCTGTAGTCATTACTAATGCTTGAAAAATTGCTCCCTAACTGTCATTCTTATCAAAGCGAAAAATTCACGAGCATTCTTTATTTTCCTTATCAAAGGTACAGTGATACATTGCACTCAATCAGCAATAAGGTTCGTACTGAAGTATCAATGTGAGCATGTGGATAATTATTGCTCTCTTTTTTTATAACGCCTTAACAAGAGAGCACTGACCTTAACTCTAGCGAGTGATGTCTAGACGTCACAACAACAGTTGCTATGGCCTACGTGAGTCACATTTATCTAAGAGATGAATGATTGATCCCACGATGCTTATCAACCTTGATGCTAAGTGACTACATTTGTGAAATCCATTTATTATACTCGCAGCATCTGGTGATTATTAGGGATTGTTCGTGATATATATAAGTTCGTGATGTTCTAAAACTAAACTAGACTTTTTTGGATGTTTTTAATGTATTTCTTGATAAGACTGTTTTCAAGGTTATTTCACTTTTCAGTTTGCAGTCGATATAGAAAGCCCTATTGGTGATTATCACGTAGGCCAACGGGAACGCTATGAGTATTTGCAAATAGCCTAGGCGACTAAACCTAATTTGTGACCTACATGCAACGAAGATAAGGATTTCATTTAATAAGAATTGCATGATCAGGTTATTTTAGACTTTCATATAATTTAACGTATACCTGATTCATATAATTTAACGTAATCATGAAGAATATTGATAAATCTTGTAGGCTATTGATTTGTATCAAAATTATTCAATTATTAGCACCTGACAATCAATAAATTAGCCTAAATACGATTTTGTAGGCCCATCATATTCTTGAAATTAACATTTAACAAGTCGAAACAAACACTATTTAGAAAGAACCCCTTCAGGAAAATTGGTGTACGCCTCTTCCTTCTTAACAGAACAGCTTGAAACTATTTTGAATGCGAACCAACACTTATTGTGATTAACCTATGACGTTAGTATTGGCCCTATTGCTTATACTATCTAAAAGTACTATGATATTGCGACTTCCCATGGTCGCTAAATGCCAATTTCACATCAAAAACAGAAATCTCGACTCGAGATCTCCAGATTGGGATTTCTGAAATCTCGAATCTCGACCAGGAATCTCGAATGACCAGCGAATCATCTGAATAATTGATTATAGCAATATTCAATATACCAGAATGGAATCTTTTGAATATGTTGCGTTTTGAAGAAAAAACGAAACCACCTTTATCTAAGCACTGATTGACTGTAGATACACGATTCTAACTAACTTTGAAGTAATATCAACTAACAATCCACCATGAGATCTACCGTGGGAGCGAGTTAACGACCTTTAAACAAGAAAAAATTGATAGAAATTATTTGACAATGTCAATATCAAGTGTATTTTAGCCTTTATCGTCAAATAAAGGAAGTTGTGATATTTTATAGCTCACTTTCTAAAATGTACATAGAATGGTGAACATTAGTAAAGATAATAAGGCAAGTGAAATTGAACATGTATCTGTTCACCCAACGTGTGTTATACAGTTGATTATTCTATCCATTCATCGTGCGCCGCAGGCTGAAATTGATAAAGAAGAACTTGCTTCGAATAGAATCAGTAATAAAGAATGGTTCCGCTAACTTCACACACGCTTTTCATGCTCGGGTTCGAAAAGAGAGAGCCGTAGTCGATGACGACATCAGCAATTATAAACCTATGAAGGAAACAAATATGTTGGATGATTTCTAATAATGACATCTATAATTCTTTTCAGTGGTTAGTTAATTGTTGTGCACTGCTGAAACTCTTCGAATGCGAATTGCTTGTAAAATCTTGATAAGTCTTGCGATTGTGCTCTGTTGCCCTTAGAATTCATAAGTGAATATCTCCTTCTCTTTACACAAGCAACTTAGCTTTTTTAGAAGGAATTTCAGGCATATGTAAGTACTGTAATTTTCATTTGATCATGGTAGATTCTCCAGAAAGTAAAGAGGGGCCACTCCCGCATGCAATTCAGAGACACGTGGGGATTGGGTAAAATGATGCTAAACTAGGTTACAGGTGGTTCGTGTAGAGAATCTAAAACAGATCTTTAAAGAAAGATCCTTATCATATTTCGACACCCAAATTTTGAGGCGTGCCGGCACCCATGGTTCTCTGGCCAAAATTGATCAATTTTAATACGTTGCCACAGGAAAGCTACATTGAGTTTTTTTAACAAACAAGTTTACCCTATGGCTGCAACATCATTGCAGCTGTAAGCCTGTGTAATGGAGAACGTCATCAGTCCTCACTACGACTATTTCAACTAATTACCAGGCATTCAAATCACTAAGAAATATATTCTACCATAAATTGTGGGTTCTGGGATGATTTACAACATCGCATGAAATTCAAAGCTTGAGTTTTTATATCAAGCAAGCTTGTGATAGTTCGAAAATCCGATAAATTTTATCCTTTCATGCATTTGTTTTTCTTATGTTTTTGATTTGTAATGAAATCATTGGAAATGAAAAAATCATGAGTGAAAATATGAAAGAATAAAAAGTCATAAATTTCAGAAAAATAAATCAAATTAAAATTATAAATCAATGAAAACTATAAATTATAGATCAATTATTGAATAAATGCAAATTGATGTGGTTTGTAGGCTAATTAATAATAATAACTGTGATAATTGGCGCCCTATCTGCTACAGACCACAACATCTGAATACATAATTCGAACCTTCAAATGAAACACTTTCGACCTTGCTGAGCTCCTTCTATATTCATGTGATGTCCATGATGAATTCTAATTCTACAACGCCCATTTAGTAGTAGGCCTAATGGTAAAGAAGTAACATTTATAATATCATCTAATTTCTTGAATAAAAATACTATTGACTCCGAAAGCATAAAAATGATGATGTTATGATGTTCAAGGGCAAAAATCTCAACCAAAATCGTTGAACTTTGGAGTTTTTATAACCAACCTTTTCTAGCAATCTGGTAGTCAACATAACTTAAAAAATATTGAATTAACTTTTGATTCATTTCATTATAATTGCCAAGAAAAATGTGCGCACTAAATTGAGGTTCGTTTTGCATTTCGCCTTCGAGGAGAGATGATTTTAATGCTATTTGCCATTTCGTAAAGCTGGACTTAATATGTAGACGGGCAGTTTTCTAAATTATGTATATACCAAAGAACCATATAAACCATATACATAGAATCCTTACTTGGGGAGAGCTTCCTAAATATTAGTGGTGCACTTGTGACCCATTGGGTTGCGGTGGTAAGAAAAATGATTCTTATCAGAACAGACAAAATTGCGTATTCAATTTGTAGAAAGGCAATCTCTTTGTATTTGTGACTTATTGATGCAAAGGTAATTTAGTATATACTATTTTCAAAAAGTAGAGGTCAAATTGACACTCACAGTATAGGTAGGCCTATTGCATCTCAGCTTTTGAATTCAAACTGTTCAATGTTTTCTGATCACGTGATGAATTAAATGACAATTTCGTGTGAATAATGACGAATTCTGTCATGAAAGAACGTGACTGCTTCATCAGTTTTCATCAGTGCTAGATCGTATTGATCGTATTTGAATTTTGACGGTGGCATTTTTGAGCAGTTTATGAGCAATACATGTAGCTTTGCAATTTCAATCGCAATCAATAAGAAGAGGTGGAAGCACTGTATAACAGCAAGTCTTTTGTTATTTTATTTACAAAATATCATTTTGCTGGGGATGATAAGTCGTGATGCATAGATAAGCAATTTCGAAGAGCATCAATAAGCTTTCTGTTATTGAAATTTCAGGGGCTTCAGTACCACGAAATCTCAATGGGTGACCCATACCCAAATTGACACTTAAATATTTTCAAATTTCAAAATATCATTTTATTGAAGTCAGAGTGCGCAAATAAGAATTTTTTTGGAAAGTACCAACGATTTTCTAATGCCTACACCGAGTTTTTCGGGGTTAATAACTCATAAAATAAAATTATAGGACGCGTGAGTACGTGTGAAAGCACTTTCTATTCACCTGTGATAACCACTTCAATATTTATAACTGTTAGTATTCTAAATCTCAATTCAATCTCAGTTCCTAATTTCTATGCTGTGATTGCAAATGGAAAACAATACTGCATGGAAATTCTTATGTCTATTACTTGCAGAAGAAAGTTTCATCGTGCATTTTTTTCGAAATTTTTTCGGTAAAAATGCACGATAAATATCCATGAAAAAATGCACGGTTGCAAGCCGGAAAGTCTATGAGACAAAGATGGCTTTATCTATGGTTCATAGACATCGCTGAATTAGTTCATGCATTTCTATGGTCCATCATTTACACAAAGAGATCATAGAATACTAACAATAGGAATCATACCATTCTATGATCGGTACATTGAAAGACTCGTTATTTATTCTGCTCCCACCGGTAATATTCTGTAGATTAGTTATCGTTTAATAATTCTGAATTTAATAAGATAATCAGAAATAATTGAGATAAAAAAATTGCGTCATAGTCATTGTCTTACGAAATGAACAACAAAATAAAGTACATGCTTCCACGTTATTCTATTCGATGTCTCTTTATAACTCAAAGCATAAACGAGGAAACATAATGTAGGTTTGAAATTAGTAGTCTGAAAAAAATTGTGAAAAATACTCACTCATCATCACGCAATATAGCTGATAACCATAGGGCAGCAACATGAAAAATTTCTGAAAATTATATTTAATCAAAGATTGAGTAATAATCGAACATTGGCATGTAAAACTGAATTAACATCCATTTGCAGAAATTTCATGGTCGATCATACTTTCTATGGCAGTTGGAGGAGATGAATCTCATCATAAATTTCTGTAAGAGATACAACTCTCTCCACTTCCAATGAAAGTCGCATTCATTACATTTCTCTTGAAATCTAAATAAGTGAATAAGAATATGACGTATGAAATAAAATATGATAGAAAAATTCAGATTTCAATTTATATCTTCATGCAAGCACAAGAACATAGGCACTGTTTGTTGCTGCTATCATCATTTCCGCATTTAAAAGTCCAATTTGAAGTTGAGTGACGCTCCAGAATTCGATCCCAAAATTGGAGAAACGTTGTCAAGATCTGCGAAATATTTAAATTCGGTGCTTTTATTTACAAATAACTTTCAGCTTGCTTCACAATTGGAAGGAATCATCTGGTCAATGATTCTGAAATAATTTCACTTAAGAACATCTGCTCATAAGATATAGCTTGTCAATTGAGACTGTGATATCACAAATACCGCAAAATGATGAATGTACTATATGGACGAGATAATTATAAATGAAAAATGTCACTCTTTCAGTCAGATAGATCGCTTGCATTAAGAATACAAAATTAGAAAAAAGTAGCATCATAGTTTGCTATTATAGACTATTGTAGAAACTATTATAACTATCATAGAAATCATATTACATTTTACATGTGCAATAAACATAGAACAATGTCATCAATCAATAAATGAAATAAATATATAATAATAATATATCATACAACAATGAATAATAATATTGTCATCAATCAATAAATGAAATAATGACAAACGAAGGGAGCACTATCTTTCTGACTTTTCACAGCTTTATTGTTACGAATAATTGACAAAAGCGCGACGAACCGAATTGGAACTCAAGACGTGCAGTTGCTGAAGACAACTAAATAGGCTACCAGCACTTTGCTAATAATTCAAATCTTCCCTAGTTTAAGTACAATTAATAGCTTGCCTATTATTCTAAAAGTCACTTATTGCTAATGAATGAGCATGTGCTTTTACAAAGTCGAGGACTTTGTTGATTTAGTTCCCTCCTATACATTCAAAACATAGAGTACTATTAAATCAAAAGCATAACTTGAAAATTGTTAAAGATATTTATAAAAGAACACAAACACATTGGTTGAATTTGAAAACACATTCAAGCAAATATCATTTCAAACCTTGTTTCTTCATCACTGGTCCATGAGGGTGTAATAACAGCCACATGCAAAAGTTGTTTCACTTACGCTACTTGACATTTAATGGCAAAATCATTGTCAGAGTTGAATAGGCTACTAACCGTTCACATCCAAATCCATCATCTGATTAAGATCACAGGAAGTTTCAATTGAAGATTGTTTTGTTTATCAAAAGAAATTTTCATCACGTAGCACACAGTGACGAGGAAGAAACAGCTCGCAACCAAGTACTTGACAAAGACGATTATCCTCTATTCAGAAGCTGGAAGAATTAGATCTGGCAAGTGCATTCATTTTTGTGCGAGATCTAAACTTCCAGACTCTGCTTTGAGGCTCGTAGCAGACCGATGGCGACGCTTGAATGACTGCACTGTGGAGTGGAATAGTGATGGACCGACATATGTATGAACTGACATAAGTGCTCTATGATGCGACAACTGATAAGACCTGGTAATACCTATAGGGCTCAGAAATCCAAAGTTAAACATTAATTTCAATGTTTTCCCGCAATTTTTGGCATTTGATAAATACCTAAGGCGATACACGATTGCAAATGTCGCGGATAAAAATAGTTTCTAAAATATAAAGAAATAGAGGTATAATAGACAGTGTTTGTATAGCGAGTCTCCCCATTTTACAATCAACTACTTTTTGACCTGTTGATAAACCACAAACGGTATGAAACTCGATTCGCAACAGATAAGGGTCATTTTGCTCTGTTCTATACTCATGTCGCACGCTCTCATCAACTATAATGGCCATAAGGACTCGGTGACACGTAGCAACAGCAGGTCTGTCAGTGAGCACTGATAACATACACCGCATTCTGCTAATCTCAGAGTTGAATTGAAGTCAATGTTATTGCAGTCTGATTACACAGACATTGGAAAAATTTTGCTTCTGATTGATAAGTTGCTTCGACCATTTTCATAGTTGTTCAAATATAGGGAATGGAGTGAACAGAGACTGAAACAAACCACAGAAGTCGTGATGATGGGCTTATACTTCCAAACAGCATTCTGTAGCTAAAAATGTTGAACTTGCAACGGCGCAGTGCAACCAAATGTCCTGGCGTTTCGAATGTTCACAGGCGGTTTTGCAGCATCTCAGACTTCAAATTCAGCTTCAGTATTTTTCAATTTCATTTAGTTGCGAAATATATAAATGAATTTGGTTTGGGCTCATGAAGTCGGAAACATGCTTGCTCTCTCAGTCGAGAAAAATAACCAGTAAAGAATTATGAAAATGCACTAAATAGCACAAAAAATCATTTACTATATAGCTCAGGGGGTAGCAACACCCAATAATAATTTACATCGAAAAAGAGCTGTGCATATACATGCACATGCATAATTCAGTGTACTATTTTGATGAATACGACGCAAGGATCCGTTGTTGTTTATACGGAAAATTAGTCTTAGTAATAAGTAATAGAAGAAAATACTAAAAAATGTTAAATATCGCAAAAGAAATCAGAAAAGAGTAATCATACACGAAGTTAAGAAAACAAATGTAAGCGAAACGTAAAAAGAAACCCAGCCTCAGATTACACACACAAAGGGGGAAATACCCGATGTCAAGATAACGGATCGCAGAAATGCTGCAGAAAATAGCATGGACTGAATAGAATCAAAGATTTCATGATTGCCGACAACAATATGGGTTTTGACACTTACTCGCGGCAGAGACCGACAACGAGTTCTAAAAGTTTCTAAAAATGATGTTTTGCAAAGCGATATAGAGATAAAATGAACCTCTATAAACCCTTTCCCAACTTTCTATGATATTCCGATTTAGATAGAAACAATGTAGTCAACTCGAAGCGAAAACTGTTAATTTCATTTGGAGAAAATTTCCAATCAATTTTAGATATAAATTTTAAGTCGTGTACTACAATAAGACAGATAAGAGAGCCACTTTGTTGAAGCTCCCTCCATGTCAGTGCTGAATTGATGTTGATATTAAGCTGAAAACTCCAACAGTAAGCCGACACGCCAACATTTTCCCGCAATCTTGTATTTTGTGGTGGGCCTATAGTGGACATCACTTATTGCAGACACATTTATTGCGGTCAGGTTTGATAGGGAACAATTTCCACCGGTGACAAATACCGGTGGCTATACAGAAGCATTGATGAATGCTAACTGAAAAATGATGGCGACTAACTAAATAAATGATGAACTATGGAACTGCGACAATCAATGACCTGTGGTATATGTGGATATTTGCTAAATATCGATAATGACATTGATACTTTATAATTTTGTATAGAGATTTAGCATTTGATTTCCAAAAATTTTTACTTAGGATTTCTTTCTATCTCAATTGATGAGACATTACCGGCGAAATATATTTTCATAAAATTTATTTGTTAATTTTTGTGTGTAGAAAGAATGAAAAACAATATTATTTCATTAATTTCGAAGTCTTTCCTTACAAGAAATTACTAAAGATACTGAAAATGAAACCATAGATATTAATTTAAGTGGTTTGCATTTAACAATTACATACGTTTTGGCTATTATAAATAAGGGTGATGAATTTGCGGGCACATATTCAATAAAATCTATGAATCTGATGCGGTAACTAACTTAGCGATTCAAATCTTGGTGATAGAGAGTCGCGATTCTAGAGGAAAGCTTGATTAGATCGAATGCGTCAGAAAAATTAAAGGTCACATTCAAATATTAACTTGTGAAGGGCTCAAACATCGTCATACTACTCATCATCATCTGAAAGTTTTTTTACGTGCAGAGCAGTGTAGCAGCTGTAGCAGAGCGAAGCATCACTAAAGAAAAATGCGCCATTCATCTGAAGAAAGCCACAGGGAAACAATATTTAAAATCATCAAACATTGCGTTTATACGGAAATCAAGTCATAAAAGATTGCAAGTCCAGGCGCATAAGCCCAGTCTAGGCCCTCACTCACACTCACAATGCACAATATAGTCAACTGTCTTTTCACAATTCTCCTACATTCCTAAACAGACTTTTTTCTCACAACGACAACCGATTTAAAAATTGATTATCTGAAAAAGCATCAAATCGAACAATGTAACAATATGTGTTGCTTATTTTTTTCAGCAAAACCCTTCTGATTTTCCTTGCATAATTGGAGCAAATTAGTCAGTAAAGTGAAATTAAATTTAAGAGATTAAATTTCTATTGAAAATTGCGTGAGATTTTTTCAATTGATTATTCATAGAATAATCTGCTTATACGGTTCTCGGCTGGTACACCGAAGTATGTGAATTTCGACTTATTGGATATTTTCCTGTATTATTTCAATAATTACTAATTCATTCTAGATTTTAAGTAGGCCTAAACAATATAAGTAATCCAATTTATTTATTTAGTACACCAATAAGTGCAATGAGCACCAAGGCAACACAGGAAATACATTCAGGAGGGAACAATTAGAAGTTATAATAAAACATAAAAACCTTCGTTTAAACTGTTTCACCGTTTCAGTGTTAACAATATCGTCGGGGAGGCGGTTCCAGTCATCTATAATGCGGTGGGAAAAGGAGGATAGGCGACAATTCAGATTGGTTGGGTGGCGGAAATTTTTGTAGTTATGTCCACAGGTTCGGGAAACACTAAAGGTGAAGAAGGAATTAGGATCACTTGGAGTAAGGTGGTTACATATTTTGAACACGGTTGTAAGGTCCATAATCCGACGACGACATTGTAGTGTTGGGAGATTCAGAGCTCTCAGTCTTTAAACGAGGATAGACCACGGATGCTTTTGGTGAATCGACGTTGTACACTTTCGATAGCCAGAATGTCTTTGTTCAGGGATGGATTCCAGACTGGGATGGCATATTCGAGGTGAGGGCGGACCAGTGTCTTGAAGAGACGAATAAGCAGATTGGTGTCCCGAGAGACGAATGTCCTGAGGATGGCAGATACAATACTTTTAAGAGAACAGATACAATTAAGAGAACAATGTTGGGCTACTTGCTAATTCAGTAAATTCGGACTTATAATTTCTATAGGCTCTATTGTGAATATAAAACTATATCCCATGCATTTCCTAATGTTGAGAAATACTTCCGCTCGAAATTTTTTCGGTATTCGATTATATGTAAAATCACATGGATTTGTAGATGGAGCAGTCAACGGTTTGCAATAGTTTATGGATGGTGGTGACATAGCTTTGAATACTTTTATGAATTAGCATTTACTCATGATATCAGGTATTGCAATTTTTTTATCATTTTTTATTGTTAACGAGATGCAATACAATTTCGGTTTTAATCTAATTTTTGAGATTCCCCATTAGATCTACAGACTTTTGGTTTGTGTACTTAAACTATACTCGGAACGCCTGCAAGTAAAAAAGAGGCCATGGAAAGGAGGCTATGTATCCGTCCGAATCTCATTATTTGATATCTGTGAATATAATCTATAATATGAATAAGAAATCTATAAAACACAATTCCTTGACAAAAAATTTAAAAGAGTTCGATTCTAGCCATCGAGGACAATCTATTAAGGATAGCAATCTATTTATCTGCTTTGCACAGTTGCTGCTTCAGCGTCATCACACAGAGCTTTTAAGAAAACAATACAACTACACAAAATTTGGTCATTACTATAACTTCTCGCTGCTTCCTGCGGGTAGGGATTCTCCTGAACATGCGAATCGATAAATGCATTCAACAAAGTGTTTAAACATGTTCATTGTGCAGTCGACTCATTGCCCTAACGTAGATTTTTAGCGACAAATCCGCCATCTTCTTTCTCCCATACTTACTTACATGTATAGGCCTATACTTACTTTAGTATTCAATCGTAATTCAACTTTTGGGAAGGTCTTCTTCATTTATGTCATTTTGAAACGAATTTATTTGTTAAACAGTCTAACGGAGCAGCTTAATGTGGGATACAATTTCCGGAATCACAGAGAAAAAGAAAATTTATAGGTAAAAAACATCAGTATGTCACATGTCTAATGATGATGTGAAGCTTTTACATTTTATGCAGACAGTGTAGGGTCAAATGTTTTTTCGGAAAGGAGTGCCTGTAAACAATTACGCAGTGAGTCCATTTCAATACATCTTTAAATTCTATCTATACCACACTATTCAATAAGTTATTTCTTCTCCATACTTCTTAACAGCACAAATCAAGAAAAAATAACTGTCCATTTGATTTTAGAGCTGCTCAAATTGCGTTCAGTTGTACGCTTAAAGAACCCTAGTTTTACATTTGAAATTTTTTGGTGCACTGGTGTGTACAGTTGCGATTAGTGCACAGCTCTAATGATTTTCATTAAATGCAACCTGACAAACAGTCTCAATTTAGGATTGCCATTTATGTCAAGGAATACTTTAAAAAGTAATTGTAATTCAAACATAAACTCATCTCTGAAAATTAATACGGTATTTATGCAGGTAACACTGAGGTTAGGAGGATTCAAATAACCCTGAAGTAGTGCGTCTTCCCAACATTCAAAACGTTGAATCACAAAGTTCATTTCTGATTATGTGTACCAAGAATCGGAATCATGAATGACATAAGAGCTGAGTTTGTCAATATATAGGCTAAGATTAAAGATATAATGAGAGTTGATCGTTTTCCATATTCCGTTTTTTCCCATAATTTTCCGACATGTATCTTCAAAGATAAACCGAACAATTATTACTGGCTGCGATTTTCTCCCGGTACAGAATACTTATCTTGCAGAACTTCCAAAGTACGAATGAAGAGAGTAATTAAAGAAATAAAGTGAAAGCGCAATTTTAGATAACAACATCATCAGATCAATTTCCAGAATGAAAACAAAATGACATGCGCGGCTTTTGACTTCGGTTTATGCCGTCATCATCCTGTAAAGAAATCACTCATTACAGAAAATGACCCATCAGCGGAGATTGTCAGATTTTTTACAATATCTGATAAATAGTCAGATAATTAGATTTTCCAAAGAGTCAAAGGTATCCTTTAGATCGGTTTCAGAAAAGATGTTTTCCATAAGTTTAACATGCAGAGGTAAGAAAGCTTTTCTGTTAACATGAAAGATCTTTTGGAGAAATTAGCCTTTTTTAAGATTTTGTAAAAAAAAGCGCAACATCTTACAATACGTCAACTTTCGAGCTCAACATCAAAAATCAGAAACTTCCTGCGCCTCCAGAGCCTTTGCTCACAAGATAGGGCACGTGTGATACCTTGTGATACCCCACTCTTCTAGCCAAGAACTACGTAGAAGTTAAGAATATTGCCATAGGCAAACTGGACCCCAGTGATGCGTTATCAATCGAGAAGGGACAAAATCTCTGGAAGCTATTTTGGTCTCACTTGTCTTGATTGTAACGCAACTTCATGAATCTGAAATTTCTCTCATCCAGGCATTTGCTTTGATGGAATAGACACAATCTCTAATTTCTGACATACCAGGTGGGAGAGAGGAGAGAAATTAGACTGAAAAGTTTCACAGGGTCCAAGAATACCTTGGTGTTTTTATGGAGATATTTGATATCTGTACTCGAGTTGCCAATGAATGTTCTTTTCAGGGTGTTGAAACCTGATTGTGCTTCAAATACAATTATATAGTTATGTTTACAAGCAATGCTTTTAATTTGGTCTACCACATTCTTTATTAAGTCATGTATCAGCTTATTCTTATGTCAGTCAAAGAGTAACTGTTTAGATTGCAATTTGTTGGTCTATTGGATTTTTAGACATTGACGTAGAACCTACGCTTATTGCTGTACTGCCTTTTCTCAACTAGCGAACATCGACGCTTTCATTATTATTAAATTTATCAACATGCGTATTGCGTAGACGGTCGACTTCAGTTAAATGATTAATATTTATTCACATTCGTGTTGTTTGTTGTTTATTTGCTTCTCTTTTATTCCGTTTTTGTCCTTCTTGTGATTTAACCCTCTGATGATTGTAAAAATACTACCCTGTTTATGTTTTTATGATGTCCAATGGACCCCAACCAGAAATACCTGTGTTTGCACAAAAGTTTTCGGAAAGTTCAATAATATTAGTAAATTTTCTCAAATTTAACCTTTGATTACTCTAATATACAGTTTCTACTGGCAATATAAAAGAATAGGGTCATCGATCAACTGTTTTATTGTCCGGATAAACAAGACAAACACACCAAATTTGAATGCAATGAACAAATGAATCGTCCGCAAGAAGTACATGTGGAGCGCGTCTTCTTATCTGCAGATCTTGGGCAGGAAAAGCATCTTCCTTTCACTGAAGTTTGTACTCGAGGAACTTGCGATGCTTGTAATTCCTGAGCACGTGTTCTCGATTCCTGTTGATACCGTACGAGGGCGAATCCCAAACTCAGCAAGAACAGTCTGCGCCGATTTGATTTATGCTGATTCACTTGTGGAAAGAGCTCTTTGCGAAGAACAAAGGCATTCAGACAAGCAATATCTAGGATGTTGCAAAACACTGGCACGTGCCATCTCCGGGACTTGTACTTTGTTGTATACGAGGCAATCATTTGATCCATCCTGTCGGTGCCACCTTTACGATGATTGTAATCGATAATCACTGATGGCTTTCGGTTTTCAGCATTACTCAAGGTCGGCGAGGAATGCTCGCTGCTGAGAACGATGACCATCTTTGTCTTCTTTGCTTTGTACGCCACGATTTGAATATTATCTCTCGTGTATAGGAATTGAGAAGTATGCAATCGTGTTCCGTATGACTTCTGATTTTCCGGGGGACTTCGTGGTACCTATGACTTCTGATGTCCAGGGGGACTTCCCTTCGATTTGCCCTCATTGTTCCCAGGAGTGTCATGTTTCTCTCCAAGAGTTTTCGAGAAAGTGAGAGAGAACAAAAGAAGTTGTCCGTTGTTATACCAATTCCTGGTGCACGAAGAGGCTCTGTTAGCTTCAGCACGACATGCTCTCCTAGTGGACAGTCCTCTCTGGTATCATCCTTTCCAGTATACATCACTGGGCCAAGTATTTCATCGGTCACTTCTAAATAGATGTCATCTGAGTTCAGCTCAAGCCAATCCGATTGCGTGACTTTTCAGGGAGAGTAGCTGTGGTGTCGGCTTTCTATGGTCTTGACCTCTTATTGATCTTGCGTTGAATGTTGGAATGCGTCGGCAGCGCTAGCCGTGCGCATCGCTCATGGTGTAATTGTCCCTCCATCTGGCTCGCGCGCGCGCTCTCTATCTTTTTTTTCACTCACATGTATTGCCTGGATCAGCGCATGTACGCTCGCACTTCATCTGTGGAATCTTGACCTTGGGGTCCATTGGACCCCAACAATCACAAACGTAATAACCCACATTTTTATTCAAATCCACTAACCCTAAACTTGTCAAACATTTAGGGATATAAGCGCTTGGAAAAATAGTAATTCTCAGGTAATTAGAAAAACATTACATACAAATAAGTGGAAAAATCTGACTAGCAAAACATTTTTTGGGGTCCAATGGACCCCAAAATCATCAAAGGGTTAATTTGATTGGTCGCATAGTATTCGATTGGATTCATGAATGTTTTTAAATGTCACAGAACAACGGCTTTTGATTCTTCTCTGTTTCTTGCTTGTTAAATAAGTAACTTATAAATCTGATATAATTACCCTATTTACCCATTACTAATAGCTGTGTTCATTTTGAGTACATTTCGATATGGGGATTAGATTTTGATCATTAGTGAAAGATGAGATCGATGCGATTCTAATGGTGCCACTCAAAACTTCGTACAATGATAAGAACTCCCGCAAAATGAAATTCTGTTTTGCACATAAGTTTAGCTTTGAAAATGGCTTGGCCGTTAATGGGTTAATAAAGTGTGCATAGAATACTTGCGTTTAATGATTGTGTAAGAGGAGCACGAAATTGATAAAGCATTTTCATGAAATTTTGTCCATCTTTTCGACTTTACTTATCGGCCTTTATGAAGCTATTATGCCGTTTTGCAGGCTGGCATTTGATTCGATGTATTTTTATGCAGTTTCAGGAAACTAGCATTGAATTAGCCTATATTTGATCAGATTTTTATGCATGAATTTCGATATTTTAAATTTACTATTTAATATTTCTATAATTTTTTCTAACTTGCTTTAAACCGGGAAAATAAAACAACTTATAATTGTTAGCAAGCTCTTATCAAGGTGTACACTGGAGTTTTCCAATGCATACCTTGAAAAGAGCTGTCGAAATTTGTCGTTGGAAGGTGAAATGTTCGTACTTGGGTTTGCTGTTTCTCTACAAAGTATCCAAAATGAAGGGTGTTTTCAATATTAATAGATATTTACAAAGTGCATGTAGTCAGATTTGGAATTTCGCATTAAATACCTTTCTTCAATTTGAACCAGCAATCATGCCGCTATTTTAAGCGCACCTTAACTTCAAAGTTTAACCCATTAGTATAAAAATAGCAACCTCAAAAGTTGGGAGATTAGAGAACGAAAACTTAATCTCCAGATAGTGACAATGGCGCTTGCTCCATTGCCGCACATTTACGACTACTTGAACAGCGGGACACACGCTTTGATCGGTCAACTTTAGAATATCAATGAGGACTTGATTCACTTTTCCCGACAGTCTTCTTCCTCTTCATATGGGTGCGAATGTCTTTGCCAGTCAAGTTCTTCGTTACCTTAGGATATGTTCTCATCTGCCGTATGCCATTGTCAAAGTTAAAAGCACGTTTAAAGTTTTTGTGAAACGCGGATATGAAGCCTGCAAGTTAATCAAATGTATGGAGAGACTGTTGAAAAAGCATTTTTTTTAGATTTGCTTAAATTTGGTTTGCAGTCAGCAAGAGAATTTTGTACTTTGTGTGGCTTCATTTAAGAGTGTTACTATTGTTAAGTCATGTGTGGGGTCCGCCTTTTTGGCGGGGGTCCGCCAGCTAGGGTTTGAGTGTACAAAATGTTAAAGGACCCGAAACGCGACCTAGCTGGTCATTTTGCTGATGAACCCCTTCTATGTTTATTCCTTTCTGATATGTCTGTATAAAGATTGTAAATATGTTTTATTGTTCGGTACGCCATCTAAGTATTATTTCTTTCTTTTATATTACCCGATGACCGGCGTGAACGCTTTCAACAGCCCTTTTCAGGGCTACACGTATTAAGTATTTATTGAGTTTCTATTGTTCATTCGAAGTGCACTAACCTGACTTTTCCCATAACTGCCATCTCATTTTTTCTATTTACTTTCAGAAGCTTTCCTTGTATTTCGATTGATTTCTGAGCATAGCATTGTTTTCAAATATAACATAACCTGCATGAAAGGTATCATTCATATATGGAAAGACTATAGGTAATAGGCACTCCTGTTCTTTACTGGTCAAATTAGCCATGAATTTAAGACAAATTCATCCACAAAACATCAATTTTTGGCATCCAAAATATTAAGAAACGATACCATTCCGCCAGACAGTTCAGAATGTTCTCAACAGCTGCTCATGGACTCAAAACGGTGCTTGCATAGTTGATAGCCTTATACGGGAGGGTGTTCATGATGATGAAGAGAAAGCAAAAATACGGCACTCCCTTTAGTAACGGCTTTAATACAAATTAGTTGCTAAAAATATTTACATGGCAAACGTTTCGCGACGCAGTCGCTGCCTCAGTGCACTAAAAAGAAGGTAAAAGCAGTCAGAGTGCGTGGTTTATATATCAGGGTGATAATACCGTAGACAGAGTATCTCTCAGCCAACCAGCTCGTCTTTGCGATTCAACTGTGGTCTCCTATTTCTGATGTAGCGAGCTTCAGCCAGACGATTTTCAAGAAGCGAACTATGCTTGGCAATGATATTGATTGTGAAATCGAAAATGTCAAGGTTACTGTCGTGGTCATTATCGAATGTTCGGAGAGGGCACTAGTATTGTTCTACAAGCGCAAGCTACGTTCATGCTCCTCGAAACGAATTTTGAAAGGCCTATTAGATTGCAATTCCTCCACACATGCAGCCTACTCCATGGGGTTTGCCTGATAACGGGATGAATTGAAACTGCGCATTATTTTCAATTTTTCAACAATGACTTTCAATTTTTCGCTAAAGTATTCAAAACAAGGAAATCAAGCAATAAGAATTAAAATGCAATGTTCATCAGATTCCTTTATTCAAATAATTTTGTTACAAAATAATATCTAAATTAACAATGACAATGTGAAGAAAATTCATAATCCTTCATCATTAATGTTCAAATACACAAGATGAGCGTGCGTGATTAATGATTTAATCAAATATTTCTTAAAACATTCTACAAAATAATAAAGATCAAAAACATTATCTTGACAACATCTCCGGATAGAAATGTATGAAATTAAGAATTGATATGAACGTGTATAAATCCATGGGTAAATCAAATGATATTTCAAAGTCTTAATACTCTCATAAGAAATTTTCCATATGCAAAAAGTTTAAGTAAGGGCACTCATTCTAGCAACTCCGAAGTCACTAACAACCTTCTCCACCATTGGTTGTATTTCTCTCCATACCTGCGTTATCTGAAAGATCAAAACAAAAGTTAAGCAAGAAAATTTATCAATTTGTCATCAATCTCCAGTAATTCAATCTTGTTACAGCAACGGCGATTTAATTTTGTCATTTATGCTTTCATTTTGCTTAGTAATCCATGAAATTCATATTCATTGGCTCTTCCGAACATCATTTGAACTATGGTAGGTATAGGCTTTATTAAATTTCTATGTACATTTTAATTGCAAGCTTTTTATAAACAAATAAATCAGCGGTGTTTTTCCGTTTATATTTCTATTTCGGATATTTGTGTTGAAATTAACAGGATGCTGAAATTGTTTGATGAATGAATGATTTATTGGAATTGGAATTACGAATTCATTCGTCCGCTCCTTCCATCGACTTATTTCATCTTTAAATGGGCATTCACTTCACAACATATTTGCAAATACTGTCACTTTTTCATTCTATATCGTCATGCCTCATCAACTTCCATTTATTATGAACAACAATGAAATTATATAAACGATAGATCAAATTGCCATGCAAAAGATGTGCGACTGGTAGGATTCGAACCTACGACCAAGGTTAACTAGACCTGTGCTCTAACCAACTGAGCTACGAGCCACTTACGCGACTATGTCAATTGGCAGGCTCAAACCCTCACCACCACATATCAGTTGTCAAGGCAATAATTATCACAGTCCGAACGTATTTTTTGAATAATATAGACTACGTTTCTGAGGTTCGTGGGCCATTGTTCATGTAGGTGTACTCGTATACTGATAACTAAACTATTATTTAAATATAGAAGTGGTTAAGTTTTAATGCCACGTATCTACATTGATAAATTGTGTGCAGAAATAAATGACGCAATGTTATTCTTGTTGTTAAATGTCTAGATTGTAGATGTAGAATTAAGTGTTCTTCAAGATGGCACCAAAACATATGTTTGTTTTCTGAGCTATGATTGCACTCTTGCCCCTACAACCTACAATTTTGTTGTTCGTACTTAACGCCAGTAGAAGACATTGTCACTTCGATGTGGCAGTACATTAGTTTTTGAATTTAGGCCTATATATTTATAAAGTGAGATTCATGCATCATGATGCTGTCGCTGCTGCAGTTTTCAGACCATTGTTGCCGCGTGCAGGAAATAGTAGCCCGGTTGTTTCGTGTGTCCTTGATATTTTCCCTTAATATCGTTCGTCACTGTATCTAACCACGATTTGAACGGGCGTCTCTTCTTCCCTTACTTTATTCCTTTATTTCAATTCCATTACTTTCTTCACTGCATTATGTTCGGGTCCTCTTATTCCTCACTGCTCTATATATATGCTGCTCCGCATATATTTTGTTTTGTGATATACGAGTACTTATGAACCACTTGTCTCAGATGTTTTGTGGGGCTAGCTGAAAGTATGGATCAAGACAGCCGCTGATCGTGCCATGTGTTAAATACTTCCGTCCCTCCGCATCTTTTGCATGTAGTTTTAAAAATTCAAAAATATCTTTCTTTCTTATAGACTGAGTGCAGTTTTTGTCATAATCTGACATTGTATCCGAGTGAAAACCGCTATGCGTCCTTCTTAGTATTACTATGTTGGGCTTCAGGAATAATTATCCGAAGGGTTCGCACATTCATAAAATGAAGAAATTAACTTATCCAACAATGTGGGCAACTTCGGAATTCTTTAAAAACCGGAAAATCACATAAATGAGCTTGACCGTACTAAATCGGCAACTCAGTTATGCATTTTAAGAAATGAAGCATGCAATCAGGAAAATTTGATATTTGTGTAACATTTAATGATATCATAGATATGAATATGCGGATGGTATATTCTATACGCATGATCGTTAATCCATCCACAGAAGATAATCCTCATGCATAATCCGAATTTTTGGATATGCGCTTTCCATGTAACGTAACTCCAGGAGGAATTGCGCATGATTGTTGATTCTAGGAAGCTACTCCTAGTTCCTGATACATATGGTCAGAAAAGTTTTCTTCCAGGAGGCTTTGAAGGAAAATTGGTCGACTATTTTATCGATTTCCCAATATCTTTACATGTTTCAAATAGAAGAAGTGTTCCTCACCTCTGAGTGACCAATAGAGTTCACCTTGACCAGATTATACAAAGCGAAATGGATCAGTTCCACATGCTTGTATACGAGTTGGATCTCATGAAGTTGGCACAATTGGGAGAATTGAACACGGGTTTCTTGGTCTGACAATTCTCGATCTTGCTGCAAAATGAAATATGTGAAATTGTGACATTGAAGTCAGTTTCCAAAACATTTTGCCAATAACAAATGCATGCTTAGCATGTTCCTTGATGAAATCTACGTAAGTCAGTCTTAAGCAAAAATATGAATTCTACAAAGGATAACTTGCATGCATCAATATTTAACCTTAAGAAGTGCTGAAGGTGGGCGGTGGACCCACCTAGTTTTTTTCTTATTTCTTCAGAAAGTTGCTAATTTTCGTCCCAGCACTGTAGATAAAGTTGATTTCACTACTGCATGAGTCAAAAAACAGAGCATGAATCAAGTATGCTGCCCCTGTTTGGCATTACGGACTTTCCAAGAAGTGTTCAGACCTGTTGGAAGGAGTTCAAAAACGGGCTTTGAAAATGATATGTGGAATACGCTACCAAGACCATAGCTATAATTATAAAAATATACTTGAAGTCTGTAAGCTGCAAAAACTGTGTGACAGACGAGAGCTATTGTGCCGGAAAGCAATGCTGAATCTCTCCAGTGACCTGAAGCAGAAGATTCCTCAGAAGAGCGAATATTCGAGGAGATTACGACGGACCACAACGACAATACGGACAAGAACTGAGCAATATCGTAGATCTTTTTTACCTTCTGCAGTGAAATTTTTATGATTGTACATGTGCCTTTTCTATTGTAAAACTATCAGCCATGCTGTAATTTTCGGAAATAAAGACAAAACAAGTTAAAAATTAGCGACCGAACAATAATCAATGATAAGATTTGTTTTAGGACCTTAAATACCTAAAGAGAATGACAACTATTAAGTCAGTAAAAGACACCAACACCATTGCTTCCCCGACTGCACTCGCCCAGAAATCGAACCGAAGTCCGTGGGGGAGACGAGCTCGCACCTTCTTCACTAGACCACGTTGTCGGTGATATGCTGTCGGATACCGTCAGTATAACGATCATTCTCTTTAGATATTCAATGTACTGCGACAGACCTTTGTTGTCACTTTAGGACCTCAGATCATGACTTTCGTAAAAATGTGATCATCGACCCTTCAATTAGAACAGGGGTGCGCAACCTGCGGCCGTAGCAGAGGCAAAGTGCGGCCGTGACTATGAGAAGCAAATCAAAAAGAATATTGTGCATGTATATTGCAAATATTTCTGGAGTTCAAGGCAATCGAAAACAATTGTCATAGCATACTAGTCCTGTAACTGTTCCTTCACCTGAAGACGTTCCCTTCTGTCACATTGCTATAGTCTTTGATGCGCTCAACCACGAATTTAGTGCGCGGTTCAACGACTTCGTCGCACTTGCTCCTAAAATAAAGCTCGTTGCCTCGCCGCACTTGATCCAGATAGAATAGGTTCCATTCGAACTTCAAATGGAAGTGATCGAGTTGAAGGGAAGCACATACGCTTGCGAGGCAGCGTTCTCTAAATTGAAGTTCATAAAGAACAAGTACCGGACGCGCTTAACAAAAAACAATCTTGAGAATAGTTTACGTTTAATGACATTCTCTCAAATGCCTGATTTTTGAAGTTCGAGATGGTTGAATTTTGAAGTTTTGAAGACAACAGCAAGTTAGTTAGTGAGTCTTACATTGATATTGTATTTTTTTCACGAGATTTTGTATTTCCAACTATTTAGATTTTGTGTATTTTCATAGATAAAATATGTAAAAATTTAAGCTGTATTTTTATTTCACATTTATCATCATTTAAGGCTAACGTTTTGGGTTGCGAAAGAACTGCATGATTAGCAATCATAAGATACTTTATAACTTCAATAATAACGCAAGGTAGGCAGGCTTATACGCGGGGTTCTAGTATATGCGTAGGCCTACATACGAGTGAATGCCTAGAATAGACGGGCTCGTGATTCCTTTATGAATTATTATAGTAGCTTATTTAAGTGTTTTCTCCTTCAGTTGACCTTAAAAACACATGCTTTCAACTTTTCAAGTGATAATAAATAACACTTTAAGCTCATTTCGGATCAAAAATGACCGTCGGTCGTATATGGGTTGACTTGCTAACTCATTCTTCACGAAGTAGGCCTTTATGCGATTTTCACAGCGTCATTCATCAGGGAAAGCTAATTTGAATGAAGGAATATATAGACGATTGGCTATTGACCTAGTTGTGTGCACACATGTTAAGTGAGGCCGTGATTCTTTCGGCCTTCGAAATGGCGGCCCCCTGAGTTGCGCACCCCTGAATTAGAAGCTCTCAACGCGTCGATTCCCACTCAGTCTCTCTCATCTCTTCAGCTCTCTCATGTTGCTTAAGATCCATTCAGACTACTTTTCCTGATTGACGTCTTGCTATGCGACGAATTATTAATTCATCTTACACTACACTTTCCAATTTCCCATTACTTTGGTCAGCAATATTACTTCGCAACATTTTTATGCGTTTAACTTAAAAATCTATTTTGTTTTATTTATTTTAAAACAAATCGTTTAAAAGGGAAGATCTGTTCGTCAATTCAATAAATAACGCGCTACAGTGACTTTTTTGACCTCTAGCGTCGAAAGAGGGACTACTATTAAATATTTGAAAAGTGATTAGTATTTAAGACTAATCTGGCAAGTTATGGTGCAATTTTCATGGAAATCGTCGCACTTCTTCATGATGAGAAATGAAGACTTCCAGTCAGCACCTCCGTGCCTTATTTATTGAATTGCCCTATTCTGATTTAATAGCCAACCATTTAAATTCCATTTAAGCCATTTAAGCTATCTCCCCTCGAAAGGAAGCAGCAGTGACCTTCACCCAGTCCCGACATATACCTCCCTTCCTGTACCCGAGGAAAGCCTGCAGCCCTCGACGTCATCGCTATATCTTTCCTCCAGAGAGCTGTAAGCCTGGGGTCAGCGTCCAACGCTGGTCATGCACTCGAACTGGCAGAAAAGAGGAAGAATAGAGTCAATCTTGTGCTCCTTGCGGTAGAGGTTTTAGGTGGCTGGTCCGCTTCCAATCTCTGAGATCTGCAGACCCGCCCAACGACTCGATGCAGCGACTGATGCAACGTCTCAGCATTAACCTCCAACGAGGAAATGGAGACCTACTCGTCCGCCGAATGCTCATCCAGCCTCCGAACCTCGATAGAGCAGTTCATTTCTTCTCTCCTCGTATGGGGTTTTAGCTGCTAAACCCTTCACTTGTCTTATTGAGGTCTCCGTGGCACAGTGGTTAAGTGCTTGGCCTAGCGATCGTTCGGTCCAGAGGTCAAGCCCCGAAGATGTCATTAGAAGTCGGCAGGAAGGGCATCCGGACTAAAAGTACCACAACGCTTCATAAGTCTGACTAAGTCAGCACCGTCCAAGCCCCAAGTATGGGGAGTAGTGACGCAAAAGCTTTATTGCAACTTGCATCTTATCTCACATATTGTAAAAAACGAATAAATTCAACATGTCAAAAAACCATTTAAAAAACTAATATTCAGCTGGATCATTGACTTTCATGTGATGTTCCACTTCTTACCTCAATGATTCGCTGCTCAAGATGTCGGATGGCGGAGTCATCCTGTTTGACACCGCGAGATGTCGTGGCACTGATTTGACGCTTCTTGTAAGAAGCCATTTTAGTGATTGCTTGCTTGTGCTTGGCGGCAACACCTTTCTCCAAACGTTGTAACAAGGATTCATATCCTTCAAGCAAAGTTAAGAAGAGCTCAAATACACTCAAGACGCCTTCTTCAGATGCTAATGCTTGCTGTAGACTCTTCTCACAAATGCTCTGAACCGGATCGCTGATATCAGTGAGACATTTTGAAAGTGTGGACCAGGAATCTACGGGCGACTCTAAATCGTTCCTCTTGGATTCCATATAAGTTGAAGGACGTAAAGCACTGAGCGCCCTGTAAAAAAAACGGCAACATTGCAAGTAATTCGAAAATGAAGGAGTCATTGTGCTTCCTGATAGAAGAGAGCGAGAGAGGACCATGTCCTAGTCATGGGGAAAATCAAATCAGCAATTGTCAGCGAGCATTTTCGAGTGACATCTTCAGGCTGTTGGAAAATATCAGCTTAGAGACACCATACTATGTGTGAGCGAAACATTGTTGCTCTGATATTTTCTTAGATTGGGACGGAGTCTCCTCTGAGAGAAAATTTCCAGAGTAGGCTACTGTAGGCGTTTTGGCAGGTATTTGTGCACAATATGGTCATTATTTCGCAAAATATATTTTGTGAAAAAAATTACTTCTGTTATGAGCATTCTCCTGTTTGTAATAATAGGTATGTCTTGATTCAACTCATTGCCAATTGACACTTCTCGTAAACATATCTCTGAATTCGCTCAAATTTCGTCGTGAAAGCCTTTGAGACTTCAACAAATAACGGGTACACGCATTCAATTCTTGATAAAATTGTTGCTTGATAAATTTGATGGAGTTCACGATAAGGTACGAATTTCACTTGATTTTCGCAGAATCTACTCGTACATGCAATGTGTCACCATCGGTTGCATGTCTTCACAATGTTGTCAATGTAGGCGCATGTCATGAGGTGATCATGAATTGAAGATAATTGGGATGCTGTTATGATCCCATGCGATCAAAAACTGAAAATTTATTTTACATAAGAATTCTTTATATAAAGTACGAGAACAAGGTGAAATCTATCACACTTCCTGATTAACTTCATTTTTTACCCGAATTGACCCAAATTGAATATTTCAAAATAACTTGATAATGATTTTCTCGCCTACTGAAATGAATCTTTTCTAATGCACAACAGGCAGCTTTCGGGCATTCAATGGTTTGTGCATTTCCTGAAAATATTTTATCATCGCCTCAGGATGAACCTTTTACGAATAAAAAATGAGAAACTTTTTTCAAGACCAAAGTCTCTTTACCCCAAAGTTTGGTAGGAGACTTAGAGCATGTGCGGTAGTATCTTACCGTCATGTGAGTTTTGTGAAGAAATATATGCGAGTCCGTCATACGAGCTGTGTAAGAAGAAAGGCTGATACCTGTATGAAATATATAATGTTACCCGAACTGCCCCGAACTACTCTGTTGAAGTATTCATTTTGAAACATTGACTCTTCTTAATTTATTCAATATTCGACACTCACTCACTCATCCCTTTTTGCGTCCTTCTGGCCCACAAGATGCTGGGTTAGACGATTTCCGCTTGATGATGCTCCTCCACTTCTGGCGATCGTGTGTATCAGCTTCTTGAGCACCAACACTTTTCAGGTCTTCGACGATGACATCGCGCCAGGTCTTTCTTTGGCGTCCAACAACACGCTTGCCAGATACTTCCATGTCCGTAACTTTCTTGACCCATTCCGACTCGCTCTTCCTCCGCACATGACCAAACCAGCGCAACCTTTCTCTTCTGATCGAATCCAAGATGTTCTCTAGCCCCATTTCCTGTCGCAATTCTTCATTCGACCTTCTCTCTGATCTTCTCACTCCGCACATCCAACGTATCATGCGCATCTCTGCAGACAGCAGTGTTGAAGATTGACGTAAATGTGAACTCAGTGCGAACGGCCGTAGTTGAATTGCGATATAGTGTCATTATCGCTCTTACCAGCCATTCCTCGACTCCACTTTTGCGAAGAGACCACCGTAAAAGTGATAGACCACCGTCGACAGTTATAGTTTATTTATTTAAGTTACGTGAAGTGGTGCTTCACTGTGGTATAGTCGATAACTCGCTATCCAGTTGCAAGTCTTAAGTGAATAATTCTTGCATCCCTTACTACATACGGCCGAGAATTCACTTTATTTCAATATAAAATCTTTCGAATTACGTATGTCTTACTCACCGTTTACAGATAATAATTGTGTTAGAAGCTACACTGTTTCACTAATTGGGATCAATTATCCTCCCTTGAATGCGATCGATATTCATGAACGGTCAAATTAGTGGCGGAGTATTCATCTCATAATACAAAACTTGTTAAAACAACATTTAGTTGGATTTTTCAACTTTAGATGGATGTTTCAAAGTTAGATATGCCAAAACAGAAAGCGTAATTGTACTCAGATAATGTGCATGTATTGCATAATTATTTGGGCAAATGGAATTGGCAAACCAGTTATTACGATAGTTGATTTCCTTTCAAATTATCGCATAATCAAATTGTATGGTTATTCGAAGCAGCAGTAGCCGAACATTTTCCGAAAGACACATAATCAACATCTACGCCATAAAATAAGGTGCAACGATTTTAAAAGCTCGAAGCTAAAAACTTTAATTCAATTTTTAACGAATTTCTATTTTTCAATGCCATTTCTCGTGGTTTCGAGCAATATTCGTAATCGCATATACAGACAGCAATGTTGGCCATCTATGTCGACAGCAAATGCCTACTCAAAAAATACCTACTCAGAGAGGTTGGGCTGCGTTATGGAGAAACGCACATGTAGTGGTAATTGCTACAGGCAAACGAAGTTGCGGTGGTAGGATAGTTACAAGGTGCAGATCGCTCGGAGTTCGATTCCGATCATCTCGGGCGATGCGAGTGAGTGAAGCAACTTCTAACTTGCTTGCATGCATTCGTGCCCTGCCCCTGTGTGGAAAAAATGAGTAAAGAAAGGTATTTGCGAATCTTAAAATACTTAAAATATTCAAATGAGAAATTAATGAAAACTGAAGACTCGATATCTATAAGTCTTAATCTATTTTGATTATACGTATATCCACGCGCACGTATTTGCAGTGTTGTTGACAGGACTTGTGCAGTGGGCTTCGTTCATAGATTGCTCAAGCTTTTCAGCAAAATCCTAGCTCAGTAAAGGGCCGTTACAGAATCTAGGAGTTATTCAACAGAATAACAGCTAGTTATTTGGACTATTATAGATGAAGAAAATGACAATAACCGATCTTTATACAATATGATAATAATACTTTATGACAATTCCCATATCAGACCATTTCCATCAAAAACCGATCCGCCCGCCTCTTGAAAGTATCGATATTGTATTGATGAGGGAATGTGACTTGGGGGAGCTGTGACGGAGTAAACTAATTCTGTGTGTGATTCCGGAGAAGAACTTGTTTTTGGGTACGCATTCATTTTTTGGAGTTGCCTACATCGAAGTAGCTTCTGTGGAAGAGACTGGCTGTCTAACGGAGGTCTGTTGCAACCCGTTAAGCAGTTTATTACCCTTAAGATTTCTGACAAGTTTCTCATTCCATATCAATCGACGTAAGTTGAACTTGTAAAGACAGCAAGCAAGCCTGTGGTGGAAGATAATTGCTGGCACGTTACTATCTCTCAATTTTGAATATCTGAATTTGTGATGAATATTCGATAAAAATCGATAAAAATGATTTCAGTCGTCTATTTGGGCGTTTTTAGACTTGTGTCATATTTCCAAAGAGGAATTCATCAGTATCTTCATTAACGACTTCAGAATGTCACAACCATTTACGTCAATCTTCAACACTGCATAGCCTAATAAGCCAATTAAACAGAAAAGAGAAATACGATACAAGCGGCGGAATTTCATATTTTGATTGATTTATCTCTCTGTTTCTACTGTGTCATTCCTATGACGGATCAGAGCTCAAAATGTGATTGCAAAATCAGAAACAATTCAAAGTAGTACAAAGTCCTACCTACAAACGTTTTCCACGTATACTGATAATGGAAAACGCCACTCAACGATCAATGTTTGTTCAAGTATATTCCATATAGTAGCCTTACTCGTCAACAGAGAATGCTGCTTCATAATGACCTCGGAAAGGACCCACCTCTGAAGCTGATGAATCAGGATGAAAATGCATCCTTATCAGACAATTGGTCACGTCATCAAGTATTTCAAAATGCGATATATAATGCACTGTACTTGAGCTCTATTGTAAACAAGTTGTTTGAAGGGTCAATCAATACCGTGACTGAAGTAAATGTCCACATTATCTCGATGTCCTCAAACGCTTGCTCATCCATGACATGCAACAAAAGATAAGATGGATATGGTAAAACGGTTGTGAAAAAGTGACCTATCATATGCATCAGCCTTTTTGATTGACGATTGACACTCCAAATTAATCAAATTTTTTCATTTCAGCTCCAAACATGCCGCGACAGTTATCGAATTGTAATTAATTACCCTTGAACACATTATCCAACTTGTGAGCTGTGAAATCGCTGGTCAATCCTCGTAAGGACTATCGAAACACTAGTTATATGTGTGATTTGTTTTCATTGTGCTGCATGAACATTGTGTCCTTGGACAGATATACCCAGTGGTGTTCCACAGGGTTCAACCTTGGGTCCAATTTTATTTATCCTTTTCATCGATGATCTCCCTTATTTGCCAGACACTAAAGCTATTGTTTATGCCAACGATGTTTCGCTAATCCATTTTTCTGATGAACTTGATCAACAGACTACTGATATTTTTCGTGACTGGGTCAGTAAAAAAGGCCTTATGGAATATGGATGGATATGTTAATATGGATGAAACGCAAATTTTATCAGTCTCGCGTTGTAATGAGCCATGTGATGTTTCTCTAACCATCAATGATCGTGTGATCAAAAAAGTCGATAGTATTAAAATCCTTGGAATGTATTTTTCTTCCGATTTGAACTGGAATAACCTTTTTTTACATTTGTATAATAAGTGCTGCCGAGTCATGTCTTTAGTTAAAAGACTGAGAAACAACTGTAATCACGGTTCCATTGTGTGGCAGGCTTTTTTTTTGTTTTTTGTCATATTTCTACCTGCTGGCCAGTAATTTGTGATATTAAAGTAACTTATCTAAAGAAATTTGAACGGCTGCATCGACTGGCCATTACATGGTCCAACGTGCAAAACAAACCTTCCCTGTGTGACATGTTGAACAAATCTTGTGTAAAACTCATCAAGAACATTGCATTTCACAAAGAACAACATCCTCTATCAGAATTCTTTGTTCTCCGAAATAATGACAGAGCTGTAAGACACTGTCGAGTATTGCAGCCCCAAAAGCGAACTATGTCGGCGCTATACAACAAATCTTTTGTCAAGTTTGGATGTTTGACATAATCTGTATAAGTTATCATTTGTATAACGCAGAAATGTTATGTATATTTCCTTGTCACACCGCTTTTGTATGATTAATAAAGTCTTATTCATTCATTCATGTTTCTAAGTGCCACAGGTTTTTTGAAATTATTCAATACTGTGAACTCAGAGAGTCACTAGCCGGACAGGAGTTACTGAGGCTACACATGACCGGCTCCAGTTCTCGAACCGAACCGAACCGACATTTGTATTTATGGTGCAAACTGAGTATATATGTTTCTTCTACCGGTTTAAGTTGTGGAGCCAGGGTAAACCAGATGTTCGGTTTTGAAAAACACAAGTTATGCCAAATTACAATACATTTCGCTTACCACCGGTAAGCATGGTCACGTTCATTCTACCAATCATCTAATAATCTCACTCTCTTGTAATGCAATATAAATATATAATGACTACAAATGTTGCTGTGAGACAGAGCACCTAACTTGATGCATTGCTAACTAGGCCCAATGTATAGGCCTATGTAGAAATGTTAGCAATCTTCTTTAAACAATAGGAGATGATATGAATGATGTAGTTGAAATATCACGCAATCATAATTTGCCACATGGTTGCGCTATATATGTCTGATAAGTTTGGTAGGCTCACACAAGCACTCCATATGCTCACATTTGTTCATATAATCGTACAGTCATTTGATAGGATAGATTAAGATTTTCTGAAAGCGAATCATATTTATTGCATGCACCTGCGGGGGAGCATCGATCTAAAATCACACGTTAGGTGTCATTGGGACATTTTCATCATCGATCGGTGAATAAATCATAATTGTGATAGGATAGGAGACAAATTGCCCTATCCTTGTCAAACAATGGAAGATAAACACATTATCGTACAAATATCATGCTTGTAATCGAAGCTTCCAATAAGCAAACAAGGATGCATTTTGTACCGTGGTCGGATACGGTGGAGATAGAAAACAGTATAAAATGCACCCATCACAAGTCGCTCCGTAATAGTTTCCAAGAAGAACTGAGGCCGGGCATTAAGTGACTCTATACAAGACAACAACTTAACCAATACCTTGGCCCACCGGAGTTCCAATTTAAGCACTGCAAAATTCTGGAGGCAATTTTCCTAGGTTTTGTCAGATTTAGCGGATGATCAAACTAACGAAACTTATTCACAGTCACCTCTGTGGCCCTGGACAACGTGTGGAGAAATGAAATTATTCCCATGAACAATTTTAGTATCCGAAGACACAATAACGGATATCACATCGTATATTCAACTTGTCTTTTGTGTTTCATCTTATACAAATGTTAGATGATAAGTTGATTTTCTGTGTTATATCACATTCCCACAGGTAGGTCCATATCCTTATTCCAATGTTATGTAGAGAGGCTCAAAGATATTCCCAATCAAAATTCCCGAGACAGAATCTGACTTAGCAAGCAATTTCATTTATTTTCCTCTTGCCAGTAGCGCACAATGAAAAAAACAAAAGATTGAATACGACAAATTTACAGAAGTGAAAGTATGGAAAGGAATTGTGTGAATCGGAGTCTGTCAAGGACATGTGCGGTTTGCAGCTAATTAACAAATTCAGGCCAATCATACCATTGCTGTGCTCCTTCATAATGGAAGGACATGAATGGACCACTTTAAAGTCGACTTCCTTCTTTGAAAGCACACAGTCAAAGAAGCTAGCAATCCCCTAATCATTACTCAAAGTGCGGATATTGTAGTTCTTCTTATTTTTACTGCCACCTCCACAAATTGTGAACGGCATTCAGTTACTCGCTTTGACGAATAATAATTTTAATAAGGTAGTAAATAAAGGAAGCACACGCTATTAACCCATGTCGCCCTCAGGAATGAGTCGAAATAAGCATGATCGCGAGTAGACTGGTCCATTTAAAGATGGTCATAGATAAAATATATATGACATATATATATATATATATGAAGTATAAAGATGCTCATAGATGTAACTCATACATTCATTAATTTTAAATTTTTATTTTTGGCGCATTTGAATCCTGCTGTAAAGATTCCGGATGTAACGAAAGTCGTTTACGACGATTTTTTTAAAAAAATTTTTTGCTCAAATTGATCAATGTTAGGAAATTTTGTCAGCATAAATGACAAGTAATAAGTCAAAGATTAAAGACAATTAGAAATTGTGCTTCAGATTGGCTATCAAATGAATTTGTTAATCTGAACTCTCACTGGAAGCATATATTGTGAACTCTGATGACATGCTCGCATCTATAAATCTAGCTAGATGGAATTGTTCCAGCAAACAAAATCTCGCGCAAGAGTTATTGCTTCTATGTGATTGTACTTCCTACTTGTAAATATGTAAAATTTAAAAATGCCTACAACAATCATTTTTCTAGCTAGCAAATCCGCTGGCATTTGATATGCATGTGCAAATTTCAGCAAGTATCTACCGATATACAGGGTGAGTAAAAAAAACGTTATTTGAAGTTTGTGAAAAATCTATCTGAATTGTCATTCTGATTTCTTTCTCAAGTTGACTGATTGAATTTCTATGGTTTTATTTTCCATATCCAAGCACCAAATCAATGCTCTAAGTTCAAAAAATTCGAATTCATATCATCGAACGAATGGCTTCTGTACATAGTTTATACAAGTGTATGTACAAGTATTCATTTAGTGCTTCATTCATGCCAAACTATGATGGAAAGGAAGGCAAGGCTTGTTGCATGGGCGGTTACATTCAACAATGTGTCCGAAGCAAGGAGAAAATACATGGATGAATTTCATGAGGAAGCCCCGCCTCCACCGACAGTCCATCGTTGGATGAAGAAATTCCTTACGTATGGGGATATGAATAAGCGTGAAAATGGAAGTGGTCGTCCAGTGAAGGCTACAGGTGACGATATCTTTACCTCCATCAAGCCGATAATTGAAGATGACCCGAACGTTTCTACGCGTCGCATAAGCAACACGCTTGGAGTCTCGCAAAGTAGCGTCGTTCGCTGTCTTCATAAGAAAAAGTATCATCCCTATAAGCCAACCTTCGTCCAGGAACTCTCAGATGACGATCACGACCGACGTCTCGAATTCTGTCAATGGATCCTCAATTCCTCACTTCAGCATCCTCAATTCCATCTCCGAATAGTTTTTTCCGACGAAGCTGTCTTTCATGTGAATGGAACTGTAAATAAGCACAATCTGCACTACTGGAGCACTGAGAACCCTAAAGCTTTCGTCGAAAAGCTTCATGACCGGAGATCTGTCACTGTATGGGCCATGATAGACCATACTGGAGTGCTGAGTTACGACATCAGTGAACTAACGATGAACAGCGATCGGTACTGCAATGTTCTGAAACAGCATGTTATTCCCTTCTTGCGACGAAACGAAAACCAGAGCAGATTCTATCAACAGGATGGAGCCCCTCCCCACTACAGCAACGCAAGTCGAAGAATCCTCGACGAAAATCTGACGGGTCGGTGGATTGGTCGAAGAGGACCAGTTGAGTGGCCACCCCGTTCTCCAGACCTTACTGTTTGCGACTTCTTCCTGTGGGGAGCGTTAAGAGACCGAGTGTATGCGCGACTGCCAAGAAATACGAGAGAACTGACAGCCTGCATTCGAGAGGAAATTACTTCTTTCACATCTAACGCCTGCATGAAGGCCTATGACTCATTTGTTCGACGATGCTCTCTTTGCATTCAGCAGGAAGGTGCTCAGTTTGAGTCGCTGTTGTAACCACAGCTTGTGAGGAGCAGCTTTTTCAATGTTCATAACCGCCTGTTGTTGCATTTTATTGTAACTTAGGCTATAATAGATATCCCACAAAAGGTAAATAACGTTTTTTTTGACTCACCCTGTATTGGTTCACCGCCGCCTATTAGAATACAATTGACATAATTGAAGACAACTTTTTTTTACTGAATTTTCACCCCTAGCACAGCTATGAGCCATGAACGAAGCTAGGGATTACTCAATGAAAAGTAACAAATTGTATTATTTTAAATAAATAAATAAAAAAACAGATCTTCTAATCTGATTAAGCTGTCCCCATCAGAAACCTATTCGCACGACTCTTGAAAGTATCAAGGTTGTATTGGTCAGGGAAAGTGGTCTGGGGAAGCTGATTCCAAAGCTGTGCCGTGCGAACAAAAAAGCTTTTCGAGCGACTCACAGTACGTGCTCGTTCTAAGCTCACATTATAGCATGTGAGTGCATTAGCTCTGCGTGTGCTTCTGGAGAAGATCTTAGGTTTGGGTACGCACTCATTTACTGCAGAGCTGCTTCTACCGAAATAGTACCTGTAGAAGAGACTGAGTGAAGCAACATCCCGTCTGACGGAGAGCGGCTGCAACTTGCTAGCAAGTTTTTCACCCATGAGATTCTTGACACGTTTCTCAACCCGTTCAAGGAGGTTAAGATGCGTTTGTGGGGCGCCTGATGACAACAATACTCCATCAGAGGACGAATAGTGGACTTGTAAAGATAGCAGACAGTCTGTGGTGATAGATAGCTGCTGGCACGATAGAGACTACCAATGCGTTGAGCTGCCTGCTTGCTAATGGATTGGATGTACGGTTTCCATGACAACTTTCTTGTTTTTCAAGCATACTCGTATAATGCCAAATTCGGATACAATTCATTTCGCGCATAAGTTGTCAGTTTTCATAATCCCCGAGAATTCACTAAAATCGGAGTTAACTGCATCCTATGAATTGTGATATCGTCGTTTTGTCGCAAGTTGTCTTCAGATGGGGCTTCTTCTGGCGCTGCTCCAACTTAGTGAAATAAGTTATCTGAAACTCGATCATAGAAAATGCATGTGCTTGTAGAGCAGAGAAAGAATTCTCATTTTCAAAATCTGTCAATGCAATGAAAGTCAATCGATTGTCAATAGGTTAATCGGTAGCTGAAGCAGTGGTCGAAGTATTGTATTTCAAATCATATCATTGTGGATGAAGACAAATGAAGAAATGTTGGATTCCATGAAATATTATAGGCGCATTAAGAAACTGGCGATAACAAATTCAAGTGAAGAAGTTGTCTTTTCCATGAGTAGTTTTAGGCACAGTGTGTAGTTCGATTCTTTTGGTGTAGAAGAGTGTCATTGTAGTTCTATTGTTTGCCTCCATTATCCACTTTCCACTTGTCACTATTACCATTATCCACCTTGTGTAGTTTCAATTATAGTGTAGCATTAGTTCACTTGTAATCGGTGTAGTAGCATAATTGTATTTCCATGTTTTACCTCCACTTCTCCCATTTTTATCCATCAATCTCCCGTTGTTTTATAATATCCATTTTGAATTTCCTTAACCTATGGTGACCTATTGTATTTCCACTACCTGCAACTGTAGTCGGTACAGCATATTAGACGTCTGTTTTGAACATGTATGCGGCAGTGTTTGGAATCTACGGCATTAGTATATTAACAGTAAGAATGAGTAGTGTTATAAATCTTAAGATTTCCATTTCTACCAGATATTGGACCAAAGCTGATCAATTTTAATTCGTTTCCACAAGAAAGCTCCATTGAGTTCTTTTAAGAACTGATTAATCCAATGGTTACAGCAGCATTGCATCTGTAGATTTGTGGATTGGAGAACGCCATCAGTCCTCATCAGGACTACTTCAACTAATAATCTAAATTAGCAAGCATTATATTCTGTTACAACTGACTGCTTGATTTTCATCATCGTATGCGAATGTACTGTATATTTGTGTAGACGGCAATTGCAAGCGGTGAAAGAATCCTGCTTAAAGTTCGGCAGTTTAAGATGTTGTTTTGCACTGTTTCACGACATTTTCCGGAATACAAATGATACATCACCAGCACATGCAAATAAGTGAGAAAATAAAAAGCAGCCCGATTTAATCAACATTTCAATTTTTCAACACACTCCAGCGCAATAAGAGAAGTTGTGGATGTCATTCGTAGTGAGTTGTATGATAACGAAATCATGGATAAATCTGCTCCATCGATGACGGTGGAGATACATTAAACAAGGATGTGTATTAAACATGAACATAAAAATGATTTACCTGAATTCCGAAGCAATCACACTGATATCATTCGCGTAATTTCGCAACTTGGATACCATTGACCGAAGAGTTTCCACAATCCGAGACATTCGTCGCGTAATTTCACGCAGAACGCTGTTGCTGTTTGACAGAAACTCGACAACACTGACTTGGACGATTGACTGTAAATAAGAAAATAATTGAGATATCTTGAAAAAATCATTTCAACTTAACCCTTCAACTGTTTCATTAATCTTTCAATTAATGTTTTCAAGATATCAAATGAAAACCAATGACAACTTTCAATTGAATTTCGGTTCAGACAATTTAGCAGAACAAGCTTGCTCATTGCTGTGATTGAAAGTGAAAAGGAACAACAGCCTCCACCGGATCCCTGTGGCACAATGGCTGAAGGCTTTGTCCTATAATCATTCGATCATAAAGCTGAGTGCTCGAGTAGCAACAACACTACTAGAAATCGGCAGGTATTTCGACTGAATGAAAGCACGACAACAAGAAACATGCTGCAACTACTAATTCGCAACAATATCTATAAAAGGCATAAAGTTTCTTATTTATGAAATGTTGTGCTAGAATCACTCGTTTTTGACTCCAGACCATGCAGAAGTCAATATGCTGATGATGCCATCCAAGTCTGTTCTATTCTCAAGACCTCCATACCCAACGCAACCCAAATACATCAATTCTGAATATGCCACATGCAGTCATGACCAATGAATAAATGAACAGAAAACCAAAACTATGATGATTGCATATAAAAATGCCGATTTCTCCGATATCACATGTAGCTTGCCGGTGGAGATTGCTATGAATAAATCAGCAATGTAATGAGACTAGCTGTAAATTGCATAAATTACGCAAGTGTGACTGAGATATTCAATACGTCCAAGTTGATTTTGCCACCATTTTTGAATGCTAGCGTTTGCTCGTTATGATGCTGTCTGTAAGTTAATCCTATTACATGAATGGCATGTAGTGCTTTCATATTTACTGAGAGGTGAAAGTAATGCATTATGCCTTTCTTGTTGGTATTTTTGTTTCCGTTGGATTGTCTGGAAGACAATATCTTCCCTAGCCTGATATAAAGCTTTTCAAATATATGTTCCTTTTTGAAATATTCCTGCGATATTATGTTAACAAAATCAATGAGACTGTCAGATAGTCAGCGTTAGCTGATGAGGGATGTTTAAAAATCAACTTGTTTTGGATTTTGAATTCATTGTCTGGTTTTAGATTTTGCTCATCAATTAATATTCTAAAAGAATTATTTTTTCCGCATACGTTTAATACAGCCACTGCAAGACTGTTCTCACTCAGTTCCTAACCTCAAGTCCTTCCTTCCCAGATCCCATGACTGCAAGACTGTTCTCACTCAGTTCCTAACCTCAAGTCCTTCCTTCCCAGATCCCATGACTGCAAGACTGTTCTCACTCAGTTCCTAACCTCAAGTCCTTCCTTCCCAGATCCCATGACTGCAAGACTGCTCTCACTCATTTCCTAACCTCAAGTCCTTCCTTCCAAGATCCCATGACTGCAAGACTGTTCTCACTCAGTTCCTAACCTCAAGTCCTTCCTTCCCAGATCCCATGACTGCAAGACTGCTCTCACTCAGTTCCTAACCTCAAGTCCTTCCTTCCCAGATCCCATGACTGCAAGACTGTTCTCACTCAGTTCCTAACCTCAAGTCCTTCCTTCCCAGATCCCATGACTGCAAGACTGTTCTCACTCAGTTCCTAACCTCAAGTCCTTCCTTCCCAGATCCCATGACTGCAAGACTGCTCTCACTCAGTTCCTAACCTCAAGTCCTTCCTTCCCAGATCCCATGACTGCAAGACTGTTCTCACTCAGTTCCTAACCTCAAGTCCTTCCTTCCCAGATCCCATGACTGCAAGCCTGTTCTCACTCAGTTCCTAACCTCAAGTCCTTCCTTCCCAGATCCCATGACTGCAAGACTGCTCTCACTCAGTTCCTAACCTCAAGTCCTTCCTTCCCAGATCCCATGACTCTAAGACTGTTCTCACTCAGTTCCTAACCTCAAGTCCTTCCTTCCCAGATCCCATGACTGCAAGACTGTTCTCACTCATTTCCTAACCTCAAGTCCTTCCATCCCAGATCCCATGACTGCAAGACTGCTCTCACTCAGTTCCTAACCTCAAGTCCTTCCTTCCCAGATCCCATGACTGCAAGACTGTTCTCACTCAGTTCCTAACCTCAAGTCCTTCCTTCCCAGATCCCATGACTGCAAGACTGCTCTCACTCATTTCCTAACCTCAAGTCCTTCCTTCCCAGATCCCATGACTGCAAGACTGTTCTCACTCATTTCCTAACCTCAAGTCCTTCCTTCCCAGATCCCATGACTGCAAGACTGTTCTCACTCAGTTCCTAACCTCAAGTCCTTCCTTCCCAGATCCCATGACTGCAAGACTGTTCTCACTCAGTTCCTAACCTCAAGTCCTTCCTTCCCAGATCCCATGACTGCAAGACTGTTCTCACTCAGTTCCTAACCTCAAGTCCTTCCTTCCCAGATCCCATGACTTCAAGACTGTTCTCACTCATTTCCTAACCTCAAGTCCTTCCTTCCCAGATCCCATGACTGCAAGACTGCTCTCACTCAGTTCCTAACCTCAAGTCCTTCCTTCCCAGATCCCATGACTGCAAGACTGCTCTCACTCAGTTCCTAACCTCAAGTCCTTCCTTCCCAGATCCCATGACTGCAAGACTGTTCTCACTCAGTTCCTAACCTCAAGTCCTTCCTTCCCAGATCCCATGACTGCAAGACTGTTCTCACTCAGTTCCTAACCTCAAGTCCTTCCTTCCAGATCCCATGACTGCAAGACTGTTCTCACTCAGTTCCTAACCTCAAGTCCTTCCTTCCCAGATCCCATGACTGCAAGACTGTTCTCACTCAGTTCCTAACCTCAAGTCCTTCCTTCCCAGATCCCATGACTGCAAGACTGTTCTCACTCAGTTCCTAACCTCAAGTCCTTCCTTCCCAGATCCCATGACTCTAAGACTGTTCTCACTCAGTTCCTAACCTCAAGTCCTTCCTTCCCAGATCCCATGACTGCAAGACTGTTCTCACTCAGTTCCTAACCTCAAGTCCTTCCTTCCCAGATCCCATGACTCTAAGACTGTTCTCACTCAGTTCCTAACCTCAAGTCCTTCCTTCCCAGATCCATGACTGCAAGACTGTTCTCACTCATTTCCTAACCTCAAGTCCTTCCTTCCCAGATCCCATGACTGCAAGACTGCTCTCACTCAGTTCCTAACCTCAAGTCCTTCCTTCCCAGATCCCATGACTGCAAGACTGTTCTCACTCAGTTCCTAACCTCAAGTCCTTCCTTCCAGATCTCATGACTGCAAGACTGTTCTCACTCAGTTCCTAACCTCAAGTCCTTCCTTCCCAGATCCCATGACTCTAAGACTGTTCTCACTCAGTTCCTAACCTCAAGTCCTTCCTTCCCAGATCCCATGACTGCAAGACTGTTCTCACTCAGTTCCTAACCTCAAGTCCTTCCTTCCCAGATCCCATGACTCTAAGACTGTTCTCACTCAGTTCCTAACCTCAAGTCCTTCCTTCCCAGATCCCATGACTGCAAGACTGTTCTCACTCAGTTCCTAACCTCAAGTCCTTCCTTCCCAGATCCCATGACTGCAAGACTGCTCTCACTCAGTTCCTAACCTCAAGTCCTTCCTTCCCAGATCCCATGACTGCAAGACTGTTCTCACTCAGTTCCTAACCTCAAGTCCTTCCTTCCCAGATCCCATGACTGCAAGACTGTTCTCACTCAGTTCCTAACCTCAAGTCCTTCCTTCCCAGATCCCATGACTGCAAGACTGCTCTCACTCAGTTCCTAACCTCAAGTCCTTCCTTCCCAGATCCCATGACTGCAAGACTGTTCTCACTCATTTCCTAACCTCAAGTCCTTCCTTCCGATCCCATGACTGCAAGACTGTTCTCACTCAGTTCTAACCTCAAGTCCTTCCTTCCCAGATCCCATGACTGCAAGACTGTTCTCACTCAGTTCCTAACCTCAAGTCCTTCCTTCCCAGATCCCATGACTGCAAGACTGTTCTCACTCAGTTCCTAACCTCAAGTCCTTCCTTCCCAGATCCCATGACTGCAAGACTGTTCTCACTCAGTTCCTAACCTCAAGTCCTTCCTTCCCAGATCCCATGACTGCAAGACTGTTCTCACTCAGTTCCTAACCTCAAGTCCTTCCTTCCCAGATCCCATGACTGCAAGACTGATCTCACTCAGTTCCTAACCTCAAGTCCTTCCTTCCCAGATCCATGACTGCAAGACTGTTCTCACTCAGTTCCTAACCTCAAGTCCTTCCTTCCCAGATCCCATGACTGCAAGACTGTTCTCACTCAGTTCCTAACCTCAAGTCCTTCCTTCCCAGATCCCATGACTGCAAGACTGCTCTCACTCAGTTCCTAACCTCAAGTCCTTCCTTCCCAGATCCCATGACTCTAAGACTGTTCTCACTCAGTTCCTAACCTCAAGTCCTTCCTTCCCAGATCCCATGACTGCAAGACTGCTCTCACTCAGTTCCTAACCTCAAGTCCTTCCTTCCCAGATCCCATGACTGCAAGACTGTTCTCACTCAGTTCCTAACCTCAAGTCCTTCCTTCCCAGATCCCATGACTGCAAGACTGCTCTCACTCATTTCCTAACCTCAAGTCCTTCCTTCCCAGATCCCATGACTGCAAGACTGCTCTCACTCAGTTCCTAACCTCAAGTCCTTCCTTCCCAGATCCCATGACTGCAAGACTGTTCTCACTCAGTTCCTAACCTCAAGTCCTTCCTTCCCAGATCCCATGACTGCAAGACTGTTCTCACTCAGTTCCTAACCTCAAGTCCTTCCTTCCCAGATCCCATGACTGCAAGACTGTTCTCACTCAGTTCCTAACCTCAAGTCCTTCCTTCCAGATCCCATGACTGCAAGACTGTTCTCACTCAGTTCCTAACCTCAAGTCCTTCCTTCCCAGATCCCATGACTGCAAGACTGCTCTCACTCAGTTCCTAACCTCAAGTCCTTCCTTCCCAGATCCCATGACTCTAAGACTGTTCTCACTCAGTTCCTAACCTCAAGTCCTTCCTTCCCAGATCCCATGACTGCAAGACTGTTCTCACTCATTTCCTAACCTCAAGTCCTTCCTTCCCAGATCCCATGACTGCAAGACTGTTCTCACTCATTTCCTAACCTCAAGTCCTTCCTTCCCAGATCCCATGACTGCAAGACTGTTCTCACTCAGTTCCTAACCTCAAGTCCTTCCTTCCCAGATCCCATGACTGCAAGACTGTTCTCACTCAGTTCCTAACCTCAAGTCCTTCCTTCCCAGATCCCATGACTGCAAGACTGTTCTCACTCAGTTCCTAACCTCAAGTCCTTCCTTCCCAGATCCCATGACTGCAAGACTGTTCTCACTCAGTTCCTAACCTCAAGTCCTTCCTTCCCAGATCCCATGACTCTAAGACTGTTCTCACTCAGTTCCTAACCTCAAGTCCTTCCTTCCCAGATCCCATGACTCTAAGACTGTTCTCACTCAGTTCCTAACCTCAAGTCCTTCCTTCCCAGATCCCATGACTGCAAGACTGCTCTCACTCAGTTCCTAACCTCAAGTCCTTCCTTCCCAGATCCCATGACTCTAAGACTGTTCTCACTCAGTTCCTAACCTCAAGTCCTTCCTTCCCAGATCCCATGACTGCAAGACTGTTCTCACTCAGTTCCTAACCTCAAGTCCTTCCTTCCCAGATCCCATGACTCTAAGACTGTTCTCACTCAGTTCCTAACCTCAAGTCCTTCCTTACCAGATCCCATGACTGCAAGACTGCTCTCACTCAGTTCCTAACCTCAAGTCCTTCCTTCCCAGATCCCATGACTGCAAGACTGTTCTCACTCAGTTCCTAACCTCAAGTCCTTCCTTCCCAGATCCCATGACTGCAAGACTGTTCTCACTCAGTTCCTAACCTCAAGTCCTTCCTTCCCAGATCCCATGACTGCAAGACTGTTCTCACTCAGTTCCTAACCTCAAGTCCTTCCTTCCCAGATCCCATGACTGCAAGACTGTCCTTTCTCATTTCCTAACCTCAAGTCCTTCCTTCCCAGATCCCATGACTGCAAGACTGTTCTCACTCATTTCCTAACCTCAAGTCCTTCCTTCCCAGATCCCATGACTGCAAGACTGTTCTCACTCAGTTCCTAACCTCAAGTCCTTCCTTCCCAGATCCCATGACTGCAAGACTGTTCTCACTCAGTTCCTAACCTCAAGTCCTTCCTTCCCAGATCCCATGACTGCAAGACTGTCCTTTCTCATTTCCTAACCTCAAGTCCTTCCTTCCCAGATCCCATGACTGCAAGACTGTCCTTTCTCATTTCCTAACCTCAAGTCCTTCCTTCCCAGATACCATGACTGCAAGACTGTTCTCACTCAGTTCCTAACCTCAAGTCCTTCCTTCCCAGATCCCATGACTGCAAGACTGTTCTCACTCAGTTCCTACCTCAAGTCCTTCCTTCCCAGATCCCATGACTGCAAGACTGTTCTCACTCAGTTCCTAACCTCAAGTCCTTCCTTCCAGATCCCATGACTGCAAGACTGCTCTCACTCAGTTCCTAACCTCAAGTCCTTCCTTCCCAGATCCCATGACTGCAAGACTGCTCTCACTCAGTTCCTAACCTCAAGTCCTTCCTTCCCAGATCCCATGACTGCAAGACTGTTCTCACTCAGTTCCTAACCTCAAGTCCTTCCTTCCCAGATCCCATGACTGCAAGACTGTTCTCACTCAGTTCCTAACCTCAAGTCCTTCCTTCCCAGATCCCATGACTGCAAGACTGTTCTCACTCAGTTCCTAACCTCAAGTCCTTCCTTCCCAGATCCCATGACTGCAAGACTGTTCTCACTCAGTTCCTAACCTCAAGTCCTTCCTTCCAGATCCCATGACTGCAAGACTGTTCTCACTCAGTTCCTAACCTCAAGTCCTTCCTTCCAGATCCCATGACTGCAAGACTGTTCTCACTCAGTTCCTAACCTCAAGTCCTTCCTTCCCAGATCCCATGACTGCAAGACTGTTCTCACTCAGTTCCTAACCTCAAGTCCTTCCTTCCCAGATCCCATGACTGCAAGACTGTTCTCACTCAGTTCCTAACCTCAAGTCCTTCCTTCCCAGATCCCATGACTGCAAGACTGCTCTCACTCAGTTCCTAACCTCAAGTCCTTCCTTCCCAGATCCCATGACTCTAAGACTGTTCTCACTCAGTTCCTAACCTCAAGTCCTTCCTTCCCAGATCCCATGACTGCAAGACTGCTCTCACTCAGTTCCTAACCTCAAGTCCTTCCTTCCCAGATCCCATGACTGCAAGACTGTTCTCACTCAGTTCCTAACCTCAAGTCCTTCCTTCCCAGATCCCATGACTGCAAGGATGTTCTCACTCAGTTCCTAACCTCAAGTCCTTCCTTCCCAGATCCCATGACTGCAAGACTGTTCTCACTCAGTTCCTAACCTCAAGTCCTTCCTTCCCAGATCCCATGACTGCAAGACTGTTCTCACTCAGTTCCTAACCTCAAGTCCTTCCTTCCAGATCCATGACTGCAAGACTGTTCTCACTCAGTTCCTAACCTCAAGTCCTTCCTTCCCAGATCCCATGACTGCAAGACTGTTCTCACTCAGTTCCTAACCTCAAGTCCTTCCTTCCCAGATCCCATGACTGCAAGACTGTTCTCACTCAGTTCCTAACCTCAAGTCCTTCCTTCCCAGATCCCATGACTGCAAGACTGTTCTCACTCAGTTCCTAACCTCAAGTCCTTCCTTCCCAGATCCCATGACTGCAAGACTGTTCTCACTCATTTCCTAACCTCAAGTCCTTCCTTCCCAGATCCCATGACTGCAAGACTGTTCTCACTCAGTTCCTAACCTCAAGTCCTTCCTTCCCAGATCCCATGACTGCAAGACTGTTCTCACTCATTTCCTAACCTCAAGTCCTTCCTTCCCAGATCCCATGACTGCAAGACTGTTCTCACTCAGTTCCTAACCTCAAGTCCTTCCTTCCCAGATCCCATGACTCTAAGACTGTTCTCACTCAGTTCCTAACCTCAAGTCCTTCCTTCCCAGATCCCATGACTGCAACACTGTTCTCACTCAGTTCCTAACCTCAAGTCCTTCCTTCCCAGATCCCATGACTGCAAGACTGTTCTCACTCAGTTCCTAACCTCAAGTCCTTCCTTCCCAGATCCCATGACTGCAAGACTGTTCTCACTCAGTTACTAACCTCAAGTCCTTCCTTCCCAGATCCATGACTGCAAGACTGTTCTCACTCAGTTCCTAACCTCAAGTCCTTCCTTCCCAGATCCCATGACTGCAAGACTGTTCTCACTCAGTTCCTAACCTCAAGTCCTTCCTTCCCAGATCCCATGACTGCAAGACTGTTCTCACTCAGTTCCTAACCTCAAGTCCTTCCTTCCCAGATCCCATGACTGCAAGACTGTTCTCACTCAGTTCCTAACCTCAAGTCCTTCCTTCCCAGATCCCATGACTGCAAGACTGTTCTCACTCAGTTCCTAACCTCAAGTCCTTCCTTCCCAGATCCCATGACTGCAAGACTGTTCTCACTCAGTTCCTAACCTCAAGTCCTTCCTTCCCAGATCCCATGACTGCAAGACTGCTCTCACTCAGTTCCTAACCTCAAGTCCTTCCTTCCCAGATCCCATGACTCTAAGACTGTTCTCACTCAGTTCCTAACCTCAAGTCCTTCCTTCCCAGATCCCATGACTGCAAGACTGGTCTCACTCAGTTCCTAACCGCAAGTCCTTCCTTCCCAGATCCATGACTGCAAGACTGTTCTCACTCAGTTCCTAACCTCAAGTCCTTCCTTCCCAGATCCCATGACTTCAAGACTGTTCTCACTCAGTTCCTAACCTCAAGTCCTTCCTTCCCAGATCCCATGACTGCAAGACTGTTCTCACTCAGTTCCTAACCTCAAGTCCTTCCTTCCCAGATCCCATGACTGCAAGACTGTTCTCACTCAGTTCCTAACCTCAAGTCCTTCCTTCCAGATCCCATGACTGCAAGACTGTTCTCACTCAGTTCCTAACCTCAAGTCCTTCCTTCCCAGATCCCATGACTGCAAGACTGTTCTCACTCAGTTCCTAACCTCAAGTCCTTCCTTCCCAGATCCCATGACTGCAAGACTGTTCTCACTCAGTTCCTAACCTCAAGTCCTTCCTTCCAAGATCCCATGACTGCAAGACTGTTCTCACTCAGTTCCTAACCTCAAGTCCTTCCTTCCCAGATCCCATGACTGCAAGACTGTTCTCACTCATTTCCTAACCTCAAGTCCTTCCTTCCCAGATCCCATGACTGCAAGACTGTTCTCACTCAGTTCCTAACCTCAAGTCCTTCCTTCCCAGATCCCATGACTGCAAGGACTGTTCTCACACAGTTCCTAACCTCAAGTCCTTCCTTCCCAGATCCCATGACTGCAAGACTGTTCTCACTCAGTTCCTAACCTCAAGTCCTTCCTTCCCAGATCCCATGACTGCAAGACTGTTCTCACTCAGTTCCTAACCTCAAGTCCTTCCTTCCCAGATCCCATGACTGCAAGACTGTTCTCACTCAGTTCCTAACCTCAAGTCCTTCCTTCCCAGATCCCATGACTGCAAGACTGTTCTCACTCAGTTCCTAACCTCAAGTCCTTCCTTCCCAGATCCCATGACTGCAAGACTGTTCTCACTCAGTTCCTAACCTCAAGTCCTTCCTTCCCAGATCCCATGACTGCAAGACTGTTCTCACTCAGTTCCTAACCTCAAGTCCTTCCTTCCCAGATCCCATGACTGCAAGACTGTTCTCACTCAGTTCCTAACCTCAAGTCCTTCCTTCCCAGATCCCATGACTGCAAGACTGTTCTCACTCAGTTCCTAACCTCAAGTCCTTCCTTCCCAGATCCCATGACTGCAAGACTGTTCTCACTCAGTTCCTAACCTCAAGTCCTTCCTTCCCAGATCCCATGACTGCAAGACTGTTCTCACTCAGTTCCTAACCTCAAGTCCTTCCTTCCCAGATCCCATGACTGCAAGACTGTTCTCACTCAGTTCCTAACCTCAAGTCCTTCCTTCCGAGATCCCATGACTGCAAGACTGTTCTCACTCAGTTCCTAACCTCAAGTCCTTCCTTCCCAGATCCCATGACTGCAAGACTGTTCTCACTCAGTTCCTAACCTCAAGTCCTTCCTTCCCAGATCCAATGACTGCAAGACTGTTCTCACTCAGTTCCTAACCTCAAGTCCTTCCTTCCCAGATCCCATGACTGCAAGACTGTTCTCACTCAGTTCCTAACCTCAAGTCCTTCCTTCCCAGATCCCATGACTGCAAGACTGTTCTCACTCAGTTCCTAACCTCAAGTCCTTCCTTCCAGATCCATGACTGCAAGACTGTTCTCACTCAGTTCCTAACCTCAAGTCCTTCCTTCCCAGATCCCATGACTGCAAGACTGTTCTCACTCAGTTCCTAACCTCAAGTCCTTCCTTCCCAGATCCATGACTGCAAGACTGCTCTCACTCAGTTCCTAACCTCAAGTCCTTCCTTCCCAGATCCCATGACTCTAAGACTGTTCTCAATCAGTTCCTAACCTCAAGTCCTTCCTTCCCAGATCCCATGACTGCAAGACTGCTCTCACTCAGTTCCTAACCTCAAGTCCTTCCTTCCCAGATCCCATGACTGCAAGACTGTTCTCACTCAGTTCCTAACCTCAAGTCCTTCCTTCCCAGATCCCATGACTGCAAGACTGTTCTCACTCAGTTCCTAACCTCAAGTCCTTCCTTCCCAGATCCCATGACTGCAAGACTGTTCTCACTCAGTTCCTAACCTCAAGTCCTTCCTTCCCAGATCCCATGACTGCAAGACTGTTCTCACTCAGTTCCGAACCTCAAGTCCTTCCTTCCCAGATCCATGACTGCAAGACTGTTCTCACTCAGTTCCTAACCTCAAGTCCTTCCTTCCCAGATCCCATGACTGCAAGACTGTTCTCACTCAGTTCCTAACTCAAGTCCTTCCTTCCAGATCCCATGACTGCAAGACTGTTCTCACTCAGTTCCTAACCTCAAGTCCTTCCTTCCCAGATCCCATGACTGCAAGACTGTTCTCACTCAGTTCCTAACCTCAAGTCCTTCCTTCCAGATCCCATGACTGCAAGACTGTTCTCACTCAGTTCCTAACCTCAAGTCCTTCCTTCCCAGATCCCATGACTGCAAGACTGTTCTCACTCATTTCCTAACCTCAAGTCCTTCCTTCCCAGATCCATGACTGCAAGACTGTTCTCACTCAGTTCCTAACCTCAAGTCCTTCCTTCCCAGATCCCATGACTGAAAGACTGTTCTCACTCATTTCCTAACCTCAAGTCCTTCCTTCCCAGATCCCATGACTGCAAGAAAGTTATCACTCAGTTCCTAACCTCAAGTCCTTCCTTCCAGATCCCATGACTCTAAGACTGTTCTCACTCAGTTCCTAACCTCAAGTCCTTCCTTCCCAGATCCCATGACTGCAAGACTGTTCTCACTCAGTTCCTAACCTCAAGTCCTTCCTTCCCAGATCCCATGACTGCAAGACTGTTCTCACTCAGTTCCTAACCTCAAGACCTTCTTCCCAGATCCCCGGACTGCAAGACTGCTCTCACTCAGTTCCTAACCTCAAGTCCTTCCTTCCCAGATCCCATGACTGCAAGACTGTTCTCACTCAGTTCCTAACCTCAAGTCCTTCCTTCCCAGATCCCATGACTGCAAGACTGTTCTCACTCAGTTCCTAACCTCAAGTCCTTCCTTCCCAGATCCCATGACTCTAAGACTGTTCTCACTCATTTCCTAACCTCAAGTCCTTCCTTCCCAGATCCCATGACTGCAAGACTGTTCTCACTCATTTCCTAACCTCAAGTCCTTCCTTCCCAGATCCCATGACTTCAAGACTGTTCTCACTCAGTTCCTAACCTCAAGTCCTTCCTTCCCAGATCCCATGACTGCAAGACTGTTCTCACTCAGTTCCTAACCTCAAGTCCTTCCTTCCCAGATCCCATGACTGCAAGACTGTTCTCACTCAGTTCCTAACCTCAAGTCCTTCCTTCCCAGATCCCATGACTGCAGGACTGTTCTCACTCAGTTCCTAACCTCAAGTCCTTCCTTCCCAGATCCCATGACTGCAAGACTGTTCTCACTCAGTTCCTAACCTCAAGTCCTTCCTTCCCAGATCCCATGACTGCAAGACTGTTCTCACTCAGTTCCTAACCTCAAGTCCTTCCTTCCCAGATCCCATGACTCTAAGACTGTTCTCACTCATTTCCTAACCTCAAGTCCTTCCTTCCCAGATCCCATGACTGCAAGACTGTTCTCACTCATTTCCTAACCTCAAGTCCTTCCTTCCCAGATCCCATGACTTCAAGACTGTTCTCACTCAGTTCCTAACCTCAAGTCCTTCCTTCCCAGATCCCATGACTGCAAGACTGTTCTCACTCAGTTCCTAACCTCAAGTCCTTCCTTCCCAGATCCCATGACTGCAAGACTGTTCTCACTCAGTTCCTAACCTCAAGTCCTTCCTTCCCAGATCCCATGACTGCAAGACTGTTCTCACTCAGTTCCTAACCTCAAGTCCTTCCTTCCCAGATCCCATGACTCTAAGACTGTTCTCACTCAGTTCCTAACCTCAAGTCCTTCCTTCCCAGATCCCATGACTCTAAGACTGTTCTCACTCATTTCCTAACCTCAAGTCCTTCCTTCCCAGATCCCATGACTCTAAGACTGTTCTCACTCAGTTCCTAACCTCAAGTCCTTCCTTCCCAGATCCCATGACTGCAAGACTGCTCTCACTCAGTTCCTAACCTCAAGTCCTTCCTTCCAGATCCATGACTCTAAGACTGTTCTCACTCAGTTCCTAACCTCAAGTCCTTCCTTCCCAGATCCCATGACTGCAAGACTGCTCTCACTCATTTCCTAACCTCAAGTCCTTCCTTCCCAGATCCCATGACTCTAAGACTGTTCTCACTCAGTTCCTAACCTCAAGTCCTTCCTTCCCAGATCCCATGACTGCAAGACTGTTCTCACTCAGTTCCTAACCTCAAGTCCATCCTTCCCAGATCCCATGACTGCAAGACTGTTCTCACTCAGTTCCTAACCTCAAGTCCTTCCTTCGAAGATCCCATGACTGCAAGACTGCTCTCACTCAGTTCCTAACCTCAAGTCCTTCCTTCCCAGATCCCATGACTGCAAGACTGTTCTCACTCAGTTCCTAACCTCAAGTCCTTCCTTCCCAGATCCCATGACTGCAAGACTGTTCTCACTCAGTTCCTAACCTCAAGTCCTTCCTTCCCAGATCCCATGACTGCAAGACTGTTCTCACTCAGTTCCTAACCTCAAGTCCTTCCTTCCCAGATCCCATGACTGCAAGACTGTTCTCACTCAGTTCCTAACCTCAAGTCCTTCCTTCCCAGATCCCATGACTGCAAGACTGTTCTCACTCAGTTCCTAACCTCAAGTCCTTCCTTCCCAGATCCCATGACTGCAAGACTGCTCTCACTCAGTTCCTAACCTCAAGTCCTTCCTTCCCAGATCCCATGACTGCAAGACTGTTCTCACTCAGTTCCTAACCTCAAGTCCTTCCTTCCCAGATCCCATGACTGCAAGACTGTTCTCACTCAGTTCCTAACCTCAAGTCCTTCCTTCCCAGATCCCATGACTGCAAGACTGCTCTCACTCAGTTCCTAACCTCAAGTCCTTCCTTCCCAGATCCCATGACTGCAAGACTGTTCTCACTCAGTTCCTAACCTCAAGTCCTTCCTTCCCAGATCCCATGACTGCAAGACTGTTCTCACTCAGTTCCTAACCTCAAGTCCTTCCTTCCCAGATCCCATGACTGCAAGACTGTTCTCACTCAGTTCCTAACCTCAAGTCCTTCCTTCCCAGATCCCATGACTCTAAGACTGTTCTCACTCAGTTCCTAACCTCAAGTCCTTACTTCACAGATCCTTGACTGCACGTCTGGTCTCACTCAGTTCCTAACCTCAAGTCCTTCCTTCCCAGATCCCATGACTCTAAGACTGTTCTCACTCAGTTCCTAACCTCAAGTCCTTCCTTCCCAGATCCCATGACTGCAAGACTGCTCTCACTCAGTTCCTAACCTCAAGTCCTTCCTTCCCAGATCCCATGACTGCAAGACTGTTCTCACTCAGTTCCTAACCTCAAGTCCTTCCTTCCCAGATCCATGACTGCAAGACTGTTCTCACTCAGTTCCTAACCTCAAGTCCTTCCTTCCCAGATACCATGACTGCAAGACTGTTCTCACTCAGTTCCTAACCTCAAGTCCTTCCTTCCCAGATCCCATGACTGCAAGACTGTTCTCACTCAGTTCCTAACCTCAAGTCCTTCCTTCCCAGATCCCATGACTGCAAGACTGTTCTCACTCAGTTCCTAACCTCAAGTCCTTCCTTCCCAGATCCCATGACTTCAAGACTGTTCTCACTCAGTTCCTAACCTCAAGTCCTTCCTTCCCAGATCCCATGACTGCAAGACTGTTCTCACTCAGTTCCTAACCTCAAGTCCTTCCTTCCCAGATCCCATGACTGCAAGACTGTTCTCACTCAGTTCCTAACCTCAAGTCCTTCCTTCCCAGATCCCATGACTCTAAGACTGTTCTCACTCAGTTCCTAACCTCAAGTCCTTCCTTCCCAGATCCCATGACTGCAAGACTGCTCTCACTCAGTTCCTAACCTCAAGTCCTTCCTTCCCAGATCCCATGACTGCAAGACTGTTCTCACTCAGTTCCTAACCTCAAGTCCTTCCTTCCCAGATCCCATGACTTCAAGACTGTTCTCACTCATTTCCTAACCTCAAGTCCTTCCTTCCCAGATCCCATGACTCTAAGACTGCTCTCACTCAGTTCCTAACCTCAAGTCCTTCCTTCCCAGATCCCATGACTGCAAGACTGTTCTCACTCAGTTCCTAACCTCAAGTCCTTCCTTCCCAGATCCCATGACTTCAAGACTGTTCTCACTCATTTCCTAACCTCAAGTCCTTCCTTCCCAGATCCCATGACTCTAAGACTGCTCTCACTCAGTTCCTAACCTCAAGTCCTTCCTTCCCAGATCCATGACTGCAAGACTGTTCTCACTCAGTTCCTAACCTCAAGTCCTTCCTTCCCAGATCCATGACTTCAAGACTGTTCTCACTCATTTCCTAACCTCAAGTTCCTTCCTTCCCAGATCCCATGACTCTAAGACTGCTCTCACTCAGTTCCTAACCTCAAGTCCTTCCTTCCCAGATCCCATGACTGCAAGACTGTTCTCACTCAGTTCCTAACCTCAAGTCCTTCCTTCCCAGATCCCATGACTGCAAGACTGTTCTCACTCAGTTCCTAACCTCAAGTCCTTCCTTCCCAGATCCCATGACTGCAAGACTGTTCTCACTCAGTTCCTAACCTCAAGTCCTTCCTTCCCAGATCCCATGACTGCAAGACTGTTCTCACTCAGTTCCTAACCTCAAGTCCTTCCTTCCCAGATCCCATGACTGCAAGACTGTTCTCACTCAGTTCCTAACCTCAAGTCCTTCCTTCCCAGATCCCATGACTGCAAGACTGTTCTCACTCATTTCCTAACCTCAAGTCCTTCCTTCCCAGATCCCATGACTGCAAGACTGTTCTCACTCAGTTCCTAACCTCAAGTCCTTCCTTCCCAGATCCCATGACTCTAAGACTGTTCTCACTCAGTTCCTAACCTCAAGTCCTTCCTTCCCAGATCCCATGACTGCAAGACTGCTCTCACTCAGTTCCTAACCTCAAGTCCTTCCTTCCCAGATCCCATGACTGCAAGACTGTTCTCACTCAGTTCCTAACCTCAAGTCCTTCCTTCCCAGATCCCATGACTGCAAGACTGTTCTCACTCAGTTCCTAACCTCAAGTCCTTCCTTCCCAGATCCCATGACTGCAAGACTGTTCTCACTCAGTTCCTAACCTCAAGTCCTTCCTTCCCAGATCCCATGACTGCAAGACTGCTCTCACTCAGTTCCTAACCTCAAGTCCTTCCTTCCCAGATCCCATGACTGCAAGACTGTTCTCACTCAGTTCCTAACCTCAAGTCCTTCCTTCCCAGATCCCATGACTGCAAGACTGTTCTCACTCAGTTCCTAACCTCAAGTCCTTCCTTCCCAGATCCCATGACTGCAAGACTGCTATCACTCAGTTCCTAACCTCAAGTCCTTCCTTCCCAGATCCCATGACTGCAAGACTGCTCTCATTCAGTTCCTAACCTCAAGTCCTTCCTTCCCAGATCCCATGACTGCAAGACTGTTCTCACTCAGTTCCTAACCTCAAGTCCTTCCTTCCCAGATCCCATGACTTCAAGACTGTTCTCACTCATTTCCTAACCTCAAGTCCTTCCTTCCCAGATCCCATGACTCTAAGACTGCTCTCACTCAGTTCCTAACCTCAAGTCCTTCCTTCCCAGATCCCATGACTGCAAGACTGTTCTCACTCAGTTCCTAACCTCAAGTCCTTCCTTCCCAGATCCCATGACTGCAAGACTGTTCTCACTCAGTTCCTAACCTCAAGTCCTTCCTTCCCAGATCCCATGACTGCAAGACTGTTCTCACTCAGTTCCTAACCTCAAGTCCTTCCTTCCCAGATCCCATGACTGCAAGACTGTTCTCACTCAGTTCCTAACCTCAAGTCCTTCCTTCCCAGATCCCATGACTGCAAGACTGTTCTCACTCAGTTCCTAACCTCAAGTCCTTCCTTCCCAGATCCCATGACTGCAAGACTGTTCTCACTCATTTCCTAACCTCAAGTCCTTCCTTCACAGATCCCATGACTGCAAGACTGTTCTCACTCAGTTCCTAACCTCAAGTCCTTCCTTCCCAGATCCCATGACTCTAAGACTGTTCTCACTCAGTTCCTAACCTCAAGTCCTTCCTTCCCAGATCCCATGACTGCAAGACTGCTCTCACTCAGTTCCTAACCTCAAGTCCTTCCTTCCCAGATCCATGACTGCAAGACTGTTCTCACTCAGTTCCTAACCTCAAGTCCTTCCTTCCCAGATCCCATGACTGCAAGACTGTTCTCACTCAGTTCCTAACCTCAAGTCCTTCCTTCCCAGATCCCATGACTGCAAGACTGTTCTCACTCAGTTCCTAACCTCAAGTCCTTCCTTCCAGATCCCATGACTGCAAGACTGCTCTCACTCAGTTCCTAACCTCAAGTCCTTCCTTCCCAGATCCCATGACTGCAAGACTGTTCTCACTCAGTTCCTAACCTCAAGTCCTTCCTTCCCAGATCCCATGACTGCAAGACTGTTCTCACTCAGTTCCTAACCTCAAGTCCTTCCTTCCCAGATCCCATGACTGCAAGACTGCTCTCACTCAGTTCCTAACCTCAAGTCCTTCCTTCCCAGATCCCATGACTGCAAGACTGCTCTCATTCAGTTCCTAACCTCAAGTCCTTCCTTCCCAGATCCCATGACTGCAAGACTGCTCTCACTCAGTTCCTAACCTCAAGTCCTTCCTTCCCAGATCCCATGACTGCAAGACTGTTCTCACTCAGTTCCTAACCTCAAGTCCTTCCTTCCCAGATCCCATGACTCTAAGACTGTTCTCACTCAGTTCCTAACCTCAAGTCCTTCCTTCCCAGATCCCATGACTCTAAGACTGTTCTCACTCAGTTCCTAACCTCAAGTCCTTCCTTCCCAGATCCCATGACTCTAAGACTGTTCTCACTCAGTACCTAACCTCAAGTCCTTCCTTCCCAGATCCATGACTGCAAGACTGTTCTCACTCAGTTCCTAACCTCAAGTCCTTCCTTCCCAGATCCCATGACTCTAAGACTGTTCTCACTCAGTTCCTAACCTCAAGTCCTTCCTTCCCAGATCCCATGACTGCAAGACTGTTCTCACTCAGTTCCTAACCTCAAGTCCTTCCTTCCCAGATCCCATGACTGCAAGACTGTTCTCACTCAGTTCCTAACCTCAAGTCCTTCCTTCCAAGATCCCATGACTGCAAGACTGTTCTCACTCATTTCCTAACCTCAAGTCCTTCCTTCCCAGATCCCATGACTGCAAGACTGCTCTCACTCATTTCCTAACCTCAAGTCCTTCCTTCCAAGATCCCATGACTCTATGACTGTTCTCACTCAGTTCCTAACCTCAAGTCCTTCCTTCCCAGATCCCATGACTGCAAGACTGTTCTCACTCAGTTCCTAACCTCAAGTCCTTCCTTCCCAGATCCCATGACTCTAAGACTGTTCTCACTCAGTTCCTAACCTCAAGTCCTTCCTTCCCAGATCCCATGACTCTAAGACTGTTCTCACTCAGTTCCTAACCTCAAGTCCTTCCTTCCCAGATCCCATGACTGCAAGACTGTTCTCACTCAGTTCCTAACCTCAAGTCCTTCCTTCCCAGATCCCATGACTTCAAGACTGTTCTCACTCATTTCCTAACCTCAAGTCCTTCCTTCCCAGATCCCATGACTCTAAGACTGCTCTCACTCAGTTCCTAACCTCAAGTCCTTCCTTCCCAGATCCCATGACTGCAAGACTGTTCTCACTCAGTTCCTAACCTCAAGTCCTTCCTTCCCAGATCCCATGACTGCAAGACTGTTCTCACTCAGTTCCTAACCTCAAGTCCTTCCTTCCCAGATCCCATGACTGCAAGACTGTTCTCACTCAGTTCCTAACCTCAAGTCCTTCCTTCCCAGATCCCATGACTGCAAGACTGTTCTCACTCATTTCCTAACCTCAAGTCCTTCCTTCCCAGATCCCATGACTGCAAGACTGTTCTCACTCAGTTCCTAACCTCAAGTCCTTCCTTCCCAGATCCCATGACTGCAAGACTGTTCTCACTCAGTTCCTAACCTCAAGTCCTTCCTTCCCAGATCCCAAGACTGCAAGACAGTTCTCACTCAGTGCCTAACCTCAAGTCCTTCCTTCCAGATCCCATGACTGCAAGACTGTTCTCACTCAGTTCCTAACCTCAAGTCCTTCCTTCCCAGATCCCATGACTGCAAGACTGTTCTCACTCAGTTCCTAACCTCAAGTCCTTCCTTCCCAGATCCCATGACTGCAAGACTGCTCTCACTCAGTTCCTAACCTCAAGTCCTTCCTTCCCAGATCCCATGACTGCAAGACTGTTCTCACTCAGTTCCTAACCTCAAGTCCTTCCTTCCCAGATCCCATGACTGCAAGACTGCTCTCACTCAGTTCCTAACCTCAAGTCCTTCCTTCCCAGATCCCATGACTGCAAGACTGTTCTCACTCAGTTCCTAACCTCAAGTCCTTCCTTCCCAGATCCCATGACTTCAAGACTGTTCTCACTCATTTCCTAACCTCAAGTCCTTCCTTCCCAGATCCCATGACTCTAAGACTGCTCTCACTCAGTTCCTAACCTCAAGTCCTTCCTTCCCAGATCCCATGACTGCAAGACTGTTCTCACTCAGTTCCTAACCTCAAGTCCTTCCTTCCCAGATCCCATGACTGCAAGACTGCTCTCACTCATTTCCTAACCTCAAGTCCTTCCTTCCCAGATCCCATGACTGCAAGACTGTTCTCACTCAGTTCCTAACCTCAAGTCCTTCCTTCCCAGATCCCATGACTGCAAGACTGCTCTCACTCATTTCCTAACCTCAAGTCCTTCCTTCCCAGATCCCATGACTGCAAGACTGTTCTCACTCAGTTCCTAACCTCAAGTCCTTCCTTCCCAGATCCCATGACTGCAAGACTGTTCTCAGTCAGTTCCTAACCTCAAGTCCTTCCTTCCCAGATCCCATGACTGCAAGACTGTTCTCACTCATTTCCTAACCTCAAGTCCTTCCTTCCCAGATCCCATGACTGCAAGACTGTTCTCACTCAGTTCCTAACCTCAAGTCCTTCCTTCCCAGATCCCATGACTGCAAGACTGCTCTCACTCAGTTCCTAACCTCAAGTCCTTCCTTCCCAGATCCCATGACTGCAAGACTGTTCTCACTCAGTTCCTAACCTCAAGTCCTTCCTTCCCAGATCCCATGACTGCAAGACTGTTCTCATTCAGTTCCTAACCTCAAGTCTTTCCTTCCCAGATCCCATGACTGCAAGACTGTCCTTTCTCATTTTCTAACCTCAAGTCCTTCCTTCCCAGATCCCATGACTGCAAGACTGCTCTCACTCAGTTCCTAACCTGAAGTCGTTGACTCCATGATCCTACGAATTGAAGATTGACATGTAGTAATGTGTAATCAGTAATACAGTGAGAAGCGCACTAGATAAGTTTTCAGCTCTCAATGATACTTTTAAGTAAAGATCATATACCTGCAATTATTGCTGTTATGCAATTTAAAAAAATCTCACAAGTAGAAAATCGAACATTTTAAGAAACACCGCCCTCTAATAAACGACACACTGAAAAGTAGGCGATTGTAAATAAACGCCTCGGCGCTGTTAGAGGAAATACGGTGTAGTTTCAAATCAGAAACATTAATTCACAAAATACTTTTGACCGCAATACTCAGCCGCATGCGTTTCCCTTCCGCTCTACAATTTTGCACTCTGTCTGAGCAGGTGAGTACCGTCTCACCGGTTGACAATCACCTGCACTGCAATGAATCCAGAGATTCAATGCTTTAGAATAACAAAATTCGAGCTAAATGAATTGGTTCTCCTGTAACTATTGGTGTGCAGAACCACTCTCCTCCAGTTGCCGATTTTGATGTAGTAAGAGCAAGTTACATCAGCTTACATGAAGCCATTATCTTTTAAATTGGTGATTCTCAATCGTCACTGACTTTGTTGACGAACGGAAGAGAGAGAGAGTAATAATCAAATAGAGTGAAGAGTAAAGCTTCTGATATTTTAATTGACGTTGAATGAATCAAAACTCGGGCGTAGTACACGAGTTGACAGGCTTTGAGCGATCGATAATTTGTCCTGCAGAGTATGAAGTCCAAACATAGATTCTACTGTTGATAAAGCCGTGAGTAATGTTGCTCTCTGCTATCCCAGTAGCATGCCACGCGTCAGAAAGAAGAGAGATAGCAAGTATAGGAATGTATCAACACTTGTTGACAGGGAGAGTGATTCGCTCGGCAAACAAGTGATCTGCGATAATATTCATTACTTACCTTTACCCGCGGTGCAAGTTCGTTCGTCATGAACTCATCAGGAATTCTCTCAACTTCGTATTTGTAATGTGTAAGAACGTCCTGGAAAATAAGATGATCTTTTAAGAAGCACATTCCACAAACAATCATTCAGTCAAACAATATTACACTTTAATGAAATGAGAAAAGGACAAGAAAAGATGAAAATTCAACATCTGCTATTCAGAAACAGGCTGCCTGAGTCGCAGGTCTAAAATTCAAAATCGCGACGAATTTTGTGTAATTTGTCGCTTCATTTTCTAGAAATAAATATAATAAATCATTATTTTCTAGAAAAAGAAACATTTTAAACTTTGTCGCTTGCCGCATCAGGACCGGGCCCAGAAGAACGCTGATCCAAGAACGCATCACAAAAATGAGAATAGAAATATTAATAACAGTGAAATTAAATTATCGATACATCAAATTGCCATGCAGAAGATGTGCAGCTGGTAGGATTCGAACCTACGACCAAGGTTAACTAGACCTGCGCTCTGCCAACTGAGCTGCGTGCCACTTATGCCACTGTGTCAATAATATTGGCAGGATCAAACCTTCATCACCACACATCAGTTGTCATAGCAATTATAATCAATGAATAAATAACTCGTCACTATTGTGACCGCCGACATGATGAAAGAGTAGAAAGACTGAAATAGTTGGCATTAGTCTACTTGTATATTCTACTCGTTCAAATAGAAATTAATGGAGGAATCAATTTGAATATTTTTGTGAACAATTATTATCGTCATCTTCTTATTTATTCTTTGCCTTTTTATTATGATAATCAAAGCAATAAATAGCGATACAAAGCTGAATAAAAAACGTAGAAAATCAGAAGTTATCAGAATGGAGAACAGCTCTAGGAGCAGAAAGAGCTTCCATGACGCATGCACAGTTGGCTTTCTGGATAACAACGCTAGATGCTGCGTAAATGCAGCCATGGGATCTTTTCACCAGTCTTGGTGGTGATTCGATACCCCAGCTTTCTTAAAAGCGAGAGCACAACTTGGCCGCAGCCACTATAGGCTAAGTCTCAACGATATCATGCATAATCATTCCTATCATCACATAAAAAGTTGTAATGATTTGTAAATTGAACCCAAAAATGAAAATAGGATGCATGTATGCTTCAAAAGCTTTATACCGTACAAGCAGGTTCGAATTTCATTTAATTCATCTTTTAATAATTCAAACTGATGTAATATATTTTTCCTGATGTACCCAGTCATGTTCAGAATACATTTCCTAAAATGTTATTGATCTTTACTACTATATATTACCGAATTCCTTTGAATAGACCCTGCCTGGTCTACCTAAAAAAAGTGCATTTAGCTGTGCGGAGCTGATTCAAGAGCGGGTCTAATATAAAAGTGGATGCAATATTTTTATCAAAACGAAGCTACCTGATTAGTAATTTTCTTATTATGGCTAAACTTTAATAATATTAATTGCCATTATTGTTGTTGTCATGAGAAACTCCATAATTGGGAATCGTGGGGAATTATGCAGTTATAAGTCAAATTGAAAAATTATATGCAATGTCGTTGAAACAAAAAACTAAGCAAGAAAAAACCACGGAGAAAAGCACGATAGATTTCATATAAATGTCAAATCAGCTGTTTGAACGCTTTGAGATCATCAACAAGAAAAAGAAGTTCTAAGCTGATAATTAGAACACAGAGACATTCTGTTGAGACCAGAACAAGAAAGACGATCGGTGGGAGATGTCGCAGAGGATTCATAATCAGATTCTGAGACAGTTTGAGGGCCACAATAGTGCGATGGTATTGGAGAGGTAGGAAATCTGAACATTTCCAGGGGAAGTGCCTGACATGATTCTGTGACGTTTTTGAACATTCTTCAGCGCCCTCTCATGATCAGCCTAATGGGTATCCTAGAACACTACGAATGCAAGCGCAGTAGATTCGAATAATGTCAGCCTTTTGGGGGCAAGAAGCCTTTACAAAAAATGCATTTTTGGATGAGCACCGATCACATATGGTTTCGATGTGCTGCTTCCAATCGAGAGTTTCTGTCAATGTTGCAACGCGGAGTCCTGCAATAAACTGGATGCCTGGTATAATCCTATTTTTCAATCCAACTTTTGCCCGTATCTCTCTTTTTTGATGTTCACAAAGTCATTCTTTGACCAGCATAAAAAAATAGAGGGTTACTCAACAGAAACATGAGTGTCATGAACGGAAAATTTAGTAGAACCGGTAGCAGTCAGATCATCCGCATATTTTGTCATTTTTGCATCATAACTTTGCAGATCAGAAAGGAAGTATTTAAAGATCATTGGTCCAAAAGAAGAACTTCGTGGAACGCCACAATCCACCTTCTTGATGTCACTGCGGACAGTTTTCCAGCGAGTCCATTGGGATCGTTCGTTTAGATCATCTTAAACAACACTGATGAGAAATGGGTTGAGTCGGTCGTGAAGCATTTCGTCCACAATTGAAGCATGTGGGAGACTATGAAGCTCTTTCAAAGTGTATGGTTAACGCATGACAGCCGATGTTCTTGCCATTTGATAATGAAACGATAATCAGATTTAAAAGTTCAATTAGAGGACAAACGGTTGAGCTCATAACCAGATAGTGAGACTGAGCAGCATCAATGCGATCAGCAAAATCACGTTGATGTTTCACACTCCAATACACGTGCGGGTAATGGCAAAAGCGATATAGGTAATATTCGACGGCGAGGTTTATTCAAGAGCATGCTTATCCACATGCTGGGTTTTGACGAGGACGAGGTATATTCCAAGAAATGCAAAACTGCTATGCATCATATTATCCGCATATTTTGTCATTTTTGCATCATAACTTTGCAGACAAAGAAGATAATTGTGCCTTGGACAAAATGTGGCCAATAATACCTACAACATTCTATTATATTTCTATTCCATGTTTATGCACATGTAGTTATATTAAGATGTTTTATTTTTCACGGGCGTGCAGTGATATTTTCATTATTGCACTGGTTGAATTATAGATTTCTATATAGATATATGCGATTGAATTATATAAAACCCGCTTATTATTTCACCATAGAATTAGATTAGTCATAATGGCCATGATATCGGTGAAAAATAAAATTACCTACACAACTCGTGCATAGATATGTTGACCTCGAAGAAGGCAATAAAGATGGATATTTTGCACTAGTTGCGTAAATAACTATTCTGCAAGATTCCTATACAATTTAAAAGCCATTGTAACCCACCAATATGAATTTTGGATTGATAGTCAGTCTGTCTGATGATGTTCGAAGCATACTGAAATATATTAATTACAACAACAATTGAATTCAATTTCGCTATCAAAACACGCGACTCTTTCTATCACTCACAATATCAACAACTTAAGTCAAGACATTTACAAATTGAACTTTTACACCGGCAGTTCAAAAGTGCATTACCTTGCCTTAACGTTGTACACGTATATTCTAATGCATCTAAACACTTATTTCATCAAGGCTGACATGTTTTTCTGAATCTTATCCTAAGCTCGAAAAATTTGTAGACAAAATTAAAATCCATTATGAAAACAAGAATTTCCAGCAAAATAAGGCAGATGAGACTAAGACGATTTGATTGTTGCACTTCAACATAAGAGAACGTTACAAACAACTATCATTACATGAGTTTTTTCGCGCGCATAGCCAGCAAGTAACAATTGTTGATGTGAGAACTTTGCACCGCTCACGATGTATTGCCTCTATATAATCGCATATCACAGAAAATCCTTGACGCGTGAGATTATGCACTGTTCTTAGTTCATGCCTATTGCAATTTCCATTAGGAGATGAATGTATTCATGTTTTTTAAATGAACGATTATCTCTTGATATCTGAAATCATTTAATACTTTGTGATCTTTAGCCATGAGCATAAGCTATTTGAATACATACTATTTATATCCACGAACATAATTAATCACTTGATTCATGCATCCGAAGTCTGAAACTAGATATGCGTGTCAAATAAGCACTAGAATATTAACGAAAGCAGAAAAATTCCCACCACTAATTTGCAGAGATTATGATATCACAAGTTATTGCATCACGGTCTCACTTAGAGTTTCTTTTTTCTTAAAATTATGTTTATAATGGCTTCCTTGTCATTTATACACACTTAATAAACTTGCTAAAACATTAAGTTAGCTGATGCAATTTTTCTTGAGAGAAAATGCACCATCGTTTTCAGAAGTGTGCAGCTCCTACATGAGTAAAGTCAGAAATCCCACTGATTTGTTAAACCAATATCAAATTAATTACTGACTGTACTTGTATTGTACTGTATTGCTGTACTTGTAGGAATTGCCAACAATATTTCCATGTGAATTTCTGTCACTGTTTCTCCTACTGTTGCTTCTGGTGAAGAGTATAAGCAGATGCCAAATTGATATATTTTGTCGAAATTTTATGTCTACATTATGGTGATGATTCTCGGCTGCATTACGTACATCAAACCCTATGTTGTAAAACAAAAATGTTGCTTCATTAAAATAATATTTATACTATCATTATCCGTAAAGCTTGTCAATCGATTTTCATAGCAACGCATCATCTCATCATAGTAATCTTATCGTCGCATCATCATATCATAGCAACGTATCATCTCATCACAGTAATCTTATCGTCGTATAATCCTATCATAGCAACCTATTATCTTATCATAGTAATCTTATCGTCGTATCATCCTATCATAGCAACGTATCATCTTATCATAGTAATCTTATCGTCGCATCATCTTATCATAGCAACGTGTCATCTTGTCATAGTAATCTTATCGTCGTATCATCCTATCATAGCAACGTATCATCTTATCATAGTAATCTTATCGTCGCATCATCTTATCATAGCAACGTATCATCTTATCATAGTAATCTTATCGTCGTATCATCTTATCATAGCAACGTATCATCTTATCATAGTAATCTTATCGTCGTATCATCTTATCATAGCAACATATCATCTTATCATAGTAATCTTATCGTCGCATCATCTCATCATAGCAACGTATCATCTTATCATAGTAATCTTATCGTCGTATCATCTTGTCATAGTAATCTTATCGTCGTATCATCTTATCATAGTAACGTATCATCCAATCATAGTAATCTTATCGTCGTATCATCTTATCATAGCAACGTATCATCTTATCATAGCAACGCATCATCCCATCATAGCAACGTATCATCTTATCATTGTAATCTTATCGTCGCATCATCTTATCATAGCAACGTATCATCTTATCATAGTAATCTTATCGTCCTATCATCTTATCATAGCAACGCATCATTTTATCATAGTAATCTTATCGTCGCATTATTTTATCATAGCAACGTATCATCTTATCATTGTAATCTTATCGTCGCATCATCTTATGATAGCAACGTATCATCTTATCATAGTAATCTTATCGTCGTATCATCTTATCATAGTAACGTATCATCAAATCATAGTAATCTTATCGTCGTATCATCTTGTCATAGCAACGTATCATCTTATCATAGTAATCTTATCGTCCTATCATCTTATCATAGCAACGCATCATCTTATAGCAACGCATCATCTTATCATGGTAATCTTATCGTCCTATCATCTTATCATAGCAACGTATCATCTTATCATAGTAATCTTATCGTCGTATCATCTTGTCATAGTAATCTTATCATGGTAACGTATCATCTAATCGTAGTAACGTATCATCTTATCATAGCAACGTTTCATCTAATCATAGTAATCTTATCGTCGTATCATCTTATCATAGCAACGCATCATCTTATCATAGTAACGTATCATCTAATCATAGTAATCTTATCGTCGTATCATCCTATCATAGCAACGTATCATCTCATCATATCAATCTTATCGTCGCATCATCTTATCATAGCAATCTTATCGTCGCATCATCTTATCATAGTAACGCATCATCTAATCATAGTAATCTTATTGTCGTATCATCCTATCATAGCAACGCATCATCTTATCATAGTAACGTATCATCCAATCATAGTAATCTTGTCGTCGTATCATCTTGTCATAGCAACGTATCATCTAATCATAGTAATCTTGTCGTCGTATCATCTTGTCATAGCAACGCATCATCTCATCATAGCAATCTTTATGCGAACTTAATCAGAAACGTAGAGCATCTTCGGTATGTACACAATCGTGTTGATAAGGTAAACGAATATCACCTTCTAAAAAAGGGGCAACAATCGATATGGTAGCAATATTGTTGGGCAACCACAGTAATTACAAAAAGATAGGAGATGAACAATGCGGATAGAATACAAACTGTTTAAGCAAGGCTTTTTCTCGTGCAAAATCAACTATCTTTCGTCCATAAGTACCACAGGACTTGTCATCAACTGATGTCATTTCCGTACCTTACGTGACGACATTAAATTATCGTGTAAACCATCAGTTGGTTCGATCTTTCAATAATAGGCTTCTGTTTCTTTTCCAAGCTTGGTATCCAACACTGGCTGCAATTCTCGTGTTGGTGGTGTTTGTTCAATTACATGCGATGATTGTTCAAAATCTTACATTGTCTGCGAACAGATCTTACAAAATCTGAGAAAATTGACTTGCAACTTCTGATTTCCATGTGTGATTTAATTCAATATAAACCTTTTCTCTCTCTCTTTTTAACAAGCTGAGCGTAAATTTGACGCCAACACTCGGTCCACTCGGCAACAACAATACTTTTATGCTTTTGAAACAAAGCTGACGATAGCAAGGGTCTCACTCCAAAATTATGGATTTGGAAATTGTGGAAAATGGACTTGACACCAGCAAAAATCAGCTGTCTCTGTCACGTGCAATAAGGAAGAAGACGTCAAGAATGAGGCAAACATGATAAGACATGTGCCGTAAATAGCTGGCACACAGAACAAGCTAAAGGCGTTATTTATTACATTGAAACACATCAGAAGCCATTAGCAGCGGCATATGGCTTGCGGCGTTTCTTGTCTGCCTCCAGTCGTATTTGTGCACTGTTCTTGTGGCAATGCGCACTCTCTTGCTTCACGGAGATCATCGTTCAATTCCTGACCCCAGGAAATCTACAGAAAATCAGCAGAACAAACGTCGTTAAGTAGCTATTTGGTTTTAATATTTCATATTACACGTTTCTATAACTTCTTTTGAGTATTCTTCCATAAGTTTTCTCCACAACTGAAATCACAAGCTTCTCCTATTGTTTCAGATGATAAACAATGTTTCGTTGCCTATTCAATTAGAACGCACTTTTGCTGAATAAGCTGTCACCAGCGTTTTCTCTTGTCATCTCTGTGACCTGCAGACATCTGGTTTACCCTTTCAATTATTATTTAAAGCTTAGGAGTTCGTAAATAGGAAGGCCTCGAGCATTTTAATCGTATATAAACAATTAAAAGAATGAGTGGCAAACTGAAAGCAATGAAACACAGCTTTCAACAACTATGTATCCCTTTGAATCAAATAGCTTAGAACCACTGCCCAAACAGCCCACTAATTTATCAGATTGATATGACGCATTCGATTCGAAGAACGTGCAAGCTTGACCCCCAACAGTTAACAGCTACTCGAAGTAGGAGGCTACACAGCGCTTGTGCTCTACTTGAGGTACTTTTGATACCCTCTCCAAAGTTTAGTGATCTATCCAATGCGATTCCAAGATACTTTGGCTTTGGCTGGAAGCGTCATCCGCAGCATGACTTAAGTTATATGAACCATGAATACATATCTTAATATATAATATAATATAAACTCCTTTGTAACATGCTCTATACATCAACTTCCAAGTAAAAAGTAGAATGTAATAAAAATGATTAGCATACAGACGTTTAGTCAAATGCATTGATCACATGAAAATGCCTTCTTTTCAGACGAATTACGTCTTTGACTAACCATTGTGTGGGTTACGATAGAATTATCAATTCAACAGCAAGTCTCACATGCTGAATCATGGTGGAAGCAAGTCACAGGGATGGAACAGGCCATCGACCATCCTGGAACCCTTGCTTTATATAAGCTTTGGGTTGACATGCTTTCAAGCATCAGCTTTTGTCGTGATAGTCTTCAAACTGTCCTCAAGGCGCTTACGACTTGAACACGCCAATTGCCTTCAACTTGACTTGTTGGGGAGTGTAATGGTAAATATGCTCGGTACATTTCCACATCGGCCCTGACATTGACAAAGAACAACAATGCTTCCATTACACAGGAAAGCGATTACGAGATGTAGAAAAGCTTCTTCTCTCTCTACATGTGGCCGGAAAAACATCCATCATCACTGTTTTCCTCATCTCTTTCAAGTTAAAGCAATTCTTTCTTGAATGAGGCAGATAATTGACTGAGCACATCTTTGTTATATGATGCATGAACGGCTTCCTGCTTTTGACATTTGGGTGCACTTGTTGGATGCTCAATTGGGCTACGTGGATACCTATAAGGACCTATAGCTGGCATCTACATAAACCTAGGGTGGTAAAACATGCATGTAGTATGAGAGATATTCAGTACAAAATCATTAAATTTCGGCAAAGTTAGTCACAATGGGTTTAGAACTGACTTGATCTTGATCTGTCACTGAGTGACGCTAAAACACGACTGAGAAATCTTACTTGAACCCTGGGATGAAGGATTGGTCCCTTGGATGGCTGTGATCATGAACTTCGTGTGATTGTTGTCTACAGACAAATGACTAGCAGTTGTCTAAATCTGAGGCTGTAAATGTTCTACAAGTCAGATAAGAGGAGTTTTACACACTCAAAGCTATGCGACGTTAGTGAGAACAAGTAGGAGCAAGAGAAGATCGTTGAAGATGCAACACTTCCGGGTGTCAACAACAGAAATGTGGGGGGGGGGAAAGAATAGAAGTACTGAGATATTCTATTCCGCATAGGAACATACCTAGAATCGACATCAGCCGAGCTTGAACCTCGACGCTTCGTTATGATGTGCCTCACATGTGCGCTAGCAACTCAGCCATCTACTCATATTTATCAAATTGATGCTAAAAGCAGAATGTGAAGGAAGATGAAATTGTTTTGATAAGATCGTAAACTTTCACATTTCCATCAAAGTCAACTTACAGACTTATGCGCGGTACTATCTAAGTTTGAACTGATTTCTATTTGAGACTTTTTGCTAGAAGATGATATGATAATCACCAACTTTGGCTTTGCCTTTAATTCCCGTTTGAATGTAGATGTATTGCATGTTGATGATGTCGAGAAGAACTTCATTTCAATTTTAATGACTTCAGTTTGAAATGCTCTACTACTGTCTTATCCTTCATGAACTTCCTCAACTTTTTTTCACCTACGAGAAGGTATGCATTATCAATTACACGACGGAAGTTATATCAAATTAGAAGCCATATGAGTAACCTAACAACTCAAACAACTCTGATCGATGAACGCTTTCTCATTAGAGGAGTTAAACATATTAATGTTGCGTGGACGGGAGAATGTCTTGTGCGACACTCATTGCCGTCGAATGTAAATACTGTCGCTTAAGTTATTTTCGAACAAATAGTTCCCTAATTTTAGTAAATGACATTCACATCACACTATGCCAGATGTACTTGCTATGTTCTTCTTGTCCTATTGTTTTGTGCTGTTTCAAACGCAGAAAACAGCATGTGAATGTCAATATCAGATAAATGAAGTCTGCAGTAGAGCCACCAAAAGCTAAAAAATGATGTATTTCACACCATATAGCCCTTTTTGTGCCACTTACTCTAAACCAGTGTTCCGCAAACTCGTTGGCTCGATCCAAAAATTTGGGTTTAGCGACCTGAAGGGGTCTGATTTAAGAGTTCTTATTGCTTTCATTTCAATCAATCCAAAGTCAACTATCCAAGTCGACTCGTCAACGGTTACACTTGTAAAAGATTCGGCGAATCAGACACTGACGCATTGAAGACTATCACACACTGGCAATGAAGAAGTTTACAAGTTATGTGCGCACGCTATCTTCAACACCGCTATCGCCTCTGCAAAATACAAAGGTGATTGGCTGATATGGGCAGGGGTTGTTAGGGCAGCGTGTGGCCCGTAGTCAATCTTGTCTGCAGTTTTTTTCGATTCGGTGCTTGACTAATCTACGATTAAAAATTTCAACCTGATTTCAATATAATTTTTTCTGAAAATAAGGCGCATCCAGCACATTGATATTCTTTCTTTCTGTGATCAATTATAATTCGATCGTTCAATCAATGATTGCTTTCTATCTAATAAATGCTTCGATATAATAAAATCTTTTTGTTTGTTTAAAATCCAATAAATAATAAAATCTATAGTTCGGGGATCCAATGATTAAATGATGCATATAAAAAGGCAGTTTTGATAGCACTATGTGTGTATGGAGGATGGTAATTCTAAAATGCGGCCGGAACGAAAAATATTTACTTGAATTTGGCCAGGAAGGGTTCAAAGTTTGCATCCGGAGATAATTTACTTTGCCGATACTAGCTTACTTTTTATCTCACTTGTAAAGCATTTGCTAGTTGTCGTCTTCACGTTTTGTTTCTTACTTGCTTTATATTTACATTTTTGAGTAATGCTTCATGGGATCCTATTTTGGCAATATAATCATATGAAAATGTTAAAAAATTAAAAATTTGAGCGAAGTGTTCGTAAATGTCGTCTGCGAATGATCTCAAGATCTATGAAATACTTCATATTCATGTGCAAGGGCCATCTCTAAATGTCCAGAAGGATTCTGTCTAATCTAAGCTCTTCACATGATTTCTCTGATGCTCCTTGCTTTTATTGCTATGATCTTTGAGTATTTTAGGTTGTATCAGGGACATCTATGATTATAAGATATCTAAGGGACGCTCAACTCCCATACCATGTACTGGACTGGAGGGCGGTGACTTTTGGTAGACTTTATTAATGACGATAATGCATGCTATTGTGTAGCTTTCTATGTCTACAGGTCAATAATTCCCACAATAATGCATAATTTTGAAAGGCTTTCTATGTCCACAGGTTAATAAGTTCCACGAACCAGGTAATTATTTTCCTGGTTGGAAATTATTAACCTGGTGCAGACTTCTATGAAAAAAGTCATGCATTATAGCAGATAATGCATAGATTTGCTCGGTCATTATTTGTCATAATAACCTCGAGCCTTCGGCTCTCGGTAATTATAGCAATAATGACCTCAAATCTATGCATTATCTATTACATAAGGTCGTTATATAGCACCATAATTACCTAGATATATTACCTACATTATTTACTTGCTTTGCAGCGACATAGGTGATGGTGACTAGGCGTAAATAGAATTAGAAAACTCATCTTTGGATTTCCGCCTTCAGGTTTCAAAAGTTTTCCGATGGACTTGCAATCGATCACTTTGCTTTTGCTGCGGTAATGACAGTCTGTTAGTGCGCTCATTGAGGGCAACTATTTTGTTGAACGATGACAAGTTCGATCATTGTCATTCTTTGGACGTAGCCTACTAGGTGCAGTCATACTTCTATCTTGGATGATGCATGTAGAAAGAACTTTTTGACTGCACAACATATAGGCCTATTTTGCAGTGAGATAAATCAACCACATGCCACGATCAAGTCATTGTCAATCGGTGCGGAGCTAGGGGGTTTCTTTGGATGATAAATAGAATTTTCCTCTTGTTGCTTCCGTCACTAATACGTGGAGTGTGATCAACCAAATACCTTGCATTCCTTTACAGAGTTTCGCTAGGTGTCCTACCTGTTTTTTTCACCTGCAACCTGTCCAATGTTTATAAATTCTATCATAATCCGTCAAACATTATTTTGATTTGGTTAAAATACATTAACTTTCTCCAATGTTGATCAGAATTTTGTGAAAATGTTGACAGCCATTCACTATTCCAAAATATATCAAATCCCAAAAATTATGTCTTTCAAAAGGACATCAAAATTCAGTATAACCACATCGTCGATGCATTGACCTTCCGCTTCAAATGCGAGATGCTGGAAGATAATATTTTGCATATCATTTTATATGATGTAGCGCATAGTAGGAAAAGGCTATTAATATCATCCACTTCTGCATAGAAACGGTGGGAGCATGAGGTCCATCTGCAATCAAATTTGCGAGACAAATCGGCGCTCGTATAGAGGAGAAGACAAGGGAAGAGCGATCAACAACTTTCCTCTTCCAGACACTGAGCATCGCCGTTCAAAGGGGGAATGCCATATCCATTCTTGGCATATTGCCGAGGACTGCAGGGCTAGATGAAGTTTTTAACTTATGATTTTTTTATCTCTTTTGTATCTTGCTGTAATCTATACGTTTTTGACTTCAATAAAGTAATAGGCTATTCAGATAAATGCGTATTCAATTAGGCTATCGTTTGCTTTTGTTCAACTTCCATGAGATAAATAAAATCTTCAATTTTTTTGTTTACCGACCAACTATTGCTATCATGCAGCTTGCAAACTGACATCCTTATCAAGCTTCTACTAGAAATGCTTTGTATCTTTAAAAATTTGAATCTCGATAATCATGTCAAATTTACCATAGTGTGATGACCCGACATGCTTCATAATAGAAAAATGTAAGATTCAAGATATCCGTGTTTAGAGGTAATTATGAGAGATATCAGTGTACAGAGGCAATTATGGAAACTATTAACCTCTTTTGAAATATATCTACATGTATATCAAGCATTATGTAATAGATAATGGATGATTTTGAGGTCATCATAGAACTTATTAACCGAAGGCTGCTAGGTTAATAACTATTAGAATTATTATATTGTTATAGCACTATAAGCTAGAACTATTAACCCTATGACCGAAATATATCAGCGGCCTTTGGTTCATAAGTTCTATAATTACCTCAAAGTCATCCATTATCTTTTACATAATGTGTATCTGGATAAAACCATGGAACAAGTGGGAAACAATTCACTTCATTATTGTAAAATACATTAGAATCCAGCTGAATTGATTGCTATACATAATAATCAATACTTCAGCAAACTTTTCACTTTTTCAAATGAGTAGAGGCCTGGAGAAAGGGGAGCATTTCTTATGTAAAGGATTTGAATGACGTCACGATATTTATAAGACTCTACACCTTCGCCGCAATCCGATCCGCTATTGTTTTGAAATCAGTTGCATCGAATCGTACTGCTAACTTTGCATTTCCTGTTCCTGGTTTTGGCGGGCATCCTTCCACAGCAGCAAATAGAAGGAAAATTGAATATTGAAGGAATTTCAACTACGTCATAAGGCTGTAGCTTCTTCTTTGTAAGTCCTTCAAAGATGCCATGATTTAATTGTAATTTCAAATTTTTCTTAGTCCAACGACTAGTTAGACACAGATTATTCGAAAAGGTCTAGGAAATCAGGGTTGACTTTTTGCCGGATAAAAATGGTTTTTGCCACTAAGTGGTAAAAACCCGGTAAAAACCGGCTCCGAAAAATCAGTCTATTTCTTCACGAAATGATCGACAGCAAGTTAGGGATTGAGTATTATGATGCATGCGGGTTTGCAGTTTGCAACTTTTATCTTCCAAAACATGACATTCATTCTGTGATAGAACCACATGATATGTTTTTAACACGAACGGCATGCGATGTTGTCTTTTGCTTACGATTGCTCCGCCCTTGTGATTTAAGAGCAAATGTAGACTTCAGCACCATTTTGGCTCTTTGGTTCATGTAGCAGAAGTTGTTAAATGCTCCCAGAATTATCATCAAATGAATGAAAAAGATGAAAGCAAATATTATGAATAAAACTGGCTTATACATAGAACTGAATTAAACAAACCACTTTCTTCATGTGGACGAGCTTCAATAATCCCACTGTCATTATTCTGTGTTGAGTGTTCAGCAAGAATGTAGAGTGTATTTTAATAGTAGCTTAGGTTTCATCAGATGTGGATTTGAACTCAGGTCTCATGAACGCGGAGAGAGCACTGTATCAAAAAGCGTCCGGAAAATCTCAGCTCTCAAAATCAAGAAATGTGCAACAGTCACTTAGAATACATTTCTATTTTTTTTTAGAAATATACTGAATGTACTAATGCTTGTGACTGGAGCAGAAAATCATGATTTGCAAGAACAAAAAATAATTAAATGACATAGTTTGCAGCAGCAATCTTGATAAAGTGAGATGCAGTGTATGTCTGAGTAGTGTCAGTCATAATTTCACCAAAAGAACATTTCCAGTAAGCTGCAAAATTGATATTGTTAATAGAATCTGAGAGGGACAAACAATTGTGACATTATTGTGATATTCAAGTTTGTTTAAAGTTCTTGAAATTTCCATATTTTGAGCTCAAATCAAAACTTTACTTTCGGTATTAAATTCATTTAACATCACCTTATCCTCTAAACATGTGAGGGTAAATTACCATGACATGAAAAATGTTGAAGGGCAATATTTCTAACCTAGTGCTTCTGGGAGTGCAAGATAAATTCCATAGTAATATTCGTGTAATCACAATGGCTATAGGACATTTGCCACATATTTAGAGGATAATCTATTCTATGAGATCAGCAGGGAAGTTGATCGTAGAAATCCGAGGCCAGATTTCTACATCATCTTGCCCTTCTAGCTTCTAAAAAGGAAAGCCTGTTTTCGATCTTTTATGTAGAGCCAAGTGATTTCCTTCCAGCATGGACGTCTGTTGCATCTTACAGTGAAAGAAATTGAGAACAATAAACAACACAATTACAATTAAAGCCAGTGAGAGCTGTGATATCACTTCGCAAACACCAAAACACACATCGCTGTCTTGGCTTACATTCGATTCAGTGTATGCACTATGCAGTGAGGAATGCTTAGAAGATGACGGTGAAATCATCAAGTGAACTAATTTTCGCACGCTTGCTACTTTTTTTAATAATGATCGGAAGGGCCAACATTGTGGAGAAACTTGTGCGCAATGATCTGAATTCTTCGAATCTGAAGGAATTTTGGCAATCGAAGCACTTTGCTGGAACTCACAGGAAGCTGACGCACGACTTTTTTCCTATATCTGTAAGGTATTAGGAATTCCTTTTTGCCCACCTAATAGGTTCCTCGATGTGCAGTCGATTTCAAATTAATCACACTTCTAGCAAACCGAAGCAGATAAACAAAATATTTAATTCTGTGGCTCACTGACTCACAAAAATGTGGAGCAGTACGTTCATTGCGTATTGATAATGTGATTATCGAACAGGAAATCCGAGTTCAAATTATCATTTTTTGATTTCGCCATACACCGTAGATAGTTTTTCGATTACAGAAGAGAAATTTTAACAAATAAAAACTTTGATGCACGGCAGCATTGCTCATAGCCTAGAAATAGTCGAAAACAGCATTTTGGCATCGTTCTACCATATAAGAAAGTACTTGACTCAGCATCACACAGACAATGCTAACGAATAAATACTTTCTTGGTTACTTGCGGATTCTTTTAGTTCACTGACTTCATCCTTGTTGCCTGCTACGTCTCTATTTTCTCTCCCACGACACATTACGGATGTTCGGAAGGTTATATTCTAACTTTCCATGAGTTAGCTTGCTGAAACATTACTTCTCCTGGCTCAATATCAACGCCCGGAAGACATCTAGGCGTTGCCTGTAGTGTAGTGTTGGAATTACGATCAGAAAGAAGCGTCATCAAGAACTGATCAGCGAGACGCAATATGTAAGGCACGGTTAGTTGTTTAGCCTAGTAGGTTTTACTTCGTCATGTGCTTTGGCGTCTCAATCATTGCTCTCACTCATAGAGCGCGTATCAAAGGTGCGAATTTCGCCTTGACTGCACACATCAGCAATGAAAGATTCAGTGCTAGAATTTGTCATATAAATGTCGGTGAAAAATCAAGATTACACATTAATCATATTCCTTGAAAGATGAAATCACACGAGCTCAGTTAGAAAACATTCTATTGAGGAAGAACCAAATATGAGATTAAAAAATATTGCTTGATATTATTCGTGTCGATGAAATTCTAAAACTGAACTCTATCGAAAACGAAAGATCAACCAAGGAAAATGCGTATGTTTAATATGTGTACAGTGGAGGTAATCGATCCCGAAACGACTAGACCAGAATTTGACATTGCATAGAGTTTAAAAGATATGTTTCGGACTTTAGTGGTCTCCGTGGCACAGTGGTTAAGTGACTGGCCTAGCGATCTTCCGGTCTAGAGGTCGAGCCCCGAAAGTGTCATAGGAAGTCGGCAGGAAGGGCATCCGAAATGAAGGATCACAACGCTCCAGATCAAAGTCTGACTATGTCAGTACCGTCCAAGTCCCCAGTATGGGGGGAGTAGCAACGGATCATCATTTATGACAATGATATCTTAAAAATGTCTGACCTTCAAGAGCACTTCTACCTCCTTATTTTGTTGCGAAATGCTTATGTGAATTTCAAATTACGTCAAATTCCAATGTCGACATCTCAAAGATTGTAGAAAATTGTCTTGGTTTTGGTTCATCAGTCAGTGGACCTTGACTTTGTCACAATAAAGCTGAGAACTGTCCGTCTAGTTTCTCTGCTTAATTTGTCACTGTCCGTGACTGTTGGGACTTTCGAAAGCGCAAAAGTACGGAACTTACTCGTACATGACAAAATAAAGTACTTGCTGGTGCCGAGATTTAGGATATGGTCAAATGTTATATAGATACTTGCATATCCATTTTATAGAATCTCAGAGGTATTTCAATAATGAAGATTGACCCCATCTGTATCTCCTGTCCTTGTTGCTGTGGCACAGGTCATTTTAATGAAAATAACTGAGCATCTAATGCCAGAGAAAAGGCACATCAATTCCTTGCCTGAGGAATCAAGGACTTTGAATGGAATGTGCTGGTAACATTGATATAGGTCTACAAAATATGCAAATTTTGATAAATTTCACTCAATTTAACTTGGACCGAATACTTTTTAATCTCTATCTACAATTTGTTTCTAAAAATCAAAAGTCGGAGAAGTCTATAATTCATTCCCAAAATTTGTGACCATGCGCATGAAATGATTTATTTTCAGCTTGATACAATCATTGTTCTAAGGCATCAACGGTTTTTATATCATCCACAGGGACTGAAATTTCTCATTGTCAATCTCTTTTCATATTGTGTAGTATGATCAGTCGCTCAGTCGCTGACTAACGACAGCTCTCACTAGAAGCCATGTGGTCGTCAATTTCATTTTTCCGTACCAAGTAAAGTACAATAATTACTTCAAGTGCGAGATTGTTCACCGTTTTCCCTGTTATAAGCATGCGCAGAGCAGAATGACGAACAAAAAATGGCCTCAACAACAACAACAGCTCATAAATGTCTGTGTGACCATGTCACAGAATTGTTGGAATGGTGTTGACAAGTTGCTCATATGGCATGCTTATCATGAAACACTACTTCTCGAAAACTGTCGACAAACTTGACCACCGAGTATTTATTATTCAGAGACACAAAGAATGCAATTTTCCATTATTTTTATCGATCTTGTGAAATCGCATCTGAATAATTGTTTACAGTCTGAGATCATGTGAATATCATTTTGGTCATATTATTAGACACCTTGTACAGAAGTTTCATTGGCGCATTTGATCCTAAAACGCTGACTGACCAAGCAAGTTCTTAAATTCGGACTTTTGAGGTTAGTCAACGATTACTGTCCTCATAGTTGGTCAATGTGCCATCTCGATTATCTGGAGACTACAACAACGAGCTCAGTCAAATGAGGTGATGGTTGTGATGCCCTCTCCCAATGCCTGGTACCCGTGGCAATCAGAGTTGGAAGCGGGACCGGTCCGTGTTGAAAGCTAGCCTGGAAATCGACACACTTCCAACTCTGTCTTAAGATGTTCGGAGAGCACTTTTGACAGAAATCACAAGATTTCCTTTTACCTGAGCTTAATTACGAACACTTTGATCATCCTACTTCATCTTACAGCTCTATAATAGTAAAGATGCATTTCGTTCATCCGATAGCTTTTACACAGTGTACCCCTACATGCCGTAATCCTATTGGTTGCATATTTCTCGATTAATTCTGTTATTCACTGTCTGTGGGAAGTTCGAATGGATAGACAGCTGCCAGGTGAAATATCCCTATCTGACCAAAGGCCTGATATGATATTGATCGACGCTATATGGAAAAGGAGAATGATTATGGGCGAACTATCCGTTGAAAGCTGAACGCTGAAGACGCCCATGAGGGAAACCTGTCAAATATGAAGAACTTGTCGAAGGGATTCAGACGCAGAGGTGGAAATGCGAACTCATGCTCTTTGAAGTGGGTCGCCTTGGTGGGGAAATTCGTAGTTAAAGCTGGTGTTAAAAGCGTGAAGATCACAGCAAGAAGTTGAGTGCAGAGGCGGAAGAAGGTAGCAACCTTGTGCTGTTCCACCTGGACGCAACCAGCTGTTGCGGACCCACCATCTTGAGAGATACTGAGCTCGGTGACGGACGGCGCTCAGCTGATGACTCAGGTCCTTAAAGGTGCAGTATTTCCTGTGTAAACACAACCCAACGTTTCAGACAATTGAGAAATTAGCAAAAATCTGGTGAAATTGGATTTTTCGTATTCAAACTAAATACTTTCACCGGAACAGTTACATGTAGCTGTCATTTTGTGAAGCCGATCAGGCAAATTGAAAGATGACGCCTACTGAAGAAAATTCACTCTGAAATTATTTCATGTCGTCATGGAACATTCAATGAAAGAAAACATGAAAAAACAGAACATTAATTCGTAATAATCAATTCAATCAATCGGGAAATATAGTGTTTGGCCTTTAAATGGCGCTCTATATAATTTTGACCACATAGATGAATTCTGAACGATCCAACCCGGAGCAATGCTAAACAGAATGAACAATAACACATGTACATCCGCTGTCATCGATCAACACGGTGTAAACCTTTTACACCGGAGCTTTCCGTTAATGCGGGTTGAAGTTAAACACCCACACTCGCAGTCATTAAGTGACAGGGTATTGATTTTCACAGATCCGCAAATTATAATACTGTAAGTTCAGGGGATGAATGACTTAAGTATTCAGGAAGAGAATGATAGATCATTCCGGGTCAAACAATGACGAAGACAGAATATGAAGTTGAAATAAAAAAATGGAGACTTGTGTGTTGTGGAACTGTCAGGATACGTAAAACATTAACATCAGCAAGTTAAATAATTGCCAATACTATCTACAGACACCGGAAATAGCAAACAGTTTCACTGAAGAATAAATGCTCAATTGCTCAATTTATAATCAATAACCATTGTGTTTAACTAATGACCTTTTTGAGCTCATTCACATGCAACGCAGCACATAGTGAATATCTAATTTACCGCTATGCAAGAGATCGAATATCTCTTTGAGGATAATACTGATATGCTCGTATGCCGAATATAATAACGACGTAGGTAGAATGGCTTATCTTTATTAGGAACGTCCAGCAAGCAGCATTGTACCACAAATTATGAATTATCATACTAAATATAAAATACGGAAGTAGTTAAGACTATAGAAATTATGAAGAAGTGATACAAATGATAGCATAGTTCTACAAGACCTAGATACATTAATATATATATATATATAAACTTATTGAATCAAAAAACCAACGATAGAAAATATTGAAAAAATTGTATAACTTGTAGCACTAGCGCTTTCATGTATTTAATCTTCAGGTGCTTTACTAATCAAGTGACATAAAATATTCAAAAAATCTTGATGTACAAAGTTTTCACAGAAATTTAGAAGTCTGCTATTTGGCATTCAATTTAGGATGGAATAAGTCAATGAAATATCTCTCTTTAGTTTTACGAAAAATATCAGTGGTATTATACATTTTATAAAAAGGGAAGATGGTAAAGCGGCCACGACTGCATTCATCTATATGTTTGCTCACACTTATTTTTCGATATGCCGGGATGTTGACCTGTTCTTTGTGAATTCGACAGCGTTCTTTGAAGGTATCTCCTGTTTCACCAATATAAAATTCATTGCAAGTGATGACGTAAATAACATTTTGAGTTGAACAATTCATACTACTTTTAATTTGAAATTCTTTCCCGTTGAAGTTATGATTGTTGTCTTCTTTTAGATAATCACAAGTTCCACATCTTGTATTATTACATTTTGTTACCATGAATTCATTATTTGAAAGAAAGTTCGATTTACATAATATGCGTTTTAAGTTAAATGATTGCCGTTTGCTATTGATAAATCTCTTATTTTCATAAATCTTTTTGGTTTGTTGGTCAATTTTCAGAGTTGTGTTAATAGAATTATTCATTGAAGTTATGTTAGTGTTTCGAGGGTTATGGGTAGATATAAAAGGCATGGTAAGTGCATTATCTCTTTTTGAATTTGCTTTTAGAAGTTCAGCTCTACTTAATTCTTTTGCTCGTTTGATATCATCTGAAATAAGCTCGTCAGGGTAAGATCGAGTTTTAAGGAAGATTTTAAATTCTGATATATATATACAGATAATATTATAATTCATAATATGATATTATGAAGTGCATGAAACCCGAGAGTACATGGACATACAAATGTCAGTATGATCATAGCACCATGCCTGAAGAACAATGTGTAATCGCCATGCTTCACATACAAATAGGTCTCAATACAGCCCACGAAATTCGGTAAATTTACGAGGATTATCGATTTACGATGGCGCCCGGAATATTGAGAAAAACATGTTAACCGCCTCAAGAACTGACCCTTAAACGTCACTGCTTGGGGCATAGACGGTACTGATATAGTCACACTGGAGCGCTGTGGCACCTTTTGTCCGGATGCCCTTCCTGTCGACATCCAATTAGACTTTCGAGGATCGACCTCTACACCAAATGATCGCTTGTCCAAGCACTTAGCCAGTTGCTTAGTTGCCACGGAGACCACCCAAAACATGTAAGAAGTGAAATTTAAACATTCACGCGCACATTCAAGCTGGCCATATTTTATTATCATTTAAACAAATGAAAAAATACTGCTACATGAAAAATTTTAGAGTAATCAGACCAACGAGTCACTCATTTAATTCCAAGTTCATGGGTGACACCATAAACTGATGGTGAAAAGTCAACACGGAAAACCAATTTACACAGCACATCCAATCCTGCCAGGCACAGGCTAGTGGCCTTCAATAAGCGTGTTTCCTCTAGACCGCGCTTCTTCATCATGATAAAACCTGTTTCATTTTTCACATTTACATCCCTTAAATGCTGATCATTGTGGAGACTAATTTCACACCTTTCTTATCAATGTTCATTGCCAGTTGCCACAAAAACAATTTGCCTCCTAAATATAATTGACTGCTCACTAACTCCTCCTGTAAATGAATTTCCTATTATTGAACAGTGGTCTCCGTGGCGCAGTGGTTAAGTGCTTGGCCTAGCAATCGCTTGGTCCAGAGGTCGAGCCCCGAAGGTGTCATTGGAAGGGCATCCGGACTAAAAGTACTACAACGCTCCATAAGTCTGACTATGTCAGCACCGTCCAAGCCCTAAGTATGGGGAGTAGTGACGTAAAAGCTTCATTCATTTCATTGAGTGGAACTTAAAAATTAATCTTAGTGATGAATGTAAATAAATAATTTGCTCACTGATCATCAGATTTGAGCATATTTATATCAGCTCAACAGTTGATTCTCACTCAACGGAATAGTTAGAAAAGCAGTCATGCTTATTGCGTAGAAGCTCTTTTTATTGATTGTTAACTTGGCGTGCTAAGCATTTCTAAAATTGATGAATTGAAACCGATGAATTGATCTTTATTAACATTAGTCGGTTTCATTACAAAGTTTCAATCTGCTTTCAAGTGATATGCTCATCCGATTGTGAAATACAGCGAATAATCAGGTTATCTTCCGAGATATCGAGTTGTGCAACCATTTGAAATTTGAAAAGATTCGGACATTTACATAACTGCGCTAAAAATTCATGTTGGTTTCAGACATTTAGAAAATATGAAAGGGGAATGGACACCCATTCATAAAGTGCATTCGGATGAAAATCATACTTGGAATATTGTTCCTGAAATCAAAATGTAAATTGCATCGTTTTTCATGCCATTCTAATTTTATGACAATCAATCACCATCCGGTTAATTATTTCAGGATCATGATATTACGAGGTGACTATTTACTAACCATTAAAATAATGAATTTGTTAATAACGTTCATGACATTTTACTGTGTGCTTTGTTAAACATAACCTTCAACACTGAAGTTTGTCATTCTCATCCATAATTGAGTGAGAGAGTATTTCCACTTTTAAGCTTTATTACAAATCTACCTGATCAATTTTACCACACCTTCTTCTGTCAAATATAATTGGTCATTTATTGAAATGTAAAGTGCGCAGAAAAGATAAGTCACAAGACATTGTAATTGCGAATGTGCAAATTGTCATTTTTGTATTATAACAGACACAATTGAATCCAAATGTCACCAAATAAATTCTGTTGACTTTTCAGTTTCGAATTCACAGAAATGCAGAATGGGAATAGTTTTCGTAGGTCGCGATTCAATTAAAAATGCTCATCAGATTAATGGCAATGGGAATTACAGGAGCCTTTCATTTTGCTTTTCTCTGAATTTAGAGCAATTTAGCCGAACTGTTTGGATGCCATGCTATACTAGCCTATTTTTCAATTTTTTGTTCCAGAAGTCGCTGAAAATGAACTTGTTGACTGTCCTCTCTGCACAAACGGTTAACAATCAGGGGCTACCGCACAGAAGCAGTATCAGATAGTGAGTTTGAAATAATGAAGATGGGCTGGACATTTTTTTGTTACTGTGGTAGGAGCCCAAAAGCTTTTGATGGTCAACTCAATATCTATATTTGCCCGAGTACTTTCACAATACGACGTACTGCATTCTCACTTTGTCAGGTCCTTGAGAATGCAGTAACAAAAAAATGGATAGTGAGTTGTTACCAACAAGCAAATTTCAATAGGTGAATGACACTTAGAGATTTATTAGCTTAACAGTGTTCCTGTGCGGTCGCCCCCGGTGTTCCGTCCAAATGCCGGCAAGGCACACTATTATGAATAATGAACAAACATTGACAGAGGCTTGACCTTGTCATCTTTTGGGAGACGATAGACAGAAGGAAAAATTGTTTCATCAATGGCAGCTTTACGATCTTCACCTTCAGCCATAGAAATAGATTGTTTATCTGAAGTAGACTGGAATGGAAATTTACTCAAGGTCGCGGCACATTCGGCAAAAAAACTAAGTTGAGGCATGAAGAGCCAATTAAAAGCTTAAATTTACGCATGTGACTGATTCTAATCCAATGATACAGCCGTTGACAAGTGTATCTAAGTGAAAATGCGTGCGATTGATGTGCCACTATTGTGTATTGCATGAAGCTGAACTTCCATTCTAGAAGTTTTATCGTTGTCGATTTCTATGCCTTCAGCTGCTAACTAGCTCTAGACAAACGGATTAGCTGTGGTGAATTGCGAACCAAAGTCGACAGCCTTTGTTCGGCTGAATTCCGTGCAGTACTGCTTCAGCGTTCAAAAATTCATAGCAAATGATATTCAGAGTCTAAAGAACTTTTCCCAAAATTGTTAGGGCCCAAATGCATGTAGTTTTACACGAAGAAGGATTAACTGAGCTCCAACCAAGTACGTTATCAAGCCGACAGCGATGATTTGTTTTCAGGACTCCAATGCAGCGAATATAGTCACAGTGCAATCATGTAGACTCTTGACTCATCCACACCAAACACACCAGAGTTGTCATCGGCGCGGCCGTTAATTTACAATTATTGTTAATGGTGCGCTTATTCGTGAATTACATTGAAACCGATTACATTTCATTCCTCAGTCTAGACATAAAATGACAGGTCTAATCACTTTGAGCGAGATTGGATTGTCAAATGATGTCTTCCTGTAGGAAGAAGTGCAATAGATGAAATGACCAACTTTCGAAGGATGCTTTATTTTGCAAGCGCTTCATGTTTGCACCTGAATCACTAATTTTTTGGTGACATCTTTGCGGAAGCCATATGCTCAGCTTAGGTTCACATTCAAGTAAAGCACATTTACCAAGTTTCGTGTTCATGGAGGAACCATCATTATTTTTGCAATAACCTCTTAAGACAAGAAAGGAAAAGAAAAAATCAAATAGATTGGGCCCGCATGCTTAATGGAGTTTCTTCGCGGAGCATTGTGAAATAATATAGAATGAATTGAACTGAATATCAATTGCTAATCTAATTAACCTTTTGTGTGAGATGGTATGGACGGTCCTTGATGAAAGCTACCGGTATGTATGTGTGCTTTTCGAACCACGAAACATGTTGACCGCAAAACACCACGTAAAATTGCCTGGTTGTATCACCATGAATGCCAATCTAAATTTTGGTGGGCTGGAACAGGATGATGATTTTCATGTACTTTCTGCCTCTCTGTTGTGTTATCTGAGAGCATTCCCATCGAACAGCTGCTCGTCCAATTGATTCGCACATTATCTTGAAAAAATTCACTCTATACAATTTACAAGATTTATATATTTTTTAAAGATAAACAATTGCATAATTTGACTACGCAGTAGACTCTTCGATTTACATTATTTTCCAGCTGATCATGTCTAAAGATTGAATGAAGATTTCCCGTTTGATACATTCATAAATGTAACGACTAGGATACTTCGAATTTCCAAGCAGCATCAATACATTGACTTTAGCTAATATACGTACATTTACAATTCTCAGTAGTATCACAATCCCAGGGTAGTACAAACAGTCATCTTAATACACTCTCATATAAATTCCCTTTTTCACCCTAGTTCAATAAATATTTAATATTCAAATCTTATGTCAATCTTGATGCTAGCTCATCGTTCTCTTTCATCGATGTTTGATCTCTACTTTTACCAGTCACTTCATCAAAGGCAATGCATTACATCTACTGGCGTCTACTTTCTGTACAAGGAAATAAAAAACTCAATTATAGAGAGGATCTGATGATGAACGTTAGAAATCAGGACAAGAAGTCAACAAATAAAACTCAGACAAGAAATAGTAATTGCTCGCAAGTTCATAGTAATGATATACATATATCCACGCATGTAGCTTAGTGATGTCTCGATTCAACGATTCGTCTGTTTAAATGTAACAATCACGATTACAACGCTGATTGTTGAACTGTTCAAATGTCAATGCCCAACTTTGCATCACTGTAAGGATCATCGTGAAAATTCAGGAGCGTGTACTTGATCTGCGCTGGCCATAAAAACATGGCCCCGTCTCTTCCATCTCTTTAGTTAGAATAACTGTCCAGTCGATAAAACGGTAATAGCATTGCCTATAATTTGCCGCTACGCGTTTCTTTCTTCGAAAATAAACAGCAGTTCTTAATACACCAAACCTATTCCAGCGCTCTACCAGCACTAGAGCGTGCTTGTAACAGGACTTATTCCACGTTGAGAAAATAGCATTTTTGGCGGTCACAACGTAAAACAGTCATTCTCTACCGGCGCTGTGGCCTTCTGGTAGAGTGTTCGCTCTAAGGTCTCTCTCCAAGGTCTCTTCGGAAGACCTTGGTTCAAACCTTGGACAGGTCAAAAGTAGGTCACTCTCTATTCTTGCTAAAAACTCAGCAAAAGAAGGATGAGAGTTGGGTGAATATCAGCTCGGCCACACGGAAGAAAGACTCCGTGCCTAATGTGCTTTCAAGTATAAGCAAAGTTCATTCATTCCTGCTATGGTCAGCTGAAGGGCGCTTGCAATTACAGGCAAATTTTTATAGGCTTGAGGTATCCGCATACTAGGCGACCTCGTAGTAAGCAAAACAAATTTTAAGCTATGCGTCTCTTCCACATTCCATTTTATTATCATAAAGCTGATGTGACCATCAGACTACGACGGTATCATTCCTGTGAAAGAATCGATAATATTAAGACACAACAGGGTTTGTGCGCGGTCATTGGCTAACCACGTATGGACCCTCAACATGCACTTTCCCGCCTTTCTGCGACCACTCGTGCACTTATCTTCAGCAGATCATGGAATAACCAATACAAAAACAGAACATGAAAGAAAAGAGAAAAATGGTGGCATTACGATATTCTATCAAGTTAAACGGGATAAAAATATAAGTTACATAAATAGTCATCATTCAGTCCCCAAGTACTCGTATTATTGCAATTTGCAGTCTACATACAAAGTGTAGAAAGTACTTGTGTACTTTCTTTATCAGAAATAAGAAATGATTTATTGTCAGTTACAAAAATTATTGAATTCCTGAAATCAGGATGCTTTCTTCATTTAGATATAACTTACATATTCCGATCACAACAGAAGTTTTGTCCATTCAGCTACGCAGATCAAAAACTGGCCTAATTTATTGTACTACAGTAACAACGAACTGCAATCCAATCAAACATGATTAAATTATCATGATTAACCAGCCTTAAAGTATCGCCATTAACAAGCAATACCATAGATAGGGAGAGTCAAACAATTTTTATACAGCAGCTGCCTATGAATTTCCGAAAAATTGTGAAGATGTCCTTCCTTCTATTAACTCACCACATTTAATATGATGTGATGCCAAAAAAACTTGTAGAGCTCAATGAGCAAAAAATTTGTGAGAACAATCGCGAGCAGCGGTCTTGAGGAAATATTATATGTACTTTGGTAGCCGAACAATGAAGTGTTGAGGACAGTCTAGACAATCAAAATTATTTGATAAAGTACTCTATGTAGGGCATCGTAATAATAGGTTAGTAGCCTCAACGAGATACTTGCATGCCAAAAAAGCGGTTTATTCGGTGTCACCGCTTTCAGAATAATAAAGTTTTTATTCCACGACAAACGGCCAGTATTTAACTGATAGGTCTCGCATATCATTCTGAGAACAAATTGGAGTTACGCTGTGCACTTTATTTTCACTGCTATGCATCAAAGGAGATTTTAATTAATGCGTCTTCCCTTTTCTAATTTTGTTAAACTAGCTCATGGTTAATGACAAGCCTGTGATGTCAGCATCACAGCCTTAATTTTTCCTGCTTCTGAATGAATTTTCTTGCGAATCACTTATTTTTCCGAAAGAATTCCAACGATACTGCGAGCTAAAATCATGTATTTTCTACGACTTTTGCAGGATTTGCAAGATCTGCAGAATATGTAGGATTAATTATCATGATGCTTTTGCTTTGTCCATTTGAATGAAAAAGGTAGTTTAACGTCACTGCTCTATAGTCAGACTTTTCTGGAGCGTTGTGATCTTTTAGTCCGGATGCCCTTCCTGACGACTTCCAATGATGACTTCGGGGCTCGACCTCAGGACCGGAAGATCGCTAGGCCAAGCACTTAGCCACTGTGCCACGGAGACCACTGTTCAATCAATAAACTTTTCGCAAGACATCACGAGTCACGAAAGTTTCAAGAGGCATTGAATCTACAATGTAAACATGTTATGTGAGATATTTTACTTACCGCTCCAGCATATACAAGGAATGCGCGAACAATCGAATCATCACACATGGCTGGATGACGAGATACTACTGAGAGGAAGTTATACAGTTGCTTCTTTCGACGTTCCATTTTGCTATTACTCACTGAAAAATAATTGATGAAAGTTTGTAAGTCATGTTGGTGATGTTGGTAATTTCAAATTTGATTAATTGGGTTTAGTACATAAACACAGTGAAATTAACTGCACAAAACATAAGCTTATAAAATAGTAAAAAAAATGACGCATGGAGTTCTACAGCCGTCATAGAAATAAATTGTTTATCTAAAGTTGATCAGAATAAAAATTGACTCAAGGTCGTGGCACTAACGGGGGAACTAAGTTGAATAGACAATAAAAAGCTTAAATTTACGACTGTGACTGATTCTCAATCAAAATGCGTGCGACTTTTGAGCCGCTATTGTGTATTGCATGAAGCTACATTTTCACTCTAGAGATGTTATTGTTATCCATTTCTGTAACCACAGTTCATAGAAAGATCAAAGGAAAATATCTATTGAGACCATAGAAATAAACTGTTTATCTGAAGTTGACTAGAATGGAAATTGACTCAAGGTCGCGGCACATCCGGGGGAACTAAGTTGGGGCATGAACCACCAATTAAAAGCATCGATTTACACATGTGACTGATTTTAACCCAATGATACAGACGTTGGCAGGTGCATCTAAGTGAAAATGCGTGCGATTTATGTGCCGTTATTGTGCATTGCATGAAGCTTAATTTCCATTCTAGAGGTTTTATTGTTGTCAATTTCTATGATTGAGACTATAGAAGATAACAACCCATTTGAATCCCCGATCACAATCGCATGACAGCTAAGTGGAATCAACGGTAGAAATAAGCTTGACTGATGGTACAAAGAAATACGAGCGTCAGTCAATAATAAATTCAGCCCTTTGTATCTTCTGGTTTCTTCCAGACATTTGCATTTAATACTATGAAAATGTTTATGAATGAAATTCTATGTAGAAGACGAAATATTTTCGATGCATTTAATTAGTAGGTGAAATTATGCTGAACAATTGAATTAACGTTGTTCACAATCCAAAAAGCCAAAGGCAAAAAATTAAAATAGCCAAAAAGAAATTTGTTGTATAATTATGCACTGAAAATAGAAGTCCCGTCAGCCAAAGCTGCGATGCTTAAAGGTAAAGGGAATCTCTAAAAAGGAAATCTTATCTCAACCCTCTCAAAAATAATACGAAAACGGGTACTGACTAATACTTTTAGCTTGAATTGTTTTAAAGTTGCCATTAAGTTCCGCGGAGATGTTGGAAATTTATTGAATGTGGAGCAAAGCCTCAATTTTTATGCATTTCTTTTAATCTGATGATGATCTCCATGCAATTCGTAAGCAAATATCTGTCACAACACTCGCAATTACAAATACTCTTAACTTAATTATTTCATTCACATGAGAGAGATTCATCTTTAGATATTAGCTTGATTTATCCTTCACAATTGTCTATTGAAGCGAAAGGAAAATAATGATGAAATCACAGAAGACATATGGCATCAGTAAGATCATTATTAAGCAGTAACAAGTTGCAACGCATCAAAATGTAGGGATCAATTATGAAAATTTCAAAAAGTTGAGCATTTACTTCTATCAATCTAAAATAGGATGCAAAGAAAAATTTTATGTTGGCATTAGTCTTCGCAGCAATGTACTGAAATCAGTAAAGACAATAATTGCAAGTTAAGATGACCAAAGGTGCACTAAGTGAACCCCTGCATCTGCGCCTTGAGCTCAGACTTATTTATATTCTGCGAATTGCTGATGTGTGCTTGAAAATTCTTCATACGATCTATTCTTTTAGGCGATATCTTAATAAAGTGGTGAAAGATGACCTACACTGTTATGAATCTTCGTTTTGAAGTAGTTCCCAAGTTTCCCCAAAACTCGGTGGATTAGGGCACCTGAAAGATCAAATTTCTGACATATCTTGAAAAATGCTTTATTCGAATGTATGAATTTAGCAACTATTTTCACTATATTACAACCATTTTGCAACTTCAACGTGAAAGCACTAGTACACTGATCGTCATAGATCTTGTAACACTTCCAACTTAGCACTCTGTAATTGAAGATGCGATACTATCACTTTTTTCAAATTGCAAAGTGCAGAAGACAATAAAGAAAAATTTGTGAAAAATACCGAGTGCACCAATGCGACGAGTCACTAAGCATGCTGTCTACCAAATGGTCAATGAATGATTGTGAGATTTAATTCCAGTCTTCAATCACCCATTGCCCAACTGCCCCAACCATGAGTCGAATTGCAGTCTTCGGTTCAGGCGCTGACCCATTTCATCCCTGCGTGCTCAATGGCATTGAGTGCGGCGGAGCGCTGTCGTTCTGGAAAATTGAGTTGGAGGAGAGGTTGTGATTCAGGAAGAGGTCTACTGCTTCACGTAAAATGACAATGCTGCTGCGTAAAATGACAATGCTGTAGGACATGGTTCTTGGACTTGCAACGACTGCCGTCAGCACGCCAAGCCATGACCCTGCCATCACTATGAAAACGTCGAAATCTGGCCACATCACTGAAGATGACATGGTTAGAATTCTGGCAGGCATCAGGAACCGTGCAACAGTTCTTCTTCTCTGTCTAAGGTCATGGTCCCTGAGTAACCTGTGAAACCTTGAAGACGCATGCTGACCCTATAATGCTCTCAATTCCGAGGCAGAGCAGAGGCTGTGTCGGAGAGGTAGACGAAGAAGCAGTTCCCTGTCCGATTTGGGAAGTACAGAAGTGCTTACCTGACTGTTTTGTGAGGGCCTATTTCTTTGCAAGGATGCACTGCTGAATCCATCAGTTGATAGCTGATCATGAGAGCAGCAATTGCCCTGCAATCTGAGCCATAGAATACTTTTGGTCAAACGATCCAATTGCAAGACCACGAGCGAAAATCTTTAGCTCACAACGATTCATCATGGCCGAGGATAAAAGACTGTAAGAAGGTGTCCTCAAATATCGTCCAAACAATCGCGGGTAGCATACTAAGGTCAATTCTACCACAAACATCCAAAACAGTCTTCAAAATTTGAATATCTTACGAATTAATGACACATTTAAGTAATATTTTTGGGTCTTTTCCTCATAATTCAAGAAAACTGTCTTTAGTTTAAAGAATATCTCTCTTTAAAAATCTCAGACTTTCAGAAAAGCGAATCATAGATATTTTGAAATGACCAACTTTGAAAGAAAATCCTCCACATTCGTATAATTCAATGAAATTTGCGTTTTAGAATAGCGCAAATAGAAAATGAGTGCAAATGAGCACCCATTTTGAATTGCGAATGAATTGAAGGCTGATGTACAGGATCGCGTGTCTCGTCTCGTCGCGACCCGCTTCAGAGACCAGTGTCGATATGAAAACATCACTTCAATGTCCCAAATCGAATGTCGTCCCAAATGAACAAATCAAGAGTTATCCCAAAAGTTCTGCCTCCTAAAACATCAGGTTTTACGCTCTACCCTTGCGTAGTTGCTGCTATTTCTTGACTTCTTTAAGGATTTATTGTAAATACTTCTTTTCTAACACACTCCTTTTAATTTTAACACTAATTGCACATTTGAATACTTGAGAATGGCTACGGCTGTATAGCCGAAATTTGCTGAACATTTCAAAGAAATTATGAACAGGGGTCTCACTCCAAAATTTTGGATTTTTTTGGCACTTTTTTTGCTAGGGTGGCAACTTATTTTTCTTCTAAAATGGAGAAAACTAAATGATTTGAGTGAATAGTGCACCCTGAAGTATTCACCACGATACAGTCGACCTTTTTCTTTTCAGGATGCAGTCCTTATATGATACTTATACGATTTTTTCGAGTACCTATCGTCCACTGAAAACATTCGTCCTAGTTTAAGTAGTCCTTAATTGCAAGTTATTTTCCCAGTAACGTTTTAGCATTGACCTAGTTACGGAAGTCAAATGCAACATGAGTTAAATTGTTCAACCTAAGTATAAATGCTATTTCAATCATTCTACATCAAAATACTCTGATCACATGTGATATTAAAAATCTGTATTATTAGATGCAAAATCAACAAAATATCAACGAACAAATGCAACAATTTGAAATTTGAAACAACAATATAAAATTTTGATCAACTTGATGTCCTTCAAAGTCCAAACAATCCCAAAATCTAAAAAACTGTTTTAATAAAAGTCAGAATTTCTAGTGTTAAGGTTTCGGACGCGTAGCCTGGAATTCAGGCTGAGAAAGCATTTCATTCGCTCTTTTCCTGGCTTCAATGCCAATCGAAAGTTTCGATTGAGAGCGTTGAATTGCATTCGTGTTTTTCTCTAAAATTGATTGACTGAGTTCACAGTTCGCATCCTCGATTGTCTTTTCTGCCACCGACAAATCCGTTTGCAGTTGCAAAATCCCAGATTTTTTGCCATTTTTTACCATTCCTTACCTTTTTTGCTATTTTTTGCCATTCTAAAATTTTTGGCTATTTTTTTATTTTTTGCCGAGTGAAACCCCTGCATGAAACTCAGACGCACGAACCAATCTAATAATGAATGAAGATCAAGGCATATTTCAACACAAGCCTTCCATGGCAATTATACTATCTTTATGTAATAGCAATGAATTCTGGATGATAACTGAGATGATTCTTTGTCATCCTTTGAACATATACGTACGCTCGTCAGCTTGTAGATAACTTCTCTATGTCTCACGATACCGTCTATTATTTCAGCTTAGTATGCATTGCTCTTTATTGTTACTCCATTTATCTGCACCAACGTCCATCTCATCGTTTATTTACGTTTTCTTTGTGTTATCATCACTTTCAACATCCCATAACGCTAGTGCATTATTAATACAATTGATTTCTGAGAGCTTCGACATTTGATACACGTATGTGCTTGCAAGATGTGACGATGATGGTACCAACTTCAATGATACAATTTCTGAATCGAAATAAATACATAATTAACAAATCCTTTTGCGGTCTTAATGAAATCAAAGACTTCAGAACGCTAGGTTTGTTTCAAGTTCATTCAGGTGAAAAAGCAAAAGTTGCATTTCAAACATTTATCTTTGTAGTGAGAGAAAGAGAACATGTCGTTATTTACTGCTCATTCTCTGTCTGTTCTTCTCATCTTCGTTCCGACAGCTTTTCTTTATTAAATCCATTATTTATCGAAATCAGGGGAAAGTTTTACACCGCTGTTTTGATGTCGTTTTATGTCGAGACAATTTAATTTATGCCATTGGATTTGACATCAATTTACGCAATCTTTTCTAAGGACAATAAACACGTCACAAAAATTGATTTTGAGATTGCTTTATCGAGAATCTGTTGCAGTCAAAATTTGCTAATCTGACGTGCCTAAGACTGGAATTCTTTATTGAAACAATATGAAAGAAGTTATAAAATTGTAATATTCATTAATGAACTGTGCCGAAAACTTGTTGCCACGATAGATCAGTGAAGGTCAAACCTTTTAAAGGCCAAAAGTAACAAATATTAGAATGACATAAAGCATGCGCAGTGTTACGAAGGAGCATCTATCTTTCGATGTACATCAAGAAGTTCAACCTATTCCTATTGCTATAAAGTATTGTCCGGACCTTATTAAAAGCCTGTATTAAGGTATCACAAGGACGTGGCTTTCCGTATTCTACATGCGTCTTACATCGAGACTCAAGTATTACCCGGCTTTAAAAAATCATAAGTTTAAGGGAGAGTCTAACTACCAGATAGTTTCCACTACTGTGTACACAAAAACAATTTAAACATTTTGTTCAAAGTAATAGGGGAAGCAGTTGCAAACAATTCTATTTATATTGCAGATAATAATACTCATTTTTATTATGCAGGTACAAAAACTTCAGTTAATCAATACCTGATGTTAAAACTATGTCTGTATTGATCAAGTGATGAAACTATGTCTGTATCCATAGAAATTGACAACAATAAAACCTCTAGAATGGAAATTAAGCTTCATGCAATGCACAATAACGGCACATAAATCGCACGCATTTTCACTTAGATGCACCTGCCAACGTCTGTATCATTGGGTTAAAATCAGTCACATGTGTAAATCGATGCTTTTAATTGGTGGTTCATGCCCCAACTTAGTTCCCCCGGATGTGCCGCGACCTTGAGTCAATTTCCATTCTAGTCAACTTCAGATAAACAGTTTATTTCTATGTCTGTATCTGATCAAGCTATCAATATCTTGTTAATCAACATCTGAATGAAGCTAAGTGATGTCTGTTATTGAGGTCACGTAATGTGTAGTTTAAATAAGCATAACTCTACAGGAATTATATATACAGTGACAGCGGCTTCATAGTGTTTCAGTCGATTTGACTGACCAATAGTCATGATGAGAGACGTAATGAACAGCAACAAGAGTTGCTGAATGTGTATTCCAGACATGAATGATCATCCGAAGGAATTAGAAGTGAAAATGGTAATACGCATTCCGTTTACTTAAGTACATGTACATCGTCGCATTGAACTTTTTTGTCAATGTCGTCACATAGGTGATGAATTGAACAAGCTAACCGATAAACAATGACAATGTTTCACAGTAGTGATTATTCTTCAATTATCATGACACACACGAACCTGACGACAAGACACAGGAGTAAATATCGGTCACACAGCCTTTCAGTGTACGAAGAAATACCGCCAATATATCGATGCACAACAGACTATTGATGACAAATTACAGTTAAATACAGCAACGATCTGAACACAGAGATTTGAGGAACGCCAGACAAAAATCGCCTGTATTCATCTTAGTATGGCTTCTTACTTCTAAGAAAGTCGCACCTTTATTCCGGAAGGAAATCTTCCTCGTCTCTATGATCACCACTGAGCCCGTCTCCTAGAAGAAAATAATCATTCTAACAATTCAATCTGTTACTGCAAGTGTTTATTACTTTCCAAATAGTTTTTTTTTCATGCAAGCAATCGTCCAGACGCAGATGTTTTGCAGTTACACTGAATCGTTTTCTTCCATTACTCGTGCATATGCTCTTGATAACAAGTTCAGAGATACGCCCAAGAAATAAATTTCACTTGTCTCCGACAACGCCCACTTGCATTCAAGTCATGTGTCGCTGTCAAATGTTGACATGTTCATTTGTCAACTCAAAACTTCATTCTTCATAAATCTGCTCTTACAATTCAATCGCTTTCCCATGGGTATGCTATGATTGATCCTCTTCAAGGAATTAAATTCTCCAGCAAACACGCATAGGTATATCTTGACGACATCTTTCTCATCACCATGAAGTATTCCTATACATGAGCAACTCCTCGCTCGCCATCAATCAATCCCAAGATGAGACTCAACTTCGTGAAAAACCTTGCATTTCATCATCCTTGACCGCATCGACCAGACGCTCTGGTAATATGGAGGATGGCTAAGATGTGCTAGCCTCCGAGGTACAGCTTTGAATACACATCGGCAATCTGGTTGCCAATCATCTCACAAACTTTTATGAACTGCACACAACACTGCACAAAGTGACCAGGATCGCTATTGGATGCAAGCGCTACAACGCCTTCACAAAAGACACTTCTTACTCATTGTGAAATAACTCACATCACACAAAAAAACTCGATTATGCAATAACTCAAATCCTCTCACGCAGCAGCCACGTGGTTCTGAATGTCCTGTTTTTTCATTGATGTTATATAAATTCTCAAGTTCAAATGTTGCTTAGAAAAGTGCGAGAGGCAAGTGTGAAGCTTGAAAATTTTGTAAATCTGATTTCCATATGGGTGGCACGGGGCACGGCTTTGAGTCGACACAAGCATGTTCACATGAGATTGATTAATGATTTCCTATAGAAGAAAATGTCATTGTAAAGAGAACGATGGAATGCAGCCTCTCTGAATGTTGTTGATCGCACTCTACGCTTGCATTTTTTGCTCGCAGGAGGAGCCATGATTTTATATAAGAAAGTTCCCTTAAGGTTTATTTGCTCACTATCACATTAACTGGCATGGCTGTTGGACTATAGACGTCTCCTTTTTCAAGCCTCTAGTCAAGTACAACCTTAAAAATCAAGATAAAACAACTCTTAACAAACACATTTACACACGCATTGGTGGTAGCTACCTATCATATCGACAAAGCGACTCTCGCAACAGGAACTGTAGGTTGCTATCATCAGGTTCGCAGATCTCAATCACCAGTGGGAATGGGTCTCCAGAACCCCTTGATCCCTCACTTTTTGCAGTGAGGGGCTAGTCGACACCAATATTGTTCAGAAGGTTGCTTTCGTTAGAAGTCAACAGAAAACAAGTGCAAATTAAGTCAGTAGTACATGTGCCTTCCTTTAAAAGGAGCTATACAAGTTGTCGGCTGAATGGAATAAGGTTATCCACGACCAACTTATCAAAGATTCCAATCTTGGTACAGGGCTGCTGTTAATTTGTTACTAGACTGGTTACCCTAACCTTTAGTTTCCCTAGCTTGCTTGCGCTAGCGAATGTACTGCATGTTTGGCATACTTAAAAAGTTTCCGTACCAAACAAATTTTACACGAACGTCAAAGACATCTTGACATTATTCATAGACATCTCAGTCATTATCCTATTTCAAAGCCTGAGGTGAAATCAAAGATCTAGTTTCTTGGCTTCATAAACACGAGCTTAATAGAACCCCGCTAGAATATTCCATAATTATGCCACGAAATTTCATTGTTTAATTAAACTTTGAAACATCCGTCGACTGGAATAGAATCAGTCACGAGTAATTGTCAGTTTTTCATTCAAATTTGACCTTATTACTGCATTTATCTGTTTGTGACCTTAAGTCAATTTCTATCTAATGCTCAACCATTGAGGGTATGAAGAAATTGTGTCACAATGAAGAATAATGACTGGAGATGGTCTTGCGAGAGCACTAATCGAAACTGGCAAGACAACTTGTGGCACTATGAGACGACGCAAATTTAGGAAATTGAAAAGCAGTCTGTCATGTACAAGAATGAGACCTTTGAAAATGTGAGAGGCCACGTATATCGCTGAACATGGAAGCATAAAGGCTTCCAGAGAGACAAAATCAGCGTTGGCTGCAGCCAAGCACAACGCTACGGAGGTTCTCTACGATAAATCGGAGACTCGAACTGATAAGAAGTGGCATTGTTTCAGTGAGGGATAAAGCAAGAAAGGATAACCACGGATTCTTCATCTCGTCAGGTTATCACAAAGGATAATTGAAACAGAATGTATTGGGGTCACTTCCACATACCTTGTTGTATGAAGATAGACAGCATAAAGAATAGTGAAACAGTGCAGTTTCTAGGGAATGCAGATAAAGGCGGTGATATGCTTTTCGTCAACTATCTCGTGATATTTCAAGATAATCATTTGAAGCATGGAGGGCACCTTTTGAAGTCAATGCCCTTCAGAATGCATCTTTTCAAAACAGTACTTGACGTCCAAGCAACCGCCACCAACAATTCAGCAGGGCTTTGAAGGGGATGGGCCAACTTCAAGTATATTTTAGAATCTTTATTAACCATAAATCACCAGCGCAATGATAGCAGACACCGCTAACCTCGGAACGAAACTCGAACGAATGCATCATAATACTGCTTCCTTAATGAGTAGCGAGATGCTAAAGCGAAAATAAAACCAGAAGAGAGAAGTCACGATATTAATACGTTTAATACCGTGACTTTTCTCTTTTACTTTTATTTTCGCTTTCGCATCTCAGTACTCACAAAATATACAGGATTATGATGTATCACTTGGCATCAATCCTTCTATTCCTATGTATTTCTTATTCTCTGAATGTTGATATCTGTGAACTGTGTTCGTGATTTGACTGACTTTCATAACTTGTATCTGTAATTCAGTATGTCGTTCGCTCTGAAAGAAACAGCGTGGTACATCGGAGCAAATAAAATATTGCTTAGAATGAGCTTCCATATTATGAATGTCGCATTAAGAAGAGGTCTCAAAACTCTCGTTTAAAATTTGGCACAACAAATATGTTCTATAAGATAGTTTTTATAGCAATGTTCACATTTCCAACCGATTCGATGTACGAAGGGCGTTCCAAAAGTTCCGCACAGATATCTATGTCAATATCAGATCGATTAATCATCTACTATGGATCAATTTGACTCTTCATGCCGACAGCACACACTGTCTAATGATGACAATTCACTCGGTGTACTTCTACGATGATTTATAAGATAGTTGTCAGCCTTATAATTCAGTTGACATTTTGATCATGACAGAATTCACGAAAAATGAGTAGAGGGCAGTTATTCACTTCCTGCTTAAAGAAGGAATAACTCCCACGGAAGCGGCCAATCGCCTCAAGCACCACTCGAACATAATGGAATTGACAGGGATAGTGGGATGGGGTCTCACATGAGTGTGGGCCCTTGGGCCAGTGGGTCCTCAATATCAACTCGAAAATCGATGTTGCAAATGTATCACTTGGGTGGGTGCATTGTTGACATTTTGTATATTTAAAAACAAATCATCAGTCTTGTCAGCCTGGGAGACGAATGGACTTTATTACACTCCCTCGGCGCAAATGCTTTTGATCGAAACATTCCAAGACAATAAAAAGCAATCTGTTTCATTAATTTCAAATTGTTATTAACCTCACACCTTCAATTCTTACAAGTTCTATTTCCCGTTGGGTTGATCCTCCTTTCCATTGTTTTATAACGATGTCTCTTTCGCCAATGCAAATTCGACCCATTGAAACAATTTAAAAACTATTCGACACAGAAACAATCCAACAAAATCTAATAGAGTGGTTATGGCTTAGAATCGAGTTCACCTTACACAGCAC